>JADLSH010000098.1:2400000-3600000 GCA_016169945.1 Trachythela sp. YZ-2020 | reverse complement strand
CACTTTGCCGTTAAACTGTTCCAAGAAAAAGTAGCCACAAGTTTGGGACAAGTATAAAACATTTAATATAAATGCATATCTATCTAATATCTTATGTTAAATATGGTACCTGTCACCATGCAAGTTCTTGCACCCAAGACTTGTGACAAGAAAATTGAGAGACAGTCCGTCACTATTCTATTAAAGTGCATGGTCTCATCCCAAGACTGGCAGCAACTTTTGCAATGTAATTGAAACATCAGTTGCATCAGAGTGTAATACATGCAAGCCTCCACTTCAACCATAGGCGTATAGAAACGCAGTGTGCGCTCCATCCAAAACTATAAATAATATTGCATAAAGGAAAATGCTACAGTACATACCGATACGGTTGGAGTGATATGGAGTAGGTACCGATACAGTTTCCAATTCTGCAATAAGTGAAGTGTTGGGGTTTCACCACTTTTCAGTAACCATTACATACAAATTATCTTGTCCTACCGCACTCCTGCTAGGTGTGAAAGGCAACCAGTCTTATAAGATCACAGTTATCAGGATGTCGCTGTATAATGTTCGATCGAAGTAATAGTTGTAAGTAAGGTGCCCAGTATGTTGGCAAGATCTTCACATAACAATCATGAGGACTTTCAAACAACCTGTTCATCAGTGTCTGTGTTGAAAACAAAAATTATTGAGTTCATTTTGATAGCTCTATCAATTCTAAAGACTAAACTGTTCTTCCTAGAGATCCAGTAAGAGTTGTCGCTTATTGACCAGTGTTACTACAGTCTACAGGAGGAAACCAGAGTACCTGGAGAAAACCTACAGTGTTTGGCAGAATCAAACTGAAAGCAAGCTTCTCACATGTGACAGAGGCATAATTATAATCAGGAAGACTGCATTGCAGGAATTGAACCCAGCAGTCACAGAGGTGAAAGACACATACACAGTGTCATCATGCAACACATCCAGTATACTATATTATCTATTTACCTCAATTATATGTTGCAAACTACAGTACTGTCTTGATTCATCTTCCTTTATGAGAAATTAAAATAGTGTATTTAGACAAGAAAAAGTAAGAAAACACATAGTAGCCAACAGCATTTAGAAGATAGAACAATGAAGAACTGCTTAAACGTTTTACCTCGCTATCATCATTATCGTTATTTGGGGCTGGAAAATGATCTGATAGAAACTTCCCCTGAAAAAATCGAGAGGAATATCACTTAAATTTGGACAATAATAGTCTGGTGTAATTAAAATTGTCAGGAAAACAAGGCAAAAATGACTTCTATGAATCATCTTACCAGTTGATTCATGACAGTTAAATGATATTTGGAAGCTTCTTTCTTCTTTGCCTGAAGTTCAGCAAGTACGCTAAGGTAGAAACAAAATTGGATTAATCCGATGTAAAGTTTGGGAACTAACCAGGAGGTTTGTAATTGTACAGTTTAACAGACAGATATTTTTGCTCAAATCACAGACCTATTTTGTTGCTGCTTCTCGTCTTCTTGTTGGTGAAACGCTTGGATTTTCTCTTCCAAAGATCTTTGAATTGCCTTTTGTTCCTCTAACAATTTTTTCTCCCTGTAATTTAAATACATGTCTTCATGAGGTTAATGGTTGAGTGTGGTGATGAGACGACAGTAGGGGGTGGGCTGGGAAGGTGAGGTTTAACTATAGCAAAAGCATTAAAATGATTGTTGTTTTTAAGTTAATACTCACCTTGCTATGTCACCAGCAACCTCCGCTCTTTGCTCTTTCACAATCCCCAAGGCTTTTCGGAGTTGAGAAACATTTTTCTTCATCTATCATAAACAAACCAAGCATTTAAAGCACACAGTCCCTGTACATATTTTCCCTGCAATTGTTAAATTATGCATTAAAAACTATCAGGAACATTGTTATTTTACTTACACAATCCTGAAGAAGCATCTCTGCATTTTGAAAATCTTTTGAAATCACTACACAATTTAACAAATGACATCATTTTAGTTTCATTCTGTTCTCCTCTTGTGTTCTTTAACAACAAAACAAACCTTCAACATCTTGATTTTTAAGAAGATCTAGTTGAGCTTGTAATCTCTTTTCTTTGTGCTCTAGAATTTTTAATGTCTAGAAATAGGCACTTTCATTAGTTAGGAATTTTAGCTAACTTTATTTATACTGGGTAGCTCTAAACTGTGCTCTCTAGACGTACAGCAAGGGTGATCACTTATTGATTCAGTGTTACTACAAGAGGACACCATTGCACCCAGAGCAAACCTGTGATGTTTGGGAGAGTCAAACACTCTCACAGGGAGGTAAAATTATAATACTGTAATTATTAAAGAATCATATATGAATGAAATAACACTTACTGCATTTGATTTGTCTGTCCCAACTGGAGGTTTATCTTTCTTGTGACTTGCCAATCTGTGATGTGTCTACATGGAGACATGTGTGCATTAATGGGCTAACCAAACTATCTAGCATTAACCCAACCCATTAATGGGCTAACCAAACTAGCTAGCCTTTAACCCAACCCCTAACATGCAACACAACACTAATGTATCCACTTTTATTCTGTCTACCACCAGACAATTTTACACTAGAAAGCAATTATGGTATATAAGAGGCAAACAAATAGATTTCAGCCCGCAATTGTGTATTTGCTTTGCAATGGAGGGGAGGGATAGCAAAGAATCTGGTCCATAATTGGATAGGGGGTCAAAGCAATCACAAAATGTCTGCAATAGCAGGATGAAATCCATTAATCGATGAAATCTAAATAGGATTAAATGAATTACTTCTTGAATATGTTCCCATGTTAATTCACATTCATCCATAATTTGTTCTATTTTTTTTCTCGACTCTGCATCATTGGCACTGCTTGTAGGACTGTCGTTAGATTGCACACGTGTAGACTCCATTTTATTCTAGAATACGCATCATGGTTTCTCTTAAGCAGTAAGGCAATTCACTGTTGTTAAAGTATCCAACATTCCAACATAAATGCAGTATTTCAATTCAAAGCCTATATGGCTGTATTTTACAATTTCCCCTACTCATAAATAAGTTAGCACCAATTTGAAGTGTTGTTGGTTCTTTCCCATCAATTTTGCAGCGATTTGCGTCAGTTTAAAGCTCAAAAACCTTTTGCAAAGTTCTGCAAAGTTTTTTTCATTCCTTTTAGTCCTTTGACATTTTGTCTCAAATATAAATTACCCGCCAAAAAATTGGTAAAAAATTCGCGAAAATATTGTTCATAACAACGCGTCGTCAAAACTTTCGCTTCCTCTGATCTCATAATAGAACTGAACTGTGTTTTTGTTCCGTTGCACGCTTCAGTTCTTGATTTGAGATATCGTAAGTGGGGAAAAGGTTAATATTTGCGCATATTTACGAGTATTGACGCGAGCGCGCGCAAACAATACGAGGATTAAGTGGTGTCGCATTCCTATTGACAGACGAGAAGAATGAACTGTAATTACAAAACATGAGAACCAATCATGTATCGCCATCAAAATTACCATGGTGAAGTATTTTGCGAGACAATGGCGTCTGGCCTTTGTACAACTCTACTGAATGAAACAATCCTAAATTGCATTTGAGCTGGACGTTTGGAAAAGTGCCCTGAAATTTGGTCCGCACGAGAAATTGCTGACGTGCGCAAGTGCTGAACACTGCAAGATAACATATCGGGTGTTAGGTAACGTATCAACTGTTTAATAACTCAGGTATAAGTAATTGATATAACCCTAGTGGATTATTTACAACATGGTTCATTCATTGTGATGCATGAGCTCGGCAAAGCCCATTTCTCGAAAAAAACCCGATTGGGTATTGTAGAAAACTGCTACACTGTAAAATTTGCAAGTTTAGTGTTGTGGGTGATTTTGGTTTGGGACAGAGCACGCTTTCACAGGCTAGAGTACAATTTTGAAACGTACAAATTTAAGTGCAATCAATAAAAATGAGTATTAGTTGCGAAAATGAGACATGCCTTAAACCAAGTACGACTTGCATGGAACCAGTCAACAAACCCGAAGATACAGTGTGCTAGATGAATAAAAACAGGGTTGCATTTTGGCGCTAAACCTACAGTATTGTTGGTTAGCTCCGAAGAAACAAACACATATGGATAGTCACTTAGCTACCAAATAATTTCAGAGCAAATTGCCGTGTGCATAATTGCCCAAATTTCATTCATTTCGGACCAACTGAATTTGAGTTCTCAAAACACAAATTTTGCCCAGGATTTCCACAAAATTAACCAACTTTTCTGGGAATGTAATTTAAAACATTTATTTAGTAACTTGGAAAAGGTGGTTTTATGCTTAATACAACTTTTAGTTCTTGTCTATTATCTATATAAATTAATAATCTATCGATCAACGACTCCAGTTGATGACACTCAGTATATGAACTCTTCATTCATTGCAGAGTACATTGTACTGTACCAACGGTTTCTTGCAGTGATCAAGTAACAATGTACATTAAAATGTGAATGAAAATCACCCATTCTGACGAGAAAAATAGTCTGGCATCACAGTAAAATTCTTAAAGATTATGGGGCACTTTGCCATTAAACTGTTCCAAGAAAAAGTAGCCACAAGTTTGGGACAAGTATAAAACATTTAATATAAATGCATATCTATCTAATATCTTATGTTAAATATGGTACCTGTCACCATGCAAGTTCTTGCACCCAAGACTTGTGACAAGAAAATTGAGAGACAGTCCGTCACTATTCTATTAAAGTGCATGGTCTCATCCCAAGACTGGCAGCAACTTTTGCAATGTAATTGAAACATCAGTTGCAATGATTTTGAGACCATTACAATCAGAGTGTAATACATGCAAGCCTCCACTTCAACCATAGGCGTATAGAAACGCAGTGTGCGCTCCATCCAAAACTATAAATAATATTGCATAAAGGAAAATGCTACAGTACATACCGATACGGTTGGAGTGATATGGAGTAGGTACCGATACAGTTTCCAATTCTGCAATAAGTGAAGTGTTGGGGTTTCACCACTTTTCAGTAACCATTACATACAAATTATCTTGTCCTACCGCACTCCTGCTAGGTGTGAAAGGCAACCAGTCTTATAAGATCACAGTTATCAGGATGTCGCTGTATAATGTTCGATCGAAGTAATAGTTGTAAGTAAGGTGCCCAGTATGTTGGCAAGATCTTCACATAACAATCATGAGGACTTTCAAACAACCTGTTCATCAGTGTCTGTGTTGAAAACAAAAATTATTGAGTTCATTTTGATAGCTCTATCAATTCTAAAGACTAAACTGTTCTTCCTAGAGATCCAGTAAGAGTTGTCGCTTATTGACCAGTGTTACTACAGTCTACAGGAGGAAACCAGAGTACCTGGAGAAAACCTACAGTGTTTGGCAGAATCAAACTGAAAGCAAGCTTCTCACATGTGACAGAGGCATAATTATAATCAGGAAGACTGCATTGCAGGAATTGAACCCAGCAGTCACAGAGGTGAAAGACACATACACAGTGTCATCATGCAACACATCCAGTATACTATATTATCTATTTACCTCAATTATATGTTGCAAACTACAGTACTGTCTTGATTCATCTTCCTTTATGAGAAATTAAAATAGTGTATTTAGACAAGAAAAAGTAAGAAAACACATAGTAGCCAACAGCATTTAGAAGATAGAACAATGAAGAACTGCTTAAACGTTTTACCTCGCTATCATCATTATCGTTATTTGGGGCTGGAAAATGATCTGATAGAAACTTCCCCTGAAAAAATCGAGAGGAATATCACTTAAATTTGGACAATAATAGTCTGGTGTAATTAAAATTGTCAGGAAAACAAGGCAAAAATGACTTCTATGAATCATCTTACCAGTTGATTCATGACAGTTAAATGATATTTGGAAGCTTCTTTCTTCTTTGCCTGAAGTTCAGCAAGTACGCTAAGGTAGAAACAAAATTGGATTAATCCGATGTAAAGTTTGGGAACTAACCAGGAGGTTTGTAATTGTACAGTTTAACAGACAGATATTTTTGCTCAAATCACAGACCTATTTTGTTGCTGCTTCTCGTCTTCTTGTTGGTGAAACGCTTGGATTTTCTCTTCCAAAGATCTTTGAATTGCCTTTTGTTCCTCTAACAATTTTTTCTCCCTGTAATTTAAATACATGTCTTCATGAGGCTAATGGTTGAGTGTGGTGATGAGACGACAGTAGGGGGTGGGCTGGGGAGGTGAGGTTTAACTATGGCAAAAGCATTAAAATGATTGTTGTTTTTAAGTTAATACTCACCTTGCTATGTCACCAGCAACCTCCACTCTTTGCTCTTTCACAATCCCCAAGGCTTTTCGGAGTTGAGAAACATTTTTCTTCATCTATCATAAACAAACCAAGCATTTAAAGCACACAGTTTCTGTACATATTTTCCATGCAATTGTTAAATTATGCATTAAAAACTATCAGGAACATTGTTATTTTACTTACACAATCCTGAAGAAGCATCTCTGCATTTTGAAAATCTTTTGAAATCACTACACAATTTAACAAATTACATCATTTTAGTTTCATTCTGTTCTCCTCTTGTGTTCTTTAACAACAAAACAAACCTTCAACATCTTGATTTTTAAGAAGATCTAGTTGAGCTTGTAATCTCTTTTCTTTGTGCTCTATAATTTTTAATGTCTAGAAATAGGCACTTTCATTAGTTAGGAATTTTAGCTAACTTTATTTATACTGGGTAGCTCTAAACTGTGCTCTCTAGTCGTACAGCAAGGGTGATCGCTTATTGATTCATTGTTACTACAAGAGGACACCATTGCACCCAGAGCAAACCTGTGATGTTTGTGAGAGTCAAACACTCTCACAGGGAGGTAAAACTATAATACTGTAATTATTAAAGAATCATATATGAATGAAATAACACTTACTGCATTTGATTTGTCTGTCCCAACTGGAGGTTTATCTTTCTTGTGACTTGCCAATCTGTGATGTGTCTACATGGAGACATGTGTGCATTAATGGGCTAACCAAACTATCTAGCATTAACCCAACCCATTAATGGGCTAACCAAACTAGCTAGCCTTTAACCCAACCCCTAACATGCAACACAACACTAATGTATCCACTTTTATTCTGTCTACCACCAGACAATTTTACACTAGAAAGCAATTATGGTATATAAGAGGCAAACAAATAGATTTCAGCCCGCAATTGTGTATTTGCTTTGCAATGGAGGGGAGGGATAGCAAAGAATCTGGTCCATAATTGGATAGGGGGTCAAAGCAATCACAAAATGTCTGCAATAGCAGGATGAAATCCATTAATCGATGAAATCTAAATAGGATTAAATGAATTACTTCTTGAATATGTTCCCATGTTAATTCACATTCATCCATAATTTGTTCTATTTTTTTTCTCGACTCTGCATCATTGGCACTGCTTGTAGGACTGTCGTTAGATTGCACACGTGTAGACTCCATTTTATTCTAGAATACGCATCATGGTTTCTCTTAAGCAGTAAGGCAATTCACTGTTGTTAAAGTATCCAACATTCCAACATAAATGCAGTATTTCAATTCAAAGCCTATATGGCTGTATTTTACAATTTCCCCTACTCATAAATAAGTTAGCACCAATTTGAAGTGTTGTTGGTTCTTTCCCATCAATTTTGCAGCGATTTGCGTCAGTTTAAAGCTCAAAAACCTTTTGCAAAGTTCTGCAAAGTTTTTTTCATTCCTTTTAGTCCTTTGACATTTTGTCTCAAATATAAATTACCCGCCAAAAATTGGTAAAAAAAAAATTCGCGAAAATATTGTTCATAACAACGCGTCGTCAAAACTTTCGCTTCCTCTGATCTCATAATAGAACTGAACTGTGTTTTTGTTCCGTTGCACGCTTCAGTTCTTGATTTGAGATATCGTAAGTGGGGAAAAGGTTAATATTTGCGCATATTTACGAGTATTGACGCGAGCGCGCGCAAACAATACGAGGATTAAGTGGTGTCGCATTCCTATTGACAGACGAGAAGAATGAACTGTAATTACAAAACATGAGAACCAATCATGTATCGCCATCAAAATTACCATGGTGAAGTATTTTGCGAGACAATGGCGTCTGGCCTTTGTACAACTCTACTGAATGAAACAATCCTAAATTGCATTTGAGCTGGACGTTTGGAAAAGTGCCCTGAAATTTGGTCCGCACGAGAAATTGCTGACGTGCGCAAGTGCTGAACACTGCAAGATAACATATCGGGTGTTAGGTAACGTATCAACTGTTTAATAACTCAGGTATAAGTAATTGATATAACCCTAGTGGATTATTTACAACATGGTTCATTCATTGTGATGCATGAGCTCGGCAAAGCCCATTTCTCGAAAAAAACCCGATTGGGTATTGTAGAAAACTGCTACACTGTAAAATTTGCAAGTTTAGTGTTGTGGGTGATTTTGGTTTGGGACAGAGCACGCTTTCACAGGCTAGAGTACAATTTTGAAACGTACAAATTTAAGTGCAATCAATAAAAATGAGTATTAGTTGCGAAAATGAGACATGCCTTAAACCAAGTACGACTTGCATGGAACCAGTCAACAAACCCGAAGATACAGTGTGCTAGATGAATAAAAACAGGGTTGCATTTTGGCGCTAAACCTACAGTATTGTTGGTTAGCTCCGAAGAAACAAACACATATGGATAGTCACTTAGCTACCAAATAATTTCAGAGCAAATTGCCGTGTGCATAATTGCCCAAATTTCATTCATTTCGGACCAACTGAATTTGAGTTCTCAAAACACAAATTTTGCCCAGGATTTCCACAAAATTAACCAACTTTTCTGGGAATGTAATTTAAAACATTTATTTAGTAACTTGGAAAAGGTGGTTTTATGCTTAATACAACTTTTAGTTCTTGTCTATTATCTATATAAATTAATAATCTATCGATCAACGACTCCAGTTGATGACACTCAGTATATGAACTCTTCATTCATTGCAGAGTGCATTTACACTTAATTTTCGTCACTTTTCAAGCCCAAAATAGAAGGTAGCAAGTTTGATAGAAATTCCTGCCTAAATTCAAGTCCGACGTTTTTAATGTTGAGGGTCAATCACGCATTAGGGTTTTGTTGTAAAGCAGACGCGACTCATAAATCGCTTAACCAACCGCCCTATGTCGATTGAATGAAACACTATCGCATATGAGAAGATGCTTCCAGTTTAACTGTACCAAAAGCCGCATTGTTTCTGTTAACGATGGTAGTCCGGTTTCCTCCTGTAGTAACACTGGATCAACAAGGACGGCCCTCACCGGACAGACCTCTAGGGAAAACATTTTAGAACTGATAGAGCTGTCCAGTATAAATAATGGTAGTTTAGCTTTGATTGCTCACTACTAGAAAATGCTGGGAAACAATTTTTGAATGAAAAAATGGCGGCCAGCTTGTATCAGACGATTGGAATTTGTTGTTATCACAACTGCGGTCATTCAAAGCTGGGGATTAAGACTTAACTCAATGAATGAACGAGACCTAAGCTTCGGAAAGCTCTCGATAAATTATCTCCGCAAAACATTAGTGCACATTATAAGAAAGGTTATCTTAAATTTTAAACTGCTCATTTCGTTTTTACTTCGCTCTTAGTTTTGTAAAATAATATTTCAAGCGAATTGCGTAAAAAGTGCTTGTTGTTTTTCAGAGGCAATAAAGCCATAATGTCAATATGTGTAAGCCTGCAATGACACGGGGATTAAGGATAAGCTTAGTGGACAATACCAGTGCCAGTTAATGTTTGTACATTACGTTTTTAATCCAATCACTGTGCTTTCTTTATATCAGCTGATGTGTGACGTCACAGGTGTGCCTGTGAACGCTGAGATTTCTACACTACACATGCGTCACGATATAGCCCCAACCAAACTAAGACACCTTTCGGAAACACCTAGCCATGTTTCCCGAAGGTGGGCAACCAAGAAACATTGTTTCCTAGCCATGTTTCCCCAAGGTTGGCAAACCCCAAGGTTTATAGGCTAGTTTTATCCTAGGTCTGGTGAAAATCGGCTATGGCTCTCAGCATGTCAAACGAATTCCAGCAAGATACAATAATGAAACATTCACCAAGTATGAAGCCACAGAAGAAATCAAAACCGCCGCCCTTAGTTCTATGCAATACGGAGGTTCAGTACTGGCCTCTTCCCAGTCCTCTCGCAGAATTCGCGGCAATCGCTACAAGTCCCGAAAGCCCATTGGTCAAAGAAATGTCATGTGATCATGGAACAGGAAATAGCGCATTCAAGGTAAAAGTTGGGCATTTTCGCCGCTTTTGATATGTGCCGCGAAATTTCTTACCGGACTTAAAAGTTGGATAAAGTTTTAAACTTTTAATCACCTATACCCAATCAGCCCCAATGCGCCTTGCTTTGTCATATTACTTTGTCTAACGCCAGATGATTTAACTCGTTTCTAGCTTCCAAGTATCGAGTATGTTACTCCACCAACTGACTTGCGTACTTCAGATTTATCATCATGTAGTGAGACTCGCTCGCTTACTTGGCCGTCAACATCATTATGGGAACGATTTAACCAACAGTCAGCGAGCCAAACTGATTCAATTTCAGATACTCGTTATAACTCTGCGCAATACACAATCCTTCACAGAGATAATAGATCAATGGCAGCTACGAAGGTATAACGAATAGAAACCGTTGTTATGAATTATTGTTATGGATACACTACTCTCCTTCTGTCACCTGCAAGTCTCACCAATCAACGGTTCTCATTTCATTTCTAAATTGTTCTAACAACGCATCCAGATATCTAGCCGTCCGTCTTTCTTTAGATCTTGTGCTCCTGGAATCTTGTGCTCCTGTGCAGGGAATCCTGGCTCATCATTCTTTGCATAAACCACATCAAGTCTTTTCTTATGCTTTTCTTCACAGTCCATGTCTTACCCTACATATTCTCCTGGGAACCATATTCTCCTGTTTTATCATGCGTAAATTATTTTCCTTTTAGACCTCCTCTTTGTTTCGACCTCACAATATAAACGACATCGAGCGAGAATTATCAAACGTCGATGAAAACACATCGTTCTATCGTACTCCATGGTCACAATACTACACCAATGACAACTCGAGCTGCCTTGGACTATCATGTCGGGAGTTACTGCTTGGTGATGTTTGTATCCCTCTGTCCAACGCGAGAGAAACAACGTCCCAAAATGAAAATGCTTCCACGAAAACACAAGATACAAAACCGTAAGTAATGGTCGTGGTTTGTGTAGGTATTCTGCTTCACCTATCTTCTAGAAGCGTACAAAGCAAGGGGCTGACCCAACTTTATATAACACAATTTTTCCTTTATCTTGATAGATCTGTCCTCTTTGACTTGGATTCTGCAGCACAGGCTTTGAGCAATATGGCTAAGGTAAGACACCTTGTTAGGGAAAACAGTTTAGAACTGGTAGAGCTATCCAGTATAAACACAGTCAGTTCAGTTTAGTGTTTTTAAATCTATATGTGACGCTATGTCCTGCACGTATTATCATGACTATGAATTTATCCCATAAATCGGCGTTAATGCGCTATCAGTATGCTTTCTACTTTTCCCGCACACTCTGCAGTTATTGAATAAATTCATCTTGATAACTATCAAAATTTTGCAGAGAAAGGAAGAGCATGTTGAATATCAAAGAAAACTGGAATCGACTTTAAAGACCGTGAAAAGCAAAGGAACACGTATTAGAAAACGAAAGAACGCAAACTCATCCGCACGAAGACCCATGAACGCGTTCATGTTGTTCGCGAAACGATACAGACTAGAGATCACGCGGAAACATCCGGGCAAGGATAACAGGTGCGAGTAGGTTGATCTCGGTTTCACTCTGTATAACAGCAAACGATTTTATTATTAAAATGTTCATTTTCGGAATTATCGTTATTTTGTATTTGTGCAGGTAGTATCCTACAATAAGCTGTCATCATTTGTGTCTAAACTACCTGAAATATATATCTCAAACGTGGTGGTCCAGTGTAGGTAGTATTCTACATGAATAGAAACAGAATATAGAATCATGGTTTGTGTCTAACTTACCTGAAAAAGATTTCTAACACTTCGATATCTTGAGCGAAGGCCTTTCGACAGAAGTTTTGCCAGGACGCTACTACACAAACCACGACAGCTAATGTTAGCCTTCACTTCCTTAAACTGTTCTTAACCAATGCGTTATGCAATACACAACACTGTTTTAATCATCTATTTAAATTAAAGGCGTCTGTTTCCTTCATTTTCTCTTGTCAGGGCAATTAGCGTAATACTCGGAGATGAGTGGAAATCACTAAGTGCAGAAGTTCGTAAGGTCTACATCTTAGAAGCAAAGTCTCTTGCAGAAGAACACAAGAGGATATATCCAGATTGTTGGAAACGAAAACGTACAACACAGGTGAACACATGATATAGAAGTTCTGTTTAACATCAGATCATTTCACTGTCCACAGAGTACTGTCCATCATACCTGAGCAGTGAGTTCCGCACAACATCAGATCATAGTTAATATATAGATCATCAGATCAATATACATTCAAGAACAACTACTGCCTCTGCGTGCTCCATTCTCAACCCAGTCAACTAAGAATACAACAGACTTAAGCCTACTTATATAAGTTCTGTAAAACATTACATCACTTTATGGTACCCTGCATAACATGACCTAGGAGAAAGTACAAGAAAAACAAAAACTTTGCTCAGTCTCACACGGATATATATTTTTTCACAGGTCTCATCAAGAACGAACCGAAAGAAGTGAGAAGACCAATATGTATATACAATAGAATGATTCCAACATGGAGGACTTTCAGAACATAGCTTTGCTTTTGTCTTTATACCAGCACTGGTTATATTAATAATGTAAATAAGTAGTTAAAATATTGCAAAACATGAAGACAATCGAGCAATGTAACTTGTACAATGGAATTTATGTGTTAAATGTTTTGTTTTATGGAGTTTAGCTCAGCACTAACAAATCTGTGAAACTTTAATTTTAACATATAGTATTAGTAGATAGATCTATGTAGTAACAGAACCATTTTAAAGACTTTAGTTTAAAAATTCCCCTGAAGCATTTATTTAATCCCCTCGTGCCTACGTGTTCGAGCGATATATAGCGCTTCCATCCTCAGCACTAAAAAGCCTGGGACTAGCGCGGTCATGAATATATCAAAATAGAATTATGATTTTATATTCATGCAAAAGTAAACAATTTATATTTATGATTTCCTTTTTATAAAATAATCGAAGTACAAGGCTACATTATGTCGAAAAAATATATGGGATCTGTACTTTGTTAAATGGATTATACGCAGTAATAAAATCTGTACGTCTGAAGAGATCGGGTGATAAATTATCAGTATTGCTGGATACTTGCATATTTATTATAAATATTGACTATACTCTTGGGTTGGGCAGGTCGGCAGGATCTTGCCATGTACAGACGAATAAAAACACTACTCTATCGCTTTGTTGTGCAAAACCTGACTGTAAGAACAGTTATAGGAGCTATTGTTGTGATATGTTTACTAAAAGCTGTGAAATATGGAGTGTTATACTATGAAGATATTGAGAGATTTTATGTTAAGGTGGGTGTACTATATTAATAATTTTCCATTAAGTAAACTGCAATTTTCAGTTGATGGCAACTGAATGCCTCGGCAACATCTATCTTGACAAAGTAACGACAATGCCCTGACAACATAGCTTGGCAGCTTGCATTATGTCAAAACTCTTTGTTCAAACGTTGAAACATGATAGAACTATTGGTGTCCCAAACTCAACTGGATATTGCAGCAGGGCATTGTAACTTAATGGGTTAAAAAGAGACATGGACAGATGTCAACCTTAACTTTCCCTTGACAAGTAAAATCACCTGACCTAAGACACAGGGCATAATACATTGTTATTTTTTACTAGATTGAAAATTTAGACATTATATCTGGTGATTTCTATTGCAAGAGTTCAATCACAAATGATTCATGCACTTTATTTACAAGTGGTGGAACTGCAATGTCGATGTGTTACAACTTAGGAGATAAATGCAATGGTTTTACATTTAACATTGGGCCAAGAACGGCAACTTTTAAACGAGGTACCAAAGGAAAACCAAGATTTACTCTTGGGATAGCGACGTTTTATAAGAATGAGTATAAAGATCTCTTGATGTTGAAAGAAACAGAGGGCTGTGCTCCCATAGTGGTGAGTTTCATGCATGTTAAGTTCCCTTTTTTATATACATAACTTATTATTGTTTGGTTTGATTTGGTTGTGGTAATGGTTGTGATGGTTATGGTGATGATGGTGGTGGTGATGATGATGATGGTGGTGATGATGGTGGTGATGGTGGTGATGATGATGGTGGTGGTGGTGATGATGGTGGTGGTGATGATGGTGGTGGTGGTGATGATGGTGGTGGTGATGATGGTGGTGGTGGTGGTGATGATGGTGGTGGTGGTGGTGGTGATGATGGCTATGATGGTGGTGGTGATGATGGTGGTGGTGGTGATGATGGCTATGATGGTGGTGGTGATGGCTATGATGATGGTGGTGGTGATGATGATGGTGGTGATGATGGTGGTGGTGATGATGGTGGTGGTGATGATGATGATGATGATGATGGTGGTGGTGGTGGTGGTGGTGGTGATGATGATGATGATGATGGTGATGGTGGTGATGATGATGGTGGTGGTGATGATGGTGGTGGTGGTGATGATGGTGGCTATGACAACATTGCCAAGTTATACATAATGTCTTATAGAAAACAAACCAAAAAGACAACAAAGTATCAAATAAGATATGCAACATTCCAGAAATTGATCCATTTGATGCAACAGTAATGAAAATGATCGAAAAAGTGCAGCCACTAGTTTGTAAAGGGGAAACGAATTTGACATTTTATAATAATGGAAAACTAATTATAACACCAGGTAAAAATCCAAATGTACCCCCCCCCTGCTGTACACAAATGTCAAAGAAACTCTCCCCATCACACATACACTGGTCACCCAGGACATAGGATCAGTTCTAAACTGCTCTCCCTGAAGATCATCCCTTATTGATCCAGTGTTACTACAGAAGAAACTAAAGTGTTCTGAGAAAACCTGCAGTGTTTGGTAGAGTCAAACTGGAAGCACGCTTCTCGTATGCGACTGAGACAAAAATATAATCAGACAACCACATATTGGAGGAATCAAACTTCGAGGTAAAAGGCACATGCACTAATCACTATGATACCAAAACAGTACTTTATAGAAAATTATGTTGTAGGTGCTAAATCAAAGGTGAAGAAAGTGGACTACCAGGTTATTCGGGGTTTAAGTAACTCTGGTCAGGGTTATGAAGTTTTCAAAACAGGAACCCTAACTCCTTCCGACCCTGTGGTAACCTTAAATGAAGATATGGTATATGTTGAGATTCAAAAAACAGACAATGTTGTTCAAAAAGAGTTTCACACACAAGTCATTCCTCGTGAAGAGATCCTACATAAAGTACCCAAAGCTAAACCTGGGATACCACTGAATGTTATGATGGTGGGCCTAGATTCCACGTCTCATGCACACTTTCAGCGGAAACTGGGTCCCATATACAAGTATCTTAAAGAGGGGTTGAAGTCTCATATCTTTAATGGTTATTCAATCCTGGGTGATGGTACGACGGCGGCACTCATTGGAATGTTGGTGGGAAGACATTTTGACGAACTACCTGAGGGAAGAAAAGGGTGAGGATTTTGTTTCGCAATTGATTTCAGAGAAATGAAAGTCTCCACTTGCTTCATTGGCTATGTCGTTCTGTATTCATTGCTTTCTATTAACAATACAGGACCCTGTGGGTACCAGCCTTAGTAGCTAAATAGGCTACATGCACCAAGCTTAAATATAGTCACTTCACTCCACGCTCGTCTCAAGCAGGATCAAACCAGCACCTTCCAGCTACTCTCAGTAGGTCTTCATATGATTGGATAAGGTGTTTGGATCATAGTAATACAGTAGGACCATTGTCTCATTTGAACCATTGTCTCGTTTTGATGCATTGTTTTCTACAAAAAATCAAGTCCAATAAGATGGAGACTTCTACCTCTTAAAGGTTAAGGATAGCAAAAACATTTTTCTTACAATGTTGAGAGAACAACAAAAAATTGGTTGTCTCTTGCGCAATTCAACACGCACGTTCACGAAGTAATTCTCCGTTAGCTCATCAACAGGTAGAAAGCCGCGGTGCGTAAACGCGAGTTCAAATTACGCTCGAGAAAAGTGTCAAAATCAGTATAGAAATATGTTTTATACTCTAGTCCGCAGATCCTTCGCAAACTAAGCGCATCTGTGCGGAGAGAAAGTTTTATATCTCTTAGGATAATTAAATTTGAAGAATTTCTATATCTAATGATGTAGCTTGTCCTTGTCTTTCTCAATATAGATATTTACTGGCGCAATGTTTAGATCGTTGGCCATGGATATTCAAAGATATGAATGATCATGGTTATGCGACATATTATAACGAAGATGAAGTATTTAATGGTGCAATTACCACACGTCTCAAAGGTTTCTGTAAACCACCCATCGATCACTACCTACTACCATTCTGGTACTCTGCTTTGGAAAAACTCGCTACCATGTACCAACAAATGGTTAGCGGTGTTAGTTATATAAAAGGCCATTGTCTGGGCTCTCAAGCTATATACAACGTTAGTTTAAACACTATTAAGAGTTTCTTTAATGCATATCCAAAAAAATTGAAATTCGGTTTTCACATGAATTCAGACTTTTGTCATCACGAGGATTTTAATTTTATATCTTTGGTAGAAGACGATTTGTTAAGTTTTCTGAAGTACTTTAAAGAGCAAGGATTTCTTAATAATACACTCTTGGTTTTGTTCGGTGACCATGGTTTGCGGTATGGATTTGTCCGTTCCACCGTGTTGGGCCGCATGGAAGAAAGGCTTCCGTTTCTATCCATGACATTTCCACCATTGTTTGAGAAAACGTATCCCGACCTTCATCAGAATTTGAAGAAGAATATCGAAGTGTTGACCACACCGTTTGACCTACATGCGACGTTTCAACATATGTTATCATACCCTCAGGTACCCGAGGATCTGCCGCATGGGAAAAGCTTGTTTACTGATATAGGCTGGAGGACCTGCGAACAGGCTGGAATACCTTTTCATTTCTGCCCGTGTGTCGATTGGAGCGAAGTTGAGGTAGACTAAAATTAATTTTCATCAAAAAGTAATCATAAGAAAAGCTTTCGAAATATATGTTGACACAAATGAAATGACACTTTATTTTAATTGAACGACATTTTCAAGCGACATTAACATCATTTTCAATCTCATAAACTCGCTCGCACAATAACGAACATTTATAAACTTGATAAAAATAATCGTACAGTATTTACATATAGCAAAGCAAAGCAAAGATTATACCAGATCAAGGTGTCGCGTCGAAAAAAATGGTCATAAATTAAACGTCTCTTGTTGTTAACTTTCAAATTCAATACCATCATTTTACAAACGTTGTACATTCACAGGTAGACAATGAAGACATCAAGAGCAGTGCACTGGCTGTGGTTGAAATGATGAATGAACGATTAACCAAAAACGGTGTTGAGACGAAATGTGCCAAACTTGAATTAAAACGAGTCATTTCTGCTCTTCTGATCACGTCGAAAGGTGATGATGATGAAGACTTACATTCAGAAAGAAGTTTTATTATGGCCAAGACTTTGAAAGGTAATGTACTGGTTCAGCGAGAATGAGAATAAGAAGAGCCTGTGAGAGTTGATAAAGGCACAAGATGATTTCGTATGCTTAAGAGTTTGAAGTAATGTCCTTACTGTACCTAATGAAAAAGAAACTTTATGACAGTTGATAAGAGTTGATTAGAATTTATGAGAGTTGATAAGAGTGGATGAAAGTGAATGAGAGTTGATAAGAGTGGATGAAAGTGAATGAGAGTTGATAAGAGTGGATGAAAGTGAATGAGAGTTGATAAGAGTGGTTGAGAGTTGATGGCAGTTTATGAAAGTGAATGAGAGTTGATGGGATTTGGTGAGACTTGATGAGAATGCATGAAAGTTGATGAGAGTTAATGTGAGTTGATTAGAGTTGATGAGAGTTGACGAAAGTTGACGAGAGTTGATGAAAGTTGATAAGAGTGGTTGAGAGTTGATGAAAGGTGATAAGAGTTGATGAAAGGTGATAAGAGTTGATGAAAGTTGATAAGAGTTGATGAGAGTTGATAAGAGTGGTTGAGAGTTGGCGAGAGTTGATAAGAGTGGTTGAGAGTTGATAAGAGTTGATAAGAGTGGTTGAGAGTTGATAAGAGTTGATGGGAGTTTATGAAAGTGAATGAGAGTTGATAAGAGTTGATAAGAGTGGTTGAGAGTTGATAAGAGTTGATGGGAGTTTATGAAAGTGAATGGGAGTTGATAAGAGTTGATAAGAGTGGTTGAGAGTTGATGAAAGTTGATAAGAGTGGTTGAGAGTTGATGAGAGTTGATAAGAGTTGATAAGAGTGGTTGAGAGTTGATAAGAGTTGATGGGAGTTTATGAAAGTGAATGAGAGTTGATAAGAGTTGATAAGAGTGGTTGAGAGTTGATGAAAGTTGATAAGAGTGGTTGAGAGTTGATAAGAGTTGATAAGAGTTGATAAGAGTTGATAAGAGTTGATAAGAGTGGTTGAGAGTTGATAAGAGTTTATGAAAGTGAATGGGAGTTGATAAGATCTTTTTTCTATGTCGTCTAGGAGGATGTATGTATCAATTACAACTGGAAACATCGCCAAATAACGGAATCTATGAATCTACGGTGCAGTTAATCATGGGAATCCCGAAGGTCAATCAACATTTAAGCAGAGTGAACCAATATAATGACCAATCAGACTGCATAAGAAAGACACATCCATTACTTAGAGAGTTTTGTTATTGCAATAATGGCGGGAAAACGTAGACGGGTCTTTCTAGTAAAATATCGTCACATTTAAATTTTAGTGTATAGTGAGATTAATCCATATTGCATTCATTTCATACTTGCCGCATGTTTGTAAAGCCAGTTTTCTACTTCTGATATTTCGTCTGCTCCATATTGCTATCCCAAAATGATGTCACAAGGATTAGGATGGAATTAACACTACATGTAGTCTGACATATTGTATTTAGATTAAGGTATTTAAATTATCAATATGGAAATTAATTTATATTGTTAAAATTGAAAAGAATTAATTAAATATTTCTAATAAGGTTATTTTTGACATGAAAGCCTCGGTGGTTTTTCTCAGACTCAGGGAAAGGAAAATTTGAGGGAATTTTTTTAAATAGTAGACAGTGCAAGTGTGTTTGTTCAGCACAGCCGCGTGATTTCAAGTTTATTCCTTGATTTATTGAAATGTCGATAGCGCGAGAAGCGGTTATCGTTATTCCTAGCCGAAAGCGAAAAGTTAGACAATTGAATTGAATTATCCGTGTGCAACGATCCAAAGAAAATTATTCAAGAAACAGTTTGTTGTTTTGAAAACACTTTAATATGACATTTCTATTGTACAACATTGTCATTGTAATTGCTCATTAGCTTAATTACTAACAAATTATGAATTAATTTAGTCTTTAAGTCTCCCCTCTGGGGTAAATGTAAGTGTTTGGGTAAACTGTCTAAACTACGCTAGAATACAGGCTTGTAAGTACGCCTCCAAACTAAATCTTGCTTGAGGATTTCTTCCCACATTTCCGCTTCTCAACATTTGTCTTTCAAAGGATCTGATCAAACACTTTGTCCGTGCTATAATTTGTAGAAAATCATCCAGATCAATGCTCCCATTCTTGTTTGCAAATCTCCGTGCATAAATGTCGATCGTCTTTTGAGTGATGTTAAAATCTGGTACTGCTTTTAATGCTCTGTTGAGTTCTCGAGTATTCATATCAAAACTCTTGTCTGTATCGTATTTCTTAAATATACCATACCAAGTTTTTAAATCTTTCCAAAGTTTAGAAAACTCGTCAAATTCAACACAAAAGCTGACGTCTGTATCGTACAAGAGCAATAAACTTCGACAAGTCTCTAAATTGAACTTATACTCTCCTAACTCACGACGAAAACAAGTCTGAAGCAGGTTCTGTAGTTCAAAAGCATCTAGAACTCCATCTTGGCCAGCGACTTTTTCAAAAATTTGAAGAACGATTTGGTCCTTGCTGTCAACACGTATTCTACGACTGCGTCGGCGCTGAGTCTCCGGGATGACTTGAAAATCGTTGTAATTCAAAGACATTTTGCAGAGTGAAATGAAGACTTGAGACAAAGCACGGCTGAGAGATGTAATGTCAATCTCTTATATTGGGTATTTTTGTTACACCACAAGCGTGGGTTGGCGGAAATGACGTCATAAAGAGGTCAAAAGTTTCTTTGATACCAGCGCCCTTTCTAAGACTTTACCATTTATGGTAGTATTTCATATTTGCTGATTACATAGCGCATGGTTGCGAGGCAGGATTGAACGTTTTAGCAACAACTGTAAAATGACGTCTAATTCACACGAGTGAGATAAGCAATAGGCATTTGTCAGTATAACACCACAAAACAATGAGATTTTCGAAACAACGAAAAGGACAATGGAACATTCCGTGATGACTGGATCGTGACTGGATGGTAATAATGTTATGCGAAGTAGTATGCAATGGTCCCTTATGGTTATCTCACTCGGGTGAGCCCTTTACTGTTCCACACGTTTGAGTTTAGCGCATTGCGTTCAGTTGGTATAAATACTTTAATTATAAACATACGTGACCATCGTACTGTACGTCATTGCTCCACTGTAGGCGTAGACGAGGCACTTGACATAACTGAACTGTTATCAAAACTTGATAAAATATCATAGCTCATTGATGTTGATGAAATTCTATCTAATATAGTGGTGGCTTGAGAAGTGGTACGTGAACTGTCATCCAGTAGTTGTCGTAGTAATGACTCAGACAGAATACCCTGAATAAACCAGTAATGATGGTTAGTGCAGGTGTCTTTCATTTCTCTGATCAGAATTTGTTCCTATGTACAATCAGGGCGTCTATAAGAATGGGTGGTGAAACGCCAGCGGACGATTTGAAACATGTGTGATGCACTTTAGGCACGGGGCTAGCGCGGCCAGCAATAACTTTTCGAACTAAACAAGAAATATTTTTACTTTCGAAGACTTAAAACTATATTAAGGATAAAACTACTTAAAACTTCGTAACTATTTACTCGATGGCTGTCAAACTCCTTTTGTGAGTTATCGTGGATGTTTGCTATTGAAATGATGTCACAAAATAAATCTGTAACCATTAAACGACGACTTTTTTCGAAGTTCGAAAAGACCTACATGTCCAACTCGAATGCTCCAGTTCTTGCAAGAAAGTAACATTTTGAATTTTCTCGGCTAGAAATGGACCATTTGGTATTATATTTCAGAGTATGGTTAATGATACTCTAAGCTTTGCTTTTGCCAAAATTCATAACGTAGTTTTTTGAGCTTTTTTTGCAATGACCTGTTGAATTTGATGCAAACACTTTTTTTGTAGACGACCAAGCTTCCTGCCTCGAAGGCTTGTAAAAAAACACCAACATTATAGTGAACACGACGTTGTTTTCTTAGTTTAATTAATGTAGTGAATTTGAAGAAAAAGACTTGTCTATTTATGTCATTTACTTTTCAAAGCTCAGAGAGCAATACATACATAAGAAAAAAACTTTATTCGGAAAAGATTTATTTCGGAGGAAAATTTTGTTGCCTTCCGTCCTTCCATATCGCGGCGTGCAATATATCGCCGTGCACACTTGAACAAAATTTGCATAGGACAAGGGTTCGTAACTATCAGGACGTTATACTAGATGGTTTAGCCTATGTATGTGCAAAACATGACAGACCCTTACTCGGGGGCTTACTGGACCTCTAGGAAGAACAATTTGGAACTGATAAGCGCTATCCAGTATAAACAAAGTTAATTTTTCAACTTACTTCATCATGGTCGTCGTTCTGAAATCTCTGTAACTGTTCTTCGATCGCCATTAATTTCTGTTTCATTTCACGCATTTCCTTCTTCTCTTGCAGAACCAACTCACCAAACGCTAGAAATACAACAGCATGTTAATTCAAACACAATTGAAAGCATCAAAGTTTGCACTGCCGATTCGGTAGATCACTCAGCATAACAATACTCAATATAGTTCACTCATTCAGTGATCGGAATGTTCCATTGTCTTTTCATTGTTTTGAAAATCTCACTGTTCTCCATGCCATCCAGTCACTTATTGCTTTGACATATTTGTGATGTCACGCTAAGAGCCTATTGCTGTTCTTACTTGGCATATCCTCGTCAGGAAGAAAACTTCCATTTTCACTCCTTGGTGTCTCACTCTGAAAAGACGTTAGAGCTGGTTAAGTGGGGTGTGACATAGGGATAAAACAAGGTAAAACAGGGGGTAAACTTTACCTGCAGAAATTGCCCATCTTGTTCAGTTTGCTCACATAACGCTGCGTATTCTTCAGATGGCATTAGAGACTGTAGACGCCTATTATACAAAGGAAATGTTAGGTACTTTAGGTAATTCATTTTAAGCTCCAGTTCACATGATTTAACAGTATGACTTACGTGTCGATGTCAGCTAATTGTTTCACTTCTTCTTGACTTGGAACAAAACCATTTCCATACAAGACCAAGGATTCTTTATCAACTGACTAAAATGAGAAATTACACAAATCAGAGAACGAACGACGATTAACGTTAGGATTAAATTTGGGATTAAGATTTAAGACGATTTAAGAAATCGATGTATTTAAATAATGGTTGACTGTTACTATCTTCTAATATAGTAATTGATCTTCAAGTTGTACCTCCTCCATAAGATCGCCCATATCTGACAGGATTTCTTCTAAACGCTTTTTCTCTTCTTCCGTCATAGCAACCATGTTGTTGGCGTCGGCTGCTAGCTGAAATAGTAAGCAAATTTTAGTAAGAATGAAATTCGTTTCTTCCTCCCTCACTTTCTTCCTTCCTTTATCCCTCCCTCTCATTACTTCGTCCTTTTACCTTCCTCACTCACTTTCTTCCTTTCTCCCTCCCTCCATTACTTCGTCCTTTTACCTTCCTCACTCACTCACTTCCTCCCTTCCTCCCTTCCATTACTTCGTCCTTTTACCTTCCTCACTCACTCACTTCCTTCCTCCCTCCCTTCCATTACTTCGTCCTTTTACCTTCCTTACTTAGTGTCAAAACTTAGTTAGTTTACCAAAATATTTCTCTTGATAAAATCTTTCTTTTTCATTTTTCGATCTTTTCTATTCTTGTTATTTTTCTTTACGTTTTCTTCCTCCACAGCTTCGCCTTTGCTCATTTTATTTTTGCTTTCACCTGTCGAAATATCATCTCCTTCAAAGAGTCAACAATAAATGAATTAATTAGCCAATGTGCTTGCCTGAACGGAACGAACAACTTAAGGCTATGTACGCGGGGAATGTTTTCTGCAACTTACAACGCAATTTCTGCACAGAGGTCAGAGCCATGTTATGAAGAAATGTACGCACAGAAAAGGCAGTGAACATGGCCCACATTTAACTTCACTGATATTATCATTCTAATTCATATCTTTGTTGCCTTCTGGGCATGTTTAGTAAGAAAAATATCGGCAAAATAAATTTCATGGTTACAATTTCTCTGCGAATATACGTGTTACCTAACATCGCTCTGTGTCCGAAATTACGTTGGAAGTTGCAGCAACAATTGCCCCGTGTAACGTGGCCTTTATCCTTGATCATTATAGTCTACCTCAGGTAAATGTTAAGCTACACCTCAGTCTGTGAAGTATGTTACCTTTAATACTGTCACCAGGATGTGGATGTGTCTGAAAAGAAGTTTCTTCTTGATGTTTCTGTCGTTGTAATCTTTCCTCATCCACCAAAGGTTGTGTGGCGAACAGCGGAGTGACGGGAGGAAAATCTTCACAAACACTCTCTTCTGCAATTAAAGAAAATATTTACTGTGAAGGACAAGTGTCGATTTTGGAAGGCTCTTCCTTTGGAAGGCTCTTCCTTTGGAAGGCTCTTCCTCTGGAAACGTCAACGGTTTTTCTGTACTTTTCAGTCAGTCAATACATCCTTTAATCAACTTTTTGAATATTGTTAAACGCTGCCAACATTGGGAAAACTATTTTGGCCTTCGCTTAAAACATCGCAGTTTTTTTATAATTTTCAGGTGCTGTAGTTACTTACATCCTTCAAACAACTTCTTGCTGTATCTACAGTAGAGTATTAAAAATACCTGTATCATGTGGTGCTCCAAGTGCTAACATATGAGCAGGACCTAGGTCAACAGGTTTGCCAAGTTCAGCATCACGATTTTTCACCAGCATGTCAAGTTGTTCTCGCCATAAACGTTCTTGATTGAGACGTTGTTTCTTTACTTTTCTTTCTCTCTACAACACATTCAAGCAGTTTATCTGCATCTTCCTATATTAACTCTCATGGCAAAAGTGTCGAAGTTTTTTAATCTGAGGCAACAGAGAGGAAAGTTTCAATTGGGCATTTTTACTCATTTATTCCATCCTCACTGTAAGTACTGTTCAGAAATTACTGGACAGAAAAAGCCTTGGGGAAGAAATCTTGATTGTGTCCCATTTGCGTTCACAACATGTTCCAAATTAACTTCCAATCCAAATAAAACACGTCCAGACGCATTGGGAAAATATGGGAATGCAAAGGAAGTGTAATTTTTGAGCAGTGCCGTATAGGGCTATATAAGTTCTCGCATTTCAACAAAAGAACAACCTGTACAAGTTCATTTTTATTAACATCTTGCAAGCTGTTGAGCTTATGTTTTGCGCAAATTTATGCGGTAGTGAAAATGGCAAGAATTACCTGCAGTATTTCATATAGACACTATCTACACTGGCACCACATTTTCAAGATATTATCAACAATTACCTTAACTTTTTCACTCAATATATTATCAAGTTTCTTGATCTTTTCCATTCCTTTGCGTATTTTTGGATCTAGATCACCATAATTATCATAACTTCCTGCAGTTGAACTGCTTTCACTTTCTGCAAGATTTTCATCTTGACTACTTCGTAATTCAATATTTTCTGATGAGTTTTCTATAGAAAGGATTTATATTAGTATGGGTAATAACATGGTTTCCAGTGCAATTTGGATAAAACATGCACAAGTAAGTTTTTTAAAGACCATCAAAATAGCACGAGTCTGATGGACAAGCAAGCTCGATGTTGTTTAGTTTTTTAATAGTCTGCCCACAACTTTGCTCAAATTTGATTGCTTGATATTGATTACAGAAATTTGCACTGTCATTACACATTTTTTCACTGTGATTACAAATTTTTGCACTGCTGTTTGGATTAACTGCACTGGAAACAGCTAATCAAATTTGAGAAACGTTTTTATGTACTATATTGTTACTACGATAATCACTTATTAAATTTAGTTATTGTCTAATTTTTTGCACTGTTCTTAAAAATGTATGAAAAGATATTCTAAAAAGGTCATACCAGAATGTTCTGTCTTCACTTGCAAAGTTGTTTCATTAGTTGTCAAATAACTGTCCTCCGTTAAAGAGTTGATTATTTGTTGTTCAGTTTTGGCTGGCAAAGTAACTGCATCAGGGGGCAATGACCTGTTGGTACTAGTCTTATTATTGGCTTGTTCAGCATTGGCTTGCAAAGAGGCTTCATCTGTACACAACAAATCTCGCTCTCTGTCCAAGTCTATGTCATCAGTTACATCTGTGACAACAATATCGTCTTCAACCTAACAGCAAGATCAATATAGTTCTTACATATTTTGCTATCCTGATTTGAGTACTAAATGAATGTAACTTCCAAACTGTAGCACATAAGCTAATGGCATTCCTAATAATCTCTCACTGACAACAAAACCTATACTAGCAAAAATATGTATGAATCAAACCTCGAAGTTGCTTGACCAACTAAGGACTGGCTCTAAATATATTTAGAATATTATTCAATAAACACCATCACATGTATTCAACAGTTTTATATCTATAAAACAAAGTGACTATTTTTGAAATGTACCGTAAAAAATACCTTCAGGTGGCAGGATGTCCAAAGAACGTTGCACTGAGCTTGATGCTGATCTCTTTAAATTAAAACAACATAAAATATAATGCTCTAAACAATCTTTGGATGAGACAGGTTGAACACAATATCAACAATAATCCAAATATTGAGGTCAATGTTATCTGGCAAATGCTGAGGCCTTTGGATAATTTTTGCATAAGCTGAGTCACATAATTGTTTCATTGTTGGATGAGATGGATCGAAATGCTGATTGACCCATCAGGAATGAGAATAAGGTTGGAATGTATTCAGGTAATGATTATTAGGGGGTCCAGTGGCTCTCCAAATGGTCTTCAAGTAAGCACTAAGAACTATAAAAATCCTTTATATTTTTATTCTGGGATAGTCAAATTCATGTCAATTAAGTTATCCTGGATAAATAATATATTTATTAAAGAACAAAGGAATTCGATACAGTGCTAATTTATTGATGGTCGTATTCTTCAATTAATTGGACTAATTAATATTGCTATTTCTTGGAGTGTACGAGTAACAGAGGGGGTGAAACTCTGCAAAATGTGTGTATATTGGTTGTAACAAACATATATCTGGAAACTTACCACAGAGGATCGACTACTGCTTCTTTTGCTTGTTGAAGCTGGTCTACTAATAGACTCTAAGCTAAGAAGTAATAATGTACAAAAGATTCTGGCATTTTGTCATCTGATACAAGTCTATTAAGCATACTTCATTTATATTAACTTCAAGAATAGATAAGATTAATAATCCAAAACAAAACCATATAAAAGTGAAAACTCCGTGTCTAAAACTAACATGTATTATTCCTTATATATACCTTCCTTCTGAAACGATTTCCATGCCATTAATTGAGCTACATTGCAAAAATAAAGCAGACGCTTTGCGTTGTTAAGGACGTATAGCTTTTAGGCCGCCATATTTGAATTTTGCTGTGTATGACCTGTGGTATGACTGAGTACTTCATCTTGTATAGATGAAATAGTTTAACCATCCATTCAATTTAATGCAGATCAGTGGCTCACTGAACTGTATGATATACTGGATAGAAGTCCTTCACCTTAGTACTTCATCTTGTGTAGATGAAATGAATTAACCATCCAGTCAATTTGATATAGTTCAGTTTCCCACTGATCTGTATTAAAGTGACTGGATGGTTGAACCATCTCATCTATACAAGATGAAGTACTGATGTGAAGGATAAAGATCAAATATTGCGTGATGGCGGACAACAGCTGTAAAACTTTTGACAAAAACTCGGAAAAAACTCATAAAAGTGACCTAAACGTGGACGAAAAGACAGATAGTGCTGCTTTAGTTGTTCACGAAGACCATTGGCAAGCGTGCAGAGAAACAATTCGCGAAAGAAACCGATATATGTTTAAAAATGCACTTATGAGCGATGTACATTTTTCGGTCGGTATGAACGACGAAACGGCGGAAACGCAGAAACAAACTCTCCCTGCTCATAAGTATGTGCTTGCTATCAGCAGTCCTGTCTTCTATGCTATGTTTTATGGCAGTTTAGCTGAACGGAAGGACACTGTTGAAATTCCTGACAGCAATTACGAATGTTTTGTCGAATTTGTGAGGTTTTTGTACTGCGATGAGGTGGAATTAACTGTTGATATAGTAATGGGCGTGAACTATTTAGCTAAAAAGTACATAGTTCCGGCTTTGGAGAAGAAGTGTAGTGCTTTCATAGAAGAAGCTGTGGAAGCTAGCAATGTTTTTAAGCTACTTTCCTTTGCTAGAAAGTACAAAGATGAGTTTGTGGAAAAAATTTGTTGGGAGTTTTTGGATAGTGAAACATTGGAGGCAGTCAACTCGGACTGTTTTTGTCAAATTAATAAGGAAGTGATCAGTGAGTTGCTAACAAGAGACACGCTGCATGCTAAAGAGATTGAATTATTCTTGGCTGTTAAGAAATGGGTGGCTGCACAGAATGAAAATGACGAACCATCTAATGACGAACTTTCTAAAGAAAGTATTAACGAAGTTGTTAACCTCATTCGTTATCCATTAATGTCACAACGTGAGTTTGCCGAATATGTAGCAAAGTCAAGACTACTACGTCATGAGGATGTTATTAATATGTTCTTGAAGTTTAATGATACACTTGAAGATGAAATAGTGTTACCGTTTTCCCAAGTACCGAGACGCGGGTACTACAGATGTTCGCTCTGGGAACATGTTTACGATACATTTGATATTGAGACTTGGGACATTGAGACAAGCCGAATGCCGAACACTTTAACATTCTCATCTAATTCTAACATTCTGTTGTGTGGAGTTGGTTTATATGGCAGCGACAATAATGATGATGCATATACCTTTCAAGTTTATGTCTCGGACGAGGATGACACAATGCTACTTCAAAGCGAGGGCTCCTTTAGTTGTTATAGCCAATGTTTTGCTTATGATGTGATCTTTAATAAGCCAGTTAAAGTTCATAAGAATGTATGGTATACTATTCAAGCAACAGTGGATGGCCCGAGAGGAATGTATGGGGGTCAGTCTGTTGCCAAGGCAACAGGGCTCGAGTTGGACACAGATGAAATAAGTTGCGGACCGGTAAGATTCTTGTTCAAAGATTTGAAAGGCACTGGAGGACATAACATGTATAACCATTTCTCAGGATTGTTATATTTCTTGCGATAATTTGATTAATAATATTGACGAGACAATAATGATTAAATAATGCAATAGCTGTTTTAAACAGATTATGTGTAGGTTGTTGTGTATAGACAGATTATGTGTAGGTTGTTGTGTATAGACAGATTATGTGTAGGTTGTTGTGTATAGACAGATTATGTATAGGTTGTTGTTTGCAAACAACTGATTGTATGTTCAAATATTATAAATAAAGTGATTTGTCATCCTTTGTTATCTTTTACAATGTACATACAGTAATTCTCTTGGGTGTTAAGGTGGCTCCCTACAATTTTTTGAAATTTACGATTTAGATTAATTAAACTTTTTGAATAAATTTTTACTTGTTACAAAACAAAAATTGTATGATTTATATTGAGCAACATTCTAAGAGCTGAAAATGTTCACAAAAATGACGTCATTACCGTTGCTATGGTGACAATGACGTTTCAATATGGCCGACATTTTGCCTTTTAATGCACTTTACTCTATAAAACGCCTGGTTACCCCCATTTTTTATTTCATGAAACGTTTTCCTGTAGAAAAATAGATTATCTGAACGAGTTTTAAAAAATTCTGTATAGCCAAAAAATATATATAATGAAAAATCATGTTTATTAATTTTTTTAAATTTGGCTCTGCAGAATTTTTTAAACTTGTTCAGATAATCTATTGTACTAGACGAAAATGTTTTATGAAATAAAAAATTGGGGTAACCAGGCGTTTTTTCGAGTAAAGTGCGTTAAAAGCTAAAATGTCGGCCATATTGAAACGTCATTGTTACCATAGCAATGGTAATGACGTCATTTTTGTGAACAATTTCCGACTCTTAGAACGTTGCTCAATATGTGTGGTACAATTTTTGTTTGCTAATAAGTAACAGTTCTTCAAAAAAATTAAATCTAAATCATAAATTTACCATATTTCAATGATCCACTGAAATTAGGCCACCTTAAATGATCCACTGAAATTAGAACTTTCAACTTTTCAAAAAAGGTGTAGCAAAAGTTGGATCTCACCATAACATGCACACATGATAAATAAGGTTATCTAACTCCGTATTTTAACTTCAAAGCCTGCAGTTCCTTGTCTGTAAAAGTTTTTTCATTCTCTGGTAATCTTTCCAGGTAGTTGAATAGATCATTTATCACTATTAAAAGAAAACATAATTGAACTTTTGCAACAAAGTAAATAATAGATAAAATAGAGAATCATGTTCATTACCAGATTTTTCTTTCGCTGACAAGAACATTAGTGTCATGGAAAATCGTTTCACTTGTGAAATATATTTCAGTTCATCAAAGACAGGACAGCAATCCCTTGATGTGAATTAAAGTATAAAACATATTCTATTAAATTGTTAGTTCTGAAAGACTCTCTTAGACAGACAACAGGATGGGAACACTTTAATCAAATGAGGATGAGACTTGGGCAAGCAAGAGTTTGCATGAGAGTTTCATCAACTCTCATGCCCTGGTCAAACGAGAACAAGAGTTGCATGAGAGTCAACTGGGTATTATCAAGCGAGCAAGGGCTTAACTGATAGCCACCTCTCTAAGACTTTACCTTGCATAAAAATCACGAAGAATTGAGAAGATATTCATCAAAAGCGATGACTCCACAGACTCGCCCATAACCTTTGGAAGCCGATCTGGTGGTATTATCTGAAAACAAATAATTAGGTTGGGCTGTGGTTCGACTGATGTTTAGTTGCATCTAGGCTGCGGTTCGACTGAGGAAGTTTACCCAATTTTAAGAGATTTGTACTTTTGATACAACGTACCTTCATATAACTATACAATAGATCTGGGTTCTTTTCCAACCGTTTCCAAGTTGTTTGAAATTGTATTGAAGAAACGGGAGGTGTCAGGTCACAAGTTGTTATATCACCATTAGGAGAGCTGGTCAAAGGCATGGTGGAAGCAAGAGAAGGTATTCCAGTGTCATTACTAGTGTTATTTTCATCTGTGCTTGCAGGTTTAGTCAGATGGTTATGATCTTCTATGGTACTACTATATTCTGTATTTTCACCAATTGTTTTGACCGGTACAGCAGTTGTGTGGTTCACAGGAGGTAGACTGAGATGATTTAATGTTTCAATTAGATCAGATTTTTCCTCAGGATGTGTATTTTCGCTGTCTTTATTATCTTCTTCATCGCTGCTGGCTGTTCCAATCTCTTCAATAAGATAACGTTTCATTGGTTTCTAAGAAGTACAAAAATAGCTACTCAACGTGTATGAAAAGCTTTACATGCTTTTGTTAGCTTAGCATTTAGGCAGAATAAGAATATAACTTGTACATACTTTGGGTAATTCAACTGTTTGTTGTCCTTTTTTAATAGTATTATCCTTAGGTTGTTCAGCCAACATCTAATTGATAAAAATGTTGAAGAAATTAGTTTTAAAACAGGGACAGTGGGTGTCTCATCTCTATTGTGAACCAGCAGTTGTCAGAGTGATAAAAAGGGGTTAAATTATTCATCACATGCCATAGTTTTGTATTCGAAAGCCAAATAAATAGAAATGAGAGATTTAGTATAATTTTCCTGCACCTATAAGTGTCAACATTTCTGAAATTGACCACCATCTGCTGCCCTCCAATATGATATTTCATATAACCTTTTTAATTTTTCCACTGCCATCCAAAGCTTGTTTGTTTCCAGGTTGAAGGTTCAACAACTGTTCATAATCTTCCATGGCCTCCTTTAACCTTCCTAGTGAATGTTTAGCTGTTGCTCTTCTTGCATATGCCTTTATATATGTGTTGTCCAATTCTAGGGCTGTATCACAGTCTTGTATTGCTGCACCATATCTAAACAACAAAAATACAAGTCATGGTATTGTATGTGTATTTTCATGTGCGTATTTAATATCTCCTGTTCAGATACATTACATTATTAATATTTTGTCATAAACTTGCCATTTCCAATACCTCTGAACTTTTATTAATGCCATAGCCCTGTTAGCAGGTAATATAGCATTATTCAGATCCAGCCCAATGGCTGTAGTGTAACGATTGATGGCTGCTTCGTATTTGCCTTCTTTGAACAAATTATTACCCTACAAAGAAAATAGTTTTAACTGATTTTGAGCAAGTCTTGATACATGTACCTTTCCAGGTCACTTATAATATAAATGTCCCAAAATAACACCACATATTTTATAGGTGCACTGGTTTACATTACTATTAGATTAGGATTGGGATTAGGAAAAGGGTGGGATTAAGCTAGTTAGCTAGGATTGTATGGATTATATACATGAATATATTAAGGGTAGAAAATAGCTGTATTTTTATTAAATAAATATGAAAATTGACCCACCTTTTCTTTTTCAAACAGAGCTTGTTGTAATCTTCTGTGTTCAATAATTTCTTCATCTTCACTGTCCTCATCTGACGTTGATTGTGTTTCCAGATCTTCTTGGGCATCAATTTCTTTCAGAGCCTCGTCCTTCATTATTATTATTATTATTGTTGAAGTTTTATTTACAGATGGTTTGTGCATTATTACATGAAGAGTATTTACCTACCACATCATATTTATCCCACGCCTGGAAGTTGGATCCTTTCAATCTTGGCTTAGTCGCTGCAGAAGTTTGTTTCAATATTGACTTGGATTTCTTTCTTCGTGGTTTATTTCTAACTGGATCTGACTAGAAGAAACAACATCTATTCCATTAACTGTTGCGGTTTTGGCAGGGGCGCACATTAGGGGGGGTGTGACACCCCCCCATCATCGGTCCCAAATTGTAAAATTACACTACTTAATTCGGTTCGAGTTGGTCCGAAACATCCTGTCTAAAAAACGTATAATAAAGATACAAAAATTGTCAATAAAATAAATCAACATTGCAAAACCCAGAGATATATTTCCTCTTAATAAAGCAATATACTCAAATCAATACACGACTGCGCAAAACCTCCTAATTTTTGCTCTGCCGCATTGTGCATTCTATTTCCACATCAGTATTCTCGAGTAAAATTAAGTCAATTCTGTTGTAAAAATGCAGTTTCTAATTGGGTCTTTATGATGTTGAAGGTTACGTTTTGGGGGGCATTTTCTTTAAATAACTGCATTTAAACACTCTCCTCCGCAGAGGCTTATTAAACTTTTTCGTTATTATGGATAATAATGGTGACATATATATGTAGTGGTAATGTAGGGATAGTAGGGGACATTCAATGGCACGTGACGGGGGGAAGGCGAGGGGAGAAAAAACGAAGGAAGCTTCCCAAATTTCCACCTTCCCTTCATTCTTTGCACACTCCCCCTATTCTCTCAAAACGTCATGCCACTCTGGAAAGTTTGTATCGCGCAACCGAGATATCGGGCGCGCAATTTTGATTCCTCTATACATTTACTATTAAATTTTCGTAATCTCGGTTGCGCGATTTCCAAACTTTCCAGTCAGGACGTCATGTAAGACTACTAAAAATGCTCAGAAGTCTCTGCAGAGGAGAGTGGCATTTAAAGAAAATTGCAGCAAAATATTTGAATTCGAAAATAGAGTGTTTGAAATCTTAAATATATTAATGAAAGGGCCTATAACGAAAGTCGAAAGGAGTAGAGAAGACTCTGAAAATGCCATTTCCGGCGATCTACAGACTCAAGTTTTTCAACAATTTGTTGAGTCGTCCCCCTATGTTTAACAATCCTTCTACACCCCTGGCACTACACATATTTTTACATTAACTTGTAATACATGTTTTGATGTGGTCAAACAAATATGGACACCCCCTTTGAACTTTTTTGGAATGTGCACCCCTGGGTTTTGGTCAAACTACCTGAAAACAATTAGTCATACACAATCAGGATAGAATATGAAAACTTGGCAAATTTCAAAGAGTCTATAATGAGCTACGATTTTATGGTAAGACATGCATAATTATAAACATAAACAAAGTGATAGAACAAAGACTTTGGTTGAGTTCCCAGACGATATCTTCATTATCCCCACGTTTGATATATTTCTCAGGTAGCTCAGATGGACACAAAGTCTGAAAGTCACAAACTTCGACAGCTTATTGTAGAATACTAGCTACACTGGGCCCCTACGTTCGAGGCAACATCTATTGAACACTCTTCAACATTAATCCTACAAAGAACTTGTACAAATTGTTTCTTCTTACCGAGGCTACAGGAGTTTTAGAATTAACTAACAGCTTGTCTTGAGCCTGTACTTCATCTTCCCACTTATAAAGATCTTTTAAGAAATCCTGTAATTCGTCGTTATTTTGTCTAACTTGATATTGCAAGTTCACTGCATCCGCCATCTTGCTCGCACTGACCGCTGTACAAACTGGAATAAATACCGTCGTTTGCATCTACGGATGAACACTCACAGATAGAAACATCTATTTGCTCAGCCAATCAACACGAGACTTTCAATTACCACTATTACCAACACCAACAACCAAAAATTAAGATAAAGAAATTATTTCAACTTCGAGTATTAACTTGTTTTCGGCCAATTTTATGCTAGCAATAGACAACATTTGCATGTTAAGCAAGCATTTACGTCTAATAGATAAGTTCTATGGCGAGCTTTCAGCCCTCACTATAAAAATTAAGCTTAATAGATTATATACTCATTCTGTATTAAGCAGCATAAAAAAATTATAAAGCCTCATTTCCATTTGGCCGCAGCTGTCATGACCAGAGCCTGCACTTGTGTTTTGTGTGTGGATGTATGCAAACAGTCTTTACTGACTGTACTGTAGATATATCAACACTGGCTCATTGCATTGCTATCTTGCATTGGTCGTGACCACATGGAACCGTGATGGAACCAAGGCTTGTCAACCTAATATGCCTAAATTCTAGTACTTAGTCCTCATCACTAAAATCCGCATCATCGTCACTATCACGATAACGTCCCTGATTATCATTAGATAGCAATATAGATCCCTCGCCAGTCTCTAGTGTCTCTTCAACCTGCAGTCGACTGTGAACGCGTTTATAGTTGGAGCTGTGTAGAATACGTGATGATTCCAGACCGTACACCGCGAAGTCCTCTGGGAACGACTAGAACACAAACACAACATTTATATACTAAAATTTTTATCACTTCTAAACTGTTTTTCCTTTTTTGGTCCAGTGTTAACTGATAGAGCTACCAGGGCTCAAGATAACGGCCGATAGGTCTCCGGTCAGAATGACCGGTCAGCTTGATCTTAGCTCGGTCAAAATCTGTTTTTGACAGGTTAGTGACCATATAGGTTAGTGGCATGTACTAACAGTGAAACAAATCATAAGAAATTGTTCAGAGACATCGCTTTTATTGTTTCACGGTGACGTTCTAAACGCTCAAGACGTTAGCAATCACCGTGTATTTAGGTGAATAGGCAACGTTATTAGTGTTACTGTAGTGCTTTCGGGGAAATCTTTATCATAAGGATTTAAAATTCTAGCGGAAGGCATGAAAATGTGGCCGGTCAAAATGACCGGCGAGGTTTAAAAGTGACCGGTCAACAGGCATTTTTGGCCGGTCATTGACCGTTGACCGGCCGTTATTTTAAGCCCTGGCTACCCTGTAAAAATAGAGGTAGTATATTTTAGTTTATTTTTCCTACCTTTACTAAAGGAAAGAGCGTATGTAGCTGATATGGATGAAGTTTTAATGAGATTCTGTCTGTTAGCCACGTGACCAAAAGTTTAATCAAGTGACTATACCAATTCTAGAAAATGAAATCATATGACATAATATATACCTCTGCATTGCTGAGGTCCTGAAATTGTTAATTATTTTACTTTACTTTTACTAAAGAATTAAAATGCTCTTACCTTCAGTAGCTTTTTCCGTATTTTATTGTCATGAATAGAGTTTTGCATTTGTCCAAGATTAGCTTGACAAAACTGAAGATATTTGATTCTGGCTTCGTCCGTTGGAGACTAAATCACAAGAGCCAAGAGGAAAGAAATACAAGTTAAAATTCTTAGCAAAATCAGTCTTACAAAGACAAAACTAAACTAACTGTATTTATACTGGATAGCTCTATATCAGTACTAAACTGTTCTCCCTGGAGGTCCGGTAAGGGTTATTGGTCTAGTGTTACTTCAGGAGGAAACCAGAGTACCTGGAGAAAACCTGCAGCTAGTGTTTGGTAGAGTTAAACTGAAGGCACTCGTCTCACAGTCACATGACTGGAAGCAGTCGTTTCAGACAACTACATATTCAGGAATCGAACCTCAGTCACAGAGGTGAAAGACACAAGACCTGAAATCAGAGCAAGAATTCTGACTTCCTAATGCTACTCACCGAGAGAGAGAAAATATGAGATTTCATTGTTCCTTGATCGTATCTTGTTAACTTTTTTAAAAGTCCCTCTAATACAAAGTCGATCTAAATAAACCACAGGAGACTACAATCAGAGTTTCTTCTATGAAACCATAAATAATTAACGAAGAAACACCGCTTACTTTGTCCACAAATTCTGAGATTAGGACGTCTTCTGTCTCCATCAAAAATTCTCGAACGTCAGGATGGTATAAATGCTAGAACAAAAATAAATATACTTGTTAATAGACCAGGACCGCAGGCTACTGTGATGTATTCAAATACTTTCTAAAAATCAAAATTTGTCTCCGCAACATGAAAACGTTTATTAATCTACCTCTGCAGGATTTCCCCTATTCCTCTGCAATCTCATTTCTGCCGTTGATTTACATATATCCATCGCCTGTGTAATAACAAGACAAAGAGAGTAACAGGCAGGTTTCATGAAGCACCACCGTGCATCAGATGCAGTTATCAGAATGAATGCTTACTTGTTTCCGGGCTTGTGAAATCACATTGAACATAACACAGATCTGTTGAGGCATGACGTAATCTGTAGTGTATCTTCCACGCTTTATCCAACTGGAGTACGCCTCGCGAACCCTGAACAAAAATGAAAAACATTATGAATGGAAGCGCGAGCGATACGCTTAATTTAGTTTAGATTTCCCCTGCCGTAACACTGTTTACGTAAGTTTAGAACTGACAAGGCTATCCAGTATAGGGAGGGTCGTGGTTGTTACCTCTTAACACAAGCTTCAATCATATCAGAAGACATCAGTTCAATTCTCTGACTTAGATGAGCAGCGAGCTCTCTCTCAGGCCAATGTAGATCATCAATAAATCCTTTTAAAGCACTTAGTTTATAAAACATATCTTCAGAAGACGTGCATCCTTCCCTGAAGTGAAACCAAAGAAAAATGTTTGAAATTTTTCTGCTTTAAATAAGTAAAGGTAGGTTTCACTAAGCACCATCGTGCAGCAGACGGTGGTCAACCTGCAGTTATCAGAATGAGAAAATAATGTTAATTCTTTTCATTGTATTTAGTAGTGGCCAATATTTTGAATTGAAGATGTATTAAATTTGTTTGTATTTAATTGAAGTCGACCACCATCTGCTGCCCTGTAACACTTACTGAAAGCCACCTTATTTATGAATAAAGTTTATAGTGTGACACATTGTGTGACACAATCTTACCCTACTGGTACCCAGGACTCTTTCTCAAAACCATTATGCACGGACTGAGCAATGGAAGACTCCATAAGATCAACGTAACGGATGACAAGCGGTGCGAATTTATTTTGTAGATGGATATGACAGGGGCCATTACGTAAAGAGACTAAGAGAGAAATAACAGAATAAATACAGAGTAAATCACGAACTAAACTAACTGTATTTATGCTGGATAGCTCTGTCAGTTCTAAACTGTTCTTCCTAGAGGTAAAGTAAAGGCCGTCTCTATATTGCACTATTGGTCCAGTGTTGCTTATACAGGAGGAACCTAAACTAAACTATCTATGTTTATGCTGGATAGCTCTATCAGTTCTAAAGGCAAACTCTTACTGGTGCAGTATTACTACAGGAGTCAAGGGGAAACCGAAGTACCCAGAGAAAACCTGCGTTGTTTGGTCAAACTGGAATCACTCTTCTGGCTGACATGCAACTGATGCGATATATGTTCAGACACTTGCATAATGCAGGAATCAAACCCCGGTCCCGGAGGTGCAAGACACATGCACTAAGCATTGTAGTAGAATCTAGTTATTATGAATCTATGTATTTACTCACGTTCTTTATTAAAGTAATCATTCAGCAGTTGAAACAATGAAAAACTGTCCCAAGTATCAGGAGCCTGCACGTCTAACGCCGCGTCTAAATCAACCGTGAATAAAGACCAGAATAATTCTGTATGTTCTACCATTAACGGTGAGAACCATTCCAATGCCTGCGAAATGAGAACGTTTGAGAAGTGAAAATTGGGAAACACGTAGAAGCCATCCTTTATTGATCCAGTGTGACTGCAAGAGGAAACTTACACTAAACTATAACTCTGTGTATACTGCATAGATAGCTCTATCCGTTCTGAACTGTTCTCCCTTGATGTCCAGTAAGGGTAATACCTTAGTGGTGCAGTGTTATTTCAGGAAGGAACTGGAGTATCGATAGAAAACTGGACTACCGCCGAGAGCCACTCTTCTTACGTGCTACTGAGGGAAATGATAGACAGAAAACAGAACTCTTATTGGGAGTATAATGGAACTCTGGACGTAGAGATGAACGGCACAGCACCAACAACTGTACAACCAACATTCCTTTAATGGTAGATCAGGAATGAAATATTTCTGCATATAATTCTCTCACCTCACCATGGTGTTCTTCGTTTTGTTGCAGAAGATCAATACAATGATCAGCAAGCTGATACATCGCATCAAGACGATCCACTGGATTTGTGTCAGGTAAACTAAAATCTTTATTTAAAAAGACAAGCATTAGATATTTGTAAGCGAAACGTAAAAGAAGGGTAATCTTCTCGAAACTTTTGCTAATATGAAAAGTTTCACTGAAGTAAATGAATGTAATTCCGAACAAATTTCCTCCACGCTCCGGTTCCTCGTCAGGACGTCAGTAGCTTGATCAGGACAGATGTTCAGTTGTCTTACTCACCCTCAATTTTCAAAAATTTCGACACTTTCGTGTAGTTTACGAGTGCAGCATTTTTTAAACACTTTCTCATTTCGGCTTGAAATTCATCCTGGGGAACTGGCGTCGAAATATCCTTCATCATGACCTGCGAGAAAGATCAGAACCTTAGTTTCTAATAAGAGATAGGATATTCATGTTGATTTATTACATATGAAGTATGACTTATAAGCTACGGTGTTTGTGTATGAACCATCTGAAAAAATTATTAAAGACACTTCGAGCTTAGTAACCATTCATCATCATAACTCCACTCTTAACGAAGGACTCACACGTTTGAAATATATTTTTCAGGTAGTTCTGACACAAACCACGACAGCTTATTGTAGCATACTACCTACACTGGACCACCACGTTTGAGATATCTTTTTCGGTTGTTCAGATACAAACCACGACAGCCTGTTGTAGAATACTACCTACACTGGACCCTCACGTTTGAGATATCTTTTCCAGGTAGTTCAGACACAAACCATTGCAGCTTATTGTAGAATACTACCTACACTGGACGCCACGATTGAACTATGACTTACTCTTTCAAACAAAGACAAGGTTGCTTTAAGAGCTCCTTCAGGTCGACCGAATGGAAAAGAATATCTATAAACAATAAAATATGAAGATATTACATCGAGACACACGTTTCGTCATCATGAAAATCACACTCAGAATCGACTTTTCATGTACCTAAAATTTATAATCTGATTTGTGAGTAGATTCCAAAGTCTCTCTTTGACTTCTTCAAATGTATCTTTTTCATATGTCGTGATTGTCACAATGCCATCCGGGCTATGGATGAAAGAACAATTTGAAAATAAGTGTTGCATTTGCAAGACAAGATAACCGGGCTCTTCCTTGATAAAAAATTGCTCATCAAAACAAAACTTCAATAAATCTGATTGTATGGAAAACATTCAGTGTCGCAGCACTGTACTCTGCTCGTGTGTTTTCACCTGTGGCTGGGGTTCGATTCCTGTTTCCACTTTCCAGTTTCACACTGCCAAACACTGTAGGTTTTCTCTGGATATACTGGTTTCCCCCTGTAATAGCACTGGACCAAAAAGGGATGCCCTTACTGGACCCCTATGGAGAACCATTTAGAGTTGACAGAACTGACAATCCAATTAGTTTAGTTTAGATTTCCTCTTGTAGTAACACTGGACAAATGGATGGGATGGCCCTTATTGGACCTCTAGAAAAAACAGCTTAGAACTGATAGAGCTATCCAGTATAGTTCATTTAGTTTAATCAAAGAAATGCCAGCCCTGTACGAGATGGACCCAGTGCCTTACCGATTTCCGTGTACATGCGAGGCACAGAATGCATAGCTGTAATGGAGCAATGTCGGATCAATCATTATGCCAGACTCGGCCTTGTCAAGCAAGTCGAGAAGATAGTATAAATGACGATAACATCCACGTACACCATATCGAGCACAGTACTCGTCCAAAGCAAACAACTGTCCTGGTGAGAACCACCCCTGGAAAATGACAATGACAATATGAGTTAGTATGGGTATTGGGTGTAATACGGGGGGTGGTAACAGATCATTTAGAACAAAATACTGACTGGGTAGAAGCACCTCTGGATATTGAAGATTACAATACGTGTTAGTATAGGCATTGGTTGTAATCAGTGAGCTCCATGTGAGGTGAACACTTACCAAACATGAATACGTGTCATTAAGACGAAGTTCCAAGGTAAGAAATTGCAGTAACTTAAACAACGCATGATGATCAACTTTACAAGGATCTGCTTGGATTACTTCGTCCAGACCAAATTTCCTCGCACGATCTGTGTCTAGTAAAAAGTAGATATAACCTTAGTAACAAGTTGTCTCTCCAGAGCAAAGTCAATCAACATACGACCAAAACTTCCTAGAAACTCGGCAAACTTCAAAGTGTCTATATTGAGATACGATTTTATATTCAGATGACTTCACCATGCACAAATCTTTTGAAATTTTGCTTGTTAATATTTCAACAGTAGTAGTATGGTTGAGTGATTTGACGAGAAGATGCCTTTGGATGATTGCTTCATTATACCAAAAATTCATTGTCTTCACCCTGCACAAATTTTGCATAAATATGAGTATGAACAAAAAGATAGGACAGAGACTAGGCGGAGTTTCCAGATGATATCTTCATTGACTATGGTAGCCTTGGTAGGGTAGAACAAAGACTACTCCGTTCCTTACCTCCCATCAATTTTGTCAATGAGTTAGTTTTTGGTGTTCCAATTTCCAAGGTTTTCGGCGCTACAGGTCTGTGTGACTGCCCAGTAGCTTGTGAGATCTTATGCACCCACATCTGTCTCTCCATTTCATCATCCGTCGAGAATATTACACTGTTGCCTTCTTTAACACAACAGAAGAAATATTTCCCACCCTCATACTCGTCATCTGAAATGAACAAAGATGATACAACAATTTTACCGCAGTTTGGTGCAGGGCTCGTGCTTTATGTAGCCAAGCACGAAATGGATACTGCAACTGGGACTCTATTTCTAACCATTCCTACAATATGCAGTTGTCTGATTATAGTTTTACCTTAGTCGCCCCCTTACCTTAGAGCTATAAGAGATGGCCCTTACTACAGTAGATCTCCAGGAAGAACAGTTTCGAACAGATAGAGCTAACCAGTTTAAATAAAGTCAGTTTAGTTTACCTGTCGGTCGTTCAGCATAATCCACGGTATAGCCATCAAGTTGTATCATTTCATGAGGTTCACCTTTCTTCTCATGATAACTGCACAGAGCAAATGTGTATTGACTTACCTATACGCCAAAATATCGTTAATCATTACTTTGCGTTAACGGTTTTAGCGTGTTGCCGTATAGGCTTTAAACCCTGGTTTCCATTTGGTTGTAACTGTCGTCACCAAGAATACATATCAGTCTTTACTGATTGTAGACAGTAGCTCTAGATATATCCGCATTCCATTACATCGGTCACCTTGATATGTTCACGACAGTTACACGTCAAGCTGAAAGTCTTTAGCATATTTCGTTAAAGATTCCTCAGAATATGAAAGCATTCATTCCTACCTGCAGGAGAATAAAATATCTCTTTTTCCATTTCTTCCAAACATTCAAACCTTGAGAATACATGGATCTAGGAAGAAATTATCTCGAACTTGATTATAATTATTGATAACTTATTTTCAGAGACAGACTGCATTTTGAAGTGTTCCATTTCATTCAGTTTTGTTGCATTTTCTTATATCCCATTTTATCCAATTCAATTATATCTCATTCTTTTCCGTTATTTTCTGTTCCGTTCCATTCCATTCCATTCTATTCTATTGTTTTCCATTCCATTCTATCTCCATTGCATCCCATTCCATTCTACTCTCAACTCACCCGCATTTCTTTAAATTAAGAGGTTTATCCATCTTCACTCTCATTTTTATATGAATTTTATCCGTCACTGATCCTTTGACCGGAACAGCCTCATACCATCTCGAGTCTTCTGAGAACCCTGGGTATGGATGGCAAGTCAACTAACACAAAACAAAAAGAAAAGAGCTTTGAGTTTTGACTTAGTCGCCTTTTAATATACTGTAAATTATGATTTCCTTTGCGTTTTCTCGTAAATAATTAATGGTACAAGTTATAATAAAACCTTGGCTAGTTCTTTGTCATCAAAAGCCAATACTCCTGTACTTTCCGACAATAACTTGACTTTCACCTCAGGCAATGGATGTGTTGTCGTGAAGTCACCTTGAGTGTCCCATCTGAACAAAACGCGAATATCTCAAAAATTAAAAATGCATAGAAATTACGGTTGAAAAAAGAGTGGAGCTCATCCTATTGTGAAACATTTTAGTCCATTACTTTGGTCTTGTGCCTTCTGCATGATCCGTTTGAAATTTTTCACCTCCTTCAACCTGCAAAATATTTTTGTTTTAACACATTGCTTCAAGCTTTCTACTGCTCTGGAGTTTAAAAAAGACAGTTGATGGTGTTTGTGGATGGAATATTCGAACGAAAATTTATATACATTTTTAGACCTAACCAGGACCTAAAAATGTATATAAATGTTCGTTCGAATATTCCATCCACAAACACCATCAACCATTATTCTCATCGTACGAGATGCCGAGAAAAATCTTAGTATTTGCCCATTTAAAAAGACAGTATTTTACAAGTGCAAACCTCCATGGTACAATATACAATCTTCTGCGCAGGAAGTTTCAGTCCCTTTGCTTCCATGATTAAGACCTCAATTGTAAAAGACAAAACGACATCAGACGGAGACAAAATTCTCTCAGCGTCTGACAAGTCTGATACCATCACAGCTGTACTTCTACAACAAAAGAAAAAGCTTATGGTATAGAGGGAAATATGAAATTTATTGCATTTTATTCTGCCTTAGTTTCAACCTGCTCTCTATCTGGCCAGTTATTGTGGCTGGTGCATACTTAAGGTGGCTGGTGCATATTTATGGTGGCCATTTAAGGTGTATACTTATGGTGTCCACTAGTGCATACTTGTGGTCATCACTTAATTAAGGTGATTGGTGTATACTTAATATTGTGCCCAGTTAAGGTGGCTTGTGTATGCTTGCCTGTGGCAAAATAGAAAAACTTGGCACTTACTTTAGTGGCTTTGTTTTAACATTTGAAACAGGTAAGATGTCTAGATTCGTTTTCAGTTGATTAATTTGCGTCCGTTGTTCATCAACGTAAATAACTTTCATATTCTTGTGTACAAATGAGGGTAAAGCCTGTACATCAAAATAATTGGATTGCATTACAAAACTCATAAAAACCCAGCTCTAGGCTCATGGGCTCATAGATTGTTGGCAAGCAGAGAAACATATAGCAACATTCTACCTTACTTCCACTTGCAAGAACATCCATTCTTCCTTGTAACTCTCGTCTTATACACACTGCTTGTTCATCAGCATTGTCCAGCTAAATTGAACAATATTTGCCGTATATGTTGAGCATTTAACAGCTAGGGTTAGTTGCTTAGAAAACAAACACATTTCCTCACAATTTCATGTGCTATTGGAGGGTTTCAATAAATGTCATGAGGCAGCAGATGGTGGTCAACTTGTTGACACTTACAGTCCTTGTGATGTCTTACCATCAAGGAACTGTCATTCAGTAAAGAACATTAAGGGACAATGAGTGATTATAGGGAAAGCACAGGAAAAAGGAGGTTGCCGTGGTAACCAAGAGAGAGCGTGGAGTACGATTAAGAGTTGTTGTAAAAGCATTATAATAAAACATACAGAACATTACAGTCCTGAGCAAGCAACAGAGGTGGAAAAAGTTTTTTTCTTTCTGGGAACCTGGGTTTCAGACTCAAAATTAATAATTAATGAGGGTCAATGATCATTGAATGATTTTGACATTGAACTGATGGGAGTGCTGTCTCTTAATATCCAGTGGTATTCAATTTGATATAGTGAATACAAAATGCATTACAATTACTAGTCTAGACTAGACTAGAGCATACTCTAGTTTTATTACTCATCAGTTAATTATTAACTTTATAAATTTCTGATTCTGAATTTCAGATCCAAAAATATTTCTGGGAACTAGGTGCCCAGGATCCGATACTTTTGCCACCTCTGGTAAGCAAATAGGACTACACTTCTCAATTTTATCTATGGGCCACCAAATAGAAAACAACTACATATGATGAAAATAATAATAATTATTTTTTCACTCTGATAACTGTCTGTTGTTGACCACCATCTGCTGCATGATAGTGCTTAGTGAAAGAGAGATATTATTAATATCTGGTGATAAATCAGCATGTAACTAATTGATCACAAATATGATCAATAGATCGTTCTCTATTAATGGGGCAATAAACTCTTAATTTATCTAGCAACTTGGATTTTCCCTGACCAAATATATATCCATAACTGCCCTATTAGCAAAACATATTCCATGCAATTAACGAACATGGAATTCCAAATATCGCCCACAAGCATAGTTATTTACCTAAGGCTACGCTTTTAACATTGCTGCATGATATTTTAGTAGATGTATTAAAGTTTATTGATATAATTAACACATATTAAATACCTGACATGCATTATATAAGATAGCATGTTCATATTTCTTGACACCCAAAATTGTCTGGAACATTTCATAAAGTTGATCTTTAGAAAGAATCATTTCACTACTTGAAGTGGTGCCTGTCATTCGAGCAGGAGATCGCATGGATGAGCGCTCCTCGCCTCTGTAAACAGTGTCAAATTTGGCCATCCATGAGTTGAGTATAGTTTCTATAGTTAAACCGTTAGGAACATTGCGTACGCGTTTCTCAATACTGCCTTTAAAAACCTCCCGAAAATCGCTTGCAGTACAGCTTCCACATCCAAGCATTTTTAAGACACGGTCAGAACTCAGAAACGTATCATAATAGCATTTCACTGCAACATGAAATGCTCTATCACTTTCAATCGAAGTTTGTCCGCTTAAAAATTGTTCAAACCGTACTTTAATTACAGCTAGCTCTTGCTTGGATATTTTACATTGTCGTCTCGTCATGTCTGTTTGTTGTTTAGCATTAAAAGAGTAAGCAATGCAGCGTAACACAAAGACATATAACATAAGCTTCTCCTTGCGTTCCTGGTCATCCGCCTGGTCTTCGACTTCGCTGTTCAACGAAGGTGTCGGACTATCCACAAATCTTGCAGGAACAGGCAAACTTTCTGTAATAAGTGTTGTTTGTTCATCTGGTACATCATTACCGTCGCTTTCCTCTTCATCTGATGAATTTGAGATCATGATTTGTTTATTTTTTTGCAAAAACTGAACAGTTCCTGTTGAGTTTAAAGCCCTCCTAAGTTTGTTTTGATTTTATATTCGAAACAGGTCACCCAGAATAATTAAATACTCATTAAATCTTGAATATTTAATGCCTAATAGTTAATACATATCATGCGTGGCTTATTTTATGCAGCAGATGGTGGTCAACTTTAGAAATGTTGAGGCTTCAAAGCAACTAAATGAAACTACATTTCTCAAACTACATTTCTCATGCAAACTACATTTCTCAATAGTAGTTGTTTCCAATTACAAAACTGCTTGCTAAGTTCCTAGCCTCCTCTGCAGGCATCTCTGTTCACAAAATACGTGACGATCTGGGAGGGAGGGAGAAAAGGGGGGTGTTTAACCAAGAGTCACATATGGTCACACAGAGGGGAGGTGGGTGTCACAAGCAGTGTCACGTGACGGAGAGGCTGAAATATTAAGGCAATGTTTATGAGAATAATTGATGAGACTTTTCGGCAGAGTTGCAAATGCACATTCTATTTCACGAAAACCATGGAATTCGGTGATGAAAACCATATGTTATGAGTCTTGGTATTCCTCCGGGTACTACTGAGCACCTGAATGAAAAACTTGTGATTTTGATTAGGAATGTACTATCTTACGAATGTACTGTGACTGGAGTATTTAAAAGAGAAATACAGTTGCTCCAGAACACACTTTCGAATTAATTATAGGGGGAAGAATGTTAGGCTGAAAGTCACGTCAAGAGAGTGTGATGACAACTTTCACTGTCAAGGGGGCTAGGAGGTGGCAAAATCGCCAAAAAAGAGTCACGTATTTTGTAAAACACCTCTTGAATCTACACAAAAAACTTGGTTTGGAAAAAAACTTGTAAAACCAGTCAACCGGACTACCAAAAAACACTATTATTAACAAGTTAGTTGTAGGTTTTGCGATAAATACAGCTTTCTACCAGGTTTCTACTAATGAAGATTCGAGCTTACGGATCGGAAGTTTTGCAAAACGAATATACGCGGTGTTTTCCGTAAAAAAGAAACAATCAAATATTCAATTAATACTCTTTAGATAACCTTACAGGCAAAAATTATTCTCACCTTTAATTTAGTTCTTTATTTATACATGACGATAAATAAGCATTGCACTAATTTACAATAATAAATGATAGTATATCATACAATTTTATAAGTTCTGAATAAATAAAATAACTTAAAATAACAGTTATATAATTATTCCTTTCCCTCTCTATCAATTACATATGAACAATGCTGACTTAATGTTTCATTTACTTGTGAACAGAAAATCGTGCATTCAGAGGGCAAGAAAGTAAGGCTACCAACTCTTACCAACTCTTATATATTTAGTCCCCTATCCTCGCTAGACCAGGCTTCACAGACTTCGGGCGTTCCAAAGACAACGTTATGCCATTATATCGTGTCTCAGTCCTGTGTTCACCCACTAATCTTCTCAACAAGTCTTCAATTGAGATGTGGTGGAACTGTAACCAAGGCATCTTCAGGTTTTCTTCCCACATTAACGTTCTGTTGATGACAATCAAAACATATTATTTAATACAGGATTCTTCCTTCTACAGAAGTCATGCAGGGAGGACGTCTCTTTATTGCTCCAGTGTGAGAACAGTAGGAAACCGGAGTACACGGGGAAAACCTGAGGTGTTCGGAAGAGTAAAGAGGTGAAATTATAATCAACTGCCTATATATTGCAGGAATCGTACCCTGATTGTACTTACCGTCGGTCGTTGTCGCTGTGTGTTTACAGCCTCGACTCCAAGAGGAAAAGTCTCCACTTTGCAACCTTTCAATAAAATAAGAAGCAACGCGGATATGAAGAACAAATTGATGGACATACGATTACGGACATGTGAGAACAGACAGCGCGGGTACAGATAACGTACCGTAAGCAATTGGTGTCAACTTGAAGACGGTGTGTAGTGGAACAAGCGAGTAAGGTAAATCTTCTTTGTTCACGTCAAGAAAATACGCAAGTAGACATCTCATTATAGCCTAGAGGAGAAATGCGGAATATAAGTCTTGAGACACTGTTGTTGTCGCATAGTCTAATATTGCGGTAGAGAAATTCTAACTCTAAATCTCAGAAATTTGTACCACCCACCTGGTGACATATTACTAGAACATTTTGCTGCCTTTCTAGTTCCTAGAAAACAAAGTAATTTTTAGAAATGTGGGTGATGATAATAGCAACTGAAATACTGTAGTCTGTAGATTAATCTTGGCAACATAACCAGTATATATTACGTTTTTAAAACCAAAGGTTCCGGATTCGATTCCCATGGCAGTCATTAAACAATTTTTCGCTTACCCGGTGGCGGTGTTGAGCCACTCAAAGTACTAAAGTAGCATGATGTAATATCATTTACCCGAGTTCTAATCACACAATCATTAAATTTAAGATAAAATTTCTTGCTTACCATTATGACTGGCTCTAAGCGGATAACAATATCTTCGTAAGACTGTAAAAGAAAGAAAATTGGAAGTTAGTAACATCATAAACAAACTGAGCTCAAACATCGGAATATAGCATTAGGCAAGAAGTTCTCCTGAAGCTGAAGGATACTGCATCCATACTTCTCCTCTTTTATAACGATAGTGAAACTTGTCTTGATCTCGTCTGGCGAAATCTTCCGGATATTTTTCCTGAATTTCTTCATACATCATGCCATCACAAACACCCTGAAATATTTTAAAAAGAAATCATTGCCAATTCTTGGAAGTATATTATGAGGCTATTGTTTAACACTTACAGCATCAAGTTCGTTCAAAGCTTTCCATTGTTCAGTTGGAGCTTTGATGTGTTGAGCAGACTGGGATGTTCTTTTCAACTGACTTGTCCACACCTGTGCAACACACAAGGAGCAAACAGTTTAGAAACCAGTACGAAGTGCGACAAATTGAAGTTTATGGATGTCAGTTATCAGCTAAACTTCAAGTCAATTGTCTGCATTTATCAGTTAAGATATTTTGTAAGATGTCAGTCGAAGATATGCAGGTGGAACCAAATGACCTTTTACCTTTAAGTTTTCAAGATTCTGCTTATTGATAAACTCACCAAGGACTTCTGAAAACTAAAAATTCAACAAGTCATCATTTGCAGCTCTAAATACTGTAATGCAACGTATTCACCTTTTCTTGAACTATACCTTTTGTCCATGTGGTGAGAGGTCAGAGTCACCTCCAATCCGACCTTTCAAATTAAATTCACTTTCTCCATGCTAAAATAGGAAAACATGAAAATAGTCACCACTTCCCTTGTTATCATTACAGTAACCACCTGAAGATGCTTCGTTTGAAACGCTTTTAATCTTTTTCGGGTAGTTCAGACACAAACCACAGCAGCTTATTGCAGACTGATCAACTTACCCTTGTCAAGTAAATTGATCTGGAAGTAACATGAATGTTCATCATATAGTAGACCACTTTACTTTCAACATAGCCTACAAGGTAGTGTGCACAAATAGAGAGATACAAGGAACGATCCATGCAGGTGGGAATTGTCATTTTATCATCAAATATAGCATAATGCATGCAAATAGAAGTTATGAGATATTAAGTTACAAGTATAATGAAAAGCAGGGTCTGGACACACACAATGGGTGGAAGATAGGGTGAGAGTAACTGTGAGGCACAGAACTGCCTGGTTTGTTTCAAAGGGAAGATTTGTCAGAGGAAGAGCAGGATGGCATATTTATTGCTTTCTTTTAAAAATCTTCCTATATATCAATCAATATATTTGCCTCTCTATACCTTCTGCTCTATTCACAACAAATCGTTTTCCAGTATCGACGACTTTAAGAAATCGTACTTGATTGTCTTTTTTTAAACACAGAGGTTCATACTGTGTTTCATAAAGTTTAATTCTTGCTTTAAAATCTTCACATGCTTGCTCTGGTGAGACATTCTTATAATCAGGACTCGTCACTTTCACTTCCTATGGTCAGAGAAAATTTATTAGGTCTTCAAACTCTGCCCGTTAAGTTGATAAGTTACCAGAAACCAAAATGCACATACTAAATTTATCATCATTATAATTTGCGGGTGCAACTCACCATGATATTAGAATGGACAATACTTGGATCATCACAAAATGACTCAATAAATAATAACTTTAAAAGAAAAAAATATTTAGAAATAAAAATCATCACACTTGTTGAGTTAAACTACTTCAAACGAGTTCATACATACCTTGAAGGAATTCTGTTTACAAAACTGGATCACTTTTTCACGCCGTTTTCTGGTACCATTTGTTGAATCGAAAATCTGAGAATAAATATATTTTTATTAGAAGACAGATTGATGGCACAGACAAACAGGATCAAGCAGCAAGGACAACAAATAATAAAAATAAATAAATCCACATACAGCAACTTGACCTTTGCCATTTAACCAGATAGCAATGTCATTCATGGCCAGCTTTGCACAATGTCTAAATAATAATAATACAATGTACTGCAATTGAATAGCCTTCTCTTCCTCAGGCAACTCAGATGTGAAAAATGGTGGAATTGTTCAATATTTGGCAGAGCCAGCTAGGCATTTTTTAATACCGTAGCATGGTGGGGCATTTGCCCCAGATGGCCCTTTCCATTGGGTCAGATGTTTTGGCACTGCTTTTCAGATTTCTAACTAAATGTATGAATATTTTACGTATAAAATTATCTTCTTCAGTCTTGGCAGTAAATACTGATTTGTTGTGTAATTACGATCGGTAGGTTTGGTGGTCACTGGTCAGCAGCTTTTTGTTTTACAAAATATTTGCCATTTGAGTTTCCTATGGAGGGGGTTTGCAATTGAAGGTCTTGACAGATAATCTGAATCAATGGCTTCAATGCTAATCCAATGATGAAACTATGATGGATATAAACTTACTCTCTCATTGCAATTCCTTCAGGGTTATCTGGGTCAAAGAACTCATGCGTACATTGTGACTTGTGGAGATCACGTCGATAGTTGCCTGAACTGAACACTGAAATTAACAAAGTCTATAATTATATAATATATATTGATATAAAATTAAGTATGCTTAGTTGAAGAGTATATGCACATTGTTTGTCACATGTTTTATTTTGTTTAGCACTAGCAATTAGCAGCCCCTTTTGACAACACAGGTCAACCTCTTTCACAGGCTTTTCCCCAGAGGAAAAATCCTGGGTATGAGGTTGAACACAGGTATCTCCTGTAGATAATGTAGTTGTTAATTAAGTTGTTAGCAGTCTGTGCTTGAAACCAAGAGTAAGAATCAAAGCTGTTTCATGACTTCTTCATGTTGCTGTTGCAATTTGGACAAAGTTTGTATCACATGTTGCTATAGAGCTGCTCCCGATAAATCGATTATTTTTTGGCAATCGATTATTCTTAACAATAATCGGATCATTGACAACAAACATATACAGCATGATATTTACCTAAACTTTCTATTCTGGCGCTCTCATTGCAGTCAAAAAACGCCCGGGATGTAGTAAACCTGTGAAAAAGCGTACCCTCATTTGCTGATGAAATAGAATGTTCTAGTGAGCTGATGAGATATCAATTTGGCATCGCCTATATACTACCATTTGCAAGGAAGCGTTGAGTTTTCAAAAATTTTGACTGTTTACATTTCGAAACGTTATGTTTTCTCTCTGATTACGTCACGTTTTTGACGTATCATGACTTCATTTATTCAATACGATTAATCGATATTAATCGATTGTTGACAGCGATTAATCGATTATGAAAATATGCAGATGGGAGCAGCTCTACATGCCGCTATTCCTATATGTTGTCATTTCAATGCAATACCACCTGTCATGCATGTTTACCTCCAACAGGGCCTTGTAAAATGTAGATATTTTACATTCTTTGTATCAATTAACATAACTTTTGCCAATTGACAAATATTTAAAATTGTACACTTGTAAAAGCAAAAACATGTACTTCATAAAATTCTAACACTTTATTAAAATCTTGAATTAAAGGTCTAACAAACAAAGTCAAAGATACGTATAAATTATTTACATTCCCACGCTTATTTATAGCGTCTGTTTCCAAATTTAGTAACTTTTAATTCAATTCAAAAACACAAACCATTATCCCTCAACCACCCTGTACAAAACACACTTAACTAGTCAAACATTTTATATAATATTCTATTTCCAACTAACCTTGTGTTTCAATGCCAATCCAATTTAGATATCTCGCAAGCTTTCTGGCGATAAATGTCTTTCCTCTCGCCGGCAAACCCACCATGGCCAAACATACCGGCATATTCACTAAACTTCTCGAAGGACATGATGCTGGATAACGCAAACGGTCAACCATTTTGCAGAAAAAATAAAAACAAAATTTAGCTAGCAAATGAGGCTTCAAAATCTCCTCGTTAATTTAAAGACCGTGACTAGCACGTGATATTATAACACGTACACCAGCTACACACGTGCTCAAATATTTCCCCTGGAAAATGTTGTTGATTTTCATACTTTTAAGGACAGAGAAACCTAATTTTATATCTAATATTTAGCTTATACTTATATTTTGGTAATTATAACAAAACCACAAGCAATTTCAATGATATTTTTATTACTTACCGGAAAACTGCCGAGATTTGTCCGCCATTTTGTCAGCTAACGTCATGTGATTATTTTACGCATAGTTACTGTATTAATTATTCAGAAATTTTTGGACCGCATTTTATTATTTTTATGCAAAAACCTTCATCGTCTCAGGTAGAATTTGCGTAACCGCTTCAGGCTGTTTCTTCCAATTCTAATATACATTCATTCATTCATTCATTCATTGAAAGAAATTTCAAATTTCAATAATCGGTTGAGGGTGTCCTTCAGCAGCATTTTGTATTTTATAAGTTCGATTCAAGAGATCTCTGATGATGTCGTTGACCGACGAAAGCTCAGACGAATGTAAATATTTTAGCATATATTTTAAAATAAAAACAGCCGCATACCTTGGTCTCACTTGAATCAAACTTTTTTCAAATTTCAATTCACTTCTCAAATTATTGATAATTCATGAGAAAAAACACGAAAGAAATCAGAACCGTATCATTGTCTTGATACCACGGTAATAAACGTCCGCTTTGGCTTTGAATTTCTCTTTAAATACTGGTTCGTTTGAGAAGCTACGTCATACACTCGAAGTCGTTTATCATGGTGATTAAGGATTTTAAAACACCAACAGGCAACATACTTTTCGGTGTTTTAAATCACTAGAAATCACTAATAAAACTTCTTTTCATGCCGTACTTGAAAGCATGAAATCTTGAAAGCCTGAAACGAAAACTCGCGAAAATTGTATTCATATAAATTAACTTAAATATGTAATTAAACTTCACTCGCTTAAACTACTGTCTAGAGGTAGAGTCCATCCATCAGGTGGTGTTATGTGAAAACTTGGCCAGTTTCAAAGCATCATTCAGCATATGTTCTCTGAGAGCCCACAATGCCTCAACTGTGGATGGGTGTGGGTTATAAGCGGAGCCTAACCACTGCACGGGAAGTTGTGATTGTTGTTGTGGAGTTAGCTTGGTTACATCGGGTTTATTTGGGTTCCAATTACTCAAATGTGGCGTACCATCTCGCAAGCCTTCAATATACCTAATGCAGTACAAAACATGTTCGTTAAAGTGGGCAAACGAAAGTTATCATAAAACGCGCAAACGAAAGATTATCATAATGTGCGCGAACGAGAAGTTGCCATAATGCGCACAAGAGAAGTTAACATAATGCACATAAAAGAGAAATGATCATAATGCGAGCAAGAGAAATTATTATAATGTGCGCACAAGAGAAATTATCATAATGCGCGCAAAGGAGAAGTTATCATAATATATGCGTGCAAAAGAGTGATTATCATAACGCGCGTGAAATAGAAGTTATGATAACGCGCGCAAAAATTAAATTGTCTTCTCAATTACCTGAGATAGGCATCGGAATGAAGGAGTTTCTGTTGACGAGGCGGAGGTGAATGAAATAGAGGCGTCATCTAAAATGGGAGCAATCGCGATTGATTAATAATGTCTAACGAATAATTAACACAGATTTTACGTACACGTTACAGCGACGACTTTGTATTTGTATCGTCCGATATTTATACTGGATAGCTCTGTCAGTTCTAAACTGTTCTCTAGAGGTCCATTAGGCCATTGCTTATTGCACCAGTGTTACTACAGGAGGAAACCGGAGTACCAGAAGGAAATCTGCGATGTTTGGTAGAGCCAAACTTGAAGCATTCTTCTCACATGTCACTCAAGTGAAATCGAAATCACACAACTGCATATTGCAGCAATCGAACCCCCGTCACAGAGGTGAAGGTACATGCACCAACAACTTGTGCTACTCAGTTATACATTGATATCAGATGTACCTGTAAATCAGCAGTTTGTGTGTCCATGGGTTGAGGTCTTTGCATGGGAAACATTGCTTGTTGGTTCTGCGTTGGAGCTGGGGGTCTAGGCTGAGTCATCTGTGTTTGTTGTGGTGTGAGAGTGGGAGGCATGGTAGGGGGGAAGGGCGGTGGTAACTGATCTTGTTGTTGTTGTTGCTGTTGTTGTTGTTGTTGTTGGTACACCGAGGAGAATTGTTGTAAGGTGTTGGCAAACTGTTGCTGGGCGATATTTGTACCTGTTGAAGGGAGACAAGAAATAATTAGTAGGTTCACTAAGCACTATCCTGCAGTAGATGGAGGTCAACCGGAAGTTATAAGAGTGAAAAAATAATGTTAATTCTATTCATTATGTTTTGTAGTCTTGTACTTGATGGTCAATAAATAGAATTGAGACATGTAGTTCAATTTGCATGCTCCTGTAAGTGTCTACATTTCTGAAGTTGACCACCATCTGTAACGCTTACTGAAACCATCAATAGGATGTTACTGTAACGATCAAATAGAGAACTTGTAAGAAAATAAATTGATAATTGTTACCCATGGATGACATCTGTGCAAACTGGTTGACCGCCGCGGGAGGCATCGGTGAGCCAGTCATCATGGCAGGAGATCTTTGAAGATTTACTGGGCTTTGAGATGGTAATGGTGACATTCCTTGATTGCCGAAAGCATTGGTTAAGCTCATCATATCTAAATTAGAATATAAATACAGCGATCGGTAAATGAAAAAACTTTACTTATACTTCTGTCAGTTCTAAACTGTTCTCCCAGGTCCAGTAAGGGTCATCCCTTCTTGATCCAGTGTTAGTACAGGAAGTCAAACTGGAAGCACTCTTCTCATATGGGACTGTACTGTATAATCAGGCATATAAAGGCCACTGTTCCACAATCATATCTTATACTTACTTTGAGCGAGGCCAGGTGTTGGCATTCTCATTACATTTGAGAACTGCTGATCAAGTAGACTTGGGTTTATATTCACAGACGAAGGACCCCCTCCCAAAACTTGACTCGGCGTAGGTGAGGGTACCACACCCACGAAGGCGTGATTACCTGGTCCTTGATTCTGATTGGTCGATACTGGACTGGAAGAGGGACGTTCAGGTTGCACTGGGGCCTGGTTCTTAGGGAAATAATTCCTAGAAATTTTACATACGTCACAATATGAAAGTTTGTCCGAACATTAATTATTCATGAGAAAAACACAAAGAAAATCATCACCGTATCGTTTTCATAATACCACGTAATAAACGTCATAAATTAACTCAATTTTCGCCTTATCTTATGATTTCAACCCCACCAAGTATGTTTTCGCCTCGTTTTCAACAAACTCTCCGGTGTTTCAAATCACTAAAATAAACTCCTTCTTATGTTGATATATGATGTTTACATGTGGTTATCATTGATGACTTACTTGCTTCGCTCGTGAAACTCCACACGTCTTGGCGGTCCTTTCAAATGAACCTCACGACAATGTCGGATGAGTTTTGTCAATGAATTAAAAGGCCTGATAGGGCAAAAGATATAAATCGTTATTTTGAGCCGAACATTCGCGAGGATATTTACGATGACTAGAAATTCTCATGCTTCAATACATCATACCTCATTCCTCTCTTAAGTCTCTCACAATTCCTCCAAACACAGGGACAGATTCCGTTGTCTATTAAAGCAGATACTTACAATTATAACACAGGATAAGGATTTTAACTAAACAATCAGTTCAGAACTGTTCTCACTAGAGATCCAATAAAGGTCATCTCTCATTGGTCCAGTGTTACAACCGGAGTACCGAACTGGAGAGGCGAAAGGTTATGGGTTATGAGTTCACGACAAACAGGTATAATATCTTGCTATTCTGGTTCGCATTCATTTACTGTATACTTAAACCATAGCATAGCGAGCGAAAACATGTCTGAAGTTAATGCAGTTTAGATTTGAATCTTTTACCCATTTTGATCAAATGTCCTCCGCTCTCTAAGACATGAATGATAAGTTCACTAAGATTCTCATATTGATAATCACATCCTTGCCACAAACAGTCATACACCAGAGCAGGACCCGAGAAATACGAGGGAGGAGGCGAACTGATCGTAGCTTGTGCTTTACTTGCTGCTTGTGTGATTCCTCGAGATTCCCATTCTTCTCGCTTCATCGGGTTTAAGTTCTTCCACTAAGGGGAAAATATGATCGGACTAAGCATTGCGCCTCATTATCAAATAGATTTGAGGGACAAGGGCCCATCACACAGAACAAACATGTATGACCTGAAGAAATTTGCATTACACCCCCTGAATTCCTGTCCTATCTCAAAACGTCCTACTATATCCTACCTCTGTCCCCACAAGTCTACTGATATCCCCAAAGCCGTAGTCTGGATTCTGCTTACGTAACACACCACGTCTTTCAGATGAGAACAACAGAAATCCCGACTGTGCTCTGGAACGTTTCTTTGCAGACTAAACAAAATATCAAGACGTACGTTAACACTAAACGTTGTCCCTAGAGGTCCAATAACTGCCATTATTACCTTATCGGTCTAGTGTTATTACATCAAACTACAAACCTTACGGGATTCACCATCGCCTGCAGAAGAGGAAGGCGAAACGATCCTGTCATCTCGACGAAGTTCACTTAGATCTTTTACCAACAACGGTGAAGGTTTCTGAAACGAAGTATAACAATGGATCATTCTATCTGAAGATCTATAAAATAGCCAATTATCCAAGTATTGTTTTTCTCTTACTTTAACAAGATTCAGGTTTTCTTCAAAGAAGTAAAATTCTTCTTCATATATACTGGTCGATAACGTTGGTCTCTAGGAAAATCAATTCAGAAATACTTGTTTGTTTTTATAGCAGAATCTGTAAATACTCCTGGCATTAGACACGAGATTGGTATTACTCCAACCGAGTATACAGCTCATTAATAGGTACCCTGTATTGTACCTTCAAACCCTTGAGCTTCCTATAATGTCCTCCATCATCCTCATCATATCTTGATTCACACAGGAAGACATCTTCTTCAGGCACGTCAGTTGGACGACCTTAAAATAACGAGAAAAGTTGGAAAACATTGTTGCAGAAACATTTGAATGTTTCCCTGCTTGCCCATCCTGGGAACAAAACAAAAATGTCTCCCCAACAAAATTCAGAATTCACTGTTTCCCAAGTGTGATTTCTGTTGCAGACAGGGGGGTATGGGGTGTGTGTGTGTGGGGGGGTGTACACCCCCCCAGAGATCATGATCCAGACGGTCTCAAAATGTGCAGTCGGTCTCAAGATATTCATTGTTAAATTGGACGCATTATGCCACGTAATGCAATGCGAGACTGGTAAATAGTTTCAGAGACCGACTTCAATCGTTGCATTAATTAAAATATAAAGTTTGCCGAATATCCTGTTTCAATCTTTGTTGTAAAGCGTTCTTCTAGAATGTCATATCACTCATACTGTATGTGGCGTGTGTATGTTGAATATTTACAGAAGCACTGAAGCACTGTAAATGCTAAAACAAACTACTTTGAAATAGAACCATAATATTGCCAGTTGCCTGTTGCCATACTTGCAGAAACAGTGTTTTCTGTTTTTTTCCGTGTTCGCGAAAAATGGTTGGGAAACAATGTTTTCGGATTTGCCCACTTTCGGGGAACATTGCTGGTTTCCCCAGGTGCCCCATCCAAGGGGAGTAGGTGGAATCTCTTCTGCTTGACACAGAGGCCTGAAATCAGCGCGCCTGAGCCACTTAAATCAAGGATTTAGGTCCTGTGCATTAGTGCATATAACTGAGATGTCTCGCCTGATGATCTAATATATAGTGCATAGTTCCTTAGTTTTATCGTACTTACATCTCATGTATTCTCTGATAGGCAACACAAAACATTTTCTTTCGGCATCACACATACGATGTATATCATCGACAGGAACATGAAACACTTCTTTATCATAAAACATGTGTGTTGGGAGATGTTGAGTGTCGTCTGGTTTGATAAATGTCGTGCCACAGAAGTATGTCATACCCCTTTAGAAACAAAAATATTTTCTTAAACTTCATTAATAATTCATGAGCAAAACACAAAGGAAATCAGCACTCTATCGCTGTCTTGGTACCAACGCTTATAATAAACGGTAATAAGCTAACTTAACAAATTGGTTTAATTTGTTAAGTTAGCTTATTATCGTGGATCAAGACAATTATTTACTTTGAGTTTTTCTCAAGAATTATTAATGAGAATGCATTGTTGAAAACTTACGTTCTATCAGTCCAGATCTTATCAATTCTTGCGATTGAGGAGTAACCTTCGCTTGTTTGAAAGAACACAGTGTCACCTACAAAGGCAGAAATATAATTAAGACTTGCATACATAAAGAAAATATCAAAATTATTTGAATGTACTTACCTAGTTTGTAGCAGCCAGAGTCTGTACAGAATTGTTCATAGTTGATAAAGTCTTCTGGATTTGGGACTTCGATCTGTAAACTCTTTAGATAGAAAATAGTTTTAATATACAGTTGTTAATACAACTAGTATAATCTAACTAGCTTAACTCAATTGATGAAGACTAGATACAGTAGTATATCCCTGTAATTCCTTTTCTATCCTAAAAACACCCCATAATACCTTCCTTTCCTCAGTTGCTTGAAACAATGACGTCATCAAATCTTCATCATTCTCTCCAGTCCCCCAAGTCTTGTTCGGATCACGCGGAGTACGTTTGAGGAGCAATGGTTGATCACGGGGTACATATCGCATTGTATGCCCATGTCCCCCTGGCCAAGACTTGATCTTTTTGAATAACTTACGACTGACATTGTATGCACATTCACACACGTATATATCATCTTCTTCAAAATCCTGTGAAGTAAAAACTTACAACTAAACTAACTTTATTTATACTGGATAGCTCTATCAGTTCTAAACTGTTCTCCCTAGAGGTTGAGTAAGGGCCATCTCTTATTGATCCAGTGTTACTACAGGAGGAAACCTAAACTAAACTAACTTTATTTATACTGGATAGCTCTATCAGTTCTAAACTATTCTTCCTAGAGATCCAGTAAGGATCATCCCTTATTGATCCAGTGTTACTACAGGAGGAAACCTAAACTAAACTAACTTTATTTATACTGGATAGCTCTATCAGTTCTAAACTGTTCTCCCTAGAGGTCCAGTAAGAGTCATTCCTTATTGATCCAGTGTTACTACAGGAGGAAACCTAAACTAAACTAACTTTATTTATACTGGATAGCTCTATCAGTTCTAAACTGTTCTCCCTAGAGGTCTAGTAAGGTTCATCTCTTATTGATCCAGTGTTACTACAGGAGGAAACCTAAACTAAGCTAACTTTATTTATACTGGATAGCTCTATCAGTTCTAAACTCTTCTCCCAAGAGGTCCAGTAAGGTTCATCTCTTATTGGTCCAGTGTTACTACAGGAGGAAACCTAAACTAAACTAACTTTACTTATACTGGATAGCTCTATCAGTTCTAAACTGTTCTCCCTAGAGGTCCAGTAAGGTTCATCTCTTATTGGTCCAGTGTTACTACAGGAGGAAACCTAAACTAAACTAACTTTACTTATACTGGATAGCTCTATCAGTTCTAAACTGTTCTCCCTGGCGGTCCAGTAAGAGCCATATCTTATTGGTCCAGTGTTATTAAAGGAGAAAACCGGAGTGCCGGGATAAAACCTCCGGTGTTTGATAGAGTGAAACTGGAAGTAATAGTTCAAACACGAGTAGGAGGACTTCCTCCGATTTCTAAACACCGAGAAAAGTTGAATATACGAGGCGAAGGGCGAGTATATTTTAACGAATTTCGAGGTGTTTAGAAATCGGAGGAAGTCCTCCTTACGAGTGTTTGAACTTACTTCTCAAACGAACGTGTGTTTTGCGAGAAAACCGACATGAAAGTTCATTTAATTTCTTCCTCTGATTTCAAACCATCTTCCACGCTTATGATTCTCTTTGTTTTTGGTTCATGAATTATTAATGAGTTTGAGAAGCACTTTTCTCACATGCAACTGGGGCGAAAATATAATCAGACAACGGCAGGCATACTGTAGTAATTGAACCTTGGTCACAGAGGTGAAAGGCACACACTGTAGCCATATTCACAGATCACTCTGCCTCCTGAAACACAACAAACAACACTACTACATTTAGTTTAGGCCTACAGAAGTGTCTTGACTTACGTGTGGTTTACTTCGTATATAATTCTTGATGTGCATGACATAACAAAGTCCCTTCATTTGGCTCACTTTTACTGCGGATTTTCTTTCACTGCGGACCACTTCCTGCAGAAGATGAAAAATCCTACTATTAATAATTCATGAGCAGTTTAGTAGCTAAAGATTAAAGTTCCTTGCATAACTTTTAGCCTAACAATAATGCCATCCAGTCACGATGCAGTGATCTAAATGCACCATTGTCCTTTCATTGTTCTCTGTGCCATCCAGTCACGATCCAGTGATCTAAATGCACCATTGTCCTTTCATTGTTCTGTTCTCTGTGCCATCCAGTCACGATGCAGTGATCTAAATGCACCATTGTCCTTTCATTGTTTTGAAAATCCCACTGTTCTCTGTGCCATCCAGTCACGATACAGTGATCTAAATGCACCATTGTCCTTTCATTGTTCTCTGTGCCATCCAGTCACAATACAGTGGTCTAAATGCACCACATACCACATCAACTTAAGTTGTTCATTGTTTTGACGTATTTATGACGTAATGCAAAGGCCTATTATACGATATGTATTAATTATGCATACATTTTCCATGCAGTACCTTTTCAATAAATTATGCATATCATGCATATAATTATGCATATAATTACGCATATTCATTTTCCATGCAGTACCTTTTCAATAAATTATGCATATTCATGCATATAAATTATGCATATTCATGCCTATAAATTATGCATATTCACAGTACCTTTTCAATAAATTTCCGACCTCCATCACAGACAGTTTGCTCAGGATGATAGAACCAAGTACCACGTATCCACTGCGGAAAGAAAAGATCCAACAATTTAGCTTGCAGCCACACGCATGCATTCCTATGGTCTTTATTTTCATGGCTAATTTTCAAATGACCTTTCACACGTGTCAGAGCTCATAATACTCATGTATACGGTATGAAATTTTGGCTCATATTTAGGGATGGGCCAAGTACATAAACGGATTTGACCAGTTTAAAACTATATCAGCAACCAAAAGAAATATCTAACAGAGCCTGTAGTCTTATCATACCTTGACTTCTGCCTTATCAGACCAAATCTTATCGATACCAATTATATATCGATCTCTGGAAAAAACAAACAACAAGATTTAGGCAACAAGACTTCTATCTCATTCCATACACATGTGCTCTGTCCTGGATACTAACCCTTCATCGTCAACATGAACAAAATCACCAACTGCAATTTCTAGATCATCAAGCTTGACTTCAGAAAGCTCAGTTACACCATCCTAGAAAGTGAGGAAACAAAATATTTTTCAGGTAGTTCATACACAAACCACGGCAGCTTATTGTAGAATACTACCTACACTGTACTCCACGTTTGAGATATATTTTCAGGTAGTTCAGACACAAACCACGGCAGCTTATTGTAGAATACTACCTACACTGTACTCCACGTTTGAGATATATTTTTCAGGTAGTTCAAACATAAACCACGACAGCTTATTGTAGAATACTACCTACACTGTACTCCACGTTTGAGATATTTTTTCAGGTAGTTCAGACACAAACCACAAAAATTTATTGCCAATGGTAGAATAGTTGCTATCTCCCAAAAATGGACCGTTCATTTCAAAAACGTTCTTCACCTCATCTTTAGCAACATCCACGTCCATCGCATCCGAGGTCTCTTCTTTCGTTTTCCGTTTTCGTTCTTCATCAAGTTCGTGCTGTAAATGTCGTTTCGTTTGCGATATTGCGGGCGACACGAAACGTTCTCCGTCCTTGCAAACACGATCACGTTGTTGCACGTAAAACTGTTGGAGTTCAACTGCATCGTCGTAAACCTAGAAACAAACTTCTTGTGGTCAGAATAACATGCCTAGGGAGGGGGTGTTGGTGGTACAATAGTTGTTAGTTGCATGTTCCTTTCACCCTATGGGACTAGGGCTCGATTCCCGCAATATGCAGTTGTCTGATTATCGTCTCACGCCTCAGTTGCATGCGAGAAGCATGCGAGAAGCATGCGAGAAGCATGCGAGAAGCATGCGAGAAAGGTGTTGCTCTACCAACTCGCAATTTGCATAATTTGCATTTTTGTTGTTCTAGGCAAAAGTATAATGCCGGAAAGAACATACTAAAAATTAGTAAAAGTAAAAGCAATTTGGTTGTAGACTAAATGTTGCATTAGAATGCGGAAAATATAGCCTTGCAAAGGCAAATTTTGTATACTTTGTATTACGTGCGGAAATTCCTACCACATTTGAGCCGAAAATGGTAGGAATTTCACACGTAAAAAAGTATACATTGTAAAGTTTGCAAGGCTATATTTTCCGCATTTTACAACATTTCGCAACCAAACTTTGCAATTTTACTAATCTTATTATGTTCTTTGTAGCTGTTGTGATTGTTTCCCTTCTCCTTGCCTAGAACAAAATTTAGTCTATAATGCAAATTGTCTATTAACACCACAGGTTTTCTCAATTTCTCTGGGTACTTCGGTTTCTTCCTGTAGTAACACTGGAACAATACGCATTTGGCCCTTACAGCATGCATGGACCTCTAGCGAGAAAAATTTAGAACTGACAGAGTTAGTTTAGTTTACCTTTGTACTATTTATTCAAACAAAAACTCACCTCAGAGTCAGAACGATGTGTTCGAGCATTCTCAAAAAACGCGTACAAATCTTCTTGTAGTTTGTCCAATCTCTTGTAATATCCCTAAAAAGATATTTTTATGATAAATTTCTAAATGGTTGAAAATTTATTGATCAAACCACGACATCCATTAAGTTCTTACCTTCTGAATAAGTTTGCCAACAGTGGACAAGGACAAAATATTTCTGAAAGAACAAAATGTTATATAAAAATCAACGGTACATACTGTAGTTGTTTGATGACAATCTATGATGAAAACTTTAAAAGCTTAAAGCATTAATCTTCATGTTTACTGCTTCAACAACTGTTTTAATTAAACAATAATGTAACATCTCATCATCCTAATTAAAAACGTTTTCTTATTAACAAATGAGAGTTGATGGCGATGAGTTGATGAGATAAGAGTTGATGAGACATGAGAGTTGATGAGAGTTGATGAGGATGATGAGAGTTGATGAGAGTTGATGAGTTGACGAGTTGACGAGAGTTGACGAGAGTTGATGTGAGTTGATGAGATGAGAGTTGATGAGAGTTGATGAGAGTTGATGAGAGTTGATGTGAGTTGATGAGAGTTGATGAGAGTTGATGAGAGTTGATGAGAGTTGATGAGAGTTGATGAGAGTTGATGAGAGTTGATGAGAGTTGATGAGAGTTGATGAGAGTTGATGAGAGTTGATGAGAGTTGATGAGAGTTGATGAGAGTTGATGAGAGTTGATGAGAGTTGATGAGAGTTGATGAGAGTTGATGAGAGTTGATGAGAGTTGATGAGAGTTGATGAGAGTTGATGAGAGTTGATGAGAGTTGATGAGAGTTGATGAGAGTTGATGAGAGTTGCTGAGAGTTGATGAGAGTTGATGAGAGTTGATGAGAGTTGATGAGAGTTGATGAGAGTTGATGAGAGTTGATGAGAGTTGATGAGAGTTGATGAGAGTTGATGAGAGTTGATGAGAGTTGATGAGAGTTGATGAGAGTTGATGAGAGTTGATGAGAGTTGATGAGAGTTGATGAGAGTTGATGAGAGTTGATGAGAGTTGATGAGAGTTGATGAGAGTTGATGAGAGTTGATGAGAGTTGATGAGAGTTGATGAGAGTTGATGAGAGTTGATGAGTTGATGAGAGTTGATGAGGAGAGTTGATGAGAGTTGATGAGAGTTGATGAGAGTTGATGAGAGAGAGTTGATGAGAGTTGATGAGAGTTGATGAGAGTTGGGAGTTGATGAGAGTTGAGAGTTGATGAGAGTTGATGAGAGTTGATGGGAGTTGATGAGAGTTGATGAGAGTTGATGAGAGTTGATGAGAGTTGATGAGAGTTGATGAGAGTTGATGAGAGTTGATGAGAGTTGATGAGAGTTGATGAGAGTTGATGAGAGTTGATGAGAGTTGACGAGAGTTGATGAGAGTTGATGAGAGTTGATGAGAGTTGATGAGAGTTGATGAGAGTCGATGAGAGTTGATGAGAGTTGATGAGTTGATGAGAGTTGATGAGAGTTGATGAGAGTTGATGAGTTGATGAGAGTTGATGAGAGTTGATGAGAGTTGATGAGAGTTGATGAGAGTTGATGAGAGTTGATGAGAGTTGATGGGAGTTGATGAGAGTTGATGAGAGTTGATGAGAGTTGATGAGAGTTGATGAGAGTTGATGAGAGTTGATGAGAGTCGATGAGAGTTGATGGGAGTTGATGGGAGTTGACGAGAGTTGATGAGAGTTGATGGGAGTTGATGAGAGTTGATGAGAGTTGATGAGAGTTGATGAGAGTTGCAACTCTCGCTCGCGTTTGACCGCCAACTCTCATCAACTCTCATCAACTCTAATGCACTCTCATCAACTTTGAGCTGGTTCAAATATTAATGAGAGTTGATGAGAGTTTTTGCACGTTTGACCAGTACGCGTGGTAATATCCAGTCAACTCTCATGCAACTCTTGTTCTCGTTTGACAGGGACATGAGAGTTGAAAGTAATGATGTTTGACCATGTTTGTATACCTGGTGATGTATTACGGTATTATAAAGATCTTCCAACATTTTCTGAACAAGATCTGGCACATCAGGAACGTGAAGCTCACAATCACCTTGATTATTAATATAAGTCAAAACACATGAAGTAGTTGTATACATATCCAACAATATAAATATACTGGATAAATTATGCACGATATAAAACTGATGATGTTCTTACCAAGAAGTTCAAGTTTCGTTGCCAAAAGCTCTCGTAATAAGACCAACGAGTCCTATTTAAGATTTGAGAGATATTATTAATTAATGAAATTAACTTCTGCTTAGTCTGCATCATGATTTGTCGGGCTGATTTCTGGAATTTGATTATCAGCTGATGATATCGTCAAATGACGTTTACAACATATTTTTCAAATATCGTTCATGCGAATCTAAAATCGCCCCGATACGAGCCTGAGTATAAGGTTGCCCGATAGATCGCAGTGTGCAAAAAGGCACGTTCAACGAATGCTAAGTAATAAGTGCGCGCGTCACCCACTTAGGGGCAAGTTCGCATCAAGGATAATCACTTGGGTGAATAAAATCATCTGGCAACAGTAAGAAAAATAATATAACGAAAACAAAATACCTTGTATACTTGTGAGTCAGGGTCGTTATATTTGCAAGCATTATCAAACATGAGAACAAAATCTTGGAAACATTCTTCAAGGGAACTGTACTGTTCAGCATGAACTTTACCCGAGATTTTCGTCATATCAATAGGCCTCTTGATCAAAGCATAGTAATCTGGATAATCCTGAGAAAATAGATCAATTCTACATGTTAAATACAAAAAATCCGAAAAATCCGTAACCCTAATCTTAGCCCTAACTTATCTGTTACCCTAACCTTAGCCCTAACTTATCTGTTACCCTAACCTTAGCCCTACCTTATCTGTATCTGTTCCTAACCTTCTAACCTATCTGTTACCCTAAAGCCCTAACTTATCTGTTACCCTAACCTTAGCTCTACCTTATCTGTTACCTAACCTTAGCTCTACCTTCTGTTAACTTATCTGTTACCTAACCTCCTAATCTGTTTATCTGTTAACCTTAGCCCTTATCTGTTACCCTAACCTTAGCCCTAACATCTGTTACCTAACCTTAGCCCTAACTTATCTGTTACCCTAACCTTAGCCCTAACCCTGTTACCCCTTAGCTCTCTGTTACCCTAACCTTAGCTCTAACTTATCTGTTACCCTAACCTTAGCTCTAACTTATCTGTTACCCTAACCTTAGCCCTACCTTATCTGTTACCCTAACCTTAGCCCTAACTTATCTGTTACCCTAACCTTAGCCCTAACCTATCTGTTACCCTAACCTTAGCCCTAACTTATCTGTTACCCTAACCTTAGCCCTAACTTATCTGTTACCCTAACCTTAGCCCTAACTTATCTGTTACCCTAACCTTAGCCCTAACTTATCTGTTACCCTAACCTTAGCCCTAACTTATCTGTTACCCTAACCTTAGCCCTAACTTATCTGTTACCCTAACCTTAGCCCTAACCTTAGCCCTAATCGTAACCCTAAACCTAACCGTAACCGTATTATAGATAATCGACTTACTGCTTTCGAAGGAAGCTTTTGAAAAATCCCGCAAAGATAACGGCCAGTATTGTCCTGCGACAAAGAATGAACATACAAACACTATTTTATATCTTCTTAATGGCTCTTACTGGACTTCTAAGGAGAACAGTTTAGAACTGATAGAGCTATCAAGTATAAATAAAGTTAGCTTAGTTTAGATTTCCTCCAGTAGTAACACTGGACAAATAAGAGATGAGCCTTGCTGGACCTCTAGGTAGAACAGTTTATAACTGACAGAGCTATCCAGTATAAATAAAGTTAGCATAGTTTAGGTTTCCTCCTGTAGTAACACTGGATCAATAAGGGATGACCCTTACTGGACCTCGAGGGAGAACAGTTTAGAACTGATAGAGATATCCAGTATAAATAAAGTTAGTTTAGTTTAGGTTTCCTCCTGTAGTAACACTGAATCAATAAGTGACGGTCCTTACTGGACCTCGAGGGAGAACAGCTTAGAAGTGATAGAGCTTCTCAGTATAAATACAGTTAGTTTAGTTTATGATGAGTATAAAATACCGTGTAATCTTTAACAGAATTATACAATTCTTTACATAGTTCTTTAACATCGGTTGAAGCGCCTGCTTGATACGTTCTGCCAGAACCAGAACGAGATTTAGTCGGTGTTGTTTGTTTGTTGCCTGTATTAGACTGTTTGGCCGCAGGGCTTGGTGAAGTACAACTCTCAACTTGACCTAAAGCATTGGAAAAAACATGAATGAAACTGATAATAATTCAGGAGCAAAACACAAAGGAAATCACCACCGTACCATTGTCTTGATACCACGGTAATAAACGTCCATATATTAAGTCAACTTTCGCGTTGATTTATACTGGTTCGTTTGAAAAGCTTTATCATACAACTGAATTTGTGATTTTGTGTATTATGGTGATTTTAAAATCAGTATATAATAAAGTCCTTCTCGTGTATGATATATTATATAATTATTACCGAGAAAATAGGCAAATAGAACTGTTTTGAAATAAAAATATTTGCATGAGCATACCAAGTTGTGGTCGTCCAAGAGACTTTCGTTTCTTTTTAAGAACATTATTCAATGTCAGGGCATCCTAAAGAATACAATGTCACACCAATGGCTTTGTTTAATAATTATACTTATAGAAAAAGTAATTACACTCCGTACCACCCACCTGGTGAACTTGGGAACCAACTTCATTGTAATGTTTTGCATTCTCAAACATAATTTCAAAATCCAAAAAAAACTGCTGCTCCGTTTGATACTAAAAATAAACAAATATTCCATGTTATCCAACATTAGCAACTTACAATTATATCCGAAAGTAAACTGCTGTATCTTTAGTAGAAAATTTGTCAGATTGAACGCTTTCCCTTTACAGACCTTTCCTTCTTGTATGTTTTTATCAATCATATGCAAACATGTCGGTTCTGTAATGATTTCATAATAGTCTGGATATAACTAGAATAAGACAAAAATTTGTTACTATACTAAGACAGCCAGGGACTGAACAATACAATCTTGGTCCTAAATTAAATTTGTCCAGAGATGTACCAGTGCACGTCCTTAGAAATAGATAGGTCAGGTTGAATATCTTGGCAAGATCTTGATGGGATCTTGGCAAGATTGTCAACCTGGGAGGTCAGCATTTTACTTACGGCAGGTGAAGGTAACTCCAAAAAGAGTTCCGATAAAAATCTTCCATTTTCGTCCTGAAAACGAAAAATTAATCTCGTATTAAAAGCACTATGAAAACTCTAATCCGGGTTAGTTTTTGGAGTTGTTCGATCAGGATTAGTTTGAGCCCTACTCTGAGACAACGTTCACACAAGACCAGACGAATTCAGAACCTTCCGGTTCCATTTGTTAACAGGGGAATCCGTACGGTTAGCTGTGCTCGACCTTGTCCGGTTTCATCTTCCCATGTGAAAGCTATAGAGGCAAAATCGTGCAAATTTGAGTACGGTTTCAAATTGCAATTTCACATTGCGATTTTGTCCTGTGCAGTTCGGGTTCTCGTGTATGAAATTCATATGACGCCAATTCCAGAAATCTGTATTGAGCTGAAATTTAAATGCACTATTTGACGCGTGCCTACTCGATCGCATACACCGAAATGCGAGTCGTACTCGGCGGATCGCGGTGTGTAAACGTACTTTAAATAACCTTATTTCTGTTTTCTATATTGATATTTTGTAAAGGGCCCACTGTAATTGGTGTTAAGCTGTTGTGGTGTCCCAGCTTCTTTTTTTTATGTATATTGTTTGTCTTAGTGCAATTAATGTATGATGTTTGAAGCGAAGCACAATAAATAAATAAATAAATTCATGCGGTCGCGTGTGAAGGGAGCCAGAACTGGCGATACATAGCTTTAGCCCTTACCTGGTACTTTTCAACAACATCATAGATTTCCCTCATACGTTTCTTAAATGCTTCATTCTCACTTTGTTTCTTGCCAGGTTTCTTACTTGGAGCTTTACCTCCGGACATTGGAATGTCTTTGGTATCCATATCTCCTTCTTCACTGGGCGTTAGTTCGCTCGTCTTTTGAACTTTCTGGTTTGAAACACGGTGGTTACTGCAATGTGCCTTTCAAGTTTCACCTCTGTGACTGGGGTTTGATTCTTGCAATATGCAGTTGTCTGATTATAATTTCACCTCAGTCACATGTGAGAAGAGTGCTTCCAGTTTGACTCTACCAAACACCGGAGGTTTTTTTCCAGGTATTCTGCTTTTCTCCTGTAGTAACACTGTACCATATGGGATAGGCCTTACTGGGCCTCTAGGAAGAACAGTTCAGAACTGATAGAAGTATTGTACTAGCATTTCAATGATCCTTTTTACCTTGTTAACAGCTCTTGTTAACGGAATTCCTTTGTCAAGACACATCTTCTCAATTTCAGATTTCTTTGACTTCAAAATGTCTTGCAATGTCAAAGCGTCCTGAAATAGTTGCCAAGAAAGACTTGGGTGATTTACACCTATTTGGGGGGGCAAATTAATTAAATAGAAAAGCCAGTGGTGCGTGGTCCACTTGGGATATTTCCCATTGGACAAATAGGGGCTCTAGGGAGCCACAACAATTTTAAAAAGTGCCTCCCCCCTCACAGCCATCGTCAATGTACCTGATATAACATTGATTCAGTTTCGTTGTAAATTTTCGCATTTTGAAAACACTGATTAATCTCCGCAACGAGTACATCAAGACTTTCATAATAATTATTCTGAAAATTTAGATTATGATATGAATTAGCTGAATGTGAGAATTTTACGATATGTGCAATCTAACATCAAACTTTGTAAAATGAAATGAGCAAGTCAGAATTACCTTTATATTGGAACCAATTCTCAACAATCCAATAGGATTTTGAATGACTTCATAATAATCTGGGTATGCTCTGAAAAATAAGTGGGAGGCGTTTGATTGCTAATTGCTTTACTGTTACACAAATGGCCCGCTAAATATTGGCGAGTTTCAGTAAGCATTAAAAGACAGCAGATATTGGTCAGCTTGAGAAATGTTGAAGTTTATAAACATAAGTAAACTACATCTCTCAATTCTATTTATTTGCATCCAAATACAAGACTACTTCATATAATGAAAAGCATTGCATTATTTTCTCACTCTTAGTGAAACCACTTAGTATATGTAGCACTATACAACTAACAATACATGCTGTACCTTTTAGAAGGCAGTCTCATGAAAGCCTCACTTAGTATGTGTAGCACTACAACTAACAATACATGCTGTACCTTTTAGAAGGCAGTCTCATGAAAGCCTCACTTAGTATGTGTAGCACTACAACTAACAATACATGCTGTACCTTTTAGAAGGCAGTCTCGTGAAAGCCTCACTTAGTATGTGTAGCACTACAACTAACAATACATGCTGTACCTTTTAGAAGGCAGTCTCATGAAAGCCTCACTTAGTATGTGTAGCACTACAACTAACAATACATGCTGTACCTTTTAGAAGGCAGTCTCATGAAAGCCTCACTTAGTATGTGTAGCACTACAACTAACAATACATGCTGTACCTTTAGAAGGCAGTCTCATGAAAGCCTCACTTAGTATGTGTAGCACTACAACTAACAATACATGCTGTACCTTTTAGAAGGCAGTCTCATGAAAGCCTCACTTAGTATATGTACTACAACTAACAATACATGCTGTACCTTTTAGAAGGCAGTCTCATGAAAGCCTCACTTAGTATGTGTAGCACTACAACTAACAATACATGCTGTACCTTTTAGAAGGCAGTCTCATGAAAGCCTCACTTAGTATGTGTAGCACTACAACTAACAATACATGCTGTACCTTTTAGAAGGCAGTCTCATGAAAGCCTCACTTAGTATTCGTCCACTGTAGTCAGAACAGATCCGAACAGAGTTATACAAAGTTAGGAATGGATCCTCACTGTCACCATCTAAAAACAATTATTTAATCAGTGCTGAGACTCTGAGAGTCACTTGTTCATGTTCGTTCTCTTCAATGGGATTATAGGAACGTTTGTAAGTACATTCCGCACGCTACAGATAAGAGTTTGAAACCCCATTCAAGACAGAAAATTTTTTGTTGATTCAAGCAGTGTCAAAATTTTTATGAAAAGATTATTCAAGCAGTGTTTTGAAGCGAGAGTACTCAGAGTAGCATAAAACTGACATTCACTAGCAGAAAATGCAGGGACGAATCCAGCTCGATTTGACAGGGGGATGCTAAGCGGGCTTTGGTCATGAAGCAGGGCATGGTTGGCAACCGAGGAAGGGTGAATCATCACTGAGGATGATGGCCTACTGTAGATCATCAAAAACACCCATCAATGGCCCAATGTTATATTTTTGTTTGATAAATGCCCTGTCAAATCCAAAATTTGGATTTGATATGGGAATTGGCACCCGTCTTGGCCAAGGCTAGGAGGGGTGCACACCTCCCTGCACCCCCCCCCAGTAAATCCATTCCTGAGAAAGTGTCAAACTTGGTCATGTATTTAATTTATTCCTCATCATCAGATTTCCATACCAGTATTTTTGTTTCCTTCATCTTCCTCCAAGAGTTGTGTGGCGTCATTCAAAAGATCTTCGTCTTCATCATCTGACTCTGAGAGAAGAGCATTGATTGCAAAACTCATCTTCGATGTTGAACGTTTTGATCTAACGAGAACAAGAAATGGACACGTTGTGTCAACTGTAGCTACCCTTCCATAAATTCATGGCAGAAAATCAAGTTTTCCTTGCTATTCTTCCTTGCTTACCTTAATCTCTTGCTGGATTTAGCACCAGATAAAGTATGTTCAATTTCCAGACGTTTGGCAACTACTATCTTTTTGATGGCTGATGCATCCTGAGTAATAAACAATATATGCCCAATTAGTTTGAGGATGAGAGTTGGCAAGCAAGAATTTGCATGAGAGTTTCATCAACTCTAACCCTCCAGTCAAACAAGAACAAGAGGATGCATGAGAGTTGACTGGATATTACCACACATACTAGTCAAACGAGAAAAAACTGTCGTCAAAATTTGAACCAGCTCAAAGTTGGTGGTCAAACACAAGTAAGAGTTGCAACTCTCATTGACTCCCAACAACTCTCATCCTCATTAGACCGAGGCTTAAAAGTGGATTTCAGAATAAACATTATATACGGTTTAAAGATGTTTGAAGCGAAACCAGGATGATTCATATTAAGTTTTGGACGCTCTCTGGTTTAATATATTTATTTAATTATTCTACGAGCTTTCGACTGCCAGTAATACGAGGAGTAGGGTTAGGTTAGGGTTATATTACCAGTCATATTACTGGCAGTTGAAAGCTCGTAGAATAAATAAATATATTCAACCAGAGAGCGTCCAAAACTTAATATTATATACGGTGCTACACATGGTGGTCACCTTCAGATGCATTGACACATACTGAAGCAATAAAATACAATGCTAAATGTTTCCATTACATGTATTTGGTACCAAACACAAAGTAAGTACATATAGTATGTGTACTATGTGAACCATTTAGTTTGTCTTGCTGTTTTCCTTTAGCTGCACTGTACAATCTGCCCATTATTCATATTTATTTGGAATTCAAACTGGTATAACACTGTTTATTAATGTTAGCAAACCTTGTACACTTGCGAGCCTGGCTCGTTAAATGCATGAGCATTTTTGACGAGAAGGTTCACGTCTCTTTCAATTTCATCCATCGAAGTATAGCCATTGTTCTGGATAAAGTAAGAAATGAGCTAGCTTTTACCCATGAAAGGCCAACATTTTCCTCTTGAAATTTGTTAAAATGTCCTGGGTTAGACAGAATAAAATGACTAAGTAGATTAGTAGAGAACATTAGGGTGCATTACAGCTCAACGCTTAACAAGAGACAGACAAATTATCAGTCTAATCAACATATGTGTACAAGGCTCGGGGGGGCGCCCCCCAACTTCGACAAAAATGGTGAAGTCGGGTAATTGGTACTCGAGAGTTGGGCAATTTGGTCGTATGTCATGACATCATGTCATATAATAAATAGCATAAATTTTACTCTGAGTACTCTACAGGGCTTTTTAACTATATAACTGAGGAGCTTGATATTTTTCCGCAACGTATTTTCCGCTTTTTGAAGTTAGACAGTTTGTCAATAATGATGATTTCCAAAGATATTAGAAAGGCTCTCACTAAGATATTTTTAAAAACAGCATTTTGCATAGTTTTATACAACTTAAGAGATTCCAAGATTGACCTTAGTTTCCAAGATTGACTATCATTTAGACTGATTTATGTACTTGTTAGACAGTCTTAACTGTCCAGAAATGCAGGAAATGGCATTTCTGTGACCCCAAATTTTCACAAATTTCCCGGATTCACACCCGGACTACATATACCCCACCAAAAGATAAAATCACATGTGCATAGTCGGTCTGATTTTCTTAGAGTCATAGTTACAGTTATGGTAACCGTTAGACGTTATAGTTAATTACAGTTATTAGTTAAAGTTACAACTTTCCCTTCCATCTCGCTCCTTTAGGCAAAGCTGAACGGCCCACATTTTTCCTGTTTAGAGGAAATTCAAAACTATATTTTTGTTTTTAACACCTTTTGTCCCCCCAATAAAAATTCATTTAAAAAGGCTGGTACTTTACCCGTATGAAATACAACTATAAAGAGCATGTTGTTCCTTCTAAGATGTATTTGTTAGACATTTAATAATGTCAGGCAATTTCTGTCTTCGTCAGGCAAAGTATTGTCCGCCCCCCCAATTTTTTTCCGCCGCACGCCTATGCTGATCAACCTATAAAGGCCCAAACTTTTCCCTGGACAAATATAATTATCCTTTTGCTCAAGACAGAGTGATATAGCAGAATAGGTTGCATCAGGGCACATTGCAACCATAAATGGTTTAAAATACAATTTCTGATATACAGTTGAAGAAAGCAAAGGCTGATTTATCTGACATTGGTTTAGTTCAGGTCAGTGGTCTCTTTAGGAGTTAATCTTTCAACTTCCATTTCCAGAAACATGTAAATGACTTCACATACCTTGACTTGAGAGTAAATAATTTTAAGATCAATAGGTTCTTTGATCACTCTGTAATACTCTGGATATTGCTGTTGGAATAAACAAACAGACAAAAAACAAACACTAACAATATTTCCTACATGTTTAACTGTTATCTAGTAAGGAATCCCCTTCGATGAATAAAATTGTTGGGCATTTGCCAGAGTAAAATACCAAAGGGTCTTGTTGGTAGGTAAAGGATTAATGGGTCGCTCCAGAAAAGATCAACACTCCCCCATGCAGGAAATTTGTGCTGTCTGGAGAGGGGGTAAAATCTACTTCTAATAATAGTGTAATCAATGTACTAGAACATCAGAAGGGGGGAGGGTTTAACTTCCTATTCCTCTGTGGAGGAGGTATGGATGTTTTCTGGAGTGATCTAATTATCTTCTAATATAAGTACTGTACTCACTTGTCTTGGGGGTAACTTGAGAAACAACTCACAAATCATTCTGCCATTATTATCTTTCATCTTGAGCACAGCGTCAAGCAGGTCTTGAAACAAATGACTGTTTGTTTCCTCCATTACTGATCCCTTATCACTTGCGCTGTCATCACCATCCAGTGATTTCTGAGCTCTTAACTCAGGTCTTTCTTCCAAGTCAGAAAGACTTTCGTTCCTTTTTGACTGTGCTTTATTTTTCTGAGGACGTGATTCCTCAGGAACTGGACTGGCAGTTGTCAAGCTTTCACTGGAACTCTATAATCATTCATGATTTGCGGTTTTGATTGTGCATGATCAATGTAATTGATTGTTTATAATATTTGGATTATTTGTAATCTGTGGCACTAATCATTTGTAATCTGTTTTAATGATTGATTATCATCTATGGTATTGTTGAGTTACAATCTATACAGTCGTTTCATTTAACGTTCGGAGCCCTCGTCGTCGCATTCAGCATGCAAGCAGACGCCGTCGTTCTGGCGCTCCGAACGCGCTGCGTTCGTTCGTGCGCGTTCGCGCCAGAGGAAATTTGGAAACGCGCGTTACCTTTGGTTAAAAATCCGTTTGACAGCGCGGAAATCCCGGCAAACGACATGAATGAATGCTACTACGCTACTATGCGGTTTGACAGTTGACGCTGTTTTTTGTTTTTCATCCCTTCATCCCCATCCCAGCCCGGTTTGACCAGGCAGTATGTAATCATAAAAAATTTTTATAAATTATTTAAATGGCTTTTTTTCGTGTTTTCAAACTGTATATGTACCACAGTCTCACACAAGTCAAATAGCCAAAAAATGCGAAAAGAAAAAAACTTTTATCATTTCATCATTTCAGAAAGGTCTGTGCACAGGCTACATTTCAGCCGGCGGTTTGACTATACACAGGCTGAAAATAGCTCTGACTAAAACTCAGCCGGCTGAAATGTAGCCTGTGTATAACGCAAATGGAACGCATTGACGAACGCGTTCCGGACGCGTTCCGAACGCGTTTTCTGTTAGGTTATTTCTGAGCAGTACTGTAGTATTGATTATTTCTGTGGCACAAACTATTTCTAATCTGATAGTTTACAACCTATGGTTTTGATAATTTACAATTTACATTTGTAATCCATACTAAGTATTGATCAGCCAATATGATTGACTGTAATTTGAACTAACTGCTAGAGAAATGAATCCAGTCCAATTTATGGTTAGGATTCGGGTCAACCAATCACAGTCCAGACTGGATTCCTTTATCTAGACACACATGAAATATGCAATAATGCAAACAATGTAAATTACTTACGACCATGTTTAACATAGAACTTGGTAAATCACATCAAAAACAGTTAAACCGCAGGGCCGCAGGTTCAATTCCTGCCAGAGGGCCTAAGTTGCATTTTTCGCAACTGCTCCTGGCTAGGTCTACAAAAATGTATATATATTTCCGTTCGAGTATTCCATCTACCAGCACCATTTACTAATCTCCAATTATATCACTCTCACTTTCCTACCTTCAGTTCATCACCATCAGATGGACCTTTTGCACGTTTCTCTTCAACAGTATCTAAACATGTGGCATTTGTTTTGCTAGATTTTTCAATTGCCTCTGCTTCGCGTCTGCGTTTAGACATTATGTTTTCTTCTCAAAATATACCACCACAAATGTACTACTTCTCAAACTATACCAACACAATTGTACTAATCCTCAGGTTTAATACAACAGCACGAAACAAATTCGCAAGTTTTAATAGTAAAAAACAGAAATATATTTTGAATTTAGATCAAAAGTGCAACTTGTGTTTTTGTCAAGACTGCGCCCGCTCACACTTGGACAGCGGCACGAACAAAAGCCAAATTTCATTGCAGTTCTTTTCTTAATTTTTTACTTTTTTGCAAACGTTTTAAAGTTTTTCACGCTGCAGTAGTGCTATAGTTGTTTAAGGGATTCTTAAAACTTACTAACATCTTATAGGAAGCGTCTTTTTATGTAGTTCTGATACAAAACAATTATGGCGAATAATGTATTGTTTGTGAACCATACTCGATAGTCGATACTCCATGTAAGCAAAATCTATGGACTATGGTACTACCGTCGTTTGCATCTATGGATGGACACTCGCAGATGAAAACGAAATACAGTTTACAAATGTTCAATTACTTTTACTTCAAAACATCATTTGCAAAACAACTAAGCACTATTACAGTATTATATATTTACATTCATAGCGCAAACAGAACAATTAATCTAGTCTACTGCTTTATACCAATCCCGCCAAGGCTAGTACAGTATAACCTGTGATGAATATATATTACACGCACTGAATATTTCTGGGTTATGTCACATATATGTAAAATAAAGCTAGCCACGTCGGTTAAGATTAAACGGTTAACATATAATCTAGAAGTTCAATTAATCTATGTCATTATTACGTCGAATTGTTTTGAATGATCGTCCCTCAATAAATTCTTCATTCAAACAAATTTGAATTCATGACTTTTTCAAACTAAAAATATGTCCCTTGTATGAAATATCAATTTAAACATCGTCATTGCCAAGCACGCGCCACACACGAGTGGTTTTCTAAGGCAAGGAAGGCAAGGAAAAACCATCATCTCCTTCATTAATCTTCTTATATTCGGCAACTGGTGAGAAAAAATCACAAAACATTTTAAATTAGTTGTGAAAATATCTCAAACGTGGAGGTCCAGTGTAGGTAGTATTCTACCAAGGCAGTTTACCATTCACAATGGTAGAATGGTTAAGTTATATTCACGCAATTAAATTATGGTAAAATATCATTTTACTTACATGCTTGATCCAGTGTCATGTAAGTTGCTCTGGCAGTGTTCAATTCTCTCTGCACTTCAGAAATCTCCTGTCGCAAAGCCAGCAACTTCTCATTCACTTTCTTCAAATTTTTGCTACTCGCCTCCAAATCACTGGTCATCGTTTTAATTTTGGCAGACTGCTTCTTGGCTTCGTTTTCCAAATGATGCTTCAACAAGTCATGTAATTTCATCTTCTTTTTCTTGATCTAAAATATAGACAGTGGTAATGTAACACATCTGTAATCTTTGCGTTTCGATTTCTGCAGCAAACGAGCCCAACGATTCCCCTGGCCCAGTGGGACACTTGTCCATTTCAGGATAGTTGGTGTTTTGTATAGGAGACAACAGTGGTTAGTTCATTTCACCTGTTACTACTAGATATAGAGTACGATTCCTTCAATATGCAGTAGTCTCAATTCCTTCAATTCGCCTCAGTCATATCACAGATTAATCTTTAATCTGTGGTCATATGTTAGAAAAGTACTTCCAGTTTGATTCTACCAAACATCACAAGTCTTTCCTGTGTACTCAGGTCTCCTCCTGTAATAACGCTGGATCAATAAGAAATGGTCCTTACTGGACCTCTACAGTGAACAGTTCAGAACTGATAGAGCTATTCAGTTTAAATAAATCGCTTAACAGCTAGTCGACTGGGAGTGAGCACAGAGGAGTCTTAACAAGCCTGAATTGTTCACGACCTTAATAGCTAGCTCTTACTCAACGATAAATGTTAGTTCTTCATAGTTCTTGTTTTCCTAGTACCTTATCCTTCAACATGTCAATTGTGCCATTTTCTCTCTCCTGAATATTAAGGCAGTTCACACCCTGAGCAATCAAAGCACTGTGTCTGTTCTTCTTGGTACGAAGCAAAACATTTTCCAAATCTTGGTTTTGCATGTTCTTGCTTTCCACTGCTTTGCTGAAGAGCATGCTACACACATCTTAAAACAAATAATAGAATACTTCAAGAGATGCAAACACGTGTTATGGTCCCTTTGCATAACGCTAATTGGCATAACATTACCAGTTACGATCCAGTGATCGGAGTGTTCAGTTCTCTGTTCTTTGTTTTGAAAATCCCACTGTTCTCCATGCCACCCAGTCACTCATTGTTTTGACATATTTGGGACGTTATACAAATTAAGGGCCTATTCCAAGGTTTAACACATTACATGTTGTCAACAGAACAGTGAATCAAGTGAAGCAAAATCGATCAGGCTACAATTTCTTAATACCTTTTGTCTGTTTGAGGACGACATTTGCAGTGTCAACTTTGGCCAAAAGATCGTTTAAGTTTGTCAACAGTTGTTGCAGTTCACCCTCTGCTTGTTTGTGCACCTTTAATTTAGAAAGAGTCAACTTAACATTGGTTTGAACTGATGCTTGCATGGTGTTTGATGGTATGTATTTATATTGTTTTGTTGTGAATACAATATAATATGATGGTAATATATGGTGCTGCATGGTATGATATGGTATATTAATTCATTCTAACTGATATAGTAAAATACTGTATATGGTGCATGTGGTATAATAATGATATGGCATATGGTATGTCATGGTATATTGGTATGATATATGGTATATGGACAATGTGGTATGGTTAAGCTATGATGTGGAAAGGAATGAAATGGTATATGAAAAATTTGTATGGTATATATGGTAAGATATGGTAAGGTTTGGTGAAGCATTGGTACGGAATGATATGCATATGGTGATACTGTGTATGTGGTACCGTGGTAACCAATGTGAATTAATGGTTTATTCCATTCCACTGCATGAACCCCTTACCACATCAGCCTTATCCTGCATTGCTCTTCTCAGTTCTCTATCTTCTTCCAAAATTCTACGATGTTCTTGAATTTCCTCCAGTTGTCTTCTTAAGGCTTCTTCTTTCCCCATCTGAACTTGGATCCCTTCTTCAAGCTCCTTGTCTTTGGCTTCAAACTTTGCAAGTGCACGGTCTTTGCTCTCAATTTCGATTTGAAGAGTTTGTGCTGAAACAGAGATTCAATGCATTGGTTTTACAGCGAATTCCATATTTATACACATACACAGATCATCCGTCAAGACAAACTAGCAATGCATGTTCTCCAAATATCTTTTCTTTGCTTAGATTCATCCAGACCAGACTGATCATTAAAATGTCTAAGTATAAATCAGGGCAATATAACGAGAACCATAGTTACCATATATTTCCAAAATAGCTGTGCGTCTTACCAGTCAACTGAATATCATCAGCGCAGTTGTTTTTCATTTGTACAAAATCGTCAGTGAGAAAATCCATTCTTTCGTTTGTTTCTTTTCTTGTGTTTTCAAAATATGTCAGTATTCCAGCTTCCTCTTCCTCTCTGATATTTTTTCTGATCTTCTCAACATCTTCAATGCTGTGCTGGACAGCCTCCTCTGCATCATTTGAATAAAAGCTTTATAATAATTGGCCTATTGATGCAATTTTCAGCATCTGTTACAGGGGGTTACTCAGGGCATCAGATTGTCATCAAGTGTTGACAATTATAGAATTCAAAGTAAATTATATTGATCTTTCTCTTTTTTGAGTTTTAAATTTGTTTTGATTTGTCATCAAATACAAGACTACTACTTTAGTAGCCAGCTTTATGCCTACACCTAAACCTACACAAAGAAATCAGCATCATATTGTTGTCTGGATACCAGTAATAAACATCCATAAACTTTTCGGTTAAATTTCTCTTTGAATATATACTTGTTCATTTGAAAAGCTAGTTCAGACCAACATCAGTCACCAAAAGCTGCTTATTATATATAGTAATTTGATCAACTTACCAAGCATTTTTTCACCCTTCCTCTCCAACTTTTTTGCTTTTTCAACATCCCCAATTTCGATTTGCTCACATTTCTTAAGCTCGAGCCGGATGTTATCAAGCTCCATTAGGATCTTATTAACCTTCGGTGATGCTTCAACCTTCTCTGTGTAAACTGAGCATGCCTTCTCAAACACTGGCAAGACTTCATTCAGAATTTCTATTGGTCGACTTAGTGAGGTCTTGCCCCTCTTGGCTCTTTCTTGGGCGTCAGTCAGTTGTTCTGTGGAATAAAAAATTTCAAACTATTTAATCTCATATTGTACTTGCTCTTTTGAGACTTTAGTGATTTTAAATAACTGTATAGGTTTTCTAAAATCATTAACAAACTCATTAACACAACTTAGGCAAAGTGTCATGCAAGCAATCTGGAGATTTACGGGTGTAATAGAACTCAGGAATTTCTCATGAGCTTTGACAGCTTGCATGTTAAGAAGCAAAACAAACAGGTTGCAGACTAGCTTCAAATGTACAACACATCAAAAATAATAACATAACTACACATTAAAAAAATAATTATAAGTACACACTGAAAAAAATGGCTCTAATGATTACATACTAAGTACTTCTTCAACAACGTCATGGAAATCAGCATAATTTTCTGTGTCTCTGATCCTTTGAAGCATTGTAATCTTGTCTTGAAATTCAGCATCTAAGTTCAACGAATGATGACAACAACATAAATCAAGGAATAATATATGTAATCTGGCATTGGACAGAGTGCATAAACACAGCTTAATGGGTTGTGCAATTTTTACCAATGCGTGGCCGTTCTCTGATTTTATCCAGGGCTTCTTGTAACGAATCATCATCATGATACTGGATTGCTTTCTTCACTCTCTTAACTGCTTCAGATGCCTACAATATTTTATGTGTTTTAGATATCTGTAGTTAAAATTTTCACCTCTTCATCTCAAATAAAAACATTGAAACAATTCAATGCTTTATCTGCAACTGTTCATCCTTAGATGCAAACAATATTGATCTGCATACCTGCACAATGTCTTCTCGTTCGCCGCTCATATCCATCCTGATTTCCTCATCACCTGAGTTGTGACGAAGTACTTCAACGCTCGGTTCTCTATCATTAGCTACACCATCCCTATTGAGTGACTCAACAAACACAGTATCTTCGCAATCTGACATTGTTCAACAACAAAATCTAAAAGCGTTGAAGATAAGAGTTAACATGTTATATTATACTGGCTCAACAGAACTGTGCGATCGGTATTGTGCAATCGAGATCTTGGGCACACAACCTTATTTTTACAAAAAAAAATCTGCCCCTTTACCTTGCCGGAGGTTACTCAGTGATGATGGCCCATGCCTCGGTCAATGGTTGTCCACTCAACAACCCCCCCCTACCAAAAGACTAAGCTAAGCCAATGCAAACTCATACTGGGGTCACGTGACAAAGCATTTAAAAGTGAAACTGCGTAGAAAATATTTTGGAATTTTCTCCAAAAATAACATTGTCCCTTTAAATCACTTTGTTCCTTTATAAACTAGATATAGCCTGACAAAATGTTCAGTTTCAGCCGTCTCGTTTGGCGTTTAGATGCGTGCATTTGTATGACAAATGTACTGCGTCATATTCTAGAACCACAGACGGTGACGAAGCAAACGCGTAAACAATGTCAATGTCGAAAGTGCAACATTTTATTCCGTAATTAAACACTTTCACGAACTGCAAATCCAGCAACTACACAAGAATAGCTATTAGATTGACACTTTTAATCGGTTTCAGAACATCTTTACTTTCATTTGAGCCCTTTCTTTAAACGAAAATTTGCCTGTTACTCAAGGACGGAAGAGCCAGAACGCAAACGATTTGCAACAATTTCGCCAATTTCGCAACACGTTTGCCCTTTCTAGATAGCCCTGGTTCTTTACAAATGTAAAATTTATCAAACTTACCAACAAAACAGATTCGATACTTTATTTCTTCAGGTTTTGAGAACCGGTTTCGTTTAGTAGCTATGAGAAGACGGCAGCAGGACCTTTATAGCATCAAATTTTATTCAAATTTACGGGAATTCCCAAGACCATATTTTTAGCACAATGACAGAATGTGACGTAATTAAAATCGGGGTATTTTTGGGTAATTAGATATGGGCAAGCATCGGTATGAATTGGCTGTACGTTTTTATTCTGCACGTGGTTGCAAATATCTAGTTTTTAATAAACCTAAGATCTAGGCTCCAGACTGCAAAACAGTCCTGCCCTTTGTTTTTCTTTATTTTATATATTGTATTTCTACCTCACCTTTGTTTACATCAGGGGCGTAGGAAGCGGTATTAAAGGCCGGGGGAGCCGACCCCTCCCCCCCCATTGTTAAAGCCAAAATAGCTTTCGCCACCCCAAAAAATCTTGAAATTAAACCGTTTAACATTTCATTAAAACTAGTATTTGAAGAAAATATAAACTAGGGAGAAATGATTACGTATCAATTTCATTGCAAGTCATTCCATAGTTTTCCTTCGTTTACGAGAGAATTATTGACATTATTGAGTAGTATTTTTTCCACAGCAATACACTCGGCTATAGTCAGTTTATTATAAAGTCATATTTGATTAAATACAAATATAATTACGTTCTATATTTTGCATTTCGGAGTAAAGAATGTTGCAAAATTGTGTAATCCAGTGTTATCCTTTAGTTGACTAACTGTCAAATGTCTCCCAAAATAGGGGGGGGGGCATGTTCCACACCCCCCTAGTTGGGCGGTGCCTTCGACACGTACCACGTCGATTACCTTTTTGCTTTAGTCGGGCCCCCAAAATTGATGAGCGTCCTACCAACCTCGTTCCCAGGCTTGGCTTCCTACGCCACTGGATGAAAAGGTCCCCAATCTTATTTTCGCTACTCTACACTCAACCTCGTAAGGAAACAGAGAATACAATCTGTCTCTGTAGACTCAGTGGTCTTAATTAATTATTACCGTGATCTCATCATGAATAGTTCTTATAGGATATAAATTAACATTGTGTTCGTTGTATAGGAGTGCCCTAAAACTCCTTGACAGTGTAGTTGCACTGCGTAAGTAACATGGTGGTATGTTGGTAGCTAGGCTACAATAATTTGACTAGTTTGGTTAAAATTAACTATGTGTTCTAAAAACTGGTCTCAAAAGATACTGGACAACGCGTTTTAAGAATAAAGCTGAAAGTCAGCATTCTAAGACCAACTGACAATCAACAGCCTTGTTAATACGCCTTTTCATAACGTTACAAATATGTTAAAACAACGAGTGACTGGATGGCATGGAGAACAGTAGGAATTTGAAAAGAATGAAAGACAATGGAACATTCAGATCACTGGATCGTGACTGGATGTCACCATTGTTATGCCGAGTAACCTATGAAATCGCATCATCCAGTTATATTTTGAGATCAGTGTATATAGTATCGTGTATGTTATTCATTGATGTTGTTAAGGTGTCTATAGAGCCTGCTCGCAGGCTAGGTGTCTACATGATGATTTTAGGTTCAGGACATGACTCTCCGATTGATTTATGAGGTAAAATACGTCCACCATTGATATAGACTTCATCTTTAACGATTACGTCTTCACCCAGGACTGAAACACCTTCCATACGGACCTGGAAATAGATGAAAAACTAGTGAGAACACTACTAAACTAACTTTATCCATACTGGATAGCTCTATCAGTTCTGAACTGCTCTTCCTAGAGATCCAGTAAGGGGACATCATCTTCTACTGGTCCTACACTAAACTTGCTTTAGTTATGCTGGATAGCTCTACCAGTTCTAAACTGCCATCTCTTTGACTCTCCAGACGTCCAGTAACAGTCGTTCATTATTCTTCCAGTGTTACTACAGGAGGAAACCGGAGTACCTAATTAAGAAAACCCTGTGGTGTACTGTGGTGTTTGGACTGGACGCACTGAGGGTGGAATTATAATCAGACAACTGCATATTGCAGGAATCAAACGCCATTCACAAAGATAAAAGGCACATGTACTACTCATGGTGCCATCAAGGTGTCACCAACGCGTCCAACTGGGAACATTCCACGGGAAACCGGATATTGTATATATACTTGAAATGATCGGACTGACATTAATATATACGCATGGTTGAAAAAGCGAAAAAGTGAAGTGAAAATGCAATTAACAACCTTATAATCAACCTACCAATTCAAAATAGTTATGAAACGAAGGCCTTAACCTTATATATCCGATCATAAATTATCTTACTATTCAATAAATTGGCACCCGCGCGTGTAGGCACGTAGTCATGTATAGCACGTAAATTGATACCCTTAAATCCGTTGACACAATATTTACACCCTCACATGTAGTTTCATATTTCACGCAAAAACAAACATGCAAGAAGGTCTTACTGTAAGCTATAGTTTTAACACCTCATTCAGAAGTCAGGACCTAACTCACGTTTAAGAGAAGAGAAATGGCTAATGCTGTATCACGGAGTCCGCGTTTAGACGCTGGAAAAAGAATCTCAAAACCCGAGATGAAAAAGCGACCAAGTATCTCGTTGTTTGACTCCAAAACCTTGATGGAGCTGAAACAACGACAACGTGATCGATCGACATCAATGTGCTTGTCGTACTGCGATGAACCCGCGTTGAGTTTGGATATGTCCTTATCTTCGGGTCGCAACGCATTGCAGCCTGCAGCGAGGCCTAGACGAATCTACCAAAACACTTATAAGACGGAACCAGACCAACGTTTTGAAGTCGCTACTGTTGTCTCAATTATCCAGCAGACCCTATCGACGCTTGGAGATTTGACCTACGATTCTAGTCGTTGTCGAGAGCATTGCAAGACCTTGTCGAACTTGATCGAGAAGCGTGTGAAACAGCTCAACTATAAGCGGTATAAAATCGTATGTTTTGTTACAATCGGTGAGCTGCGAGGACTAGGACTGCACGTTGCAAGTCGCTGTGTATGGGACAGTGAAAAAGACAACTACGCCACCGCTTCGTACGAGAACTCGACGCTTCTTGCAGTGGGGACTGTGTATGGTGTATACATGGACTGATAGAACGGACTAGTTTCACCCAAAGCTTTATATATATCTTTCATATACCATTGAGGTGGTTAACTGTGCGCGATACAAAGAGAAAGCTGTCTGAAGGCTCGTTCAAATCAGTCCAACATGTTGGCCCAACATCATCCTACATTGTTGGGTCTTGTTTGAACGTTATGTTTGGTCATGTTGGACGTGGTTTGAATGGGCTTTTACCAAACATGTTCACACAAACCCAACAATATTGCATCCAACAATGTAGGATGATGTTGGACCAACATGTTGGACTGGCTTAAACGAGCTTGAGGGGGAGAAGGCAAGCTCTGCTTTACAGGATCAAACACTAGCGGATAAGCTCTGCTTTTTAGCACTATCGGAGACACGCTCCATCAAACCGTATTATCTTTTATATACTGATATATTTTGTAAACTTTTATACCCTATATAAACTTATATATAGAACAAAAACATGACAAAACATATTATATAATAAGTATTGTCATATGATTAAAGAAAACGACCTCTAACTAACTCCTAACGAAAGGCGGGTATGGAGGTGTGTACATATTATAAATAGTTCGCCTTAAAGTGTCAATAAATTTTAACTTGCTGAAATTGAGCTTTTTTGTGTGGTTTTATACTTAATAACAGTTTGTTTGAGTGATGTTATACTAGAAATTAATCTATATCAGACATTAAAAACTGTACGTTTTCGAGTTGAAATGGTTCACCATGACGCAGCACTGTGCTGGTAAACAAGAAGACGATGGGTCAATGGGATCAATCCGTCTCAACTATATATAGGATTACCAATGTATTATATTGCATCAGCTTTTAATTCGAAGCGGAAACAAGTTAGTCCGTGTACACATTCTGATAAAATGTGTACACAGAAATATATTTTTGTACACAGAATAAATATAATTTAATTCTGCATCAGACTGCATGCTAGCTTGTGACCCTCTGCTGCTCTGCTGCACGCTAAAATCATTCTTTATTCATTAAACTGGCTATTACGTGACCTATAGTTCAACCATTTGTTAATGCTCAAACGTCTCAATTAAAGACGCAAGGCTAACGTTCGCCCCTGTTCGTTAGAAAAGAGTGTTTACTCCACAGTTTAAAGTAGAGATATGTTGTTTGTTTTTGTGGCAAATTTCAACGGTCACGGTGAACACAGGTATCATTAAACCGGCTAATCCCGTTTTACATAATTTTGGTTGTACGACATGTATCAAATTACTTTTTGTTACATTTTAAATAGGATAGCGACTTTCTTCTTACAATAGAAATCCGCTTGTCCCCATGAAAGGTTACTTTTTTGCGATATGTGCCAAATTCCTCACCTAAACGATACGACTTTTTAAAGTTTTTCTGCTACAACAGACACTCGTTGTCCTGTTGTGCACTGCATATGGGTGGCTTTTTCATTCCAAAGTGGTTTATAAAATGATTTGCTTCAGAGTCAAATACAAAATCTTAGCTCTTTTTATACCTCTCTCCACCGCAGACACACAGCGTGTCTTCCACCAAGTGATCCATGCTACGTCAGGTGTAGTTTGAAAAAGTGGCAAGAAGCCTCAGTGGAAGAAATAGGCGTCTTAGTTTCACACAAACTTACCCAGTGACCAACGACGGATTTCCAACCAATGATGGAAAAGCTAATCCAGGAATGTGACTTTACCGTGGAATCTTTTAAAAGAACGCACCTTGTCAGACAAACACCTAGCAAATTGAAAGACATCAGATCAGGTTGACAGTGCTTAACGCGATACACGCTATGCTCATGTACTTAGCATATATTCAACCTTTATAATAATACCCTTTCTCTCCTACCGTTTTCTATATGAACACCAGGACCAATAACAACATTCGGACCAATACGACAATTTTCACCAATCTTAGCAGACGGATCCTAATCAAGAACGAAAGAGTGTCTGAGAGAGAACTTTACTTTATACCAAGGAATGACTCTTGCACATGAAAGCCCAGCCTCGTACCCAGGAGCTTTTAAGGAAAAGAAAAAAAATCGCATTCAGCTAATTTATAGAGATCAGTGGTTTGCTTCGTCGCGACATCCCCAAGCACCCCGGCGCGCTCGCTCAGCTTAGCCACTGATCTCTATAAATTAGCTGAATGCGATTTTTTTCTTTTCCTTAAAAGCGCCTGTGTATGAGGCTGCATGAAATCCTAAAAGGTTTCCGAAAAGACTCCGAAATGCCGAATCCCGTGCTCAAATGTTTTTGCCATCCAGCAAGTTTTCTATAGACATTTTTCATCCTGTGACTTCTTAAAGTCTCGAAGACCATCATGTTCTTCCTTTCATCCCGTTTTTCATTACCAAAATAAACGCTATCACACGTCACGCAAAGACGGTAAAACCTATAGTATTGGGAACTCTCAATAATGACACCCCATAGTAAAGCTCATGTGCAAATATTTTTTTCTCTGTAATACATCCTGGTCCTCTAAAAAACTACTTTTACCCACCACTAAAACGTTTCCTATAACACCAGATCCTTGGTAAAGTTTTTCTGGACATTTTTCTTTCAAATGTTGAAGGTACATACACATTCCTATTAAGAAATCTTTGGGTTGACCTACATCCATCCAGAAACCTAAAAAACACAATCACAATGGTTTTATTGCTTAATTACCAATTAGACCTCAAAATAAAGGTCTGGGGCCAGTTGTTAAAAGCTTGATTAGCGCTAAAACTGGGTTAAATATTAACCTACTGTTTTGGGTTATGTATTTCTGCATGGCCGTTCATTTCAAAACTTTAGAAAACAAAACTTCTATTGATCCAGAAAAGATTTCTCAAAAAACATATTCAACTTTAAAACAAGCTGTTGGGAAGTTTGATTTGAATATTTTCATTAACCAAGGGTTAGGCTGACCGGCTTTTGAACAACCGGCTCCTGAATTTCATTGTAACTTTGACAGAATGCAACATGTTCCTTCTATTCAAACTGACCTGCTAAATCCATGGCATATAGACAATTTTCAGATGCCATAACTGGAAAGATTTCTTTTTCTATTGAGGTTGGTCGAAGCTAAAAATATAGTTATATAATAGTATCATTGCAAATTCTCTTCCTACTAGAGGGGTTGAGACTTGAGAGTGGGGGGTTATTGGAGAGGGGAGGCTTAATAGAGAGGGTGCCCCTAACATGAAAGGGTGTGATGACTCAATAAAGTGGGTGGCTTATAATCTTCTTCCTTAAAAAATGGGGGATTATTAGAGTGGGGGCTTTACTTTTAATCAATTTTGATAATCATACCTCAATTCTATCTAATATACTAGGATTAAACATGTAAATTCCAGCGTTGATTCGATTGCCTACAAATACTTGAGGTTTTTCAACAAATTTTGAGATATTTCCTGAATTTTGATCATAAACTACCACGCCATATTTTGATGGTTCTTCTACTCTTGTCACCTACAAGATAACAGTTGTATTGGTCATGCATTTAACATATTTGAAATTTATATATTATATAATTTATGTTTATGGACCCTTAGAAAATTTAATGTAAAATATGCATACCATAATTGTTCCTTCATTCCCATGAGCCTTATGAAATTTCTCCATTTCCGCAAAAGGAAATGAACACATGACGTCACTGTTCAACACAAAAAATGGTTCATTGTCTTCCTTTAGATGTTTTCTTGCTAATGCCAGTGGACCGGCTGTCAAAAAAATGTAGAGTATTCAATTTACATGCATGTATCAAAGTCACACCTAGCAAAGCAAGCATGCATGCATGTATCAAAGTCACACCTAGCAACTTTTGTGCTAGGAGGAAGCCAAGATGTAGAGTTGTAGGTAGTGCAATAAAAATTTACCTGTTCCAAGAGGTTCTTTCTCAAGAGACAAAGTAATTTTTATTCCAAGCTTAAAATTGAAAATTAACACATAATTTAACAAACGGGAATTACTAGGTTACATCTTGAAATCTATTTAAACCATGCCAGTCTTTTCTAAAGATGTGTTAACATTATTTAGCACAACTTACTCTTTCTCCATGAGCAGTCATTTCTTTTTCTAACATTTCAGCTCTGTAACTGACTGCTAGGATGATGTGGGTAACACCAGCCTAAATAGTGAAGCTCATCACAATGTATAAACATCAATATAACTCATAGGCATACAAGGTGGGGAAAGGGAAGGGGGGTGACAGCTGGCTGAGGAAGGACTAACGTTGTCTGCAGGTTATAAGCTGCCATGGTTTGCTTCTGAATTACTAACTTCCTGATGAAAGGCCTTCACTTGAAAAGTATTTTCAATATTTTTCAGGTAGTTCAGGCATAAAATCTTATTGTAGAATTATACCCACATTGGAACCCAAGGTTTGAGATGTCTTTATCAGATGGGTTCTGATCAATGGGGTTCAAAGCTACTATTAATTTGAACATGTATATGTGGCACTGTATATTGTAATCAATAAATTTGGATGACATTTGTCAAGATAAAATTTTTAATATCTATTAATAATTAATATGTGCTTTTTGCTAATTGGAATATATTGTCTCTCTGAAGTATGGAATAAGGGACATAAGATTTCGTCTTGCAATCATACTTTCTATTTACAATATTATATAAACAAATAAAAGCTATATATATAAAATAAAAGCTTTATAAGTAAATTATAACATAAATGATATCTACAGACGGCTATTAAACCCTGTATATTTTCATATAAAATGCCTCATCCAAACACAAAATACTTGGCTAACAAAAGCTACAAAACACCAATCATACAAATTTCAAATACAAATGACAGTCTAACCTGTACTAAAGCTTCAACTTGATGCAACATCATGGGTTTATTACAAAACTCCACAAGTGGTTTTGGTTGTGAAAGTGTGAGAGGACGCAATCTAGTGCCATATCCACCGACTAAAATTAAAGCTTTCATATTTGTGGCGAAGTTGTCTGGTACGTGACGCTCCTTTTAGTATTTGCTTTTTAAATTGTTTGTAAATCGTTTTGCAAATTATGGAAATATATTTGCAACGTGTCGTGAAATATTTACATCGAAATGATCGAATACCAGGAATAGAGGAAGCGTAGCAACCAGTGGTAGCAACCTGTCACGAGTTGTCACCCCCCGGTAGCATATGCTCACACCAGTTTTGGCAGGGGGGTTGATAAATTTTGAACACCTTCAGGAGTACCCCGGTATTATATACTCACAGGAGATTAGGCAGGGGGGGGTTATTGTCAATCCTGAGCAAACAAATTAAACATATCAACAAAAAATATTTTGAAAATATATTTTACAAGTGTCAACTACATCATACATATAACACCCTGCTTCAAATAAATCCCGCCAAATGTTTAATATCAAAAATATTAAAGTGTTTTTAAGCATCTATTTTTTTAAAGTTATAAATCTTAATACTGTAGTTTCAAAGCTCTATTCTATTAGTTTTTCGGCGGCTGCCATGCTTCAATCTTTGGTCTTGTTGTACTATACGGTACATAACGTTTGTCAGTTCCAGAAAAATTCACTTCGTGGTCAGCCATCCATTTTCTTTGCACGGGAACGACTTTATTTGGCGGGTCATCCGTCATACAATGCATCCATCTATGCCATTCCGGTGGAATTTCGCTTGCATCAAACGATAAACGATGGTCCTTGTATGGATACTTCACAAAACGATTTCTTCCCATGAAATAATAGTTATTCTCGTAGTATTCATTGCCGTATTTATCCGTTCCTACCAAGCTACCAACTCGGATATTTCCCTCGCGTAAAAGCCTCCGAAAAATCTCCATTCGGCCTAGAGTGTTATAAACATTCTTCTGGTAGTTTACCCAATCTCTAAACACTTTCAAATAGGTCGCCATTGCTTACTATTGGTTATTTTTTCTCAAATTGTCGTCTTTTTGCAAAAAGTTTACAAAATTGCCGACATTTTGAAATTGGCGAGCGAAACCTTGGGGTCTGGGAACTATGTTGCCCGCAGTGTCATTTGTCAGTAATTTTACTTGCGGGAGTACTTCGTTTTATATTCTTGAAATGGATCCGCGCATTTACAAGCTAGTTTGAGTGTTTCACCTCAGTTTCATGTGAGAAGAATGCTTCCAGTTTGACTACCAAACATCCCAGGTTTTCTCCGGGTATTCCGGTTTCCTTCTGTAGTAACACTGGACCAATAAATGAAGCCCCTACGGAGAACAGTTTAGAAGTGAAAAGAGCTATATAAAGAAATAGTATATATACAGTATAAATAGTTTAATTAATATATGTATTTGCGCAATGACCCTGTCATCCTATATGCTGAGATTGTAATTCTATAATTTATCATTAAGTATTTAAAAAACATAAATGTAAGTTGGGACATGTGTACGCCACTAATCACGAGCTGCTGTCTTTCGTTGTCTCTTGCAGACGACTATCTTCAAACTTTTCCACAGTTTCTTTGCAGAAGAAGCAAATTTTACTGTTCATGAGATGTCGTGAGATGCAAGCCCTAAAAAAATAATGATCCCCACTGTGATCGCAGAAACTCTTAGTTAGGCTTAGATATTAGCTTTCAAAGTCATCGTTCATATAATTATGAACGAGTTTGACTATTGCGGTTTAAAGAACTAAAGCAGTGGCGTAGGAACAGGGGGCATACTGGGCACGAACTAAAGCAGTGGCGTAGGAACAGGGTCATACAAGCATATGGGACTTCGGTGGCGCAATCGTCAGAGTACGCGCCTTTCACCTCTGATATCGTGGGTTCGAGTCCCGTTGGGGACGACTTATGATAGCTATGTGAAAAGAGTTAGTCAACGCTCTGCCGAAAGTCGTGGGTTTTCCCCGGGTACTCCGGTTTCCTCCCACAGGGAATGTTGACAGGGTGGGTTGGGTTTAACCCCTAACTGGCCCTTCCACCGTAGCTGTGCTCCGTGATGGCGAGCAACAGGTGGCTGCCATATGCGCGCCTAGAAAGCCTTCGACTTGGTCACGTTGAGCTGTGTCCTTCGCAATTCAGCTTAGCTCTCAGCTGCAAGTAAGGATAATAAGCACACCCCCTTACTAATATATTTACGTGCCCTCCTCCACAAATTTTCTTCAAAGTGTCCTTTTCCCCAGCTAAAACAATGGCAGCCCTTAACACGAAGTGCCCCTCCAACTTGAAGTTGCTTCCTACGCCTATGAACTAAAGTGAAATACCTGCACGATTTATGACCACATGGAACAAACACAGCAGACTGTGGCATGGCGTAGCAGATTGTACATAATTCTTCAGAGTCGACTGATGCCTTAAAACAACCAAAAAGCTCTTCAAAATCAATGTCCAATGAAAATAGGAACTTCATGAATAATTAAAATCGAAATGAAGGAAACACAAGTTGCTTACTTGTCGTTTTAGATTCACTTTGTCTTTATAGGTTGATAAAATACTGCTTAATTCTTCTAGCTCTTGCAATTCATTCTCACTTACAACTTTATCTGTGGAAATATCGAGAGATTTGTCACGATTTATCTGGCAATTTAAATGCCAAAATTGCGTTGCAAGTTGCAGCAAAAATTGCCACGTGTAACATGCCTTTACAAACAATACGTATTCCAGCGACCTGACAAAAAAACAATAGCTGTGATATAGATGGTTTTCAATTTTATACTTACAATGACTGAAAGAAAACCCAGAAACAGGTTTGCCTCCATTACTCTTTCGGTCAAACAGAAACCTGAACGAGTCAAACTGAAAACCTGGTTCAGCAAATAGTACGGAACATGCACAATCAATGCTAGAAAATGAAAAATATATATTTGTAGTATAACATATATATATAGACTGCAATATAACACGCCTAACACAACTATCATATAAACAGCAAAGGCTTTTCCGTACCTGGGTGGTTTTGAGCGTTTGAGAAGTGCGAGCATAATACCAGCCAACGCGCTTAATAATGGAAAACGATCAACACAATCAAATCCTGAAATATAAAATACGGTATAAGATGTATATACACTTATATGACAAAGACTTGAAACATTACCATTTGTTCTGAACTGAACTGAACTGAACTGAACTGAACTGAACTGAACTGAACTGAACTGAACTGAACTGAACTGAACTGAACTGAACTGAACTGAACTGAAAACATGCGGTGTTTTCTCTTTACCTGGGAGATGAAGACGTGTAACATTTTCAAATATATTGGCACTTGCTGTTAGACGATTAAAAGCCTGCGTGACAAGCTGAAGAAAAGAGAAAAACGGTGAAATAGACGGCAAACGCATTCATGGGTCATTCATATAAAGATTTCCAAACTTTATCTAACCCTGACCCAACGCCTGACCCTATAGCATCGCATCTTGTTACAAGGTACGCACATGTGTGAATTTACCTGAAAAAGTCGAGATATATTCAGTTCTGCAGAAGGAAAGTTTTCCCAATCAGTGAACAGCTGAGGAGCCACAGTACAGACCATTTCAAGTACCTTAAAATTAAGAACTAGTCTTACATAAAAATTACATAAATTTGCACTCACGTGAATATAGAGTTGTATACAAGTGTTTTCCCGTACATTATCAACTCACTTTGTTCGAGAACAGGAATTTGAATGTCCTTTTGGTTTACAATATATTTAATTCTTACCCTGAGTAAACCAACTGTGAGCTCAAAACAAACAATACAGGTTTTCAATTGACGATTTTCTACTGCTATGTTGGGCAATGACTGGATCTGAAACAACGCATCAAAGTGACTATAGGTAGGTCTTACTAAGCACAATCGTGTAGCAGACGGTGGTCAATCTTCACTTATCAAGGTGAGAACATGGTGTTCCTGTATTTGGTAGCAAATAAATAGTATTGAAAGATAGAGTTTTCTTGCTTCTTTAAGTGTAAACATGCGTTTCTGAAGTTGACCACCATCTGCTGTCTCGTAACGCTACTGAAACCCACCCAGAGGAACATTCTCGCACGTGCGACAATCCTACCTGTTGTAACATTCCAATAAATTCAGAAAACGCCCAATTCAACTGATTTAACACTCCATTTAAGAAGCCACTGGAGAGAGCCTTGTCTTCAGTACATAATTTGGATAGGACATGTTGGTACACAGGCGAGGGGCAGGGTGGTTGAAGGTTCACACGTTGTAAGCCATGGTCTGATACCCCACTCATCTGACCCCAAGGTTGGAGGGAGTAATTGAACGCGAAGCCACAACCCTGCGTGGGAAAAATGGAGAGTTCTTAGAGCAGGTGAAACAGATGGATGAAGGATGGAATAGGTGAAGAGAGGAAGGGATGAAGAGAGATAGGAAGGGATGAAGAGAGGTAGGAAGGGGTGAAGAGAGGTAGGAAGGGGTGAAGAGAGGTAGGGAGGGGTAGAGAGGTAGGAAGGGGTGAAGAGAAGTAGGAAGGGGTAAACGAATAATGCATATGTGAAGAATGCTTCAAGTTTGACTCTACCAAACACCGGAGGTTCTCTCCGGGTACTCCGGTTTCCTCCCGTGGTAACACTGATGCAATAGAGAACTATACCTTTCGGGACAGCAGTTTGAAACTGATAGAGGTACCCAGTGTAAATAAAGTTCGTTTAGATTTCCTCCTGTAGTAACACTGGTCCAATAAGGATGGCAGCATAGTAATGGCAGTTATTGGACCTCTAGGAATAAGAAAGTTTTAAAAACTAAGAACGCGACATTACCTTCCAAAATCTTATCAAAATCCATGTAGTTTGGACCCAAGTTCTCTTCTCATAAGCTCCCATCAAGGTACTCACCACACGTTCTTGACTGCAACAAAATAATGTTAATTATCTGTTATAATATTTGGAGTCATGAACGGTATTTCATCTCGTATACGATAATTGCAAGATAAAATGCAGATACAAGCAGGAAGAAAATGAATCCCAAGACACGCAAATGCTTTCGAATCCAGCAATGTTAAACTTCTGTCAGCTTCTAGCGTTTATTGTTAGGTTTAAACATCTTAATTTTAAATACCTTGTCAAAGGCAGTTCTTCAAGTGCTTTTAAACAGTCAGGATAACATGAAAATGTCACCAGTCCTTGGATAAGTGTATCACGAAGATCTGAAAATTATGAAATAGTCATTTAATGTTTTAAATTATTCATACTGTATCTTTATTACATTCTTCAACAAAGGACGATATTCTTTACCTACCTGGATTTACAATTTTTGATTCACAGACGTTTTCAGCGAAGAAAGACGCCATTTTCTTTAATAGTTCGTCGCAACCTAGGAACGATAAAGCAACGATTATTTTGGTGACATGACGATGGTTTAATGTTCATGTGGTTAACTAACTATATTTATACAGTATAGCTCTATCAGTTCTAAACTGTTCTTCCTAAAGGTCCAGTTATAGGATCATGAGGATCATCCCTTATTGCTCTGGTGTTACTGCAGGAGAAATGGAATACCCGGAGAAAACTTTCGGAGTTTGGTAGAGTAGAAACACTCTTCTCACATGCGATCGAGGTGAAGTTACAATCAGACAACTGCATATTGCAGGAATCGAACCCCAGTCACAGAGGTGCTACTGTGCCTCTGACACCCTTATCATAAATAGCCCCTAATCATACCTGGCAGGTCATTGAAGGCAACAGTAGGCGAGAAGAGGTTCCTTAACGCTGAATAACCACTACATATTGCTTCAATATAAAACTCAGGTGCGAAATCAAACATGGTACTATCCAGTTTGGCATTCTGTAGCGTCTTCAAAGCAGTATTCAACATCCAATAGACGTCAGCCTGCTTCTCTGGGGTGAAGATGAGAGATCGAACCCACGCCATTTGACGTGTACAGTTGGTAGTCTCCTTCGCAAACACTTTCCGAGAACGTTCAAGTTCTGCGAGAACATCCAATTTCTGGAAACGAAAATGTAAGGCGAGAGTTATAATAAGTTTGTTGATTCAGTAGTTATTACTTATTAATAGGTACACTAGTTGAACACTTACATCTTTAGGGCATTTTTTTATCTTTTTGTCCGTTTCTTCAAGAGCTCTAATATTCTGATGCAGGTTGTCTCGAACACTGCGTACCTAGGAAATGAAAGGGAATATTATTTTCTGGGCCACCCAGTGTGGCCACCTATAAAGTGGTGATGGCACAGTCCTTTGACCTCTGTGACTGGGGGGTTCGATTCCTGAAATATGCAGTTGTCTGATTATATTTTCACCTTGAGAAGAATTCTTCCAATTTCTGCTTTCCTCCTGTAGTAACACTGGACCAATAAGAGAAGACCCTTACTGGAACTCTAGGGAGAACAGTTTAGAACTGGTAGAACTATTCTGTAGTGCACAATATAGTTAGTTTAGTTTAGGTTTCCTCCTGTAGTAACACTGGACCAATAAGAGAAGACCCTTACTGGAACTCTAGGGAGAACAGTTTAGAACTGGTAGAACTATTCTGTAGTGCACAATATAGTTAGTTTAGTTTAGGTTTCCTCCTGTAGTAACACTGGACCAATAAGAGAAGACCCTTACTGGAACTCTAGGGAGAACAGTTTAGAACTGGTAGAGCTATTCTGTAGTGCACAATATAGTTAGTTTAGTTTTAGTGCCAACGGCTGTTTGTCTACCTTGCTAAACTGTCGATGAACGCCAAAAAAATACAACATTATCAACGTATCAACAGCTTCAATCATAGATATATCAATCCCAGATTCTGAAGTCGTCGTTGCCCCAATACTGTCGCTTTCTTTCATACTTGCGTCATCCTTCGTCTCAGTTGAACATGAATTTTTAAGTTTCTCTGCCAAAGAATTGATCAAAGTAGTACAGTCGACCATATTAACGGACACCTCTCTTAAGCAGACACTTCATTCAAGTGGACACATCTGCCAGATCACTCACAAACAAACAAACAAACAAACAAACAAACAAACAAACAAACACTAAAATTTTCTTATTGTTACCTGAATGTGATTTCCTCAAATGTGAAGTTATACCGCCAATCCTACAGAAAAATGACAACAAGATACCAACATATTTTGAAAGGGATGATAAAAGCTTAAGAATACAATAGAAACTAGAATATTGCTCCAGTGATCACTGTGTATATACGCAATATTTAAATCAGATACATGTTAGGTACGTTATCAAATTTCAAGCCCACCTTGACAGTTCAAAGTAGTTAACGCTTTTATCCACGAAGACAGACACTGGAACAAACAAATCTAAGAAAAGAGAATCACCAACATAACTACGTTTCAAAGTTTAAAATACAGAACTTTAGTGAAGGATTCACGCCATATATCCTGTGTATATTCTCGTTGATTCTAAAGCAAAAGCAGAATAGCTCAAACACATACTCTGTGATGTGATTTCTGATCCATTCTCCTCAGTCCATTTATCCCAATGCCATCTCAAAGCTTGCATATAACGATGAAAGAAACATGTCAAAACTGGCCCAGAACACGAACTTGGTGGATGAGACTAAAAGAAAGAAAGAAAACGAAAACTATAAAGTGATTTTCATTGAATCCACAGTAGCAGAGAAATAAAAACTTATACTAATGTTCATCGTGAAGGTTTGAGGAGTCTGGCTTGCGATGGACTAATGTCTCACCCAGGGTCGGCGAGATAATAGTCCTCATCTTTTTAAAACAACAGAAACAAGAAGAGAGCGCTCGCTCGATAAGCATCCTGAATCTTTCAAATGAACAAACTTACACTAAGAGCAATGAACATATTTTCCTGCAAATATTTTCTAAACTTTTCCAGGAATGCAGATCTAGTTGAAGGACAACCCTATTCAATAAAAAGAGTTCTGTGATTAGTTGTTTGACATAATTTTACTATCTTTTCACGCAGAGCCAAACTACGTCAGCTCAATCCCTCATAAAGTATAAAACAAAAAGCGAGAAATGAGAAGATCTTGAAAACCCAGGATATGGACCGTTCATATTTATTTGTAAATCAGTTGGTCTGATGATGATTCTTTACTGTATTTCCTTAAATTGGCAGCTGGTTCTGGGTTTTAATCCCTCACATTAATACAGAATTGCGAGCACAGAAATTCTATTATCTCCATATACACAATAACCATGCACATACCTCCTCACGTTCGTCTTCCAACAGAATCTTACACATTTCAACATGAATACTTTCTAAAACTACACATCAAGAAACAAAGGGAAATATTTTCTCTCAGAATAAGATGTCGCATACTTCAACATTATATATTTTTAAAATTTAAGAGCGTACCCTTGATTTTTGTCTGAAGTTTCTCACAATACTTTTTATGATTCTCTTTATCTTCATTACTTGCACCTTCCACGAGTATTGATGCCTATAGAGAACAAGTCAAATACACTCTAGAAACGGTTCTGATTTCTTCAACCTTTCTTCAACGAAACTACAAGCATGGACCCCACAATGAATATAAAAGACTTTATTTATATACCGGGTGGGGCAAAAAAAAGTACGACTGTTTGATTTAGTATAACTTAAACACTAAAAGAGCTATTACACTAAAAGAAGTTGCTTTGCATTCAGCCATGTCTAACTTAAATTTTGATATGTGCCATGTGCCATGTGCATTTTCATACAATATTGACCGAGATAGCTGCGTTTAAACTTGAGTAAACATTTTTGGAAGTGTCGAGAATTAGCTAAAAATGGCCTATTAAATAATTTGATAACCATTAGCATTTTACGCAAGTATTATGTTTCAATGAAGTGAAGTTGAAGTTAGAAGGCCAAATGTTAGAATAAAAGAGGATATCTATTCAAGAAACATTTCTAACTTCAGCTTCACTTCGTTTAAATAATACTTACGATAAAATAGTAACGGTTATCAAATTAGTTTAATAGGCCGTTTTTAGCCAATTCTCGACAGTTCCAAAAGTGTTTAGTCAAGTTTAAACGCAGCTATCTCAGTCAATATTGCATGAAAATGCACATGGCATATATCAAACGTTAAGTTAGACATCGCTGAATGCAAAGAAACTTGTTTAAGTGCAATAGCTACTTTAGTATTTAAGTTATACTAAATCAAACAGTCGTACTTTTTTTTGCCCCACCCGGTATACTAAATTTTATTTTGAGTTATACCAATCAAAGACAAACTTTAATAAAGCTTGAAAAATCACTCTCTGGTAGATATTGTTATCCGACCTTTGTACAACCTGCCCCTGGACTATATCATGTACGAGATATTACAACAATTTGTTTTAAGTTCGCCATACTTCTCTCTCTTCGTACAACACAACAGGAAATAGTTCAACCAACACAGCATCATCGGGAGGTCGTATATGCATGTAGTAACAGAATTTCTGTGGAAAAGTGTGAATAGTTAAGGTAGATAACAATTTTAAAATAACGCATTTTAAATGAGGTTACATGCAATACTACTCAGAAAGAACTGAACACCGTGTTTGATTCTAATTGGTAATTGCGGGCCGAATATTCGATTGAAACGCTAGAAGCGCAATTAGAACGCATACAGAACGCAATTGGGATGAATACGGAACGTAATTAGAACGCATAATGAACGCAACTGAGACGCATACGGAACACACTTAGAACGCATAATGAACGCAACTGGGACGCAAACGGAACGCAATTGAAACGCAATTAGAATGCGTTTTTTGTCAGGCTATTTGTAAGCAAATAAACAGCAGCTATTCGAATGATTTGATTAAAGGATATGATTTCATGTTGAGCCAGAACTTTCTGGTTTGTTCGTGATGAAGTGTAGAAAGCATCAACGACAATGATTCCGTCTGAAATAAGAAATTTAAAAGGAATCTGTGAATATTTCCATTCCAGTAATACGAAAGTCTGCCGTTACATGATATTTAGTATTGAACTCCACCAGACCTGTGTTTTAAAGTCAGCGAGGACAGGACGATGCCAATATGCTTTCAATAGACCGTAAAACAAATGCTTCAAACATGGCTGGATTTCGAAATCTTCCATACAAGCCCACATTAAGTCTAGCATTTTCTTCACTCCAGGATGCATCTCACTTGGGTTGGCTGTGCTTGAACACGAGTTGAGTAAAAATGGTATGAGAGCTGCTTCGACCACGTAAGACTTGGTCTGTTAAAATATTAGATGTTAAACTAAAACTTTTAACGATCTAGTAAGGGTGACTGAGGCGAAATTATAATCAGACAAATGATACTGCAGGAATCCATAGAGTTCAAAAGCACATGCACACACATGCCACATGCACGTGCCACCAACGACCCCGCCAATTTTACCAGAAATGTTTACCTACCAAAAGTGGTGCAAGTTTCTCAAAGACATGAGAACTAGTCAATAAGGCCAGTGTTGCAGCTCTGCTACTTAAACTGGATGGCATGCGAGGAATTCGTTCTGACTGAAGTGGAAAGATATATAACTGGTTAGCACAAAGTCTGTTAGATCAAAGTTTGTTTGATCACATTAAAACCTACTCCAGGTAACAGACGGTCCAGAAACTCTAGCAGTTCTTTTGATCGAGACAGTTCCACATCAGGTGGGTCTTGTAAGGGTTTAAAACCATCAACGGGGAATCTTGGCTTGATTAAGGATTACGGAACTAAACTTGATTGGAATGTTTTCCACTCATTAATAATTCATGAGAAAAAGGCAAAGGAAATCAGTATCGTATCGACTTATAAATTAAGTCAACTTTCGTGAATTTTTCTTTAAATACTGATACGTTTAGGCAGTATTCTTAACAATAAGCATCCCTGGTTTGCGTTTGAACCATCTGGAAAAAATTAAGAACACTTCAACGTTTCGAGCCTCCGTGTTTTCCCTTCCGACGCTACTAAATACACCATTTCGATAATGAGGTCACGAATACTTCCTTGGCCTGGGAGCCTCGCTCTCGTAAATCAAGACGAAGGCTATTCGCTAACGATTCATGAGAACGAGGCTCCCGAGCTAACGAGTTATCGGTGACTTATTGAAAAGGTGTATTCCTGAAGAAGGGCCGTCACTCAAAATGCCAAAGTCTGTTTTAAATCTTTTTCTGATGGTTCAAACACTATAATCAGGCAGCTTGATTTTAATGTCCAGGGGAAAGGATACATAAATGGCGAAGCACCAAAGTTCAGTTGACATGATTCACAGTAGGACAGACTGACAGCTGGGAAATATGCTATCCCTGTGCCACGTGGTACATCTGTGTAAGCCACGCCCATGTTGACACCATTTCTGAGAAGAGAATGTCAGTGATAAATTTGAAATGAATTCACATCCTCACAAATAAAAATACAATATAATCCAGAGTTTTTTTGATAAATGAAAAATGAGTACCTGTAATAAGAAATCTCTCCATTATCTAGATCAAAAATACATCCAATGACATCTCCTGCCATCCATTCCTACAATATGAGCAATATTGCTGACCTAACATGCCCTCGTCATGCTGGGAAATTTGTCAATCATATGTGTATAAAGGTGATTTATTCAAATGCCTTAATGTTTTCAAGCCTGTTTTCTAGTGCTTGCTGCATGCATCAACTCACAATTCACTGTGAGCGCTTGCATCTATTTAATAATAACTCATAATCAAAACTTCATATACAGTAAGATGGAAGCAAGCACTTGCAACTTAGGACTGGAAAACAAGCCTGTTTTTCTTACTTCTCCATAAGCAGAGGCACTCAAGTTCCACTTTCTAACACGGTGACCATCATAAGCATATGAATCAGATGTGTCACCAACACCCTCCTATAACCAATAATGACAACATTTCAAATTTATCATTATTGAAATGGTTTCACTGTACCATGGCATTAAACGACCTAAAAATATAGTACCTCGTTAGTAAACTGGCAGTTAAATGTTGCCCAACCAAGTTGCATTATGCCTCGTGTTCCAAGCAAAACTTCAAACATCCATTTCCCTAAAATTTACAATCAAGAATGGTTTTACCATTAATATCATTTGAGTATTTCAACTAAAAGAAACTAGGATAGTTCACTTGACAAATAAGCTTAATACTAAGTAAACATAACGGTGCTTGATTTCATACCTCTACAAATACAAACATTGGCTCTCAAGCTGCTAAAATTGCTCTGACTGTCAAGCTAGAAAATATGAAGGAATATTTAATAAACTGTCAACAACAAAAGTGACCTTGGGGTGAGCACAGGGGGTGGAGGCAAATAGGAGTGCACTGGGGATGACGAAGGGCAAGGTAAGGGTGGTCCAGAGGGAAAAGGAAGTTGATTGTAGGGAGGTGAAACGAAGTGAGGTAAGGGATTAGGGATGTGTTGGGTGCTGAGAGTGGGGTGAAGGGGGATGAGTGTAGAGAGCAAGGCAAAGTACAGAAGTAGGTGGTTGGGAGCAGGGGGGTGTGAAATATTGAAGTGGGAAGAATGGAGGTGGGTGCAGGGGGGTTCAGTGCACAGGGGTGTGAAGTTATGAGGTATGCAAGAGGAGGTACAGTGGGAGGGGAGACAATGGGAGGGGAGACAATGGGGGTGGAGGGGCTGTGGGAAGACAGGTACAGAAGGGTGTAGGTCGGTAGGGTGCAGGATCTTAACATGCTATAAAATCTTCAATTACTGTAGCCCTGTGTTACCTCTAAATTTTCTGATATATCCATATTTCCACAGTGACCACTTGTGTCAATTTTGACAACCTCTGGACCAATTCTCCCATCTGATATAGCCCTTTCTTGCTCTGTAAAGCCTAAAAACAATTTGACTTATTTTAACCCATATGACATAAGACAAAGTAAAATAACAAAGCATGGATTAACAAAAGACATGGAAAAATAGTCTGGTTAACCATTAATGCTGAACAGTCTCCCATTGATGAGCAAAAGTTGGACACATTGGAGAACATTGCTTTTTAATGGGATAAAAATTGTACAACATTAAATAGAGAATTATTTGGGTGCGCGGAAATACCAGATTTATTTCGAATGTTGAACATGATATCTCACGAGTGAGATATCATGTTCAACACGAGAAACAAATCTGGTATTTCCAAGCATCCATGTATTTTTCTGTTTATTATATAAAGGACAGTCTTTTCAAACAAAATAAAATAAATAAAATATCCGTTTTCATAAACTTCAAAAGCGATAATTTTCATATGTGAGATTATCAGTTTTATCTGTGATCGAAATCTCTATAAAGCACTATACTTTATATAATAAATATGAATAAACTTTAATAGTAAGACTTCAACTTTAATAGTAAGACTTCATACTTCGTTTACATTCATTGTTGTGTTCTGCAAGGATTTTCTCCAAATGCTCTTGTAGATTACCAAATTCTAGTAAGTTTCTAACAAATATAAACAATAGTAAATAATTATTTTGTATAAATTTGCCAGGCTCATAAGTGTAGATTAGAGCACTTTAATATCTTTAGAGAGCAATTCATATAAACTACTGAAACAGAATAATCACAAATATAGACTTTTAAATACCTTGGCGTTGCTGTTGACTCACAGCTTTCAGAACAGAAAACGGATGCCAAAAAATTGTTAACTTCCATGGATTTAAGATGGCCTATCTATTCCCGATTCAAAAAGTATTTTAAATAACTTTACAATACAGTAAAATGGGTTTTTTTGTAAATTTTATTCAGATCTTATTACATAATTTGTTTATTTCTGACATTGGCCGTGCTTCTTTCGCTTTTAAAGTACTGGGTACGAGTGATGGTTTAAAACCTGACCCACCTCAATACCTATACTATACTGTGACCTGACCCAAGAAACTGTTTGACAAAAATTGTTACCATTTACGAACAGTAAATACCTACCTAAGCTAATACGATTATATGAACATGTGTTGTGATTGGTTTTCCGAAACAAAAGTTATGAGAAAAGTTGTAACAAGGTTGTTTCGTTCCCTGTGACAATCTTTCAACTTTGCAGCTGGTTGTGAACGAGTTGTGAACAAGCTGGAAACAAGAGCACAATAGCCTGAAATCCTGCTAGTTGTTGAAACAACTTGTTGCAAGACTGTTGCATGGCTGTAACAACTTATTGCAACAAGCTGGGAACAAGAACTGCAAACATAACCTGATATTAGCTTGTTGGAACAACCTTGTAACAAATCTGTTTCAGGCCTGCGACAATTTTGTGACAAGTTGGGAACAAGCAATGCGAACATAACCTGATATCAGTTTGTTAGACAACCTTATAACAAGTCTGTTGCAGGCCTGTGACATTTACATATGTTACACACTAACACGCTGTATGCACATAGCAGTTTGCAGTTTGTGCGGAAGACACATATTAAGTGAAAATGAAAATGTTGTATATCTTTTATTTTCAATTTGGCAGGATTCCAGTTTAAACAATGGTGTGATCAAAAAATAAATACAATGTTGCCTGGTGACATGCACATTGAAAACTCGTGAACCAAAAATTTACATATGCATAAACAATTCTTTACAAAGTGATCAACAAATCTGCATTGTTGGCTTTACACGTGCAAATTAATATTATATCTTATGAACCAAATAATAATAGGTTATGGCATAACACCAATTCCAATCGCTTGGTAAACCAGTGGGGTGCCATTGCGAGTGTAAACGATGATCATATTTCACCCACCACAATAAATACCTACAATAAATACCAAGAATGTAGTTTGGCCGTCTGTAGACTGGTTGGTTATGCGGCCGGTAAAGTTCGAAAACCACAATTTGACAACTGTGAACAATAATATTTGAATAAATGCCTCAATCGAAAAGGACGTTTGATTTTAACTTTAAAGTTGCCTTCGCTGGTAATGCTGGCGTAGGCAAGACGGCATTAATGGTACGTTTCACCAAAGGCACTTTCACTGAAAGGCTATGTACGGTTGGGATCAGTAACGACTCGAAAATATTATCGATAGACGATAATTCGCGTGTACAGGTATGTAATTGCAACATTTTGGAACTGTTAACCGTCTCGTGATGTTCTGATGAAATTAGGTTCCGCTTTGGCACGAAATCACGACAGAATATTTGGTGTTTGTATAAATGACAGAATGACTTGGCCAAGAATATTAAGAATAGAACTAGTTTGAGTGTCTTCAATATTATATGTTAAACACTGGCTTTTATTATGAAATTTTAATGACTTTTCTACATTTTTCTGGATTGCTCTTAACCTCATTCAACAATGATACAAAGGGTTTCTTTCAAGGTTTGCTTTAAAAAGTTCAAGACTTAAAGTAGCTGCTCTTCACTTTGAAATAAGAATGTCTTTTACTATAATATTACTAGGAAATCTTCGAGAACTTAAATGAATTCTTTATATTAATTTGAAATTCAAATTGTGGTTTGTTATGCAAAACAAACTCATTAACTCAAGGTCAAAATATTTTATTTTCCAAGCTAATATTTCTAGTAGAATACGACTTGCGCCAAATGCCATATATATGTTTCGAATTTTCCAATTCTTAAAACGCTTGCCTGGATTTTTCCAGCGAACATACAGCTACAGGAATTTGCTCATGTTGTTAATTCGCGGTAAACAACATCGTTTTCCAATTTTGGTTTCATCTCGAAAGGAAAATTGCGTAGGTCAGAGCAAAGGTCATCTAATTATAAATAGATACGTCGAAATATATTGACGTAGGAAGTCTATTCTTTAAAGTTCTTCTCGGTAATAACACAGATTAGAGATTAGTTGGAAATACCTCGAAATACCTCGAAAAGTTATTATAGAAAATTACTCCAAGACTATCCTGGAAGGCAGAGATTTAATATTGCGCCGAAAAGGCTAATTAGATGTTATGTAACGTCTGCCCGGCTGCAGGTATTATTCTAGAGTGATGACTGATGTGAAACGAATGTTGCTGCTGCGGTGTACATCAACAAATTTTGTTTCTTTTATTTCTCATCCTGCTCTTCTCTTTTCTTCACTTTACCTTGCTCTTCACTTTACCTTGCTTCTTCTCAAGTCATTCCTTATTATCCTCTATATTACGTCTCCTGTTCTTCTTAATAGTTCCGGACAGTGCTCAGCATAGGTAAAGGTGTGTAGATTCTCGCTAGTCTGAACTTAGAAAAATACTCGTCTGACGTTTATAACAAAGCCCTCTTGTCTATTATATTTAGTAACCCAAATCTACAACACAGGACTTGTCTTTCAACCAACTTCTCCCTTTTCAATATTCCAGCTATATATCCACCAGTCCATCTGTCCTTCAACTCATGCCCTGCTGTCCATAACAAACGACTTGCAACCACTCTCTTTTCACTTTCCAGCTCGAGATCTGGGACACAGCAGGACAGGAACGCTTCAGGACAATCACTCAAAGTTACTACAGAAATGCAAACGGCTTAATCCTACTCTACGACATCACAAAATACGAATCACTGACAGGACTTAGAGAATGGATAGATGACGTAAAGAGATATGCTTCGCCTAATATACTCATGATGTTGGTGGGAGCAAAACAGGACTTAGCTGCGGAGAAACGCGAGGTGACGGAAGAACAAGCGAGGAATTTTGCTTCACATTATCCTGAGATTGTGGATGTAGTTGAAACATCAGCAAAGGTAGGTGTTGGCTCTTGTAGACAAAGAGTGCTCAGGAATGGCGTACAGTCACAGATGTAGTACAATTTGATCAAAGTGTAAAGAAGCTGGTTTGATGACCGCGCCTGATCAACTTTGCCGATCAAGACTTTTGAACTAAAGTTTTAACTTCACATTGTAACATTGTACATTTACCATTACTAGGAGTCGTAATAAAATATATTTCGGAAGGTTTCTAGTAGACCCCTAGGCGTATAATCAATAATTTATTTTTAATACTTATATACATATATATTGTGAACAGTCAAAAACTGTAGTTCAATAATGTAAACCACCCTTGAAGCGTTTAAAAGTCTTTGGGTATTAACCTTGGACGGTATAAACAGTCCTTAAGAACTGCTGACGGCTAAATTATGTACGAATGACGTTCATGATGGCAAAGATGTCCCATGTTAAACTATGTTTTTGGCAACATTGCTACATATATTTGCATGGCGATCAAGGTAATTGCTTTCGCTTTCGATCCAGCAGCCAGGATCATTATCACGTGCAAGCGTTGGTAAATGAACAATTTTGGTGTCCTGGTGCTTTCCACGAAAATCCAATTATTTTGTTTTTGTTTAGAATTCAGTGAATATCGAAACAGTTTTCATCAAGTTATCTCGAGCATTAAAAGAACAACATGAAACGAGAAGAGACCAACCACAAACAAGATCATTCGCGAACTACACTTTGGACAATCAAAATAAACCTTCCTTATTTTCTAGTTTATGCAGCACTAGTAGCTGTTGTACATGATTGGTACAATGAAATTGAAAGTGTACTCGACCTATATAAAAGGGTTTCCCTAAGTGGAACAGTGCAGCACTTGCTAGTCAACTCTATTCTGGAGTGACTAAATTATTTGTATTGACCTTATGTAATGGAAACATTTGCTCTCATATAAGTGTCAATACTATTGAAGAGTGGAAATTCGTTTCATTTAATGAAGAGTGGAAATAAAGCTTATTAATGTTATTGTTCAACATTTTACAACGCTTCTACTGTCATAACTGTAATTTAAATAGCCCAAACTGTAGCGTACTGTATATGGAGACCACCATCTGCTGCTCTGTGACGCTTACTGAAACTTATCTATTTATTACGTGGTAGCCAAAATAAATAGATGTGGGGTCCCATGACCAGTTTTCAAAGAATTGTGTGAGCAAGGTTAAGTGAAAGTAGATTGACGTCACCGTTGCTATGACGTCATCACTACAAAACGTCATATCCTAGCACTGATATTGATCATAAGTTAAGCTATAAGTACAGTGACCGAAATGTTAAAGTCAATACTATTATACCATATTTATTTATAATGATAGGTCAAAAAAGATTTTGTTATGAATATATGAAAATCACGAGAAAAAACATAGGAAATGAACTTTGAATCGTTAAAGTGGTCACTAAAATTGAAAAATAGCTTGTAAAGATTTTTGTAAAGAGTTAAAGTATATTGAAATTAAAACAAAATTTTAGCCAAACTGTTTGCAATGTCTGCAAGTGTCACAATTTTCAATAACCGTGTCTCGGGTCCTGAACAAACTGCTCTAATTTGTACGTACTTTGACTGACAACTGACAAAACATCTTAACTGATAGCTGATAAACAATGGAATAGCAATTTCGAACTGAAATCTAACAGAGTATCTGGCGGCTGACAAAACCTCTATTTATTTATTTATGACCTTCTACTATACGAATTCGCCAAATAAAAATTAGGCACTTATTATATATGACAATACGAAAATTAGAATTGAAAAGACGATTACTCATTAGCAAATTTTACTCAGTCGCACATTAATTTAATGCTATTAATAATCAAATATACACCTTAAATTAAGTCTAAGCAAACTTAACTAGAACCATGTCACCGAGTTATATATGGCCTTCACCAAAAATATAATATATGAATTGTTCAGTTCAGAAATTCTCATGACAAATCTTAGTGTATTTCATTATAAATTTAGTTTGTCTGTCATAAACCCGATACCAGGTATTTGTCCACTCAGCTGGTAACTCGGCTATATAGGAAATTACGTCATCAGGTGTGGCGCCATAAAACATTGCTTCTTCGGGATTTTGTCCATTATTAGTTTCAGGGGCAGCAAAATCTCTACTAGTCTCATTTGCATAAATCCCGTCCTCTTGCGCTCCCGTTTTACAATTAATTGGATCTTTGGATATTTGCGCGAAACTGGATGGACTTTGCCCACAAGCATTGGCATTCGTCTCACGTGGCAACGGTCGTGAGTCATTTGCATAATTTACGTCCCCTTGCGCAACAATCGTTTTACAATCATTTGCATCTTTGGATATGTGTGATTTCAACGACTGCGCATTTTGTGCTCGAGCATTGGCCTTGATTTCACTTCGCGAAAGTGTTACTTCATTTGCATTTATTGCGTCACTTGACGCACCAAACTCATTATCATCATTTGCGTCTTCAGCTACACTTGTTTTCAAAGATTGATGTAAAGTGTGAGATTTATTTTCCAAATTATTTTTACCGTTCTTGGAATATCCACCCTCGTGACCCTTGAGATACGCTTTGAAAACATTGTCAAAATCCTTACACGAGATAGGCACGTGAGAGTCACATGACTCCTCACTCGACCCAGTCTCCTCAGAGCTGGAAAACTCGGATCCACTTTCATCGCTGACCAAATCTTCTCCGTTCAATTGCTCTACTGTAGGAAACAAGTTTGTATCATGATTTCGGAAGAATATTTTACTTCCACTTTCGTTAATCACAGTATCTCCCGAATTGTTATTATCTGTCATATTTTCTTTTAAATCGTTTCTTCCTTCGCGTGTTATTTCAAGCTTACTGCCTATATCACTCATGTCAAACAACTTTTCTGCATCGTTGTGCCCGTTTATCTTCTTTTCGGATTCCACTGCCTCTTCTGTATGTTCTACCGTATGTTCTACTTTGTATTCAGCAGCTTGATTTTCAATTGGAACTTCTTTATTTACTTCCATTTCAATATTTGTCACCCTTTGTATATTTTCCATTTTATTGTTCGTCTCTTGAACAAGGTCAACCTTAACCTCTTTATTTGCTTTCATCTCGTTGTCTGTGTGTTGGTTTGAATTTTCAATCTCTTTAACGACGACAATGTCATTTTGTTCAATATTTCCCGTCGCTTCGTTTTCGACAATTCTGTTCTCTGCTATTTGATGATTAACTGTTGTTTCCTCATTGTTCACTATACTTGCTTGCTGACTATTGAACGCCTCTTGTGTATTGACATTTATATTGTTTGTTTCTTTACATTCAACCTCATTTAATGATTTTACCTCGTGTGTTCCTGAACTTTTCTGCGATTGATCCATCACTTCCTCCGATAAAAGCTTCGAGACATCATCTAAGGTAAAATATAGAACGACTGATTATATGATGTTGATGTTGTTGTTGTTGTTGTTGTTGTTGTTGTTGTTGTTGTTGTTGTTGTTGTTGTTGTTGTTGTTGTTGTTGTTGTTGCTGTTGCTGCTGTTGTTGTTGCTGCTGTTGTTGCTGCTGTTGTTGTTGCTGTTGTTGCTGTTGCTGTTGTTGTTGCTGTTGTTGTTGCTGCTGCTGTTGTTGCTGCTGCTGCTGCTGCTGTTGTTGCTGTTGTTGCTGCTGTTGCTGCTGCTGTTGTTGCTGTTGCTGCTGTTGCTGTTGCTGTTGTTGTTGCTGTTGCTGTTGCTGCTGTTGCTGCTGTTGCTGCTGCTGTTGTTGTTGCTGTTGTTGTTGCTGCTGTTGTTGTTGTTGTTGCTGCTGCTGCTGTTGTTGTTGTTGTTGTTGTTGTTGTTGTTGTTGTTATTGTTGCTGCTGTTGTTGTTGTTGCTGCTGTTGCTGTTGCTGCTGTTGTTGTTGCTGCTGTTGTTGCTGCTGCTGTTGTTGTTGTTGTTGTTGTTGTTGTTGCTGCTGCTGTTGCTGCTGTTGTTGTTGTTGTTGTTGTTGTTGTTGTTGTTGTTGTTGTTGTTGTTGTTGTTGCTGCTGTTGTTGTTGCTGTTGCTGTTGTTGTTGCTATTGTTGTTCTTTGTTTTGTAGTTTATTGTGATGTTATTATCCCATATTGTTGTTTCAGTTTTCGTCGTTGTCGTTATTATCCCTTGTGATATACATGTGAGCACTACCTGGAAGAGACGTGATCGTCACTCCACAATTAGCTGCGATTTCGTTCAAACTCGTGACCTCTTTTCCTTCAGCCACGAAATTTACCGCAACGCCATACGAACCTACAGTGTAAAATTCAAGCACATGGTATATCATAACGTCTAATCAAAGAAGCGATTCATTATATCTAGTAGTTTTGTATTTGGAGGCAAACCAATACAATTGAGAGATGTATTTTTACTTGCTTCTATAAGTGTCAACATTTCTGAGGTTGACAAAATCATCTGATGTAGTGTGAACGCTTCCCGCAACCCATCAATAGCGAGGGGGCTGTTATGGACAGTTTATATCAGGGGGTTTCTAAGAAACTTAGAATCAAAAGTCGAAAGTAGTATATGTTATAAAGCCTTACCAAACCGTCCAGCTCTGCCAACTCTGTGTAAATACGTCTCACTATCATGTGGCAAGTCCATATTGATCACGAGGTTAACACGCTCTGCGTCGATCCCGCGTGATGTCTTGCATAAAAATGAAAAAGGTGACATTTATCACGGAGTCTTAATGTGGACAAAATGAACAGGATATAGTGAAATCTAGTACAAAGGCACTTCAAGATGAGGTCGAGAGCTGATCGAACGCGCAAGTGGTTGTAGACTTAGCGATACGAGAGAGCGAGATTTGAAACAAGTCAAACATGTTTGGGGAGATTTGAATTTTTGCACGATACCCTGGGTAGGATTATAGATATACTTGTGGATTCACTTACTAAATCAGTGGATATCAAGATGCGACATTTAAACTCCTTTAACTTAGCCATGGCATTAAGACGTTCGTTTTGTCCTTGGTTTCCTGTCAAAGTAGAGAAATATAGAAGGATTCGTGATAACTGAAGTTACCCCAGCTTGTTCCATTAAACTCCATTAACGAAAAAGGTTATCAATCCCCGTTGGATCGATAGCTCAATGGGTAGAGCGGCGGCCTAGCAACTCAAAGATCAAATGTTACCTGAAATGTATGTTGAAGGCCACCCGTTCATTGCCAAAGTTTCGCTTAAATTCTTCGCTCTAAAAGACATGAAAAAAGCCTATATATTAGAACCATTAACTGTGCCTAAAATAGAAGGAACTGAATGACGTCGCATCACTAAATTACGTCACACCACTAAATGCATCATATCACTGAATGACGTCACATCACTGAATGACGTCAAATCACTGAATGACGTCAAATCACTGAATGACGTCACATCACTGAGTGACGTCACATCACAGAATGACGTCACATCACAGAATGACGTCACATCATGGAATGACGTCATATCATTAGACTCTCTCTCCTCCGCAGATGTAAGAGGGTTTAATAAAAGGATAAGCGGTTATGACAAATAATAGGGAGGTTCTGTGAAGGAGTGAGTCTCATCTGTACTGACCTGATTTGGTAGTTTGAAAATATCAAACATTGATGAAATGATAGCTTGGATAATAACTTTAGAAGACTTTCAACCTAAAGACGTGAATATTTAATGGTCAATTGAAGTAGCCACAAAGCAGAAGCGTAGCCACCCACTCTCCTTCAGGACCACCTTCGAGATATGTTTAAATCCGATGGGAAATGTGTGGGGGGGGGGCGTGTGCACAATATAACGTCATTTTTGATCGCATTTCTGGGACTCTAAAAGGCACCAAATATCAAAATTTCCCTGGGGCAGCATGCCCCTGGATACCCCTAGTACTCTTTAGTAAGCTCACACCATCGCCAATCGCTAGCATCACCCCCTCCAAAAGTTCTTGATGATGTCATAAATTGTCCCCACCACTTCTGTTTTGCTGGCTACGCCACTGCCACAAAGTCTATAACACTGTATTGAACTACCCTGAGACTGTCAGTTCAACTCTATTGAGGGACATAATTCAGTTGATTCTACCAACCTTCTGCTGAAACACTTTGTGGGGTAGAGAATGGAAAGGAACAACGCAACGATAGTGACAGACTCCTAACAAGAGTGAGACAAATAGATATATTACACATCTAATGTAACACACAAAGGAGCAAAATGACATTACATTGAGAAGGAGAGAAGCTGTTAATGGGGTCCACAATAGGTTTTGCAGGACACAGGAACGTGTGGAATAGTAAGAACATTTGAGCACGAGATTCTTGATTTAAGAACCCTATTATGGACCCTTGTTGCATTGAGCCACGCCCTGATCGAGCACAGGAGACCAGTCACAAAAGTCATATTGTACCTTCCAAAGCAGGATCAGCTGCATTCAAGCGAACAAACGTTGGATCTTTCATGTAATTTTTTAACCGCTCAGCCAGATGATCCGGGTAAGTCGCTGATAACGCCAACATCTGCTTACTGGCAGGAAGTGTTGAGTATATCCAACTAAATAATAAACAGTTTATTGCTAGTAGTGGCAAACTGACTGAATGACTGACCAACCAACTGACTGACCAACCGACTGACTGACCAACCAACAGACTGACCAACCAACTGACCTGTCCAACCAACCAACCAACCGACCGACCGACCGACCAACTGCCTGTCCGACTGACCAACTAACCAATCAGTTGACTGTCCGACCGGCCAACCAATTGACTGACCGACCAACTGACTGACGTATGCTTACTTTATTTGTTCTTGAAAGCTCTCATCCAACAACTTGTCAGCTTCATCGAGGGTAAACAGACGAATGGAAGTTGTCAGCAGTAGTTTGCTTTCTATGAGATGTTTGATGCGACCTGAACAGTAAATTTTATATGCTACAATTTCAATATGTGTCACACATGCATATAACCATATGGCTGAATAATGGATAGTTTAATGTTTTTTTAGACAACCAGTGGCATGACTTGGCAAAGCTTTTCATTTGTAAACTCTGATTTTCATCAGTGCTATTCGAGTAGGTTCTTTGGAATCCTACAAGTTGTTGTAGTATCCCACACAATCCTATAGGGTCCTACAAGATCTTATGGATGTGACAGATCCATTAGGGTAGATTAGGGATACTTCTGTTAAGATGAAATACCTCACCTGGAGTACCAATTGCAATATGACATTGTTTCAAACGATTTTTATCATCTTCAAGAGGCATTCCTCCAATAAAGACATGAGTTTGTAGTCCTTTCAAATGTTGACCGATCGAACACATCACATCCTTGATTTGAACAGCAATTTCACGAGTCGGGGCAAGCACCAGAACCTGGGGGTAACAATGTTGTTGTTGACAGGTTGTGACATGCACTAACACCCACAGTTTGTCACAGACTTGAAAATAGTTATATTAAAGCTAAAGTGCTAATTCAATACTTTGTAACTATTTTGGCACACTATACCTGTATTGATGTCACAGCCAAGTTAATATTTTCAAGAGCGATAACGCTGAAAACACATGTTTTACCAGTCCCAGATTTTGCCTGTGCTATTAGATCTAGTAAAGGAACAATTTATGACAAGTCATACAAGTATTTGATCAAATGATGTGCAATTCGATAGTTAATGCATAAATGCAATCAATATCATTTACCTAGGCCACATCTGCCAAGAGGTATTGCTTTAAGCTGTATTGGAGATGGTCTTTCAAACCCGGCACTTTTTAATCCCTCTAGTACATCGCTGGACAACATAAGCCCAGAAAAGTCTACTTTTTCATCTATCAAAACGTCTGTTGTGCGACGTTTCTCGCCAAAACGGTGTGCTGTTCGTCTCCTTCGCATTTTGCTTCAATTCAGTGAGTATAACATAAAAATATAGCCACTAAAACATTAAATTATTACACTCTTGGCGGCCGCCATATTGGATCGAAACCCTGATCGAAACGGTCGCCACTTGTTTCCATCTACCAAACTGACGTTACGTAATTTTTTTCAACTTTGAAGTTTTCAACTTTGAAGTAAAGTTAAAAACTTTGTAACTGACCCTAACCCTAAAACCTACCCTAACCCCTAACCCAAAACCTAACCCTAAACCTAAACCTAACCCTAAACCTAACCCTAACCTAACCCTAACCAAATTGATGAAGAAAAATCAAGAAAAACGAATATGAAAATCTTTGAAAATTGGGAAAATTGCGTAACATAATAATAATATTTAATATTTATATTGCGCAAATTAACATGCTCTAGTATATGATCAAATCGATCGAAACCAGATGCAAATCAGAAACGCAAATCAGAAACGAATATGATTGGCCACGCCGAATGTTATTATATTCTGTCAAAACATGTCAAAATAGCATTTATTTTATTTTTAGAATGCGTGCTATTTAGAGAACCAATCGCATGGAGTTATAGATACATGCGGGGCGCATGTATTGCACATGCTGTACAATTACAGCAATAACAACACAAAAACATTGCCAATCTATTAATAGCTATAGTGTTTGTGAAATCAAACTACTCTATTTTTACAAATGCGAAGTCAATTTTACTTGAAATTTTACAATTCCTAGGTGTATTGTTTAGTATATAAGCGAATAATTATCTATATTATACACGGGGCTTATTTATTTTCAGCTAGTAATTATATTCGTGCCATGTCTTCGAGCATGCGCTGTGTTTAACCGGATACCATGTTTTTGTGGTATCCGGTTTGGATTTAACCAGAGCCCCTTGTCGCGCTCCGTTGACCGCGCGTAAGACGGGCTCTGGGTACGAGAATGAGCAGGCAGGCGAATTCAGCCTAGTTTCTAGGCCTCTTAGTACGCGTTTCATTAATATGCAGGCTTTGCAAAGCTTTGCAGGCTTTTGCAGGCTTCATTCGGTGACGTCACGGAAATTAGCATGCGCGCATAGAGGACCAGGGACTAGTCTGAGGCGAATTTTTGTCTGTCTGTTTAGTTTTTTTTAGTCTGTTTAGTAGAATTTTTGTTTGTTTAGTTTTGTCCGTTTTGTATATCTTTTGTTTGTTTGTTTGTTTGTTTACTTTTGTTTATTTGTCTGTTTGTTTGTTTGTTTGTTTAGTTTTGTCCGTTTTGTATATCTTTTGTTTGTTTGTTTGTTTGTTTACTTTTGTTTATTTGTTTCTCTGTTTGTTTAGTTTAGCCTTCGTCAACAATTAGGTTACGATAAATAGGATTGAGATAAGGATTGGCGTAATCATTAATTATCTTAATCCTTATCCTAACACTAAGGATTAGGATTAGAATAAGGATTAGGATATTCTCGCCCACGTTTTCACACACTATCCAGCCGTGACGGCGTGTTCAATATTTGGGCGCTTTGCCACAGTCTTGACCTTGCTGACCTCAGAACGTCGTGACAAGTAACCTCTCATGATTGATGTAGTCATTTTGATTTCTGATTCGGCGTTGAAGTGATAACGTACTTGTAATAATATCTTTGAGGAGGGATTGTTGAAGCTTTGCGTTGCCCGGAAGACTAAAGAATGGATTAAAAGAACGGACTAGATTCTTATTGCGTTCTTTTTCAACTGGATCTCGTATGCATAGAAATTATCCAAAATGAAGGTAATTAGTAAGCCTAATAAAGCCTTTATAAAGCTAGATTTAATTAGAGCGACAAATTTAAAACTATTTACTATTATATTACGCGCGTCTAAATACATAAACCGAACGTGACGTGAGTGAATAAAAGTTTGTTAGTTAATTAAAATACAATGCGTCTTACAATCTACAGTTGCTATAATTTTGCGCAAAATGTATATTTTCACCGACTATGCGTTTAATTAGATTTGTAACTGTAGTGCGCTTCCGCGGTTTTAGGCTTGCACTGCCTATTTATAGTTTGATTTAGGTTAAATTATATGGCTTTCCTTTTACGCACAAAGGTGCGGTAACTTCCAACAAAACCTGATTTCAACGTATGCTGACTAAAATGTTCACGCATTAAGTTACAAAGCAACACGTGTATAGATTTATATACTTATTATTTCTACTACCAAGCTTAATTACTTCATATTTATTGAAGAGTTTAACGTTTGTTTATAGAACGTCATTTAATCAGCATTGTATGCGCAAGTAATATTCCTACAGTGTTGGAAAAGCAAAGTTGTATCGCGCACCCGCGTGTTATGAAAATAATTTTGAAAGTAGTGTGCTGCGTGTGTGCACTAGGTGGTCATGAATCGGTGCGGAGTTATTAATGGTATTATAAGACTCGACTTTTTCAACGCATTGACTACAAGAGTTATATTGTATCCTACAACACGATAAATTTGCAGAATAATTAATATGAGGCAAAACAACGAGGGACTGGATGGCAAGGAGAACATTGGGATTTCCAAAACAATAAAAAGACAATGGAACATTCCGATCACTAAATCGTGACTAGATGACAATATTGTTATGCTAAGTGTTCTGCAAAGACCGATTGAACGTTTCTAAATGCTATACATTATAAATTCGTTAATATCAAATTCCTAAGTAGGTCAAAGTGAAGATTTTCTGCCCGCTTGAACTTTAATGAATCCAGTTTGCGGTATAAAACTGATTGCAAAGGCGCGCAACATATTGAGATGATACAAAGTAATTAATAGTGCACTTGCTGTGATGTAAATATTAAATTGCTCTAGCCATTGGGGGAGATCCTCGCCCAGATATAGTGAATGGTTATATTTCATCCAGTCGTATTGATAATTTTATTCATTTAGCCAACTCGAAAATTGTTGACGCATTACCGCTTTATTTAGCGCGCAAATGAAACAATCTGTCAACGACGTAGTTGAACTTGAGCGTCATTAGAGAGCGAATGCTAAACAAATGTTTTCTAGATAATCGTCATGTAATCGCATGACCTTGCTTGTGCAACTTCCTCAAATGCGCAAATTAACACTGGTGTGTGCACAGTTTAATAGAACAGAGCAACCGAACTGTTGATTTAACAAAGCTATTTACAATTGATTATTTCACATTGTTATTTATTTTACCAAATTCAATTGTATTATTAACTTCTTCCGCATATTATTCAAGGCTGAATACAGAATTTGGAACAACTGTCCTATAAAATATATTTGCGCAAAGATAAGCGTAAAAACTCCGTGTTTTAATAGAAACAAATGCAACTACTATTTCATCATAAGGTGAAGGGATTTGGCATCATTTCAAAATATCTTAGACGGAAAAGTCGAGTGTAAATGAATGAATGAGTCGTTTTAATCTTGAAATTCAAGGATCTTATCGGTATTCAGATTCAATACAACATTTAAACTTATCACATCTTAACATCTAATCCACAAAAGTGACTAAAAGTATAGAAACGTTTACATGAAGCGTTTCAAATCTTCTTATTTCCGTATAACGGAACATTCGGGATTTGCGCGGGGCAGAATGTACGTAAATTCGTGGAATTTAGCCAAGAGGAGAAGCTACTACATAACCAATATAGCCTATCAAAATATGTAGGTTGAGGACAAAAGTTATACAACACTGCGTTTAAAAGAAACTTATTCATACATCTGTTTGTCGTTGAAAGTATTACAGTTGTCCTCAAGTCTGATATGATCAAGAAAATATATACCTGTGAAGTTAAGATAGCGGCAACCATAATATCCCTGTTCTGAAAAAATGTTGAACTTTATCGATAAGGACAATGCAATCTCTGTTATGTATGAACGATATTACACCGGCGACACAAAAATATGAATTTAAGTATATAGGCCATTGCGCGCGGATGGGTAAGTACACGTCAGCCGCACAAATCTCAACCTAAGTTTGTCAGGAGAGTTGATAGTTTTGTTTGTTTTTTGTTGTTGCGTATTTTGTTTGTATTTTCCTCACGAAGCGCCTTTTCTCGAATGTCGAGAACTGTTTTTTCTCCCTTGACTGAGTAGCTGACGTGCGTGACTGACGCGTGCGTGACTTTACCCAACTTTAAGTATCTAAGAAGTCTACTTATCGTTTTACATTGGCACTTAAAATTGCTTTTTATATCGAAGTTTATATCATGAGTCATATAGATATAAAGGAAGCAAATAAATTTTAATCGGTTGTATATATTTCATGGAAACAACACAACATAGGTCTAGTTTGGTTAGTGATTTCCATGTCTATATGAGTAGAAAGAATGGCGACAAATAATACTGTAAATTTGTTATATTAGTATATTGATTCTTACAGGTTATCAGGCCACATTTCATTGTTATTGCTGCATTGGTCTCAATTGTTAAAGGGACGCTCTATGGTGAGTTAACTGATCTAAATTTACTGAATAATAAATCGACATAGAAGGTTTTGTGACACTTAAAATATTAGCCGCAGTCTTCGCCTTTGGTTTAAAACACTGTATCTAAATTGAACTTGGCAAAGGAATTGGCTAGGGTATCACAAAAATCTTATCCGAAAATTGTTTTATATAGCTTTATCAGTTCTAAACTGTTCCCGCACTAGAGGTTAAGGAAACCGGAATACCTGGAGAAAACTCGCTCTTTGACAGGGTCAAACTGGAAGTACTTTTTTCACTGAGGTGAAATTATATGCAGACAGCTGTATATTGTAAATATTGTAGGAATTGAATCCTAGTCCTAGGGCCTTGGAACATCCACTGTTTCACCAACACTCACTGATCAACGTTTATCCTCTGTTCACCCTAGATGAACACAAACTTCACTACTTTAACGTATCCACCACATCCACATTGACCACGTCATCTGACGTGTACAAACATGGCGACCGTGCTCTGAAATGGTCCTGGAAACCAGGGGACAGTTTAACATTAGACCTATCACACGAGCCTGTACGCCGGGGTGGAATAAAGATATGGCTATACCTAAGGAAAAATATACCCGGAGAAATGACCCTATCATTTTATATCCTGGGCGCCTCAACAACACCAGCACAACCCGAATGCAACTTTGGCATCTCCCTAAAATTCACAGGCTGGCGGGCGGCGTGGGTTAGCTTCAAAGAATGTAAACTTAGGCGACTATGGTTGCCGTTATATCTAATGCGGATCCAGGCCCCTAGGCACACGGGCGTGATTTACTTCGACCTACTGCGTATTGTTCACAAATTACGTAAGCAGTCACGTGACAGTATTGTTCCTCCAATCCGAGGAGCGAAGCGGTCTAGAAGTTCCTGGCAACAAACATATCATTGGAGTTTGGTAAAACCAAGCAATGAAATATTTAATGAACTTGAACTAACCGACCAACAATTACGTCATTTGAAAGAAATACGATTGATTAGGACGCGGTTAAGAGATTGGTACCAAGTGAAGGGGATGTCAACTTATGAGCTAACAGGCTACCACGAATCGCGTTGGTTAAGACTTAAATCAGAAATCAAGCTTGCGCGCAAGTATTTACAAACGATAAATATTACAAAAACAAAAGACGGTTTCATAAAGGGTCCACCACTTTTTTCGCGCAATTCCGAGTACGGAAAACAGTCGATATCTGCTCCCGACATAAAGTTCGGTTTCATGTTTCGAAAGGTTTTATTGCCTTTAGCGTTTGAGTATTATTTTGCCACAAGGAAAGAAGAAATTCATAAGATTATTGAAGTAGAATTGCCCAACCTAAACAACCCAAGAAAGCAAAGAGCCACAGTACAAAGGCTTACGGGTTTTGATAAGGAATATCTGAATGTCTTTTATGACAAGTATAAGTTAGGTGTAAGGTATATAACTAAACACAAACTGCGAATGGCACTGAAGGAGATCAACCATAAGAGATATTTAAGGATATTAGGGGTATTAGAGTACATTATAGATCAAGGGTGGGCAGTAGGGAGCGCCTTGGGATCACTGGATCATGAAATGAACCGAAGTAGCAAAGGATTTGTGACGTCAATATTCTTACTTCGTAAACCGCTGTACCACTCTGGTTTGTTACCGCTGCTCATTGAAATAATGAAATGGTATTTGGAATTCGGGGAAATATATCAAAATCCTTTTGAATTTCTAGGGACGACTGCTGACCGGTTAAGAACGCTGTTTCTGTATCGTCTCATGTGTGTATTAGTCATGCCCGAAGCTACAATTCAACAAGCGTTAGACAAACTGCGCGATATGAGAGCTTTGAGGGCCTGGTACGAGAACGGATTAAGTATCAATCCTGCTTTAGGCGGCACGATAAAACCGGATTATACCGGTTATCATCACGGGTCATTTTACCCAAACGATTACGTGTTACCAGGCCTCTTAACCGCGTCGCAAGTGGTGTATCTGCTGAGAGGGACTGAGTATGAGTTATCAGAAAAAAGTCGAAATGATTTGAGAAACGCTGTTCATTTTATGCGACTATTGTCTGAGCAGTACGCTATTCCTAATAGTGTAACGAACAACCCTACGTTGGCTAAGCCTGAGCTTATTTGTCTGATACCAGCTTTTGCTTATGCGGTATTATGGGAAGAAAACTCGCGAGAGTTTCTTCCACGCACGACGTCCACGCGGGATAAACACACGGGCTCGATTCCACGCAATACGCCCACGCGAGATCAACACGCGGGCTCACTACACAAAGAAAGTCTTCGCGCGTTTTTGCGCATGTTCAATGAATCCAATAGAGACGTACAAAAATATTTGAAAAGCGGGAAGGGCTGCTCGTGGAAAACTTCATATATGTATACATTAGGTTCTCTGTCGCTTTTGTACGAGCTAAAGCGACGCGCAATGGATCTTGGGATTGACGCAGAACCATCGCCACAAGGCAACTGGGCAAAAAATTTCGCAGCGCTCTCAATACACCGTCGTCAAGGGTGGGTAGTGACTGTTAAAGGATTTAATAACTTCGTATGGGGCCATGAGTCATCTCCGCGTGGTAACCAATATGGCAGGTATCAGAGCTATGGACAGTTATTGATTGCAAACACAGACAACGGCTTGAAAGCGCACGATATTGATCGAGGTTGGGACTGGACCCGGCTCCCAGGGACCACATCGTTACGTGTGCCTATAGAACAGCTTAGAGACAAGGTGTCGCAGTTTTATAATCCCAAGAGCCTTTGCGGTGCGATGAATTTCCAAGGAACTAGCAAATTTCGAAATGGTGTTTTTACCATGGACTTTGAGAGACCTGGGTATAGTGACAAAGTCCGCGCAGAATTTTGGTTTAAAAAGTCAGTTTTCTTTTACAACGAGTTGCTAGTGTGTATAGGCAGCGATGTGAGAGCAAGACGGTTTAGTTTTAGAGAAGCTGAAGTTGAAACAACGCTGTTTCAGAATATAGGACATATTGGACATTCTATAAGGTTAAATGGTTTTGAGGTTCCCTTAGGAAGGCGTCAACATGCTAGGAGATTTATATGGGCAGAAAATTCGCCGGCCATGTTAATGGATGTTAATCAAAACGGCTACTACGTCCCGCACGCAGGCAAGCAAAATCTAAATGTCTGGCTTGAAAATCAAACTTCTGCTGACACCCGGAAAATGGCAGGCGGGTATTACGCAACAGCTGTATTACGTCACGGTGGTAATCCAAAAGGAATAAATTACGAATATGCTGTGTTGGTAAATACGTCTTATGAGAAGCTCTATAAAATGGTGTGCGCGCAGGAGAAATTACACGGGATGCCTAAATATGAGATACTCCGTCAAGATAGCAATGCTCATGTTGTAAAGTTTAATAACTCCCCCAGAATTGGGGTAGCAACATACGGGTACTCCATTTTCACGCAGCGGACTATCCTACCCGGACCGCTATGGATGGTAGGGGATCCGTGTGTACTTATGGTAGAAGATGGGGGCAGAAAGAGCACAAGATTGGCGATAGGTGTCAGTTATCCACAATTGAATTTCAACTCGACTAAGAAAATGAGGACATCCCAAGATGTTAGAGAAGAGGAATTATACTATATGCGTAGTCAAGAAAAACGAATTTGGGTTCTGTTAAGAAGCAAAGTTCATCGAAATGGGTTTCGTGTTTATGTTGATGGGAAAGAAGTTGACAGACATGACGTTGATGGACATGTTAGGATATTTCCTCTCTATGAGGAAGCAAGTGCGGGATCTCTAGTTTACTTCAAAAACCTGTTTAATGGTTTTACGACAGAAGTACATCTACGGCGAATTGTAAGCCCTACTGTGGAAGCACATCTTTGATAGAATTTTATGCTAAAATATACAATAATAATCTGAACTTAAACGTATTGTACATATTATGTAAACAGATCTTATTTAAAGCTATTTAATGAACATATTCATGGAGGTTTATATGTTCATAGCTATCTGTATGTAAATAGTAAATACATGTATTTACTAAATAGGTTCAGTAAAATTACATAGGTGATTATTGAAAATTCTCAACGCTGATTGGTTGCGCTACCTCGGATTAATACGCGTAGTCACCTAAAGCGTGTTTAAGCCGCTTTTATCGTAAATATTCACCGATATTCACCTCGCCTTCGGCGAATAATTGTTAAATATTTGATGTTTTGTTACAACCTCGTTCCCAGGCTCTCTATCTGCGCTCCTCTAGGTGTTGTTATTACATGTGAATAATTAACCACAAGATGGTAGTGTCAAACTCTATCTACGGGAGGGGGGGAGGTGTCAAACTCTATCTCTTCTCAGGGCCGTTCCGACCGATATGTCATTGGGGGGAGGGGGGAGGTGTAAAACGGCCCTGTCTCTTCTCACGTGTGATTGAGGCGAAATTGTAATCAGAAATGAAGGGGACATGCACTGTTATGCAGTGGATGGGTCCATTTAAAACTTTATCTAAGAGAGCCGTTGATCACAACAGATAAAGATTTGATGAAGACATGAAAAATGATAATCACACTCACATTAACGTCCATCAGTAGCTATTACTGAACATACACAATACACTTTCTTCTCTTTGAGGTTGTTTTATAACTTCCGAATATTTACCAAAATTTCAAATTTTACAGCCTCTAAATTTTCGGTACTTTAATACAGTCGAACATTAATTCGGTCTCTGCACCTTTGGCATTTATAAAGTGTCAACGTACATCAGAATTAGTTTCAACTTTCCTAAAAAGAGATGAGGTATTTAATACCTTTAGTTTATAGAACTGAAGAATAAAGTTTAAACATAGCGCAATTTTCAATTCACAAACAATGCAATTTTCGGCTATATACAAAGACTAATTTCACCGGATGGCCACGCAATATACAATGATTAATGGCAAGCACTTAAGGCCAAGTGATAAACGCCATCCCACGAATATTATAATGGAAGTTATATCTGATCAATGAACAACTGCTGCATAGTCTACAAAAAGTAATTACAGCCAAGACCAAGTTGAGTGTTTGACTGCTTGACCGCGAGTATTATTGCGTTTAGAGGCGCATGTTTTAAGGAGTCTACTCGTATTGGACAAAACATATGGCAAATGTTTTTGTGTGGGTGAAAGTGCTTAATTACTGAATCTAAAGATGAAAGAGTGACAGCGCTTTAACTGAGCTATAGTCATTATTAAGTTTTGAATATGTTCATACGATATTATTAGGTAAGTCCAAGTTTACATCTTGAATGTTCCAGCTAGTGTGGGCAATGTTGAACAATATTCAAGAAATTGGTTGAAGTACGGATCCAACTCCTGAAAAAATATTGATAATACTATACTAACTTCTAGACGAAGGGCCTTCGCTCGAGCGAAACGTCAAATAATTTTCTATTTTTCAAACGCTCTCTGATCGTAACATTTTATCTTCACAAGCTTTCAACTAGCACATTAATCTTTTGAAGACTAAGTTGGCATAGCTTGTGAAACTAAATTTTACGATTTAATACAAAAGCGTCAGTCTCATAAGAATATAATCTCGTTGGCTGTCGGTCACTTTCATTTCTTATTCTAAGGATATACTCATTGGCTTGCATTACCAGTTACATATTATATATAAAAGCACTAAAAGGATGAAAGTTAGTTATGATATTGAAAAATTTAATAAGCAGGAATATAAAATATGCTTATAAACGGAGGTATTTGACTCTGTCGGGCTCTTCTCTGAGCTGTAAACAAAAGTAGTACATCGCACGCCTTTTATGTTTGATTTTAGCTTCTTATAATATCGCCATGCAGGAAAAGTATTTTATGCATGAACCTAAATTTACCGAAACTATATATACACATACTCATCAAGAGAAAAGACCGAAATGAAATCAATTTACTCGTTTAAAAGTTCATATTTCATTCCTTTGTCTTCGGTTGTATTCAGACCCTATTCAGTCAGAAACCTTGCATAAAATGAAAAACACTTCAATATACGTTTAAACAAACACATATATATTAAATATTTTCTACATTCATTACCATATGCATAAGTTTAACTAGAAATTAAACAAAGTTTTAGCTAGTATAAATTTCAAGCCAGAAACTGAAACATCAAGGTACAATGAATTGAAATACTACAATCGAAATCAAAAGGCATATCAATTTAAGGAAAAGCTGGCTTTGAAAGAAAAATATGAGAAAGACTACTTGTATAATAATATACTAAAAGTAAAGTCTAAAGATAAGCAATCAAGACGGCTAAATAGTAATTTATTTGCTTAAACAGTCGCGGCGTCGCACAATTTAAATACATATTATGTCTGTGTCTTTTGTCTTCAACCATGACATGCTGTCCATGTATACAGTATATATTCTTCATTTTTATCGGAAATTTTTCTTAATAATTTATCTTGTGCCTATGGTTTAATTGGTCCCTGCATGTCCACTCAACAGGAAGCGTTAAAATCAATATTAAATGGTCGAAGCTTCACTCTTTAAACTTTTTAAAGTTTATGCGAATGCTCGCATCTTATACTAAATAACATCGTTCAAAACATGACGTTATACTCCTTGGGCTAAATAATATCCCTTGCAACCACCTGCAACGGCCGGTTTAAAATTGTAAATTAGGTCGACATTGTTGATCATTTGTCGTACGTGCTCTTGACATGTGCATGCAAAATTGGAAAGTCACCTCATGCTGGGGGGTATAAGTAGTTAAGCCTCTCCTATCATACATGCTTTATGATATTTGATATTTCCAGAAATATTTGGGATCACAAACAGACGTTATACAGGACCATGTAAACTAAAGAACATAAGCGGTGAAAGAGCATGATAAAAGGACCATTAATTTAAAGTTGAGGTACATGCAGATATATTATATTTAGCAAGTGAAACAGTTGTCTCTCAAGCTTAAACTTCTGGTTGACTAAAATACTTTTTGAACGAAATTAAATATACGTTTCGCAGGTTTGGCTTAGTTGAGCACATTTGTTGAGCACTTAGTTTTAGCGTTAGCACATTTGCCGCGGATAAAATCAAAGTATGGATCGGATTAGATCCGTCCATAAATATATTGAACAACTAAGACTTAAGAGTTAAGTCTATAACGCATAAACTATAGATTAGTCTATATCCGTTCCTAAATATGATCTAACATCTATGTCTAAGATGAAAACCTGACTGAAAAATAACGAATAACGTTTTAAACTAAAAGTTCGATAGATAACTTCTTATAAGATCAAGATTTCATTCAAAAGTTAAAAGATGTGCGGGAGTGATATCTGACTTTGATGAAATACATCCCATCGTCAAGAGTTGTTAACAGCAGCAAAGACAAGTCTGAGATACAGTATTGTTGAATGATCGCTAAAGTTACTGCAGGATTTGACTAAAGTTATATTATTTTATGCAATAATCGAGAATCATCCATTCTGTATTCTTGGAAAGCGGGCCTTTGGTAAACTTTAAGAATTAAGTAGTAAAATTTGGTTCCGCAAAGCATAGTTAATATATATATATTCTCGTATATATTAAATATGCGCAAAGTTAAGGCTGTTTTCCACTTCAACCGTATCGTACCCGAAACGTAGCGTAATTCTTTGTTTCCTGAGCACTCGGGTAGAACTAATGACTTCGACACCAAAGAAACTGCTACGCCTACATTACGTTACGTTACGTTACGATACGATTGAAGAGGAAAACAGGCTGTAGGATCTCGTAAGACGCATTTCAGATCTTTTGTGATAATTGAAACTAAAATCAATTATCGATGTATAAATGAATCCCAATTTACTTTTCAATAATGAATGTTTCTGAAATTCTAATGAATATTTTATTCTAACATTAATCGTTGTTTAAGGTCATTGCCAATGGCAATGGAGAAACACTTGCCACTTAGGCCCCGGTTTACACTATACCGGATCCGCATGGTCACGACATCAAATTGAGCCATATCAAAGCGAGTTTAGCCCCCAAAATTATAATAGTATGATCGATTCAACAAAATCAGCTAACTGGCAAAAGCCTAGGGTCACGGGGATGCCGTAAAACGGCTTAAATTGATGTCGTGACGATGCGGATCCGGTATAGTGTAAACGGGGCCTTATTTATACAGATGGGTTTCACTAAGCACTATTGTACAGCAGATGGTGGTCAACTGGCAGTTATCAAAATGAAAAAATAATGTAATTATTTTCACTATATGCATAGTAGTCTTGTATTTGGTGGCGAATAAATATAGAGTTGAGAATCTAATTTGCTTGCTCCTGGAAGTGTCAGCATTTTAACCACCATCTGCTGCTCGATAACACTTACTGAAACCCACCAACAAGTACATTCAACTAATATATCAATTTTTGTTGCTCATTCTTAGCAATGGCGAGCAGATCATTGATGGCAAGTGATAAACGTGAAAAAGTCATCATTAATGTGAGTGGTCGACGATTTCAAACATTGCGTAGCACACTACGCAAGCACCCTGACACGTTGCTAGGCAGCGATCACATGCTCACGTGTTTTTACGATGACAAAAAACAGGAGTACTTTTTGGATCGTGACCCGGAGGTGTTCCGTCATATCTTGAGCTACTATCAAGTTGGTAAGCTGCATATTTCACACGCAGACTGTCTGGAGCTGTTTTATGACGAACTAAAATTTTACGGAATACCTAATAATACGGTGCATGAATGTTGCTGGGGAGATTGTTATGAAATGTCGCTTAAAATGCTCAAATATGGCGAGGAAAAGAGCGAGGAACGATGTACGATGTGGGAAAAAACGCGAGGAAACAAATTTCGTAGAATTCGTAAAACGATACATAATTTCTTAGAACAACGCAAGGATACGTTCCCGGAAAGATTATTCCAGTATGTGGTCGGGTTTTTTATTTGTTTGAGTGTCGTCTGCGCTATTGCGGCCACGATTCGCTGTGGCGGGGATACGAAAACCTGGGAACAATGTTATTTTAGAGCTTTTGAAATTTTCGATATCATATTCATGTGCGTTTTCTCATTCGAGTACGCGTTACGTCTTTTCTCGACTCCATGTTTTGGAAAATTTTTTAAAGACAAATTTAATATTTTCGATTTGGCTGCTATCTCCCCTTTCTACATCGACCTCGCAAGGAGATGGTTTGCTGACGACAGCGTTATCATAGGAACAGATATCTGGGACGTGTTTCGTGTACTACGCGGGATTCGTATTCTAAAACTCGCGAGACATTCGTGGTTTATGCGAAAGTTTGGACGGCGTTTGAAGAAAGCGGTCACCGATTTGGGTTTTCTCTATTTTGCATTCGTCCTTGCGAACATTTTCTTTGCAAGTTGTCTGTATACGGTGGAGGTTCTTCAGGGACAGGATACATATAGCAGTATACCGGACACGATGTGGTATACAGTGGTAACTATGATGACGTTAGGGTAAGTAGGGATAAAAGGAGCACGTGACGTTTTTCTCATGAGCATTCGGGTGAAACTTATGTCTTCGACACAAAAGAATATGCTACGGTACGTTACAATACGTTTGAAGTGGAAAACAGCCTTTAATGTTGCGCTTTTACGTAAGAGTTTGTAGGATCAAACTCTACATGAAAAATATAGAACGCCCTTTGTCTCACGCATTGTCTCACGCATTGTCTCACGCATTGTCTCACGCATTGTCTCACGCATTGTCTCACGCATTGTCTCACGCATTGTCTCACGCATTGTCTCACGCATTGTCTCACGCATTGTCTCACGCATTGTCTCACGCATTGTCTCACGCATTGTCTCACGCATTGTCTCACGCATTGTCTCACGCATTGTCTCACGCATTGTCTCACGCATTGTCTCACGCATTGTCTCACGCATTGTCTCACGCATTGTCTCACGCATTGTCTCACGCATTGTCTCACGCATTGTCTCACGCATTGTCTCACGCATTGTCTCACGCATTGTCTCACGCATTGTCTCACGCATTGTCTCACGCATTGTCTCACGCATTGTCTCACGCATTGTCTCACGCATTGTCTCACGCATTGTCTCACGCATTGTCTCACGCATTGTCTCACGCATTGTCTCACGCATTGTCTCACGCATTGTCTCACGCATTGTCTCACGCATTGTCTCACGCATTGTCTCACGCATTGTCTCACGCATTGTCTCACGCATTGTCTCACGCATTGTCCTTTCTTTCCTTTCACCAGATATGGCGATACAGTTCCAAGAACCGTCTTAGGAAAGATTATGGGAGCTTTTTACTGTTTATTTGGTATCATTATTCTAGCACTGCCTCTTCCTATATTACAAGACGTTGGATCGTGACCGCGTTGATGACACATGACTAATTACTTGGATTTTTCTAGTACTTTGTTTAGTTGGGTTTATCGCGAGCGCGGACATTTAAAATGCTTTCATGTCCGTTTTACCTGTATTCTTCAATTAACACTACGTCGTCTGCTTACGTTGGCGGAAGTGGTTCGTGTTTGAAATCACAAATGTGAAACTACATAGATTGAATTGTCGTTCGTGATTTAGAGGAAGAACTGTTAATGCCATAAGTAACAATCATCAGAATAATAGTGTCATCCATTTATACGATCCAGTGATCAGAATGTTCCATTGTCTTTTCATTGTTTTGGAAATCCCACTGTTTTCCATACATTCCAGTTATTGTTTTGACATATTTCACCATTTATGAAAATTAAAGGGTCTTCTTGATTTCAACGTACGCCTTAAGCTATCTAATATATACCGTTAGTCTTAGAACGTTGCGCTTTAAAACAAATCATTTCGTCCAGAGAATAGGTGCTAAGTAGAATAATTAAAAGAAATCAAAACATTGAGTAACTGGATGGCATGGAGAACAGTGGGATTCTCAAAACAATGAAAAGACATTCGATCCGATCACTGGATCGTGACTTGATGGAACTATTGCTAAGTGTGTACAAAGGCACGTTAATAATTTGAAGTTATGGGAGTAAAAACGAAACAACGATACTACATGTTGATAATCACGTTTTCAGCGCGAAGTGAATTAATGATAAGACAAAAGATGCGTTTAATTTCTTCCTTCAACTTATTTTCAGCAAAACTGGACCGTTTTAAAGTCACAAAACAACATTCAAACATAAAATAAAGTAATCGAAATATTTTTGCTTGTTTTAAATTGGTTTTAAAAATATATCTTATAGTTTGTTGGGAATTAACATAAGTAAAAATTGCAAAATACTTGCATTCTTGCTACGCCTAAGCATTAATTCATTTGGCTTGTCGTCTCTAAACACCTAAAGTGGCTAAAGTCAAAACTGTAACATCTATCCCTATTTAATAGAATCATACTAGTATACTATTGATTGTAATTTGATTGGGTACGCTACTCGCTATCTAATTGTCGATAGATAGCGAGTAGCGAAACAGCCATCTCCTCGGCGCGATTTTGAACGAATTTATTTAAATAAATTATGAAAAACGTTTTGAAATACTGTTTTTGAAATACTGTTTTCTTGCTGGTTTCTACCAAGACAATTAGATTATTCACTCTCGATTTCTATGAGATGATAGTTCATTCGGGCTTCGCCCTCATCAACTATCACCTCATAGAAATCTTGAGCTCATAATCTAATTGTTAATTAGTAGAATCATACTAGTATACTATTGCAAATGCTGTAATTTGATTGGCTACGCTACTCGCTATCTAATTGTCGATAGATAGCGAGTAGCGAAACAGCCATCTCCTCGGCGCGATTTTTAACGAATTTATTTCAATAAATTATGAAAAACGTTTTGAAATACTGTTTTCTAAACGGTTTTTAAATACCGTTTTGAAATACTGTTTTCGCTCTCGATTTCTATTAGATGATAGTTCTTCATTCGGGCTTCGCCCTCATCAACTATCACCTCATAGAAATCTTGAGCTCATAATCTAATTGTTAAATACATTTTGAACGCGCATTAACTTGTGCATAAATCTCAAACTCTGTCTAAATTTATGCTGTTCCTACGAATGTTTTGTCTTTAAATGCAAACAGTCTGGTTGTTTTAGATTAAAGAAAACTTAAATATTCCTAAATGTGTATACAAACACACACAAAACAAGTAACATAGTGGAACAATCAAAGCCTTCTTCATGAATCAGAAAAGACTGTCACAATTAACAAATTGTAATAATTAGAACCACTTTATTGCACGAGTGTGAAGTAGTAATTGAAGACGCTAGAACGGCTCCTATGGCATGCATGCGGTGACTTAATTATTCATACAACAAGCGGCGCTTGCTTGCTCCTTATTAAAAATTAACGTAGTTAACCAGTATACTTGCTTATACACGCAATTTAATAAACTACTTCGATTCTTTGAGATAATTGCTGGATATAATCGACGGTATTAATGCATTGGTGTACACCTGGTTACGATATATTGGAATTTAATAAATATTCAAGTTTACAACCTGGAAATTGTGGGCTATGTTAACCTGATTTTGGATGTATTGAGAGGCAGAGTTTTGTATACAACTCAACAAGGTTGTTGGCACCTGTTTGAGTACAGTATATACTGATTTATTGGAGTATACTAAAGGTTTTTTAAAGATTTTTGTTGGATTTCAACTCGTGCTAATGGTTCGGTATCCTTATGCCTACGAGCCCACGTTTGTCAGAAAACGGTACATGGAATAGACGCGTACGAATCACGTTCAACGTTAGCGGAAGACGCTTTGAAACATGGAGTAGTACGCTAAAACGTTACCCCGATACGCTGCTAGGAAGCGAAATGATGCAGCGTTTTCATAACTCCGAAACGGGAGAATATATATTGAACCGCGATCCATTGATATTTAAGTACGTTTTGAACTTCTATAGAACGGGAAAGCTACATTGCTTTTGGGGTTATTGCCATGATGAATTTTTAGAAGAATTGAACTTCTATGGCATTCCTGTGGAGTTTGTGAATAGCTGTTGCGATGATTTTCTAAAGCGAGAGAAAACAGGAACTCAGCTTAAAAGCTCTTCAGAAATCGCTCAATCTGCTGAGCTATATTTGGCTAACTCTCGAGGAACAATACGCGAGAAATTTTGGTATTTATTCGAGTACCCACAACATAGTTTACTAGGAAGGATTATTTTGTACGCAATCGGGATTTTTATACTAGCCAGTGTTGTCGGGACGGTCACAGAAACGGTTCCATGTCCGGACATACCGTGCGGCATGAGATATAAGTGGGAATTCTTTACATTAGAAGGAATTTGTGTCGGAGCGTTTACGCTTGAGTTTGTACTAAGATTTTGGGCAGCACCATCGCGGAAAATTTTTATGAAAGAAATTATGAATATAATTGATTTAGTGGCAATAGTTCCGTTCTATTTAACAGTGACGTTTTTACTTGCGACAAATGGCGAAGGAGGCGGTGGTCTAAAGTTGCTTGCGGCTCTTAAAGTTTTGAGAGTTGTACGAGTATTCAAGCTTGCTAGACATTCAGCAAAGTTAAGAGAGTTAGGGATGACTATAAAGAACGCATCATCAGACTTAGCTTTTCTATCGTTCGCTCTATTCATGGCTGTCCTGTTGTTCGCAAGTGTTATTTACTTTGCGGAAAATGGAAACCCCCCTACATTTAGTAGTATAGTGGATGCGATGTGGTATACTGGAGTCACGATCATAACACTCGGGTAAGTACTTCTGTTTTAATATTTTCCTCGGCTATGGCAATTTACTTTAAATGCTTATAGGAAACATTGCTGTGGAAACATTGTCTCCTAGCCATGTTTTCCGAAGGTGGGCAAACCAGGAAACATTGTCTCGTAGCCATGTTCTCCGAAGGAGGCCAAACCAGAAAACATTGTTTCCTAGCCATGTTTCCCGAAGGCGGGCAAACCAGGAAACATTGTTTCCTAGTCAAGTTTACGAAGCTGGGCAAACCAGGAAAACATTGTTTCCTAGCCACTTTTCCCGAAGGCGGGCAAACCAGGAAACATTGTTTTCTAGCTAAGTTTTTCGAAGAAGACCAAACTAGTGATGATTATGTAATGATTATATAATCTTTAAAAGCGTTCACAAAACAAAACTGGTATTAATTCATAAGTCTACTCACATGAATAAACCTCCAAATACTCGATAATAAACATAATCATTTCTACATTTTTTCCCAGATACGGAGATGTCGTTCCAGTCACGGTATTCGGGAAGATATTGGGCAGTATGTGTTGTGTGTTTGGACTATTTGTCGTCTCTCTAGTTGTCCCGGTTATACAAGAGAAAGAAAAGACGTGAGGAAAATGGAAAAGATAACGATTTGTGGAGGCGCACGCATCGTTTGGAGCCAATGATCCTGCCGGGGAACTGAACGACATTTGAGATATGGTCAAGAGAACTCCCACTGTGAGACATGGTCGCTGGACGAAATTCAGGACGGAGGGGGTGTGAACACTTTTGCATAGAAGATGAAAAGTTGTTGATGATGTGTGGTCGTTTTCTCGCCAAAGATGTGTTAGCTTGGAAATAATTTGGCATTCTTGAACTACTAGGATTGTATTTCCTGCGTTTTCGCATTGATTTTCGATAAATGCCTCTAGTTAGCAGTATATATGTAAGAATGGCAGTAGCTTGTCCCCGTGAGTAAAGGGTAAATTATGGGTTCACCCTTCGCACGCGAACGGTAAAATGTACTGATGTTTCCTTATAGGAAATACAAATATGGTAATGGTGGTTATAGAGGCTTTGCATGGCAGCCAGAGTGGATGGCAAAAACAATAGATTTCAAATCCTCAGGGAAAGAAACAATAAAAGCTTCTCTTTCCTTCAGGATTTAAAATCTACTGCAGTTCCTCCAACATGGCCGCCGCGCGGGGAAAACGCTACCAAATAGAGAAGATAATCACGGCGGATCGCACTTGAGGAAGTTGACCGAAGTTCACTCTGATTGGTTCTCGTTATTTTAAATGAGCCAATGGATAATTAATCATTCAATATGATAGATATGTACATACTTCTATATTTTTCATATAATTTTGAAAATACAATTTTCAGTTGATGTGCGATGTCGCGTCTTGTAGTTTATATTTATTTTTCGTGCAACTGTGTCTAACAGTATTACTTGAAATTACAAAATCAGGGAACGTCGCGAATGTTCAATGGTAAACTATAGACGAATCTTTAATAAAGTAGGTTTTGGATTGGAGGATATTAAGGAATGTTAGTGGTATAGGTTGGTATGGTACAGGAGGGGAGGATTAGGGATAAGAAGTGGTTATGAGGTGAGGATGGGTGAAATTCCAGGGGGGGGTTAGTGCATGGTGACAATAAGGATGTAGATGAAGTAAGAGATCAGGAGATATACAGTTCAGGCACACCGGCCCTCCGTCTGGGGGTTCTACTTCTCAACATCTACGGGTGGGTGGGGGTTTTGCTTCGAGTTTTTCACATTCACCATCACCGTGACTATTCGCGTGCAAAATTGACTACTTGCGATTTCTTCAACAGATCAATCTACGACTTCTTAACACAATACTGACTTGGAATACTAGAAGACCGCACGGAGACTTCCGATCCATTAGGTGTAGGTTTTATGTCAGGACAGTTCAGGGTTTTTGCTTTTGCGCGCAGCGTAGCGACTAATACAGGATTCTGTCGACAGCAAAAAGAAGGACAAGCATCCGTACTCACTCTGAACATTGCGTATAATGTATCTTCAGTAGTGTTGTCTGAGGTATTATCACTTGAAACGACTTTATTATGTTGCTCCCTTGAGTTCGTATTCATAGAGCGAGATTTAGTACTATTTTCTGCGATAGATTGGAGTCTCACTGAGTCTGAGCACGTCCCATGCTTAGCAGCTAACTTTACCAAAGCATTTGACGAAATATAAGCATCATTTGACCGTCTACCATCATCGCTTTCCAACGAACAAACCGTAGTCCATTGTTCATTGAAATTTTGCCAGCTGTTTGATTTGCTTTGTTCTGTTTTGCTATTCAGATTTTCTTGAATTTCGTTGCTTAAACTTTTTGGTCCATCTTCAGCTAACGTGAACACAGATGTTATGCGAAATGGTAGTTCTTCGGACATAAGGAATACTTTTCGAGAACTATAGCTTGAATACTCGACACAGTTTTAACAACAAAACCCAAATAATATATGCGCATTTCTGTCATTGACGCACAAAAATACACAAATAAATATATCAGATTACATAAAATGTGTATATCGTTTTTCGTTTTAAAAATCCGATGGTTTTATTTGCATTGTGCATTATAGACTCTCATTGACGGGAACCATATACAACGACCGTATAAATCCAGATAAAGCAGTTTATATTTCCACTCTACCTCTGAGCCATTTTTGGGGAACATAAGACACAGTTCAATGACCTGAGTGATATTGGTGTCATGTTTCGTTATTGGGGGCTCGAATATCTCGTGCGCCTTTGGCAAAGTAAACCAAAGCTACAAGGTATTTGGACTGGATGTGCGCATGCGCCAACCTCCGTCGCAGGGTACCGTCGCAATAGAAAGACCCTGGGTGCGAGGTTGCGCATGCGCTAGACAAAAACATTTGACCGGTTCGTAATGTCGACTGCGCATGCAAATGACGCGTTCTGCGTCGGGATAAGATTGTAGTCGAGTCATACATGTAGCTGAGAGCCTGAGACTGGGGTTTTAAAATATGCATATCGAAGTATTCAATCATCATTTCTGTTTTAGATATAGCTTAATAACCACAATATAACTGTAATGTGATTTATCAAGATTTTTTCTCGGCATCTCGTTCGATAAGACTAATAGTAGAAAATGTTTGTAGATGGAATACTCGAACGGAAATTTATATACATTTTTTAGACCTAGCCAGGACCAGTTGCGAAAAATGCAACTTAGGCCCTCTGGCAGGAATTGAACCTGCGGCCTTGCGATTCCGGTGCAGCGCTCTAACCAACTGAGCTACAGAGTGGAGTTGCTGAGCATTAACCACAAGTTCAGTATATGTGATGGGAGTGATGATGGGTAAATATCAAGATTTTTAGCTCTAAAAAATGTATATAAATTTTCGTTCGAGTATTCCATCTACAAACACCTTCTACTGCAATGTGATTTGACCACGCAAATCGTTGTTCAAAGAAGAATTAGTTTTCACATGGTTGAATTCGAGGTTGACTCTTCAAATTATAAAAATGCACCTTTCTTTATTGTACTTTACACAGACGTCAAAATATATTAGTACAAAATGGCACTGAACGATTGTTGTACAATTGATTAATTTGATATGCAAATTTTATATCTTATAGACTAAGCTACAATACATGTTTTCCCGACGCAGAACGCTTCATTTCGATGCGTAGTCGAAACTATGAACTGGTTTATAGTTAAGACTATAGTAGCCTTAAATTTTCAATATTTAGAAAATTTTCAATATATAGAAAACATTCATGGTCAAAATTTTGAAGCTAGGCTCTATCTGTCTAACAACAGCACAAAAGAAAAATATTCTGGGCAATAAATGAAAAAAAATATTATAAAAATATATTAAAACTTTCTATATAAATAACAAATTTTTTTATATAATATCCAATCAGTCCAGGGACCGGTTGTATAAAAATGTAGTTAAAATTAACTATAGTTATTGCGAAAGTTAACCAATCAGAATCGATTATTTTAGACTTAACTGTACTATTTATCTACAAAACGGATAGTTAAAAAAATAGTTAAGAGTTTTATACAACCGGCCCCAGCACTTAAAAATATATCTAACAAAACCACAGATAAACACGTCAATGCTCACGTAAAACTTTCACGTTTGTCAAGAATATTTGACAGGTTTTAAGGTACGTTTACACGTTAATGATGCACGTTAATGATGCACGTTAATGATATTTGAAAAATACCTGGCAAACGTCATCTGGCGACATCATCAACTCAAAATATTCGTCATTAACATTCAGCAAAACCTAAAATCGACCCGACAAATCGCAGCGTGTAAACGTACATTAGGCCTGTTCTCACGATCCGATTTGTCGGATCCGATTCTCCTCTTGACGTATGTGATTTACTGGATTTGTTGAGAAGAGTAAGGCTATTGGCTCATACCTGGTGAAAAATGTAGTTGTTGGTGTATTGTGTGAAATCACATACGTCAGGAAGGGAATTGGATCCGACCAATCGGATCGTGTGAACAGGCCTTTAATCTGGTTAGCCAATCATGTTTAACCAACGTCAAGTTGATTGGCTGAGTTAATTGAAACCTTCACGAGAGAATAGAGAATGCTTTGAAAATGTTTCAATGATTCGCTCGTAATTTTTTCAGCGTAGCTTCCTGTTCTTCCAAACGTTGTTTCAACTGTATAACCTTGGCGTCACGTGCTGATAAAAACTCACCCTTTCCAGGCTCTCCGGACACACCATTAGATACAGGAATATAAATCGTTGTACTATTAAGTGAATTCTCGGAATAAATAGACTGTTTCTCAGAAATCATCGTTGGACTACTAAAGGAATTCTCAGGCAGTTTTACATTACAAGTGTTATTATTATTAGTAGGACCCTCTTGAAGAACTTTGTTCTTTCCAAATCCATCTAAAATGGCAGAACAACCCTCCTCCGTTCGGTATTTATCAACAGAAACATTACTATAGTTTGAAAGAGCATTCATTCCTTTCTGAGTGTAAACAGTGGACGGCGTATTGGAAAGCATACCTGCCGTCCCGCTAGCTTGGTTTTGAGCCGTTTGTTGGAAACCAGAACACACAACATTCGATCCATCCTGGGTGGATGGTGTTTCGGAGAACTGCGACGAAACGTTGATAGCCTGATGAGACGCTTTGTTACCCTCGGCAATCGGTTGCTTTAGTTTGAATCGGGCATAAAGCCCGTTACCTTTCGCCATACTATTTCCTCTTTCCACCAAGTAATTGTCAGTCAAAATAGATTTGAGTTGTGACATTGGTTCGTTATTGTTATCAACATAATTGTAATACCTTTGATTGGAGAATTGGGCTGTGTTTGGTTGGGCTTGAGTTTCATACAAAATTTGATTTGATGTTTGCTTTTCTAAGGGTAGAACCCCATTAGCAATCTGCTGTGGATTATATTGAACCGGACTATACACGTACTCTTGTGGATTAACCTTTTGAACTGGATTAGACAAATATTCGTACGGTTTAGCATTACCCTGTTGGACGGAATAATTCAAATATTGTTGTGAATTAACCGGTTGAACTGATTTTGAGAAGTAGTCTTGAGGAGTATAAACCTGTTGTACTGGTCTATTCTGGTATTCGTGTGAGTTGACCGGTTTTGGTAGGATCGCTTGTGGATTATAAACCTGTTGTACTGGTATATTCAGGTATTCTTGTGAGTTAACCGGTTGGACTGGTTTTGGTAAGATCGCTTGTGGATTATAAACCTGTTGTACTGGTTTATTCAAAAATTCTTGTGAATAACCTTGCTGGACTGGTTTTGACTGGTACTCTTGCGGAGTATAATAAGCCTGATGTACCGGTTTATTAAGGTATTCTTGTGAAATTACCTGTTGGACTGGTTTAGACAAGTACTCCTGGTAATTATAATAAGCTTGCTGTACTGGTTTATTCAAGTATTCTTGAAAATTTTGATGAGCCTGTTGTACTGGTTTGTACCAGTTTTCTCGCCCCTGTTGTAAAGCAGCTTGATTCATAAAGTCGTTACGAAAGCGGGGATGTTGACTCGAGATTGGAAGAGCGCTGAAAGCTCCAAGTTGTATAAAGGGTGGGGAACACGGGGGTGTAAAAAGAACACTGTTTTCTTGTTTTGTGTTTGAGATAAACTGTTGTGCTGGATCTTTTGATAATGAAAATACATTAAGAATCACAGGCATATTATCGTTTTGAATTTCATTTCTGAAGTTCAAAACATTTCTCTCCGGAAAGCTGGTGTTTGAATTCAGTTCAGATGGAGGCGGCTGCAACTTTACATGACTCAAAGGTTCTTTTAAGCTTCGTACAGGTATCTTCCAGCCTTGAAATACTTGATTTTGATTTCGTGAAACCTGCGGCGGGTTTCTTAGAAGAGATTTCTTCAAATTTTCCCCAATTTCTTTAGAATTATTCTCGAATTCTTCGGTTTTCTTCACCGATTCTTTAGAACTTCCGAAAGATTCCATGCAATTATTTACACGTTCTTTCGAATGTTCTAAATTGCTATTAGATTCTTTCGAACTGTTCGATGATTCTTTCGAGGCTTCTTTAGAATCATTCGGCAGTTGTTCTAATTGATTAGAATGTTCTTTAGAATTGTTTGACCGTTCTTTCGAATAGTCTAATTGTTCTTTCGAATGTTCTTTTCGAAAATCGGCGATATTCCATTTCCATTCAGAAGAATCAGTCGCATCGCAAGTACTTTCTGTCGCAGTTTCGGGATCAGATTTTATCCGTTTTGTCTCAGGTTCGTCGCTAGCATGAACGGAGTCATTTTCCACAAGTGGTTCTTTGTTAAGCTCATCGGTAATCTCTACTGGTCGTATTCGTCTAAAATTTTTAAACGACATTAATATGTGTAAACTAATATGTGGAATTCAGTCATTATTTTTCCTTTAATTTGAAGGCTACAGTGGATATGTGGATATACGAAGTGTAACGCATGAAAGAGACAAGATCAGGACGATCTCAGCAGTTCTTCTAATTTTGATGAATTATCAGAGTATGTTGAACATCTTTAGACTTTACACCCACATATTTACGTCATTGAAACGGAGACAACAATCTTATTCGTTGACTTCATTTGACATAAGTGGTCATATAATCATATTTTATCTAAAGCTCCCAACTTCTTAGAGAGATAATGATATTACCATCAGTAAAGGGAAACCAAGTAACCAACTACTACAACAATAATAACAACGACAATAACAACGACAATAACAATAGCCTTCTTCAGAACGGTCACTTTCAAATTGCGCAAGTGCATAATTATGTATTGATACATTTCTATCTTGTTTACTTGTTGATAAACAATGGCAATGCCGTTTTTCCAAAGACAAAATTGCACAGTAATAATTGCATTCCCTGGAGCATTCACAACGCCGTTCTTGATGAAACCAGACAACGTTACTGTATTTCATCATTATCACATGTTTAAACAACACCACAAAATTAACCGACTGGCGCTACTCGACTCGTTATTAAAGTCTTACGCTGCTTGTATGACTTATATATTGAATATATCTTCAAATCTATTAAAGAATATATTTATATAGTATTAGGAGTGGATAAAGGCATAGCGCAACAAAGACGGAATCACATGAACCGACTCAGTATTGTTACAAAATAGAGTTGACAATCATGATATAGGTTGGCCATATTTATACTAGAGACAGATGATTTGTCTGGATGAACAGGCAAAGAGAAGACAGTCTGTGGCTGTGTATAAATGCGGAAACAGACGGATCACCTCTGCGTTGTTCGTTCATCTCAGTGCGTGCTTTGTCTTGATGGACGATCCATATAAGTCGAACCATATATTATAGGAAAACTATATTTACTCCACGCGGTTGTTTACAAGTGCGAAATTGTTATAATTAGCTCGCTATGATGGTGATCATATCATGAAGACCATGAATACGAACGACCGTTATAATCAAATGAAAACCAGGCTAAAGAGTTAAGAGTTATGGCTCAAAATCAGGCGCCAATGCGACATATAATATAACCTTCACAATACGGACAATATGGTTTATAGCTTTCCCGATTGTTGTAACATTCATAAATATCGAATTTGGCGCACAAAGCATACCATGTGGTTTCTTATGTACCTTTTAATACATTCATTCAAATTTTTCCGCCATATTTCTTACGTGAAGTCGCAGTTGGTGGAACAGTTAGCTACCTACCTTGGTACATTTTGCTTTCGCTTCATGACGTGTTCGAGTCAACCGCACTTCAACGTGCTTGTAAATATGGCGACTGGCGAGATAGACAACAATGTCCTATTATTTCAACCTTCAGATTTCTTGATATTAAATCACCCGCGCAGTGTTTAAACATTCGTTGTTACTAAATAAAGAAAGGTACATTCAGTAATTACCGTTTGTTTACATCGAAATAACAGTACCATGCGACAAGAGTTACTGGTAAACAGAATCAAACGTTCTCGAACGGTTATTTTCTGCTAACGTCATATCGTTAATTTTCAACGTGAAATCTAAACCTTTAGAATTCAATTCAATTATCAACTCCTTTGACGGTCTATTGTTACACATCAATTTCGCTTAAAATGAAACACGCTGGTTTAACAAACTAAAGGTTACCATTTTTACGCGCTTCTGTGTGGACATCCTTCGGTTCTTGCTTATTTAGAGGAATAAAACTATCGTTTGTGTAAAGGAATCGAGATACGAAAATCGCGCGGTATCTTTTTAATCTAAACACCTCTGTGCTTATCAATCAATGCATATTTGCATAACCTTGATAAGGAAGTCCATATATGGGCAAAAAATGAAATCACGCAGTCGTTGATTGAATCTGTCACACTGGGGTTTAATTAACGTTACACGTAGCGAAATGTGATTGGTGGAGCGCGTAAAGCCCTTTTTCAGTGTAACCGCTTTTGTAATTTATTTAACAGCGGTTTAGAACATTTCGCTAAACATTTTGCAACAGAAAAATGGTTTATACAGGGTGTATCAAAAAAACTACAAATACCATAATGTGTATGCACGAGATCATACATTAGAATTTCAATGGCTGTGCAAATAATTACGCTTCTGGGATTTGAAAATACGTTTCCACGTGCAGTACTATCAAAATAAGCACACAAAGTGAATTAAAATTAGTTCGATTACGAATGGCTCAGCTAACAACAGAGCAAAGAATATTTCTTGTTTTAAAGTACGCCCAAACTCAAAACTCGACAGCAGTCATTCGTAAACTGAGCCATTCGTAATCGAACTCATAAGTTTAATTCACTTTGTGTGCTTGTTTTGATACCCCTGGGAAACGTATTTTCAAATCCCAGAAGCGTAATTATTTGCACAGCCATTGAAATTCTAATGTATGATCTCGTGCATACAAATTATGGTATTTGCAGTTTTTTTGATACACCATGTAGGATGGCATTGTTTTGTTGTGCCATTGTTAGTTGTTTTCAGCGACGCAAATGTACTGTTATCAACAGGGTTACCACTGGCAATTTTTCACAGACATTTGCAGAATTTATACTGGAGCATTACAGACGCATAGCCTCGACTTCGTTCTTTTGAAAACAGACAAAAACTTTAAACATCACGTATAAGACTGGTCAAATTCAAAAGAAATCAGAGAATGAAGTCGAGGCTATGCGAGAAAAAAGAAATGAAATGAAAGATGCGACAACACAGGCAAATGCCGCAAAGAACTTTAACTCAAGCACGAGCACAATGCTCTACAGATAAGCAACTCAAGGAAGAAAAGTAAATTTAAGAGAGAAACCTCTCTACCTCTCTAATTTAAGAGAGAAACCTCTCTTTGTCGACCTGAGCCTTATCCTAGTTCTATGGACATATAGTACACCAATGAAATTTGTGATCACAGTTGAGTTATCTCACGTAAAAATCGATCTTTGACAAAAACACTTTCAAAGTTAATAATCAACATCTTTGAAAGAGGTCTACATTTCATATAAAAGTTTGATCAAAGAAACTCTTAGACAGTCTAAACCTTGTTACCTCGAATGTTTCCCTAGCTTGCCCAATTATTCTCGGAAACAACATGCCTCGAAGATATTCATCTTCACGTGCAAGTTACGTCACCGATCGCCGCCATGTTGGATGATTTTAACATAACATGGATTTTGCTTGTTTGCATGCAATTACGTCGTCCGCCGTCTAAAATCCCGACCAAAAGAACACCAACTATTACTTTCAAAAAAGCCAACAGGCAACAATTTGAGTAAAAAACTAATTAAACTATGCTGTAACTTGGGCAACTTTATTTACTTACCTTTCAAAATCAGAAAAAAGATATAACATAATAAAACGTCTACTCATGGAAAATATTTTTTTCAAACTTAAATTTTTGTTTTAAATTTTGCGAAAGGACTGGGCTCAAAATGGTAAAAAAACATTATCAGCGGCATTATGGGCCCGTTTTCCAAAAAACTTCATTTAAATTTAATTATATGTGATTAAGAATAACTGAAAAAGTCGACTACAAACGGTTGTTATCAGTGCTTCCACTTGCCAGCAAAAGGAAATTTTGGTCTCTGGCAGGAAAAAAAGGAAATCCATTTTGGAAGGAAATTGAATGAATTGCCAGGACTAATTGTCAATAAATCAAGTAGTCTATTTGTGGTGAAATGCCATTAAAATTAATGTTAAGTGTGCAATGAAGTTATATCTCGCCGGGACGCATGCTGTTGGGTAAAATGGCACTAGATTTATGCAATATTTTATACAGCAAAAGGGTGGTACAAACACGAAATTATTACATATTTGTTTGGTTTAGTTCACCTAAGCGCTAATTCTCGAGTAGGAAAACGTTTTTAAACGTTTAAAAAGGCTTAAAATTAATTGTAAAAAGGAATTTACGATTCCACATGCCAGGAAATTTGGAAGGAAATTATGCAATTTTTGGAAGGAAATTTCGTAAAAAATAAGGACGAGAAAGGGGAATTTAGCTTTGGGCGAGTGGAAGCACTGGTTGTTATGTCCAAAATATCCAAATTTTTTGAGAAATATAAACAATAAATGTTTACTGTATTCATTCACAAGATTTATATTAAAAGTTTACATATTGATATTTGGTCTAATATCCTAAATTGTTTGAATGAAAAACACTTTTATTATTAACCTTTTGCTGTCATGCATGAGTTGTAATTAAACTGCTACATAAGACGAGTTTATTGAGAATCCACAAAAGGTTTTTTAAATCCCGAATCCCTTTTCTCAATGTTTTTTTCCGTAGATTTTTCTGATCACGTAGATTTTTCCGTAGATTTTTCTGTTCTCTCTATAGAGGCCGGTAAGGCCATGATTGGATCATCCCTTATTGATCCATTCTTACAACAAGAGGAAACCTAAACCAAACTATAATTCTATTTATACAGGATAGCTTTATCTAAACTGCCAAACTGGTGATCCTATGAAGGTCAAGTAAAGGCCATTTTGTTACTATACTACTTCGTGTTACTATATAAACAGAAAACCTAAACTCAACTGATTGAAATTCATATTTATACTTGATAGCTCTATCAGTTTTAGCACTGTTTTTTCAGAGGTACGCAGAGGTTCAGCAAGGCCTACAAAGGGCCAAAGACGGAGTAAAGCAGAGTAATCCGTGAAAATTCTCAGATTCAAATATATTTCATTTTCTCAAACTTTTAATATTGTATGTTACGTAATGTGCTGAAAGTTTAAAAATATTAAACAGCAAACCCCTTTGACCCCAACTGTTCATTGACATTGGACCTCAAAGTTCGTTTTCCATTTCAATTTAGTTTTGGTTATTGTTCATTATAAAGTGTGAGAACTTGCCCACGCGAGGCGTCTCGTTGTTTATTGATAACAGCTTGTTGTATGTTAATTGTTTTCCTTTAATAAATTTCATATATATCATGTTTCCATTTCTCTTTTATTGCCGTCTATTTCATAAATACCGCCACAAGCTTTTAATATGTCAGCACATTGGCAATAAGACAAGGACTTGAGAATCAAATCTGTCTGATTTAGGTCATTAACCCAAAAGCCTCCAAATCCGATTGAGTCAACCACTCAAGCCTGCTTTTGTCTATTTAGCTGTCAAAGGAGCAAGATATAATATTAAACGCAACGTTTATCATCTTAGACCAATGAAGTTGCGATTGAACAGCTGTGTTTTGTTCATTTCATTAATGAAAGAGCGCTCATTTGGTTCATAAAAATATAAATTATCCATATCAGGCCTCCGCAAAGCTGCAGATAAGAGGTATAAGAGAGAAATTAGAGAAACTATTCAAAGCTATTGAAAGATGGAAGCGTTTAGTCCAAATGAGACTTCGAATATGAACGGTGATTCAGTATACAGTCATGCGACAATCTATAAAACTGTTTTTATCATCTTATCTGTCCTAATTGCGCTTAGCAACAGCACTGTACTGCTTTTATATCACATTAATCCGCATATACGTTCGACCAAGAATCTTCTTTTGGCGAGTTTAGCGTTGTCGGATCTTTCTGCTGGGACGGTAGTCATTCCTATTACGCTGAGATGCTTTGGCGATCTTGAATCATGGAGCATCTGTATTGCTTCTTCAATTCTGTTCAGATTTATTGCATTTTCAACCATACTCCATATCCTTGCGATTATTTTCGAGAAGTACATCAGTATTCTACATCCGTTTTGGGTCGTTCAAAAGAAACATCTCCGCGTAGTAAGCGGTTGTATTTGGGCTGTATCGTCTATCGTTGCTATCTTACCTTTGGCATGGCTGCTGGACGGTTATTCAAAAGATTCCGACCTTGTTCGAAAGGAACTGGTGTATTTTCTTGTGACATTTATTGGTCTTTTTATTACACCTTTCCTTTTGATTGTTTTCGCACAAGTACGAATGTTTAGAGCGATTTCCCGTTCGTTTACTATGCTCGAAAGCGCTCCAACTTCTCCTGTAAGAAGTCCAGTTGAGAGCTTCAATTTTTCATCGCCGCAAAGTCCATTTCGATCGCAAAGCGACTCGATCAAGGAGCAAGGTTCTTATAGAAAATCTTCCACCCAGAATCGAAAGGTTTTAACCGCGTTTGCATTAATGCTAGGGACATTTACAGTATGTTGGTTAACCTGGTATCTTGGAGTGCTCCTCTCATACGTCGATGAAGAAAACTTCCGCAGTTTTTCAGCAGATTTAAAACAAATGTTTCAGGTTATGGTCTTCTTGCCATCTCTCATGAATCCGTTGTTGTATACGTATTATAAACAAGACTTTCGTCAAGCTTTGCAAGCTCTTCTCAAGACTTCATTGAAAACACTGTGTCATTGAACTCTACTGTTGAGCATGGTTGATTCAAAAGTGTAAGACTGTTTCTCATAACTCTCTGTTGAAGATATTTCTGCTACTTCTCTAATATACTCCCAGTCTGAAGGAGACGTTTGATTCTATTCTGTCTCATTAACGGCAGACATTTCCAGAGAGACCATGACAGCTAACATAGAGCAACACCATGCACATGATTGCATTATTTGAAGAGGCGATAAAGTTCATGTTATTTATCATGGCTATATTCATCACGGAGAAGTTATGAAATTCGATACAAACACTGAAAGATGAGATTTCAAGGATGGCGAGCGGGATCAACATCCAGTAGTACTGCAAGACGCGGAATAACGTTTATTTTGATAACGGGGTGAAAGGAAGAAAAATTTCGAATTCGAGGATTCAACAAGTCGTGGGCCGCGGAATGAGGAAAATAAACAGAGAACATTAATCAGGATTTAAGAACGCAATTGTGGACCGTTCATGCAGTGAAAGCTCTACTTGATATATAGACTTATAGCCATAGAGTATATATATAACCTAAAACGAATTAAACGTTTTTGAACTTGCAAATATCAAGTTTTATAGCTTATGTATAGACATTATGAATTTACAGTAAGGATTGTAAAAAGATACACATAGATAAAACAGCATGTGGCAGCAAACATCGAGAAAAAGCTGAACAAATAGAGCCACTCTACTGTCTGTATATAGCCTACATTCAAATTAAATGCTCGTAAAATGTAAAATTCAAATTTTCAAATACATGAAATATAGCTCTATTTAGTAGAAAATATAAGTGTTGATAAAATACTTGTATGTCAATTATGTTTCAATTATTCGTATCTGTGTTTTACATGTTATTTTTCCAAGAACTTTAACTGTGCTACATGGACTCCTTCCTTAACTTACGTAAGAGTTCAATTCATATAAACTCGTTTCGAGTGCTTGCATCTGATTGATTATTACGTGCGCGCAGAATCGGAGAGATCTTGGAATCGATTGTTGTGATAAGTATATATATTAATTAAGAGAGTTGCAAGTTGCAACACTTCAAAAGTGAAGTGCATCATTTGCGGCGGTTCGTAAATGATTAAAAAACGTCCGCATCTATTCATGTTTAGTTTAGTATGTTTATGGTTTGTTTTCCAAAATCCAAATGACCTCGTTTCCTATAGTATACGAAAATTGGACAGTTCAGTTCATTTAAGTTAACATGAGTTCATTTGCACTGATGAATACAGATCCGCGCTTACGAATCGAACTTAATTATTTACGTTGTGTTCTTCAAAAAATACAAAACTGTATATATCTGTGTAACACAGATATATACAGTTTTGTTATTTATCTGTAAGGACGGCGATTAGACGTTTGCAAAATCCTTTTCAAATGATGTTATTTGATGAAAACTGATTTGTGCATCGCGCCGACTAGTCGAAGAAAATATATGAAAATATTACGTAGCTATTACAATCTACAGGGTGTATGAAAAAAAAGGAATCCATCTGGCATCGATCTTTTATGCTTAATAATTTTTGGAATACTATAGAGCTTATAAAGTGATTTGGGTCTTATTTTAAAGCTTGTTCTTTTCTCTTTCGAACAAGTGGTCATAGGACATAGCTATGTGCCTTTACTCCCTTTAGTACAAGTATTAATAACTGCACAAGAGAAAGAGAGTTGATGAAACCAGGGCTTGAATGATTAAGAATCAAGATACATACTATGGCATATTAAATGAAAAACGTATTTAAATCTTGAATTATTTTCACACGCGACAGAAAATCGTAAATTACAACGAAAAACGTAAATTATAACGAAAAACGTGCCATTCTGAAGGTCATACGAATTACATGTAATTAATTAGTACAATGTCACAATCACAATGCAAGGTCACTGTGGTTTATTACGGTTCTTAAATAATAAATATTATGTGAAAATTTCAAGCCGACTGTATCAATCTTCAGCTGAGAGCAAAGATAACGGCGATACATAGATCACAACTTATCTTTGAGTAAAGATCGAATAAATATTGACTATATTTCCAAGAGGAAGAGATAGCATCTCAACAACTGATAATAAAAAAACTAGGAAGTGATTTCATGGAAAGAAAACTAGCAAAGATGTTTTTTAAAGTTATTCTTATTACGAATGCAGTGGTCGTGCTTGCTTTTCATTCGAAGGCACCGAATCAAAGACAAAGGTCAGTATATGTTTTCGCATTTTACGAAAGTTTTATATGATTATCGTCTATTGATTGTTTTTACTTATACATTGTCTGTGAATTGATAAAATTTACCAGAAAAATGTTAAAATTTTATTCACGATAAATACAACGTTTTTTTGACAATCAGAATGAAAGAGCTACATCAAATTTTATCACAATTAAATCTCAGACGTGACTACGTGAGGGGTCCAGTGTATACATAGTGATTAGTGTTCTGTGGACTATAGTATAGAATAAGCTGTCGTGGTTTGCTAACTGAAAAGATTAAGAACCGTTATGGCGTTAAAATAATTTTTCAGATATTTATTCTATGACAAAAAAGCATGAAACGTTAAAACTGTTTTCCTAAACGAATAAACGCCATCTTTTTATATTACATTTTCTAATAAAAGAGTTCAGACTTCTACTAAATGTCTCATATATTCTTAAAATATTTTGATTGCAAAACATTTTGTATCGATAAAACCTATAGACTGAGGGCTAAGCCGCTAAGGCGATTTTTAATTAATCTTTCAGTTCTAACCACTGAAACCACTGATGGTTCTAACCACAATGCCGCTGGGCGGGTTAACTCTTCACTAAAAAGTTAATCGTCAGTCCTCCTTTTATTATCTTATAGCAATTGTAAAATTGATGCATAGGAAGTATAAGATAATTAGATAAACATATATATTAGTATCTTATTTATATAACTACCGGGGCCTTTATCAGAAAGAAAGTAGAGAAATTAAGCAGTTATAGTACATATATAGACACGATGAAAAAGCAATCGCAAAACAATTAATAAAAAAGTAGAAGAGCAGCTATTTACAAGAAAAATTTATAAATTGGTTAATTATTAGTATGGTAGAAATCCTTAAGAATATTCTTCAAGCTTAACATGTTGACTTGATGTAGAGTCCAAAAAGAAGAAATATGGAGAAAATGTCGAACTCAAGCTTTACTGGAATTTTTACAAACAAAAGACTACGACAGTCATGTTGCACCAGGTAGGGTGGACCTCAAGTGACAACAGTTGAGAACTGATAGAGCTATCCAGTAGAAGTAAAGTTATGTTTAGTTTAGGTTTCCTCCTGTAATAACACTGGATCAATAAGGGATATATCTTACTGAACTTCTACTAGGCAGAATAATTTAGAACTGATAAAGCTATCATAATAAAGTTAGCTTAGTTTAGGTTTCATCCTGTAGTAACACTGGATCAATAAGAGATGACCCTTACTGGATTTCTAGGGAGAACAGTTTAGAACTGATAGAGCTATCCAGTATAAATAGATGTAGTTTAGTTTAGGTTTCCTCCTGTAGTAACACTGGACCAATAACGGATGATCCTTACTGGACGTCTGGACCTCTAGTCTATAAAGTTAGATTTTATTTCTCTTTTTCAGGGCAACCTCTTAAACTCGATGTGCAATTGGTTATTGAATCTTTTGACGACATTAAAGAATCTTCCATGGTAAATTGAATTAATCTTGAGCTCCATTCAAGTGTAACAAAACACATTCTTATTGATGGATATTTTGAGAGAACGTCTGTGAACACATATATTTTTACTCGTACTATTTCATTTTCTAGGAATTTTCGCTGTACGTGTATTTAGTTCAGAGATGGACAGACCCTCGGCTGAAGAACGTTGTGAATACATCGACAGTTGTCACAGGGAAGGATATTGGTCTATTCTGGATACCAGACACGTACTGTGTGAACGCACGACAGAGTGACTTGATGATGACGGATGAACACTCACATAGCATGATTAAACTAGACAAGTCTGGTAGATTGACCTACAGTAGGGGGTACGTTTGGAGAAATATTTTGTATCTGATTATTACAAACATCATCATCGATACCGGCCACCACCTTCACCATCATCATCATCTTAATTAATATCCTCAATATCCTTATCATCACGACCATCATCATCATCACCACCACCACCATCATCATCATCACCACCACCACCACCATCATCATCACCACCACCACCACCACCATCACCATCACCACCTCCACTGTCATAATCACCACCACAGACACCACAATCGTCACCGCCATTACCATCACCACAACAGTCAAGATCAACATCAGCAGAGCTACCATCACCTCCACCATCACCACCATCCTAATCATTATCATCACCATCACTCGTATACATTTTTGTTTCTTAATACAGAACATATTTAAAGACATCGTGTTTAATGGATCTACGAGATTTCCCAATGGATTATCAAAAATGTTCAGTTCATTTTTCGTCCTGTAAGTAATGTGTATATCATTTGTTTTAGAAAATAATGTTACATAAACTCTATTTGCGTTCCTTTTTGTCAAACTCAACATTTACATTAATCATTATCAACAAAAACTAGTTAAAATCATATATTTAAATCATAGGAATAGTTGACAGAATATATATAAAAAAATGGAAGGAATCGTTAAAATGGTAGTAAAAATTTCTAGTCTTGACTTTAAAACGTTTTCACACAAACGTTTTTGATATTTTCAATAAAAGAAGGTTATATACTAAAATATGTTTGCATCTACAATATTACACGCTATTATTCTATGCCATTATCTAATTATTCATTATTCTATTATTTAATATAACACATTCTTGAATTTTAAACAGATTTTTCTGAAAATTCAATTCAAACAAAAACATACAGTACCTTAATACTGATGGTCAGAACCAACATAACATAATCATTATCAACAAAAACTAGTTAAAATCCTATATACTGCATCTAAATTATATACATAGTTGACAGAATTAACAAAACTGTAACAATCGAGTGTGTTCATCAGCTGTTGGGCATCCATCGTTATCAGACTGTATAAATTGTTGTACACCAGATGATCCGTGGGCAGAATCCTCTCTATCTCCTTGCAAATTAGGATGACCATTTGATTGAACAGGACCACCAGTCTGCTGCCTGGCACCATTTGGTTGCACAGCACCATGGCCATTTGGTTGCTCGACAACACCAGTTGCATTCACAGCACCATAATTACCTCCGATTGGTTCAGCATTCCCATCTCTTTGTTCAGCATTCCCAGCATTCGCTTGCTCATTTGCTTGATCAACTTTAGGTTGCTCATATAGACGGCAAAGCATTAGCAGGAAATGTAATGCTAAATGCAAAGAGGCCGCAAGCTGGAAAAGTGGCCCGATTGCAAACAAATCTCGCAGAGCTCGAAGCTTATTTGATTCAAGATGCTGGTGTGCGATTTTATCCATTATACCATTGAATTCGTCAAGGATACTACCTATAAACCTTGCAAACAGCCCACAACAAAGAGCAGAGACAAAAAGATAGTTTCTTGCATTGAAATTTTCTCTTGATTCCATGGTGCTAACTGGAATACCTGTATACACAAGTAACAGAACCAACAAGCTTGATCCCCTAGCAAGAAACACACATGCCGACCATTTTACATACGAGACAGGCTCATCATGCTTGAATGATGTTAACGACAGTAAACCAAAACTAAACAAGTATACAATACTTACAGCACCCATTGATGTCACCATAAGCAAAACAAGATTGACCTTTTTCTTATGTAAAACAGGAGTATGAACATTTCTCATCAACAAGTACCCCAAAACAACAAGAGCTAAATCAACCAGGATCGGAAAGAGACTGACAACTACAGGAAGACTCTGGTTCCAGAATTTAGCAGCATTTCCAGCTTGTAGTCCCAGGAAAGCTAGCCCAATACCTACACCTATAGCTGTATAGAGATAACGTTCCTTTGGCATTTGAAATTCCTCGTCGGCTTGCACATCATTTTGTGGGTTTGCACGTCCTTCATCAATTGCTAATGCATGCTCCAAAAACAGTAAAGCACACAAGAGTCTGTAATCAAGAACCAATGCCTTAAACGTGTCGTCGACATATTGTAAAAGGTAACCATGTGAAACCTCATCATATATTTCTATATCCATAAATGGGATGCGGTTTAACCATAAAGTAAAGTTTAAAAAGGATAAAAAGTTAAAGTAAAAGACAGCTCCTTTTTTAAAATCCTCATGAGGCTTGCATCCACGAACACCAATGTATACCCCAACTTGGACAATCTTTTCAAATGCAAAAACCAGAAGATATATAAAAAATGGAGTGCTAAGATTTTCACGCTTCCACACCATAACAATGAGCACAATTTCAAGACCAACTAGAAATGTCGAAATGATAGCAACGACTAGCCCCATACCTCTGTCGTGTGACCCGATGTTGTCCTTTCGAGATTTCACGAATAGAAAGTGGTAGCCGAAAACCACAAAGAATACTGAAACACCACCAAAGCATATATTGTACCATACAGTAATATTATGACTGTTTTCCTGCAAGTATTGCACCGTACAAAGTTGGGTGACTATGCTGCTAGCGATGCCCATGGAAAACACCAACTTTCCAAAAAAATTGTCCAGGAATGGGCGCCTAAACCTAGGAATTGACAGATAGGGAGTTAAAATCAAGGGAAGGAAATGCAAATTCTCTAGGGGGGGGGGGGCAGGTAAGCCACAGCTGCTACGTGCTATTCAAAGTTCATAAATTTCATTAGTATCTATTTAGAGCATGCCTGTAATGTTGACTAAACTGAAAAATTGCCTTGACTAAACTGAAAAATTCAGCATGACAATAAAATGTTTCAAATTGCATAAAATGTTTCTCCCCAAAACATAGGAAATGCCATGGGTGAGGCATTCCAAAACAAGCGCATAAACATTTCCTTTCAAATTTGAAAGGTACCTGCATGATGCATGCATGTGGTCTTAATACTATCACTTTTGGAATATTTCCAAATATCCATAAATTGGACATATCCAAAAAATTTGTCCTGGTCTAGGATATACACTTACAACCTCTCCTAGTCTCCTTAATATGAAAACCTCTCTAATGTGGTCACCTCTCAATACAGGCAGTTTCCAATGTCCAGACATTTTCTTTCAAACAAACCTCCATAAAACAAACACAGTTTGCTGTGTCCTTCAGTTATACAATCCATGAGTAAGTACAGTATTTTCTCAATGTAATTATGCATTATTGATGAGGTCCTGTTAGGGGTTTTAGCTATAAGGTATAACTGCCCCAATTATTTTAGGTACGCAGTAAAAATACTGATAAAATTTTGGGTATAAAGTATAAATGATTACTTCATGGTATAACAAAAAAGTTGGTTCAGGATGGTTAGAATCGACTCATCTAACTTTGATCTCATCGATCCATGTTTGTCATGATGCCAATATTTTCAATATTTATTGCTTCAATTCCGAGAAAAAATTGCTACAAGTGCGACTTTTTAGTATAAAGGTGTGTTTTTTGTTAGACATGTTAGGTATGAAGCTAGTATAAATGACTTTATTTTTATCGGTTTAACGTATAATCAAGACCCCCCTAACAGAGCCTCGCCAGTTGCAACGTTGCGCCCACGTCAAAACCCAACGCCAAAAAACAGCAAAGTTCGTGTATGGCGCACGCAAGCATTATAAAGTACTATTGAACATGAACTTGTGTAGTTCGTTCACTGCGCTAATTTTTACCTTGTTTAAACTTTTTTCGTTAAATCGTGAGCGATGTGGCGTGAAAACTTTAGTGGGACGGTTCAAAAAAGCTGCGCGATGAAAATTTTCAAAAATATGTATCTATATTGTGGTGTATAAACAACTAACAACGAGAGTCTGTGTAAATGCAAGAATGAGTTCAATCTATCGAAGTTTTGAAAATCATTTTCTAAATAACATTATGCCAGACAATATAGAAGTATAGAACGCGGATTTAAGGAAAGAACGTATTATATTTCGTGCGCTGTTGTTAAACGCGTAATTAGAACTGAATGTATCTTGAAAACTTCGGGTATTGTAGGCTTGTGTTACTAGATTGCTGTACATTGTTAGTCGAATTTTAAAGCAATCGTACGAATAGCCTTGCGCAAATTCTAATTGAATACGTAAAACTCTAATAATAATAATACAATAATAATCGGTTTATTAGAACCAAATTGCAGTATAAACTGAATTACATGGTAGAATTTACAAAATGTACACTAATTATTGTATTTTACAGTTATAAAATTTTTAAATCGTTCTGTATTTGTTCTTCGCATATTATTGGGCTCAAATCTTAAGTCGTAATTATGAGTAGTGGGTGCCTGCCTACTGCATGCACTAGTCACCACTTCGGTTTCTCTCCTCTACAGTCGCGGTTCAAGTCTCATCTGACTCGAACCCAGTCCTCAAGTGAAGTCAACTCGAAAAGAGCAAAGTCAATTTCTCCTTTTCTCCGGTTTCCTTCCTCAGGGGAAAGTTGACAGGGTGGGTTAGGTAAAGGGTGAAGGCAGTAATTGGCATATGCTGTTGTGGTGACCCTGTCCTAGTTGGCGAAGCTAAATAAAAAAAATAAATATGTACATTGATCTGGTTTGCAATTACGTCTTTCAGAGGATTAATTGGAGCACTCTCAAGCTTTAGTTTATTAATGAAAAACTCGCACGAATTATGTCTGCGCATACATAACGTTTGTAGTCCTATATGGTTCAATGCGGCGCTTCAGTTTTATATAGTCTGGAATAATGTTATTTCGGGTATTGTTTTGAAATTCGATTATGTTTTGCATATTTTTACGCTCTTTCCAACGGTATATAAAGCAACATACTAGCGCATTCCTAGAAAAACCGAAATCTTAAATATATTCAACTAATTAAAGTGTTAAAACCAATAATACGCATGTTTACTTATGCCAGAATGATAACATTACAGCGTCGCATTTAGTATACGCAAGATCGATAAACGAGTGTTTGGAAAATTCTACATGTTTTACAGTTTTTTATGTTCTTTCCAACGGTATACAGCAATATAGTAACATATCCTTATAAAACCAGACTTTTAAAGATATTTAAAGTGACAAAGGCGTGTATTATTATGCCAGACTATAACATTACAGCTAGCTGAGATTACACCGCCACGGCACATATATATTCACCATTCAGAACGAATTTGCGCACGATCTAGAACCGTCCCAGTAAAGTTTCACGCCACATCGCTCACGATTTAACGAAAAAAGGTTAAACAAGGTAAAAATTAGCGCAGTGAACGAACTACACAAGTTCATGTTCAATAAGTACGACTTAGCACCTGGAAACTATATAATGCAAAATTCTACTCATCATAACACTCGTTTTAGCTCTACTGATTCATACCGACCAAACCTATGTAGAACTTCTTCTTTCCGAAATCAATTCTTCAACAGAGTTGTGTAAGATACTGTGTTAATATAAGAATTGTAGGAATTTCTATTTTAGAGACAGTTGGATTAATTAGATAAGAAGATTGACATTTATAATTGCATGAACTCAAGGATTTTATAATTAGTTGTTTTGTTTGTGCATAGCTAGGGCATATGGCTAGGGGTACTTGATTGATCACGTGATTTGTGCCTTTAAATAATTATGTAATAAGGCCCGTTTACACTACGCACGATTATTGGCACGGCACGGATAAAAATGTTACCCGTGCCACTTTTTCCCGTGCTGAGACTACCTATTTAGGTAGTCTCAGCACGGATAAAATTGGTACGGGTACCAGTTTTATCCGTGCCGTGCCAATAATCGTGCGTAGTGTAAACGGGCCTATAATATATAGTTTCATAGTCAGTTGAATCATTATGTCTTGTGTTTAATAAGGGAAAATATTAAAACAAATTCGAACGATTTATTACAAGTTGTGCTTATATGGAACAGTCTATCGGACGAAATTAAATCATCTCCATCTGTGCTGTCATTAAAATATAAACTTCAACAACACTATTTAGACAAACGTACAACATGTTTTGATGTCGATAGGGCCGAGGACGTGGAAAACTTTGTGTTCAAAATGTCGTTCTTGTTCTGTGTCATGTTGTTCTTAATTACGAATGTTTGTTTGTAACTTAATCTGTGTGTAACCACGTAGCGTTATGAGACGTGATGTAAGTTTGTGAGTCTCATAGTACTTGTGCATGTAGTGATATCAATTTATGCATGGTGGGACTTAATTTAGGACATTTTTGGTCCTGTTGTCTGCGCCATCAATCTATATATTATCTTTGACTGTAAAATTAATAAAATAATGCTTGCGTGCGCCACATAGTACGAACTTTGCTGTTTTTGGTGTTTGGTTACATTTAACATTTTGATCATGCGCCAAGTACATGTGGGCGAATAACGTTGCAATTTTTAACTACCCGATTCAACAGTATCGAAACATACTATATAAAGGTTTTGTAGCAAATAATATATGTCAATATTATTAGCATTGGCATTGCTCTAGTGCGCTCCCAAAATAAAGAAAACGCTATATTTCGTTACGATACGTTTGGCATGCGAAACAGGCTTTATATTTGAGATGAATTAGATATGAAATTGATACATACCGAACAGCAAATAATTCAAGAATTAATACGAATAAAATAAACGCAGAAATTGACCACAGGACAATAGGAATCGTCGGATCCGATGGCGATGTTTCATGGCAAGTTATATTTGGGAGATTTCTTGCACAGGTACAATCATATTCCACAATGATGTTATGGGAATCTTCAGGGATGCAGGAATTTGATACGCGGTAGCCATGAGATTTGACTTTATTCCCAAATTGGGCAAGCATTAGTCGTGTTTGAGGAAATTCCATTGTAGATTCCTGAAAACAACGCTCGAAAACTCAACCTTTACACAAAATAGAACTACAATATCAAATGACGTTATGCAGAATGGCAACGGTTTTCTTTGTACATCGTTTATCAAATAATGCAATTTCTGCGAAATGTGCGTAGTCACGATATTACAGCAGGGGGGATGGCGTGAGGGTTACGTATACGATTCTAGCCAATCAGGATTCAAGAAATACAACCGTGAGGGTTACGATTCTAGCCAATCAGGATTCAAGAAATACAACCAATTGTAAAGCCGATAAATTAACCATGCCTATTATTTTGTCAACAACTAAATGTTCGGCGTGTTTTTTGCTACGAATTTAGATTTTTATCTCTTGATTGCTGCGGAGCGAGCGAGCCTGAAGCGAGCGAGCGTAGCAGCAGCCTAATATGTGCAGAGAGGGAGTTTTGAAGTAAATTTTATTTAGCGCATGGAATTGTGGTCGAGCGCGCTTGCTATGCGCAGAACACAAATTTTAAACTCGCTCTAAAGCTTTTTCAAGTCTATTTTGGCCATTCAAGGTAGGATATTTTGTCTTTTGTTTATATGTTACGTTTACATTTGTTTACTCCTTTTTGGAAAGTTGGCAATCTCAATTATATAAACTATATATTCTGCTAATGTGCTATCGACTTTGCTTGAGCTGTTAGTCCTGTAAAGCATGGAAGTCTTACATAGAGATGTCTTTAAAAGGTTTTTCTATCCATTCGCGCTTGCTTTCTCTTGCTGATTTCCATATTTTGCATCATGATGTTTCGTGTATCAGTGTATGCCGCTTGACGATTGTGACTCCGTGCATAGTTAATAAAGAACTTGACACAAAGTCACAGATATGCAATTGATCGTCTAAATTGCCTGACTGAATCATTCTGATTTGTGCAAGGTTTGACCTATTAAATAGGCTACTGTAGGCATATAAAGTAAGAACAGAATGATGGAACAACGCTTTCGTTTATAGCTTTCCAAATGCAAAATTATTTTGCGCACATGTATATATTTTTAACGCTTTTATACACTACAAAATATGCAAATGTCCTTGCGTGGCAGTGTCAAATTACTCATCGCAGTAAACATGGGGAATTCCATGTGGAAGAACAATACATGGAAAATATTGATATTTTGAAATAGATGTTACAAAATTTGATGTCTTTCATGTTTCGTGATATATTTAGCTTGTCTCATCCTGCAAACTATGCTAGGATGTGCATCTACTGACAGCGCGCAAGCCACTGGGTCAATGCCAATAATTACCGTCTACTAAATATAATTTGTGTTGCATATTTGTTTGCATGTTTGTTTCAAGAAGCTAAAGAATAATAACAGTCCCGCAGCATTCCCTACCTTGCAGGTACCCTAGTTTTTATGAAATATACCAACCCCAACTCTAAATGTCTAAAAATGATTTCAGAGTTAAATCGGGGATTGAACCGTCAACATCCGAATCAAAGGAAGTCGTAGGCGCACGCCTTTAAATAACTACTCGGCCAGGAACAAATCATTACAAACTTTCGCAAAAATACTTCTTTTATTATAAATGATACGAAATGTCAGCTCGTTTCAAAATTTGCGAGAAGCTAACATATTTTTAAATAAAGGTGATGATAGTAGTACTATAGTAGTGGTTATCATAATCCGTCGTCCGCCGCGTATGTACTTCATCTTTTGGAGCCAAAGTGGATCCTTGCACCACAAGCTATACAGCATGGTTTGGTGTATATATCGACTGAGCTCAAGTTCAAGTTAGAGGTACCGTGGGGTGGCTGATGACAAGTTAAGAGCCCGCAGGGCGTGAGGTGTAATGGTGTATAGTGGTCAGGGTGGGGGTTATGGTTGTTTGAATGTTTGGGGGTCAGGATCCCATTGTAACTTCAGAAGATGAAACCCACCACAAACATCCTAAAAATTCCTAACATCTCAAATTCTCATCCACATACGTCGCAAACAGTACTGGAACGAGTTGTGTAAACCTGCAAACAGGCTCAGATTAGTGAATATGTTTGCATCACTGAACTGTATAATAGTTTACATCTACAACATTACATAAAAGCTGTTATTCTATGCCATTATCTATTAATTATCCATTATTCTATTATTTAATATAACACATTCCTAAATAGTAAATATTATTAAACAGGTTTTTTCTGAAAATTCAATTCAAAGAAACATACAGTACTTTAATAGATGGTCAGAACCCAACATAACATTAATCATTATATCAAGACATAGTTCATGCACAGAACTAACATGTCTGTAACAATTGAGTACGTTCACTTGGTGTTGGCAATTCACGGTTATCAGATTGTAACTGCTGTACAACAGATGATTCGTCTCTGACTCCTTGCCAGTTAGGCTGGCCATTTCGTTGAACAGGACCACCAGTCTGTTGCCTGGCACCATTTGGTTGCACAGCACCATGACCATTTGGTTGCTCGACAACACTAGTTGGATTCACAGCACCATAATTACCTCTGATTGGTTCAGCATTCCCATCTCTTTGTCCAGCATTCGCTTGCTCATTTGCTTGATCAACTTTAGGTTGCTCATATAGACGGCAAAGCATTAGCAGAAAATGTAATGCTAAATGCAAAGAGGCTGCAAGCTGGAAAAGTGGCCCGATTGCAAACAAATCTCGAAGAGTTTGAAGCTTATTTGATTCAAGATGCTGGTGTGCTATTTTATGCATTATACCAATGAATTCGTCAAGGATACTACCTACAAACCTTGCAAACAGCCCACAACAAAGAGCAGAGACAAAAAGATAGTTTTTTGTATTGAAATTTTCTCTTGATTCCATGGTGCTAACTGGAATACCTGTATACACAAGTAACAGGACCAACAAGCTTGACCCTCTAGCAAGAAACACACATGCCGACCATTTTACATACGAGACAGGCTCATCATGCCTGAATGATGTTAACGACAGTAAACCAAAACTAAACAAGTATACAATACTTACAGCACCCATTGATGTCACCATAAGGAAAACAAGATTGACCTTTTTCTTATGTAAAACAGGAGTATCAACATTTCTCAATAACAAGTACCCCAAAACAACAAGAGCTACATCAACCAGGATCGGGAAGAGATTGACAACTTCAGGAAGACATTCATTCCAGAATTGAGCAGCATTTACGGCTTCTAGTCCCATGAGACCTAGCCCAATACCTACACCTATTGTTGTATAGAGATAACGTTCCTTTGGCATTTGAAATTCCTCGTCAACTTGCACATGTGGGTTTGCATGTCCTTCATCGATTGCTAATGCATGCTCCAAAAATAGTAACGTACACAAGAGTCTGTAATCGATAACCAATGCCCTAAACGTTTTGTCAACATATTGTAAAATAGGACTATGTGAAACTTCATCATATATCGGTATATCTGTAAATGGGATGCTGTTTAACCATAAAGTAAAGTTTAAAAAGGATAAAAAATTGAAGTAAAAGACAGCTCCTCTTTTTAAATTAAAATCCTGATGGGGCTTGCATCTACGAACACCAATGTATATCACAACTTGAACAATCTTTTCACATGCAAAAACCGGAAGATATATAGAAAATGGAGTGCTAAGATTTTCACGTTTGTACACCATAACAATGAGCACAATTTCAAGACCAACTAGAAATGTCGAAATGATAGCAACGACTAGCCCCATACCTCTGTCGTGTGACCCGATGTTGTCATTTCGCGAAGTCACGAATAGAAAGTGGTAGCCGAAAACCACAAAGAATACTGAAACACCACCAAGGCATATATTGTACCATACAGTAATATCATGACTGTTTTCCTGCAAGTATTGCCCCGTACAAAGTTGGGTGACTATGCTGCTAGCGATGCCCATCGAAAACACCAACTTTCCAAAAAAATTGTCCAGGAGTGAGTGCTTAAACCTAGGAATTGACAGATAGGGGGGTTAAAATCAAGGGTAGGAAATGCAAATTCTCTAGGGGGGGGGCAGGTAAGCCACAGCTGCAATGTGCTGTTAAAAGTTCATAAATTTCATTAGTATCTATTTAAAGCATGCCTGTAATGTGTTTTGGGTCAAGATGAAATTCTTCTTGACTAAACTGAAAAATCCGGCATGACAATAATCTGTTGTCTTGTGTGTAATTCTATGATGTTTTACAACCTTTCAAATTGCATAAAATGTTTCTCCCAAAACATACGAAATGCCATGGGTGAGGCATTCCAAAACAAGTGCATAACATTTCCTTTCAAATTTGAAAGGTACCTGCATGATGCCTGCATGTGGTTAAGATACTATCACTTTTGGAATATTTCCAAATATCCTTAAATTGGACCTGTCCAAAAAATTTGTCCTTGTCCAGGATATACAGTCAAACCTCTCCTTTATATGTGGTCACCTCTCAATACAGGAAGTTCCCAATGTCCAGTTTACAATTCATGAGTAAAAGTACAGTATTTTCTCTGCGTAATTATGCATTATTGATGTATATAACTTATAGAATTAATATGAACAGAACAGCATGGAATCTTATAAATTCAAAGCAATTTTGATCTACCCGATTCAACCGTATCAAATATGTCAGTAATATTAGTATTGGCTGTATTGCTCTAGTGCGCTCCCAAAATAAAGAAAGCGCTATATTTCGTTACGATACGTTTGGCATGCAAAACAGGCTTTATATTTGAGATGAATTTGATATTAAATTGATACATACCAAATAGCAAATAATTCAAGAATTAATACGAATAAAATAAACGCAGAAATTGACCACAGGGCAATAGGAATCGTCGGATCCGATGTTTCATGGCAAGTTATATTTGGGAGATTTCTTGCACAGGCACAATTATGATCCACAATGATGTTATGGCAATCTTCAGAAATGCAGGAATTTGATATGTGGTGGCCATGAGATTTGACTTTATTCCCAAACTGGGCAAGCATTAGTCGTGTTTGAGGAAATTCCATTGTAGATTCGTGAAAACAACGCTCGAAAACTCAACCTTTACACAGAATAGAACTACAATATCAAGTGACGTTATGCAGAATGGCAACAGTTTTCTTTGTATATATATCGTTTTTCAAATAATGCAAATATGTAAATAGTATTTCAGAGTAGTATTTCATGGCAACTCATTTTGTGCGAAATTCAAATGTACGTAATCACGAGATTAGAGCAAGGGGAGCGCCGACATCAAAGGTGCCGACATGAAGATACGCCTCTGTATGTAATTACTCTGTGGTGTAGGCTTTATTCTTATTCTATGGTGTAGGGTTACAATTGTACTTCTAGCCAATCAGGATTAAAGAAATACAACACAAACTAACCAATAATAATGACGCATCCTTTTGGCTCTCTCCTCCGCAGAGGCTTTTTAAAATGTTTTAAATATGAGACGAAAAACACCGCTGACCCGTTGAGAGAGGAACGCAGGCGCGAAACGAATTTTGCTTCGCGCCTACGTTCCTCTCTTCCTTATAATCAGCGGAAGTTCCCCACTCTTCCCTCTACAACTTCATGTTAGGGACACATAATAGTTAGAATTTAGAAACACATAAATACATCAGCCTCGCACCCAGGCGCTTTTTCCTTAAAAGCGCCTGGGTACGAGGCTGTAAATACATAATAGTTTTATTTAAGAATTAAAAAACGAGTCGCGTGCCGTTATGGTGTAATAATGCACGAGGGGTGAATGTTGGGAGAATACGAGAGAAGCTTGTAAAACACGAGGCGTAGCCGAGTGTTTTACACGCTTCTCGAGTATTCTCCCAACATTCCCCCGAGTGCATTATTACACCATAACGGCACAAGACGAGTTTTTTAATTCTTTTATATTATACGTGGTATATAAGCACAGTAAACAATTTTGTTCAAAGATCAATATTGATATTCTCCTAACATGTAATCACTGACGTCACTCGCAAGCTTTTTAATGTTTTCATTGCTTGGCAACAACTACAAGCTTGAATTCTGGCCGGCGAAGGCAGTGTGACCAGATTTGGTAATTTTAATTACTTTTGGTAATTTTTGGCAATTTTTGGGACTTTTTTAGTAATTAAATATTTTTAGTAATTTTTTGGTAATTTTTTGGGAAATTTAGTAATCTGTTGGTAATTAGATAATTTAGATGAATTTCTCAAATTTTACGAATTGTTTTGTATGAACACTGTCACATTTTGAGAGAAAATAGTGTCCTCGTCAATGCTATTTTATAGGCACAGGCAGGAGGCAGTTCGGGCAGCTAAAGAAGCTCAGCCCGCTGGCGCCTGTTGCAACCCCTGAGGCCTGCGCCTAGACAGGGCAAACGACGTTTTTGTAACAAGCATCACACATGCGAAACCTGAAATTTGGCAAACAGAAATTCTCAAATGTTTCCGCAACAATGCTTTCTAGTATTGGGTATTAGGGGGGGGGGGGCAAAGGTCTCTCGAAAAATTATGGACATCTGAAGGCGACAGCCCTTTTGCCCCCCCCCCAGCTCCGCAGCCTTCGCCGCCCCTGGTCCAAAGCCTGAAATCTTGCCAATCTTGGGTTAATAAATTATAGGAGCAATGTGCAGGGACGCCGGAGAGGGGGGCGCGGGGGGCAAGTACCCCTCCTGTCCTTTCATAAGGGGGGCGAAAGTGCCCTTCTAATATATAAGAAACAATAATATTACTGGCGAAGAAGAGAGAATACAGCTGTAAATTAGTCGATCAGTGCTTAATGGAAGCTATTGTTTTCGTTCCGTACTTCTTTTTTTTCTATTTGCGCATAGATATAACAATTAAATCAGTTGAAATTTGAAAATCATCAAAATTCCATCGAAAGGGCGTGACAGCGAAAAATTTTCTCGACTGCCCTTAGGTTCGCATTGCCCCTCCCTGCCCTACTATCGCTCCGGCGTCCCTGGCAATATGAATAATGATATTTATACTCATTATACTCGCTAAGCATTATGGTAGTTAATGCAAAACTGATTTATGAGCTGTTTTGGGAAGTGTGCAACTTTTAGTAATTTTTTTCTGGATTTAGTAATTTTTCGCAGGCATTTTTAGTAATTGGTCCTGAAAAAATCTGGTCACACTGGGCGAAGGAGCGAAAAACTTGCAACTCAACAAAAATTAGGGATTAAAAAGGCACAAAAACTGTTGAAATTTTTTCAAATATAGTGCACAATGATAGACAGATTGGTTTTTCGTTGTTCTGCTTCACTATTGTCCTGGATTCGTATAAAAGCGAAGGGTTTTTCCGTTTTTGTCAAGCTGCTTTGATGACATTGGCTGTCAAGTTGATTTTTCATCTTGAACCAAATATATCAGGCAGTTTTTGTTTGAAGGTACTGTTTGAATATTTTTTGTGTTTTTTGCTAGTTCAGTGGTTGGTGGTTAAAAATTTTCTCAGACAAACTGTCAAGAAATGCATAAACATGTCGTATTTGTGTAGGTTTTTGTCGTTGCATCTTGACAGCGTAAAAACCAGTATATAAGCGCCCTGGTAAAAACTGTACACATATTGTTTATATCTAAATCAATGCCAAAATGGTTAATTTTAATTTTTTGCACCTAGAACTGTGGATAAATTTGGTTTGGTTTGTGTTTAAAAACAGTTTTTGTACCTTTATATGTCAAAATAGTACAGATTTTCGCGTTTCTTGTCGCCGTTGAATGCCAACTTTCAAGAAAAAAAGTATATTTCAAACTCAGAAACAGCTACGAATCTTTATTCGCCGTTTATGTTCCGTTGTTATTTGTTGGCTGGCTTTTTTCCATCTCGTTTAGGTATATTTTTTCTTGCTTTTTGACAGACTTTGGATTTAAAACTATTATTTTTTTGTTCATATTGTATTGACAATTCCGAGGAAAATTTAACAAGCGGGGACGAAGTGAGAAAAATGAAAACGCTGGCCGTGCTTTATTGCGTCATAAAGCACGCGCATTAGCCAATCAAATTGCTCGTTAGATACTACTTATAATATAATAGTTTATAATCAGTGCTCTCACTTCTAAGGATTTTTCCTTAGAAATAGGAATTTTGCAAAGTTTTAAGGATTTTTTTAAGGAATTCCATTTTTAAGGAATTTTCTAAGGATTTTTTAAGATTTCGACCAAGGCCTTCAAAATATTAATATTGTCAGAAAAACGAGTTATCCTTTGATTCTTATATGCATTTTAGTAACAATTGGCCATGTCGCGTAAACTTTTAACAAGTATGTTAATTGGACTAGTATCCCAAAGGTCGAGATTCGATTCCCACCGTGGTCAGGCAAATTTTTTAGCCTGCCCGGTATGGATAACACACTCAGAGTAACACCAGAAACATATTTAATAATTAATATTTACTGTCGTCTGTCGCTTATTAAGCGCAAAAGGTGCTTTTTGTAAAGGACTAAAACAATAAAACCATGATTACGGCTGATCTTGGCCTTATGGGGTACTTAATACTACTTATAAGGATAAACAAGTCATTTAAGGAATTTTGGGGAAATCTGAGGAATTTTGGAGCTCACACTAAGGAATATAAAAATTTGGTTGTGAGAGCACTGTTTATAATGTCGGAAACCTCTGCGGAGGAGAGAGTCCTTTTGGCGCTAAAAGTAGTTTTGCCAAGTTTTGCCTATTTTAGTAAATTTTGACTACTTTTCAAACGATATTTTGCTCTGATATATAGAATATGCAAAGAATATGCATCTAGAATGAAATAAAAGTGTGGAAATTGCTAGAATGGAATATGGCAAAAGGAATACAATAGTATATAATTATTTATTTTACATGTTAAAGTACAAGTCTCTTGTACTTTAATGCCTTTATAACATAATTCCTATATCAATATTTTTTCTACAGACGGCTATTCAGTGAAGTCTGTTTTGTATAAGTGGAATGACGAAGCGAAGGTTTCCACCTCAAATACTTTGATCAGAGAGTTGGCACAATTTGTGTTGGTCAAGTCTTCGTCGTCTACACGTAATGTTATTTACTATTCCGGTAAGTTTGAACCGGAAGACTAAAGCTATATACTACAATCATATATATCTATATCAGTTCTATCTTTGAACTGTGATCTCTAGGGAAAATGCACTTCTGAGATTTCGAAAATACAAAATTTCCAAAATTTCCCCTACCTCCAAATAACAATTTACTTCCGACGGCACTATATATTTCATATACTGCAGGATAGCTCTATCAGTTCTAAACTGTTGTTCCCAGTGGTCCAGTAAGGAGCATCACTCATACAATATTTAATACTACAGGAGAAAATCTGCAAACTGAAAGCACTCTTCTCAAGGATGCTAAGAAGGCAAAATTATAATCAGAAAACTGCGGACTGCAAAAAGCACCCAACAAAGTGCTGAGCTCATGACAAGTTGACCCGAAATTTAACTTCTCAGAATTAAGACTGTATGCCCTCCAATGAATTAAGACTGTATGCCCTCCTTTTTTGTACACCTCACTTAATATCTCGTTATTTTTAGGCAATTTCACTGTTTTAACAGCGACGTTTGAATTCAAGCGTCGTGTCGGCTACTACTTACTCCAAGTGTATTTACCATGCGCTATTCTAGTTATGCTGAGTTGGATTGCATTCTGGATGGACAAACGTGATACAGGGAACCGTCTGACAGTTGGGGTGACTACGATTTTGACCATTATGTTTTTACTAAGTTATGGTAATTCTTCTGTGCCGAAAATGAGTTATGTTAAAGCAATGGATATTTATTTGTTGTCGTCGTTCGCGTTTATTTTCTTCAGTCTTATCGAGTCTGTGCTGTGCTGGAGGTTTGATAATATTGATTCACGACAGAAAGAAACTAACAAAGTAGGTATATTGTAGTGTGTTATACCTTGGCCCAATGTATCTTAGAGACAACCAATCATCAGTCAAGGCATGTCTGACGGGACTGACGGATCATCCGTTTTAGTGTAAACACAAGACAACTGACTGTCCAGAAGAACTAGCTAGAATAACGTGATCTATATTGCAATCTTCGCCATAACTGGTTGAGACTATACCTTTCCCTTTTGATAGTCTTCCTTCAGTTTTTGACTGAAAACCGTAATAACATACTGGCTTAGAAAACTCATCAGCTGACAGAGTTTCTTATCCGTATGCAAATGAATTCTTAGCCGTCTTACCTGTATGCAAATGAGCCCGTTTACCGGCGTTTATAGCTATCAGACGAACTATCTTTTCTTTGCCCAAGTTCGTCCAGACTGATTATCCGTTTAGTATAAATCTGGCCATTAGTAACGGTTATCTCTTTCTGAATGAAAAAGTGGGCAATGCAATGTATTTTTTTGTTTCAGGGAACGCCCAAACATATGTCGGCCAACGACGTACCTCCTGCCCTAAACGACAACAGTCATTGGCGAGGTCTCAACAAGAGGGTAAACAGTGCATCGAAGCCTACACCAGGGGATAACTGCGAGACCAGTATCCCTAAACCTCCCTCCAATCCCGAAATTGATGACGTCATCTTTCAGAAGCTTACCAAGTGCTTGGACAGGATGCAAACAACAACAAGTCGACATGAAACAAAACCAAACAAAAAGCCTCGTTATGAGTTGGATACATTTGCTCGTGTTATTTTTCCTGTTTCTTTCGTTGTGTTTAACATTATCTATTGGTCGGTTTGGCCGATAGAAACATGATGCGCGATACGACGGGTTTTACAGGTTTTCCTTTTATTATTAAAATATTGGGGAACTCCGCACTTTTTTGACAGAGGAAATACGAATATAGACTATACGTATAACTAGCTTGTACCTCTTTCAGAGCCTCTTTGACGTTATTGCTTTTGAGAAGGCATAAATAATGAAAAACTTTTTTTGCGCTTGCAAATATGTCCGCCATAAACGAAAGCAAAAGAACATCAAATATTCTATACTGTACTTATTTTATTGCTTTATATTTACATTGTTGATAAGTTACTATTGGCTTAATATTATCTATCTAATATAGGCAAACGTCTGCGTAAAATTGAACTATGAATAATAAACGCACGAAATATATATTGTTTCATTAAATATGTTTAAATCAAACTGTTCTCTTCTAATCGTTAGACTTCAATGACTTTATTGCCTGTCGTTTTCTTTATTTATAATTCTACAAAAGATATGTAAAAGTTTAGACTTATAACAGCTATATATAATAAAAATTATATAATATACAAAAAATATAATCATAATTGCTACTCAAATCCAATTCTCACCTAACACCAAAGGTGTATTCGTCGCGTCACATCTGTTCTTTAAACATTCCCCAGGGTCCCTGGTGTATTGCGACGGTTTCGCAGGTGTGAACCTCGATTTCAGAAAATGGATCACGTGTGCAGGTGAGCCCGCGTGCACATGGACATATCATATCTCCAGGCTAAAAGACAAATGGAAGACAATTCGTTCACTGAGAGTTTAACATGTTTATCTGAAATGCATTTCAAATGTTACTTTGCCTCATCAATTATTAAGCGCTGGTCGAGCGAGGACCTTGCAGAGTTGATGAGAGTTGGAAAGCGAGAGTTTGTACGAGAGTTTCATCTCATGCCCTGGTTAAACGAGAACAAGAGGGTTGACTGGACATTACCGCCCGTACCGGTCAAACTAGAAAAAACTCTCATCAAAGTTTGAACAAGCTCAAAGTTGATGAGAGTGCATGAGAGTCAATGAGAGTTGGCGGTCAAACGCGAGCGAGAGTTGGAACTCTCATTGACTCTCATCGGTGCTTAGTTATTCTTAATAGCTCATGGCAATGCTATTTCTATTTTTCTTAGCAAAATCCAGCATCAGAACTTACATATATTTTGTCTACACAGTATTCTCCAATATTTTTATATTTTCGGCAGACGCCCAAATCTTCATCTACTGACACCATGATAAGACCAGTACAACAATAGCCTAATGGACATGGTTGTTTTGACGAACAATTGTAGACTATTTCCTTGAGGAAAAAAATCAATATTTAGGTCATGAGGGGAAGCCGAAGACTGGGATTAATTGTGAGGATTTGAAATTCTATTTAATCCCGAGGTTCTGAAATGAAACTTACGATCGTTTTTTATGCTTACTATTAAATATATCATCGAGTCTGGGATTCCATTAATGATTATGGCACTAGCGTTCTCTCGGAAATTATGCTAATTAGATAAAATAGTATAATGCATACCTGAATCTCCATCCATTCAATTTCCAAACGAGCTCCAAGAAATCTTGCGTTTATTTGCGGCATTAAATAGATCCAGTAAAGAAGTAAAATCCAGTTTACAGACTTCATAATGGTGAGATGTGCTAAAGACTTTTTTATTGCGTACAATGAAATGCTATTGAAGCTGAGGACTTTCTTCGCAAGGTAGAAGTGATCAATGTTTATTTCTGTACTCCCTGTCTAGTTTATATATAGTGGATTTTGATCCGCTTTCGTAATGGTAACATGATTGCGCCATTAACAGCCTTTAAGCTACTCACGCAAATTATCATTTGCCAAATTGGCTTCATTGCGTCAAAGTGAAAGGGTTTTTTTTCGTTTGAGTGCATGTTTATTTTTCTTGAGGCGATTTTTTCATTTCCAACACACTTAGCGTGTATTCTGCAAGGAAATGAACACAAAAACATGTGCTAAAGTTACTTGAGTCGAGTTTGTTCTATGAAGAACAGACGTATCAGTTTCCGCACAAGTGTCTAATTATTTCACACATCGTGCGGGTCCTCATGAATTGATACATGCAACAGGATGAATATTTTCACCAATGAGCGTAATGATATATATTTAAATTATTATGACGTCCTTGGTACTGCATTTAGCTAAAAACATCACCACTGTTTGGGTTTTGATCGATATATTTCGATTTGTAAGTAGCTGGACGGGGGGGGATTTGGAATGTTCAGACTTGAAGTCTGGGTTTGAAGAACATCAGTTTGAAACAGCTGTTTCAATATATTTTCATATATTATGCTAGAAAAAGAATAATGAATTAAATGGAAATAGAGCTGAATATATTCGTACGTAAAACTTTAGAATATAATTTATATTACTTATTAGTTTGTTTCAATATTTTTTTGTCAGGTTCACAATAAGTTTCTTCAATCCCAAATCCCATGCTCGTATTTTCGTACTGTTTTCAGTAGATTCTTTCCATCTTGTGTTCCGCGACTTCTTGAAATCCCGACTTCCACCATTTTTCTTCCTTTCATCAAGTTCGTAAATATAAACACTATTCTGGGTCCTACAAAATCCATAATTACGCCTGCTGAGTGTTGTATTCGTAGCTGACAGGTGCTTATACATGCAGTCTATACAAAGCAAGCTGTTACACTTTAACACTTTAATGAGAATCCTTTGTCATTCTTTTCGGATGCAAAATTAACTTTTATACTGATTTCTCTTCCAGACAAAAAGTAATCTAAAACTCCGGTTTATCAGTTTGTATACCTGCATGAATGATTTTTTTATATGTTAATATGTTGTGTTAAATGCGAATTTATCTGATTCTATCAGTGGATTCTATGACTATACAATATACATATATATTATTAAATATATATGTTAAATGTAAAATTTGACTTTTAGTTGAAGGTCCCAGATTATTTCGTTACTTTTAGTACTTTTGAATATATGAATTATTATGACAGACAAGAATAAGTGAATAATATGCCTAATATGCATGACTTATTATAGTATTATAATACTTAGTATTATATATGGAGGCCTATGAATGCCAGTTATCAGCCAAAATTCAAGCCAATTGTCAGCTGTCAATATATAATGTCAATTAAACCTATCAAAAGTCAGTTAAACCTATTCAGACCACTAGTAATCAGTATAAAGTCTATGTTGTTCAAATGATCAAAAGTAACCTTGATTGTTTGTGGCCAGAGGTTTGTGGCATGATATCACTTCTTGGATGTAATCGTTTCACGTTTTATATATAATTACCATTTGCGTTCAAGCTTGCGGCGTGCGGTTTCAAAACGTACGTTTTACGTTTCAAAACGTACGTTTTGCCACGCCCCATGTCATGTTTGGGCGATGAAACTGACATGTTTTGGGGCTTCGAACGGCATTGTTTTGCTACGCACTCAGGGTTTCCACTTTCATGGAAATTTCCATATTTTATGGAATTTTTGTAGTAATATCAGGTGATAAGGAATTTTTCATGGAATTGGAAAAGACATGGAAATTCTATGGAAATTTCAGTTTTCAGCAAATAATACCAATTATATTGAATACTAACTGTTAAAAGTCCAAAGACTATGCTAAATATCACGTTTAATCCTATTTTCAAGGACAAATCACCTATAATATGGACCTAAATCTCGAATACCCAAGTTTCAAATTCGCCCCAAACTCCAGATTTTCAGATGTTGAAACATGTGTGGGATAATGTCAGGGGATAATATGGGTTATTGTGGGGTAAATTGTGATACTTAGGGATAGCATTGGGAATTTATGGAATTTTTGGTAAATTTATGGAAATATTTGCTGTCATATATGGAAATTACAAATTTGAAAGTGGAAGCACTGTTAACGCACTAGAAAGGTTTTAAAAGTAATTCGACGTTCAATAAGAGCGAGGTTTAATATTGGACGATGAAATCCGCGGACCAAATTCAAGTGAAGTTCAGGTGGGAGAAACACGAACGTGTTTTTTTCATGACTTCGCAAAATCTGTTCCAAATATGTTTTACTGTATTCGGAGATACTCAAAATTATTTGGAATATTGCACATGTATATACGTTCGCGGAATGTAGCCAGTAATGCGGTCGCCTCCTTCTTTTAGAATTTTGTCGATCATGAAGCATCTAAAATCTTCACCAAGAGGTTTACCAGGAACGTAACTGCGAACGTATAAGTTTACTTTTCTCACAGAATGAGAACCATTTTCACGGCGGGCATAAATGATGTCGAAAACGCTCACGTTATACGTTTGCCTTCATTCAACTTCTTGTGTTTTAATTTAGCCAGTCTGAACTTTTGCACCATAACAGACATCCGTAATCTTACAAATCCTATGTTTTTTGTTTTTCGATTTTTTTCGTTTTTCGCGGGGAAATGACGTCACATGTTTGGCGCGAAAATTTTATTTTAAAATTTTGGCATATCTAATGACTGTATCAAAAAGGGCATTGTTTGTGAACTCTAAAATCGAAAAGAGAATTGAAATTCCCTGATTTAATAAAATGTTACAGCGCTTTAAAATTTGAATATTGTGCTATTTTTAGAAACAAAATGGCGAAAATTCACTTTTCAAAACGTTGTAAAATTTTATTAAGTAGGGATATTTCAATTTTCTTTTTGGTTTTGGAGTCCACAAACAATGCCCTTTTTGACACAGTCATTAGATATGCCAAAATTTTAAAATAAAATTTCGCGCCAAACATGTTACGTCATTTTCCCGCGAAAAATGAAAAAAATCGAAAAACAAAAAACATGGTGCAAAAGTTCAGACTGGCTGAATTAAAACACAAGAAGTTGAATGAAGGCACGTTTAACGTGAGCGTTTTCGACATCATTTATGCCCGCCGTGTTGTATCTGACACCCAACGTGTATTAGTAAAACGTATCGAATTTGTGTTTGAGCATTAAACCGCAAACCTTTCTAGTCCGTAGCAAAAACCTTTCTAGTGCGTAGCAAAACATGCCGTTCGAAGCCCCAAAACATGTCAGTTTCATTGCCCAAACATGACATGGGGCGTGGCAAAACGTACGTTTTGAAACGCTAAACGTACGTTTAGCAACGCCAAACGTACGTTTTGAAACGTAAAACGTACGTTTTGAAACCGCACGCCGCAAGCTTGAACGCAAATGGCTGATAATGGGCAATTCATACATAACGGTTTCCGCGGCACAGACATGCAGACTTCCTTTCTACAATAATTTCCGCATGTAATCAACCGATGTTTTCATGTCGGAATTCTTTTATGTCTAAGACCTCTAAGCTATGAAATTCATTATACTTCCTTAATCAGGTCCTCTTAATCGACATGAAGGGATAAATGAACAAAACAAGGACAAAATAAAAAGTCAGAAAGCTGCAGAATCCAACTTATTCTAACTATCCCATCATCATAAGGTCGTTGTCAATGTCATTTTAGCATTGAAAACAATCTTAAAATATGATCTTAAATTTAATGATGTGACATAATCTAAAATCTTAAAATAGTCGCCTCGTTTTGGCCACTTGATCTCGTTTATATTTTTTCAAACAATGCCATGTTTTAAGGTCAAACTTATACAAATCGAGGGGCAAATCACTGATTTAAAACTCGTACACAAAACAAAGTACAAAAAAAAAATCACAAAAAAAATCACAAAAAATAGACAAATCAGAAAACTATGGGAAATGAGAAAAAAATCAAAATCAAATTTAAAAAATCACAAAAAAATAAGATGATTTTTCAATATCGTATTTTTTAGGAGTGACGATTTGCCCCTCGATACAAATCTATAAAAAGTGTAAATAACAAAGTCGTATTATGACAGGCTGCAGCCATAGTATTCTATTCACTGACCGAGTAGCTGCATGCAGTATACTGTTACAAAGAAGCGAAAAGTTAAAAGTTAATGCTGCTAATCACTAAATCAGTAGCTGAAATCTGTTCAAATATATTATACCAAGAACTAAAAACAAAAGAACTCAGTGGAGACAAAAGAAGATAAACTTAGCAAAAGTAAACATACTGTTTTAAACAATCTTTGATAATATTCATAAATCTTAGACTTAGCAGCGTTTGTTAACCGTCCGCATGACGAGTAGGCGCAGCAGAAATTGATTAAAATAGAAATTGTTTCGAAATTAAAATGTTAATTCGTAACGTGTAATCAAAATTAATCTAAAATGTAAATCTCGGATGAATACAGAAAATTTAATGAGAATTTCACTCTGTTTTAATCTACGTTAATACTTATTTCTAACTTTCAAGATTGCAATTAACAGATATGCGACATTGTAATTTTCAAATCTTTTCACAAACCGTTGAGAAGCGTTGGCCGTTAGCAAGATGGCTCCTGTTGTTTAATTACAACGCACGCTTAAGCCATGCTGTGCGCAATTCAAATTTGCAATTAATTTGCGTCTCCAGACGGCGTATAAAGCATCCACAGCACTTGCTGGAACGCTCAAACGCTTTAATACGTAGAAACGTTTTGGTCATTTGGTTGTTTTGAAGGATTGGTTATATATAAAGATCTAGAAGATTTAGGTAAGCAATATGAATTTCTTTGATCAAAGTCAGTGACAGTGTTATTAACGTTAAAACGCATGTCTGACCCAATGGTCTGATCGCACAATTTTTGCGTCAAAGCTTGACTACGCGAGATGATGGAAGATACTTTGATTAGTATGTTCAGGCCGGTTTGAATATCCTTCAAAACTTCTTTGGTAAAATGAAGTTTGTTCCGAGTATGTTTGCATTGCATAGAACTATATTCGTCAAAGTTAATTTATAACTACGCGCGCATGAGATGATCGCCTGAGGCCCTTGACATACCAGTATAGATGAAGACGCGGGTATTATTAACCTAAATTTGACCACGTTTCGAATTACAAGTGTACCCATTTTTAGCTCGCGTTTATTTATATAAGTATGTATAACTAATGATTTTGAAAGTTCATTGACTGCCTACCTTCGATCATTGAAAACATTTTTCGTCATGTTTTTTCCACTGAATATAACTATTTTTGCCTTCAATTGTGCATGGTTTTATTTTTCATTCTTGATACTGTCTTCGGAGTGCTTTAATACGTCTCGTCCTGAAGGAATATAGAAAGAAAACATCACATATACTAACATTATCAAGAAAAGAAACATCATTCAGCAACTGCTAATAATTTAGTTGTACTAAACAATTGCATCGATTAGTCCGTTCAGTCAGTATCAAGGGAATAAGAATTACATAGAAATACATCGAATTACAAAAACTGAATTATATTCAGTTCATTAAAACGCCCATGAATCTGCCTGGAACATTCGTGCGCGTTATTAAGATACGGTTTTCTTTAATGAATAAAATCACGACACACTGGTAAATTCTGTCGCCCATCTTTTGTTGAAATCTACTTCATAGTGGTAGACTTTCCTTTCGGCAATACTAAAGGATGTCTCTTCAATACGCCTCTTCGCATTGTTTAATTACCTGTGCACTCTGCTAGAAAACGCCTCCATAAAATAATTATAAGTAAATTTACACTGAGGCATATGGATTATGGAAGCCACATCTCAGCTCTAATAGAGCCCACATGAGTTACTTAACTGCATGTATGACTTTCCAATAGTCAAGTCATTCAAGTCATTTCCTAATTCAACGCCTTCATTTTTAACAAGTTTTCTCTCTAAATATAGAAGCATGACACACAAGCACCCACACAGTCTCTCTAATAGAAGGATGTTCTAAAATTAGTTCAATTTCTCTCCATATATAACGAGAGCTAAATAAGGCAGCTGTTGTCTGTAGCAGCAGGAGTCTAACGTATTAAAACTGTGAAAGACAAAAGATAAAGCAAAGAATTACATTACAACATAAGCTTCAACGTATGCGGAAGCATATATTCTGATTAACACTTGGGAACGCATACATAGCTAGTTTGAACTGATGAACCGAAAATATACTTAGGCCGGCCAAACTTGGCCATTATATAGCATTTTTGTTTAATAAGTAATATATTTTTTAGAGGCGAAAAAGAGAATTGACCTGAAAGAAAGATGTTGAAAATAAGTGTTTTCCTATTGGCTTTTCTACTAACTGTCGTCAACGGATTATATTTATCGAAAACGACAAACGAAGGTACTTACATGATAGAAATATTAGAAAAGTGAAAGTTAACTTATTTCTAGTCATGGATAGCCCATTCGAATATGTCTTAGAGTTAAGGCTATTTTCCACTCGTCGCAAAAACCAACTCGCAAGCTCGCTGCGAGTACTTACATCCAATCACAATGCTCGACAGTGGAAAAGAGCCTTTAGAGGCACAGTTTTAAGAGGTTTTCCTCGTAACTTGTTGGTTCAGAGTGAAATTATAGAAGCATTATTCTTCTCACAATGTGACTGAGATGAAATGAAAATGAAAATGAAAGGAAAATGACATTCCAAGGTTTGAAACGGTATGCTACGGAAAACACTCGATAAGACATCTAGGTCCAACTATTTGGTCAAAACTCGATAATGAGACCATGCAGAGCATCTACAAGCTTAACATCATTTAAGAACAATATTAGAAATATGGACATCTCGAGTATAATAAACAATAATGCTAATTGCTGCAAACTCTGCAGCTCATGAATGAGGTAGTTTTGAATTTTAGTTGTCAGTCTGTCCGTTCATGTTTTTGAGTTGTGCATGTATTTTAAAGATTGTATACTTATGTCAGTTAATGTAAGGTAATTGTCCAATATTGTAATAATGATATATATTATAAATAATGTCCTTAATAAGTTGTAGATAAGCTAAATACATTGACACTGAAAGAAAGTTATTATTATTATTATATAATGCACTGACAATAGTCCTTTTTCATAATGACGTCAACAAACACTTCTGCATGCTCGAGCTTTTCCGTAAAGGCGATGTAACGTGGAACAATTTTTTACAACAACAATTCGCAATTCAAATCGTTTACGAGCCAATAAAATTTCATATAACATCATTTGCGTTGCGAATTGTCGCTAAAAATTCTCCCTTGAGACAGCGCATTAAGTGTTTATCCGAGTTTGATGTCATTATGAAAAAGGTCTATTGTGCCACCACTGCACTATCATTTTTAGATGACGACAAACGCAGTGTTTACGCAGGACTAGGCTGCACAACGAGTTCAGACTGCCAACCATTGGGAATATTTGGTGGCACGTGCTTAATATCGCCGTCCACTGGACGTGGGACCTGTGTTGTCCAAGATGGTAAGTCAAGGAAACATTGTTTCCTAGCCATGTTTCTCGAAGGTGGACAAACCAGGAAACATTGTTTCCTAGCCATGTTTCTCGAAGGTGGACAAACCAGGAAACATTGTTTCCTAGCCATGTTTCCCGAAGGTAGACAAACCAGGAAACATTGTTTCCTAGCCATGTTTCTCGAAGGTGGACAAACCAGGAAACATTGTTTCCTAGCCATGTTTCCCGAAGGTAGACAAACCAGGAAACATTGTTTCCTAGCCATGTTTCCTGAAGGTGAGCAAACCAGGAAACATTGTTTCTTAGCCATGTTTCTCGAAGGTGGACAAACCAGGAAACATTGTTTCCTAGCCATGTTTCCCGAAGGTGGAGAAACCAGGAAACATTGTTTCCTAGCCATGTTTCCTGAAGGTGGAGAAACCAGGAAACATTGTTTCCTAGCCATGTTTCCCGAAGGTGAGCAAACCAGGAAACATTGTTTCCTAGCCATGTTTCCTGAAGGTGGAGAAACCAGGAAACATTGTTTCCTAGCCATGTTTCCTGAAGGTGAGCAAACCAGGAAACATTGTTTCCTAGCCATGTTTCTCGAAGGTGGAGAAACCAGGAAACATTGTTTCCTAGCCATGTTTCCCGAAGGTGGACAAACCAGGAAACATTGTTTCCTAGCTATGTTTCCCGAAGGTGGGTAATCCAGGAAACATTGTTTCTTAGCCATGTTTCCCGAAGGTGGACAAACCAGGAAACATTGTTTCCTAGCCATGTTTCTCGAAGGTGGACAAACCAGGAAACATTGTTTCCTAGCCATGTTTCTCGAAGGTGGACAAACCAGGAAACATTGTTTCCTAGCCATGTTTCTCGAAGGTAGACAAACCAGGAAACATTGTTTCCTCAGTAGCCATGTTTCTCGAAGGTGGACAAACCAGGAAACATTGTTTCCTAGCCATGTTTCCCGAAGGTGGGTAATCCAGGAAACATTGTTTCCTAGCCATGTTTCCCGAAGGTGGGTAATCCAGGAAACATTGTTTGGAAACAAATGTAAATGAATGTAAATGTAATACAAATATATGAAAATGAATGTAATGGGTCAATATTCACGATACTTTGTTTGTCTGTAGAATCAGTAGAAAAGAGATTCCTGTCACATGCAGTGGGCTTTGGATGTCAAAGAGATTCAGACTGCTTTGGGTTCGGTTTTCACGTTACTTGCCGGAAAGGGATTTGTTTGGATATGACGCCTGTACCAGGTAATATATAGAGCTGGCACTGGATTATTTTTCATGGAGATGGCAATTAGTATGGAGATTATACCAAATCCATAGTAATAGACATTTTCATAATATGGAAATAGTATATGGATATAATATGTAAATACTATGGATATAGCATTTCCATAATATTTTCATAGTATGGAGTGGGGCTCTAGTGATATGGGGCTGGTTACACGCAAGCCGGAGAGCTATTTACCTGATATTGATTTTTATAAGCTTTCAAAAATTGGCTTTATCTATCCAGTGTTACTACAGGAGTAAACAGAAGTACACGGAGAAAACCTGGGCTGGGGATTAGCCAAGATTAGCGCTAACCCTAGGTTAGGGAAATTTAACACTGGGTTGGCCTTAGTTTTTCGTAGAGTCAAACTGGAAGCACTCTTCTTACATGTGAGGTTAAACTATAATAAGACAACTTGCAGGAATTGACCCTCTTGGTTATAGAGATGAAAGGCACGAAGCATATTATCAACTGTGCTACCAACATCCAGATTCTGTGGTATCAGATCATCACCAATACCATGCACGAGAATATTATTGCACTGCAACGTACTAACTGGATTAAGTCAGTGAGGTCATGAAATCCATTTAGACGTGAAGTAACTAAGCAGTTTTCTCTTCTCCTTTAGTTTTCCACGAAGACGATGACATAGAAAAGTGAAAGACACAGGTTTTGAAGAAAATGAAGCATATATAATTCAGCTATAACAAAATTCCTCAGCGAAGCATATAAAATTTTCAAAAGAAAAATCATCATTATTATATGAATATACTAGTATTAACGTAGTTTATAAATATATGATATTTAGGTAAACAATGTATGTGTGTATACTAAATAAATGTTGCCAAGGTTGGTGAGTTCGCGCCAACCATACAAGGATAATACAATATTAGACGTAGAAGGTGTTGTAGATGGAATACTCGAACGGAAATTTATATACATTTTTTAGACCTAGCCAGGAGCAGTTGCGAAAAATGCAACTACTTAGGCCCTCTGGCAAGAATTGAACCTGCGGCCCTGCGATTCCCTGCTAACCAACTGAGCTACAGAGTCCAGTTGCTGAACATCAACCGCAAGTTCGGTATATAAGATGGGAGTGATGCCAGCATAGATTTTTCTCGGCATCTCGTTCGATAGGATTAATAGTACCCCCGCCTTCTAGATTTCTATGCATCGCTCTGTGGTATAACCAAAGCATTCTGGTGGGTAACATTTTTTTTACAAAAATTAACCACAATGTCCGTTAATGTAATAATGGAGTTACCACTATTACAGTAGTATAACAAATACAGGATCGAACCCGAACCTACAGAGATTTAAAAAATACCGCATCAGTCCGATCCACGAGTAGGAGGACTTCCTCCGATTTCTAAACACCGAGAAAAGTTGAGGTGTTTAGAAATCGGAGGAAGTCCTCCTTACGAGTGTTTGAACTTACTTCTCAAACGAACGTGTATTTTGCGAGAAAACCGATGTGAAAGTTCACCTAAATTATGTAATTTCTTCCTCTGATTTCAAACCATCTTCCACGCTTATGATTCTCTTTGTTTTTGGTTCATGAATTTCAGGGATTATTCTAAGGAAATTTTATCACTGCACAAAAGCGCGAAAAATGATAAAATTTATATAAATTTAGCGACATTTTAGAAACGTTCTGACTGCCCTGCACGAGTGCATGTACTCTGATTCTGCAACTTAAAGTTTACCCCATGCATGTCACTAATTATATGCAGGCAAATGAGCCAAAATCACCGCTAATGAGCCCAAATCTGCATTCTGCATATTCTATTTCATGCAAAAATATACACATTTTCACATATCGCATTTTATCACTGCACATAATCTCATTTATCACTGCACAAAAAAGCCACAAATCTAATTTATTACTGCACAAGTTGGTTATCACTGCACCTTAGAATAATCCCTGCAAGGTTTCGGCTATCCCAACGCTATCGTCAGGGGTGGAGAATTAGGTGGCTTACCAGTATCGAGAGAGAGCGTGCTGGCTGCCCCTAGACAATATTATGCCTTGGCACCCATTATCGAACGCATGTGGGAGGTTTTGGTTTGATGACGGGCAAACCGGGAAACCTACGCATGCGCATAGGTGTAAACCTCCACGAGATCAGAAGTCTATACTTCATGTAATACACTATAAAGATTAAAAGATATATTAAAGATGTCGCTTTATGATGATATTGATGGCGTCCCACTTAAAGAAAATAACTCATCTGAAACAGGTATAATTCTTGTCGGATTGGTAAATTCTTATACTTGTCTTTTTTATTGTTGTTTTGATTACCTGAAAGTGTGTTTATTCTCTTTTTAACAGCCCATAAAATCATGAATTTTTGATCAACTTTTACTCTATATTATGACAAATAATATGATGATGATGATATGATATTTTATTACCTTTCCCCAAAGTTGAGGCTTTTCAAAGATAATAATCATAGATAGTTATGAATAAAATGACATAATTTTACTTTCTGGGCTGACAAACGTATGTGCAGTTTGTGTCAACAGATAAATCTGTCTATGTACATTTAAATGTGGACAGTTATAACTAAGGAGAACTTGTCTTAAGCCCAGCTAGTCCTGACTGGAAAGTTTGTAAATCGCGCAACCGAGATTTCGAAAATTTAATAGTAAATGTATAGAGGAATCAAATTGCGCGCCCGATATCTCGGTTGCACGATACAAACATTCCAGAGTGTCAGCTAGTCAAACAAGGATGAAAGTTGATAAGAGAACAAGAGTTGCACGAGAGTTGACTGGATATTAGCACGCGTACCGGTCAAACGAGAACAAGAGTTGCATGAGAGTTGACTGGATATTAGCACTCGTACCGGTCAAACGAGAACAAGAGTTGCACGAGAGTTGACTGGATATTAGCACGCGTACCGGTCGGTCAAACGAGAACAAGAGTTGCATGAGAGTTGACTGGATATTAGCACTCGTACCGGTCAACAAGGGAAAACTCTCATCAAAATTTGAATAACCAGCTCAAAGTTGATGAGACTTAATGAGAGTCAACAAGCGTTGGTGGTGAAACTGGAGCAACTGTCATTGACTCTCATCAACTCTCATTCTCCTTTAATCAGGGCTTTACGGATGATCCATCTCTATTATAATACGGATGATCCATCTCTATTATGTTTTAGCTGGGTGGTCAAGCAGTTTTAGTTTTATGCAACAACAGCTGAAACGTCAAAAGGTTGCTCAAGGAAGAACACCATCTCAATTGGTATGTGACATTTTGAACTTTGGTTTAAGACATTAATTAATGTTCAAGAATCTGCCTTTGACAAGTAAAATAATTTTGTGTTAGACAGTAAAATAATACTCATTTATTTTCTTTCAACAATCCAGAAATCATCCCGTCCTACTGGACTCGCAAAACAAGCCAATTCCAGCAAGGTAAATGGAAACTAAAAGCCAGTTGATGAGAAAACACCTCAGCCGCTTGATGCATATTGGAAGCTAAAAATGAATCATGCGAACATGTCTCTGCCTGTCTTTGCAACTTTGATAGTCCTTCTCATACTCAATCCATGTATATTCATAATGTTTGTTTTGAACAGGATATTTTGTCGTCTAATGATGAGAATAAAGATCCTGACGTAAGTAGAAATTTGCATTAAAGAAGAGGTTGTAATGGCAGAGTCTCCCTCTACCTATAGTAAAATAATGTGGTCTCAGACAAATAAATATATAGAAGAAGGTCACAGTGGGGTAGGCTGAGGCGGTTAATCAGTTAACCGGGACTGATGAATCGGTTATTTTTAAAGATAGGTTACTCCGGTTACCTTATTTTGAGATAATTGACTAACCAAAAAACAGATTCAGAATTTGAATCATAAAACCAGTGCTGCGTGTGTTGAAATAGAAATGAATGAAGGACAAACCAAAGTTATTCAAATGTATTTCAAAACTATATCCAACGTTCTAAGCGATCGGGTGAGAACGAAACTATACGCCATTGGAACTTGACATGGTTCGAGAGAGACTTCTCAAAGAAGCTGTTTTTCTTCAATCAAACAAAGAAGTGGACGATTCAACTCTATCTCCAGAACCGTCAGCAAAGAAAAGAAAGTAGGGCTTTAGAGCATTGACAAGTTTAAAAACTCCATAGAATGTACTGCCGTCTGCAGCCCGATCACCATGCACGCGATCGTTTGCTGAAATTGAAGGCCCCCAGCCCCCATGTTGGCCCCCCAGTAAGATTTTTTAATGCAATTATATGTTGCTCTATAGCACATTTCATGCAAATTTAGGTGTTTCATGCAAGTATGAGCAACAACATCAACATAACTCATAAGTGTTTCATGAGTATCTGACTAGTACACATAAAAATTTAGTATCTGACCAGTATACATACAAAATGATGTAAGGCTTAGCCAATGTAATCGGACAATTTCAGACCCAAGCGAAATCGTTATAATCCACACTGGGTGCAGAAAAGTTTATATACATTAAAGTCTAAACTACAAGATAGTGTAAATGAAATTTGTTAGGGGTTCTATGAACTAATGAGTAATATCTATTCAATCAGACATCAGCAGAGCCTTTCGTTCAAACGGAAGCCTCAGTAGCCGTTGTTGTTGATGAATATGATCCAATGAGACCAAACGATTATGAAGAATGTAAACAAAAACAACGAGAGAAGGAGCAACGTGAAAAAGAACAGGAGAAAAGTCAAAGAGACAAGGACTATGATGACAGGTTTGATGTTTGAAATATTATACTGTATATAGGTGTGTTTCACTAAGCACTATATCGTGCAGCAGACGGTGGTCAACCTGCAGTTAGAGTGAGAAAATTATGTTAATTATTTTCATTATATGTAGTTCAATTTGGTTGCTCCTATAAGTATCAACATTTCTGAGGTTGACCACCATGTTCTGAGGTTGAAGAGTTCTTATTTGAATGGTACTAAGGTTGTTGTTTTGCAACAAGTCCTTTTGCTAGCTGTCATTTTGCAAGTTGGTAGAGAACTATAGATTTTACTACAAATATAATTACACATAGAAAATTCATCATTTCGACACCAGCCACACAATGTATTTTGCTGCTGTCATAACTAAAAAGCAGGCAGCAGTCGTAGTAGTAGCTACTATTATAACCAAAATTGAGCTCTCTAGTGACAGAAAGAAATTCAATTTGTTTCAACCAGATATAGAGATCGAGGTCGAGATAGAGACCGTGGTGATTACAGAAGCCGTGACAGAAGACGGCGTAGACATGGTGATGATGATGAGGAACAAAGATCTCTTGCGTCAAGAAAATCTGGTGCTGCCATTGCACCCCCTGTCTCTTTGACTGCTTCAATCAATCCTGATGACGATAGTTAGTACTTCATGTTGTTTTTTCTACTGCCAGCTCTTCATTTACATGGCAGTATTGATGGCACAGTGGTTAGTACGTGTATGTGCCTTTTGCGTCTGTTACCAAGGTTTGATTCCTGCAATATGCAGTTATCTGATCATAATTTTGCCAGTCAGTTGTACGCAGTGAACTCTAAGTAACTGGAACGCTAACTCCTATGATTCGTTGAAGCCAAGCTAGTTTTCCTGAGTTTTGAGTTGAGATACTTAACGTCGAACATTGGGCTGTATATGAAATTGAAGCTATTAAAAAGTTATATTTGATATAAAAACTTCAAGACTATTCTATTATAGTTCAATGGTTGTACGCAAGAAGAGTATTTCCACTTTCGCTCTACCCAAACACCGCATTGTGTGTTTCTCTGAGTTTCTTTTTTGTGTTTATCTCTGATTTTTTTTCCTGGTTTTCTCCTGTAGTAGCACTGGAGCAATAAGGGACGGCCATACTGTAAATAAAGTTCCATCAAGTGTATAATAAAGTTAGTGTAAATCAATGATAATTTGGTATTGATCTATAGTTGTTTACTTTTGACAGGCAAACCATTTTCTGGAGTGCCCAGTTTATTTAACAAACCGGATGTTGGCTTTGACAGGTAACGTTATGTAACTGTGATGGTCAAGGACGTGTGTAAGACGTTCTGAGTTTACTGACCAGGGTTTCTGTTTATTGCATGTATTAAAATGTTTTTGTAATTGTTGCAGTCCTGTCGCATCTAACATCATGGCAAAATATGGTTGGAAAGACGGGCAAGGTTTGTACGTTGTACAGTCAATTTTTTATGTTCATTATTAAAGAATGAAAGATGACATGAACTCTTAAACAATTCTAGGCCTGGGGAAACAAGAACAAGGAATCAATCAATGTCTACAAGTAGAAAAGACGAGCAAGAGAGGCGGCAAGATTATCAACCAGGAGAAGGGTACGGTATATTATACAAATGTATATTTTATGACAGTTATACAGTATTGGTATAGGAAATGATGACGCGTTGACAAATACAGTAATTATTGCAACGTCATTTTTGGACATTTACAAAGAGCCCTTGCATGAACTATATGACTATAATTTTTATCTTGTTACAAATTTAAGATGTATTCCAGCCTCAAGAAAATGAAACTCTGGTGGGAAAAATGAAAAATCCAAGCAAAGTTATCTTATTACGTGTAAGTTGTATTTAAAGTAAATTCGAAATCGCATTTCTAATTTCGCCATCAACTTGTCAATAAAAAATGTGACGTTAGCAGTCGTTTTCATACCAAAGATTACTCAATGGAGTCTGTTTTAGTTTCTGTCTTGTAATGGAACAAATAATTGTAATAATTTTCATTTAGAATATGGTTGGTCCTCGTGAGGTCGATGATGAATTAGAACCGGAAACAGCAGAAGAATGTAGCAAATATGGCGAAGTTCACAAAGTTGTCATTTATGAGGTACGATGTTTTTTCATCTTCAAAATATTGCATCCGAAAACTTCTTGAAAATATTTCATCGCTAGACGCTACCTACACTGGACGCCAACGCTCTACATATGATGTACCTGTGAAAGAACCTGGGCGAAGGCGCTTCGTTACTTCGACGTTATATGAGCGATGGTTTTTCGTCGGAAGATCGCTAACTATACCTTAATACCTATCACATTGTTTCTACAGATTCGTGAAGGAGTACCTGACGATGAAGCGGTGCGAATTTTTGTCGAATTTAAGAAAATGGATTCAGCAATTAAAGGTGATCATTATTGTATTTTCAGTTTACTTTCACGTCGCAGTATTAGATCACAAATGAATTATCAAGAAAGAAACGAATTGCAGTTATTCTTCCTTTTATTTATGCCATTAAGGATCCGTTTACATGGCGAATGAATATTTCGAAACCGTATCCAAATTTCCACGATTTCGCTTTCGTGAAACTCTAACGGTTTTGTGCGAATACACGTAAATTCTGCCGGTATTATTTTGCCCGGCCTCATGTGAACGTAATCATATAAAATACAACCTATGAAAGCGACAAAAATGATCGGGAAAGTTACAAATTATTAACTACAAGCTATCCAAAATCATCACCAGTACATAACATCAGACACCATTATCTATTCTTTAAAGAAGTTAAAAAATAAAGAGCAAACAAACTTACAGCCAAACTTTTATACTTCGATTTGACAAAGCTTCAGCCTTGGACATTAACAAATTCCAACTCGCTTCTCAATTTGAATTTTCCCGCCCTTTTTGAGCCTGACGATTTGAGTTATTTTCAGGCGGAGCTGCTTTGCGGGCTAATATCTTGCACACGAGCATGCAGGTAGCCACTATACGTACATACAGTATACTGATATTGAATGTTTTCTCATATTATAGCTATTATTGATCTAAATGGAAGATATTTTGGAGGTCGCACTGTCAAAGCTGGTTTTTACAACTTAGATAAATTTCGAAGATTTGACTTATTGGATGATCTGGAGTTCTAGTAATCGTATGTACAGTAATGTAAACAATGCGTGATGTCCGCTGCATTCTATGAAAGTACTTAGTTACATGTCTCATAGATTTGGGCATGGTTCAAACTACAGTATACATGCACAATGCACCAGTGCTCTAAGCTCAATTAGTGATGGTTGAAGTGCAAGTACCTACAGTAGAAGCTGACATGAAACAAGAACCAATCAATACGGCGTCAATAAGAGTTACGTGGTAAATATTTAAAGGCGGGCATCTGCGGCGCAGGCTAATCTGGAAAAATTCAGATAAAAAATTGGCAACTTCTACAAAATGAATGATGGTCAAGTACATGTCAAATTGCGTGTTAAATACTGCGTATTTTATCCAAGCTAATTCCTAAAAGTAGATCGAAATGCGCTCAAAGATTAGCACTTGTTGTTTGATATTACCAAAACCATAAAAATACCATGATAATAATTGACCAGTGTAACAAAAGGCAAATAATGCTGTCCTTTGAAAGTTAAAACTCGAAACACAAAACCTTGAATGAAGACACGAAAATTGTGTTATGCTATAAATGCAAGATAAAATAAAGGCAATTATATTGATATAAATTTATATTATTTAGGGTATATACTATAGTATACCATAATGCATGCATAGTTTCTCGAAATGACGTATTAAATTGCAACAATCTGCAATATCCGGCTGGAAAACGATTTTCTCTGAAAGGAAAGTTATTGCATGTTTGGAATTTAAGTCTTAAGAATTAAAGATATAATTGTTATCTTTAATTAATCCATGTCTCATGTTTATACTTTGAACTTCCTGTCACGAGAAATATATTTAATCTTTACTGACTGGGGATGCAATTAATATTTCGGTCTTAAAATTGAAAGGAAATTTGTCAAAACTATCTCGTCTGTACGTGGCATTAACCTTCAGCGGGAGAAAACCACAGAGATACTATTTTTGTTGAAGTTGCTTTGTTATATCTATATATTTTGTACTTTCTGTATAGAGAAGCGATCATCCAATAGCTGTCTTAGGCTACAATCGCTCATTAATTAACGTTAGTGTTTGAAAATCAATCAACCTGAGACAAAGAGTTTGTGCGCGTTCAGTTTCGTTTCAGCATGACCAAGAGACCGCGTGCGGTTAACCACTTTGAAGTTTTCAAACGATGCATTATTTTTTTTATATATGCATGGTTTGAGGTTAACTTGAACCTGCCACACAAGAGAGCTCTTGGCTGAAGTAAGGACCTCGCGAGGCGGTGTGATCGGCCACACTCTCTCGCGAGGCAAAGATCTACGACCTCTCCTGGCGGTGAGGTCAGCCAAGAGCTCTTATAGGAAACGCTAAAAATGTTTGTAAAATTAGTGAAAATTATCTGAATTTTCCTGTATTTTTCTCCCAAGATATGGCTTCTGCTTCATCTGATTTTCCTTGTACACAACTTTTATTGTTTTATATGACTGAATGAATAATAGGCATGTGATTTTGGGATATAAATGTTTCATATTACAGAACCATCCTTGTGGGATGTAAATGAGGGGAGGTTTTTAGTGCTTGCTTGGCAGTAATAATAAGATTTGTTTCATTCAAACACTAACTGTGCGTTTTATTCTTTTAACCGTTTGTATCACCACGAACGTCCGATTCATTAGAATTGAAACTGGTTTCCTGCACGCGTCTTTCGCCCACCTCCATCACACCCTAGATAATATCCGCCCGTGTACTATGTATGGACTTTTGAGGTAAATTTAAAATCCGTTTGGCAATAAATACATGAGTTAACAGATTCCATACGTTTTCCTGATATTGATTACTAGGCAAAGAGCGGTAAAGCCCAATATTTTATTCAACATTTTTGTAGTTAAACGATTGCCCATGCATGGGTGCGTTCAATTGAAAAGAAATTAATGAGATATAATATGCACATTGAAAAATGCACGTGCGTCTTCGGAGAAGCGCTTAAGCTGATTTTCCTACGTTCGGGAAATGAGGTTTTGGCAACAACATATCACTGATGTTGTGTATCCAAGGTCGGAACAGGAAAGAAGAATTATGGTAAAACGCACGAAATGCAAATTAGTTTCATCTGACAATAGAGAGTAAACAACCATGTATATAATCTAAGACAGAAACGTACTTACCATGTCCCAAGGACTTTATGTAGAACTTTTACCTTTGTATTTTTTATTCTATCTATCTATATCTATCTATCTGTATCGAAGTTAATATTATTCCCAATTGATTTTGAATATAAAGGAACTTTGTGTTTAGACTCGCTTCTCTTTCAGGTCTAGTAGGATTGAACAATGACTGTGTTTTCTTGTCACTGCAAGAACAGGGTGGGGCGGCCAAATGTTTAGAGAGAAAGTTCTGGGTCTTCGTGTTATAAGCAGTTTTAAGTTTCCAGATAAATCACCGAATTTGTTTAAACTCGTACGGTATATGTTAAATCGTTTTAATATACTCTAATCCAGATCGCATGCTGCATAGTGCCATAGTGACTTAAGCTTATTAAAGTTTACGAATTTTTCATGGGAACCAGATACAAGCGCCTTTCACCTCTGAGTCTTGAGTTCGATTCTCGTTGAGGACTTTACTCATCACACTCATGTGAAAAGAGTAAGTCAACGCTGTGCCGAAAGTCGTGGGTTTTCTCCGGGCACTCCGGGTTCCTCCCACAAGGAAAGTTGACTGGGTGGGTTAGGATAGACAGATTAGGAAAGTAATATCACAATTGTTGTAGAAATAGATAATGTAGGCTACATACATAATATAGGTAAGCAAGATACTTGATGTAATCGGTCACTGAAGAGCCCCAACGGGGAGTGAGCTGAATAATATATGCATGAATATATATGAATATAATATCAGACATTATTGTTTTGGTACTTTTGAATCCACCGAATCAAGTAAGCTTAATAATGTTAAGTTATTTTAGTATGTTTTGAGTGATAAGTAAATATGTATAAAATAACATTTACCCCTTGAAACTATATAAACGTGGTTTGTGTTGCAACTACCTGAAAAGATTAAGACACTTCGACGTTTCGGTAAATAGCCCTACTATAAATATTCTTGATGTAGGGCCTTTGCTTGAAACGTTCAGACACAAATCACGCGGCAGCTCGTTGCATCTCCAACGCTACCTACACTGGACCAGGATTAGTGATGTAAGTAAGTGATGGAAAAACAACAATGTTGGCATCGAATGTTGCAATTAGAACAGAAACGTTCAATCCAACTGTTGAATAGCGGAATGACTGCGTGTTATTAAGAGGGATGACATATTATGTGTGTTGCATTTGCGGTTACATACCTAAGGTCGGAATATAGTCGAAATTAACTCCAAATAGAACTTCAATCTTAAAAATCAAAATTGGATGAATACAAGTGGCCACAATGGTTCGACAGTAATATTCGAATGTGTTACATTATCTAAAGGTATCTTGCAATTGGAGTTACCAGTAGCATCATTATATAAGTCCAAGATATCATTGGTAGACCATATATTATTATCAAGTTATGCAACGAACTGACTAATTTGATTGTTCATCTAATGCCGGTGTTTTTCTTTTGGATTTCCTTAAGGATTTAACATCCCGTGGACACTTAATTGCATTGGCATTGCCGTTCCCGATTGTCGTTGCAGCTTATGTAAATGTTATCGTCCTAAGTTATTACTAAATTAGATTGTAACACGCATTTCTGCATGCTCGTTTTAATACTCGGTAACATGCCAAAATGACCATCATATATATTTTTTATCTAAACTATATACATATTATTTCTTATATATAATTAGTCACCATCCTGTTCTATTCCATCCGACACGTAGCACATTTATTTGTTTCCTGAGCACTAGAGCATAAATAGTTGACACAAAAGAATATGCTACAGTAAGATACGTTAAGATACCGTTGGATTCCAACATTAATTGGCGTTAATTCCAACAAACGATCATATATAGATTAGGATTTGTGGACACAGAAAATAATTCGTAGTCCCTCCAATCAGTCTATCCTTCTAGTTGTTTTTGTTTACCATATTTATCTGTGTTTACTTTTCTGGAAGTGAGGCTAACGCCTTAGCTGTTTGCGGTTTTCCCACCCAAACTCTACAGTAAAGACGTGAGCAAGTAAATAAATAATATATTAGACTGCTGTAGCCGTTCTGATAGCTCGGTCATTGAAGGTACAAGAAACTTTTGGACTTTACCTTTGATGTGATAATCCAATTTGTTGTAAAATACCATTAGACAATCGCACTCGTTTTCGGGATGTTATTGTGGCCTACCCACCGTAATGTGGAAATTGTGTATTACCTGAAACATTTACATGGTTTGTCGGTTGAATGAATTCACATATTTTTCATATAAACTACAAGCATAAGAGGGTCTAGATGGGGTTTAATGTTAAGTGTTAACAGGCCATATTCTATAGTGTTTAATGTTGAAACGCTAACAATTTTGCTGTTTACTGTCACAGAAGACTTAGGAATTAAGTGTTGTAATTATTATAAAAAGTCTAACGCATTCCAAAAAATACCATCTAAGGGACCGGTCATAAAGTATGTGTACTTGGGGGGGGGGGGGGTGGAGGGGTACGAAACAAATTATCTAACCTTTGGGGGGGTATGAGACGAATTGCGACATTTGTGGGGGGTACGAAACAAAAAATGAGTTTAATACTATGTCTATGATTAAAACTACAAACTTTAATACTTTAATAAAATTGGGTGTATGTTCTTATAATAATTTACTTGCAATGTAGCACAGTAGCATTTATCGGAAAGTGTCTCGATCGGAACCTATTAATTTGACATCTCTGCAACCTGAACAGTCTTTGATTACGTAATTTTACCGTCGGGTAGCTCCCCTACTCGTTTAGAATGATTTAAATATTGAAAAATATATGAAATACGTCACAACGTTCTGTTGATATAGCCATAAATAATGCGCATGGCCGGAACCTCTTTTGACTCTATTATTAGGTACGGAAAAGATAGTCAGGCAAGTCCTATTAAGGTGGCTCGATAGGAAAAAAATCAAGAAAAATTGAATTTTTCAAAAATGGTATTTTTTCAATGTTCAACCTTTAAACTATCATATACAATTCGTTTTTTAAAGAGTAAAAGCGATTTACGTTTATTCTGAGGGATTTTATAATGTACACCATCAAATTTTGAACAGGTTACCATGGCAACGTGATCTGTGTTTTTGAAAAACGACCATATAAAACGTTCTGTATGCACCATTTTAGTTTTGTTTCGCAAAAAGATTAGACAAAGGAAGAAAGGTTATATTGACAATCTGACAGAACAAGAAGGCACCCAGTATGAAGCTGGAGCATTTTGAGCCCTGTACTCAAGCTGGTCAGTGACAGTAAACTTTGGAACTGATTTTCTCAATCTGTCGTTTTTAGGCCTTTTCCGAATTTGTTTTTGTGATATCTCAAAAACTATACAAGCTATTGACTTGAAACTTTCACTGAGTATTGAGGAGTCTATTAGTTGTGCAAGGAACTAGGATATTTGAGTTTGGTACCCCCAGTAATGAGTTATGGATATTTTGCTAAGTCAATGTAGGGCATTTTTCTTTACTGTTATTGAGGATGCTAGAAAATAATGAAGGGACGGCCATATCTAGTTGATTCTAGTTCCTTGCATAGCTCAACCATTGGTTATAATATGTTGAAAGTTTTAGACTCTTACCTATTATACATTCCAAGATATTAACTTTCCCGCAACCCCTTATTTTTCGCACCGGGAAAAGTTGCCTTCAGTGTTCAGGGCACTACTCTCATGAGATTTACCCAATGTACACCAAACCTTTTTGGGTAAATGTACTAAGTATGTCACTTCTGCTGAATTAAAATGGTTTCATACCATAAGTTATTTCATGGTGAAATAAGCTATCGAAAATACATGAATTTGCCTATCGAGCCACCTTAATGGAATACTAGCAAGCATACAAAAGTACGGATTGGATACATGTGGTGTAAAAGCACTATTAAGTTTATGGAAGTTTAACAATAACAATTTGTAACAGATTATGTTCTTGGCATTTATATTTGTTTCATGTTTTTTTGGGGAGGGTGAATGGTTGGGTGGGGGGGGGGTTCGAAACATTTCATCACCTTTGAGGAGGGTATTAAATATTTTCCGACGCTTTTCGGGGGGGGGGTGCCAAATTTTATGGTAGTATTTTGGAATACCCTCCACCCCCCCAGTACACATACTTTATGACCGGTCCCTAAAGGCCTTAAGACTACTAAATTCCAGACAAAAGAAATACGAAACTATAAAATGCGTTGTCAGAGTGTGTTTACAGGTCTTACAGGGTCCTTACAGATCTTTACAGTTTTTACATCACTTGTGTACTCGACCTACTCGCTCTACAGACTTTCTGGCGAGAAATTACGTGGTTTTTTTACGTTTTCGGGAAATTAGCAAAATTTTACTGTTATGTGAAATTTTTTACTGTTACTGTTAAATTGCTAAAAAATCTAATGTTTATTGTTTTGGGCACCCCCCCCCCCCCCCCCATCTAGACCCTCGCATAATGAATCATATTGGAATATGATTAAATAATCATTAAATAACCTAATTCCTAGTTATATAAATAAACTATGAATTCCTTTCAAACTTAATCTGGTTCTTCCTAGAGTAAGCACGAACTCTGGTAAACGTTCTTTCTCCTTCCTGGCTTCAAGTGATTGGAACTCCCTAGATATAGAATTATGTAGTGCATCCACAGTCTCTCAATTTAAGAATGCATATTTAAATATGGCATTTATTAAACTGGCTCAAAATACTGAACTTACGTTAGTTAACTAATTATATAACTTACTAAAAATAATATCTACTAACATCTATATATTGTAAATATTATTACTAGCTAGCTCCTTATAGTTAGATTATTCTGTATATCATTCTATGTAAATATCTATATGTAGTTTTAAAATGTTGGGCCTGGACGAAAATTACTTTGTGTAAATCCAGTCACGGCTTTCAAGCGTTCCAGAAACTAGGAGAACATTACCGTGGCATACCAGAGAGTAACGCACTCTACATGCGTACTATCGTGACGTTGTCGAGTGTGCTCGTAAAATCCCGAACCTCCTATACGAGGATCCCTACTGCAATTTGCATGTCCAGCGTGCATACGCCCTTCCGGTCGAGCACTATATAAATGAGCCGGGTTCAAAGATGGGACAGAGATCATTCAATCCCACGCACGCAACTCGTCCAAGAACCTTGAGAATTGTATACTTACTCTACTGAGATGGTGAAATTTACACTGGCTTTTCTACTCGTTTATCTTATTCTTGTTGAAGTGAACTCCAAAGCTGTTACAGAAAGAATGGTACGTATAAATATCTCATTCATTTTAATTGCTCTTTTTGTATCGAATCATGTATAGGGAACTGCTACATATACCTTAATGTTAACATATAATGCTTTTTCACCTATAACCTGTAATAACTGTGTTTGTTAACAAAACTGAAATATAATAGTGGTAAAATTTGAATACGTGAATTCAATTATATCGCTATAATTGAAGCAAGTCCATAAAACATGACATAAAATATTATCATGACATGTTGAAAAACTATGTCTGACCCATCCTAAATTAAAAACTCGTAACACTGCCAAATACCGCGGTTCAATATGCATTCATTGCCGTTGGCCTTGCCTTTAGATATGGTGGCTAAATGTCTGAAGATTAGGGGGAAAATGTAAGAAATTGTCCCAATGCGTCCGTGTAATAAGTTTCACATCATAGACAGCGCAGAATAAGTTTATCACCGACAACACATGCATTTTATTTTATGCAGATTCAAAAAATATTTTTGGTAAGTTGACAAATCAGTCTTAAAATACGAGATCTGAGATTTTTTAAATGCTTGAGGTTTTTTCAGTCAATATAGGAAAGAATGTGTAAAGGCTCCTCTGACGTACGTCAACCAACTACTTAAAGATAACGTCAATTATACTTTATACTGACATACTGTTTTTTACTTTGTTCTTTAGTGACGAAATAACTATTATTTTTTTAAATTTTCGTTGTGTTTAATGAAGCACAAGCCTTAAGTATACCTAAGACTAAGTATTAAAAATAGATTTTCTAAAACGATAACAAATCGATCCAATAAGCAGCATGCAGGCTCTTTGACTTTGTTCCATAATGGCTTTTTTTTTACTTGCCACATTTAATAAGTGATGAAATCATTGTAAGAATAATTGAAGTTGCTGAACGTGACAGACTCAGTGCACGTCCTTTATGCAGAAATATAATTTATGCTCGCGTAAAATAATCCTTCGGTCCAATTCGTACTATAGCATTCAAAAATTGAACCACTTCTCTGAGAAGAAATTGCTTTGAAGTGTTTTTCAAATCAGTTTTAATGATAATTTCAACGCGAAAGTCGACTTAATTTCTGGACGTTTATTACCGTGGTATCAAGACAACGATACGATGCTGACATTCAAATTTGCGCTAAAGCCTCAAGGCTGTTTTACTGAGGGCCCAGCATGTTTGTAAACTTGGTTTTCAATAATCTCCTGCAGAGTAAATCGCTATAACTATACCTTAATACCTATCACCAGGGTTAGATAACTTTTTTGTGTGCCTGTGACCACAAAAATTATTTGAAAATGTGCCTGCAAAATATCTGCATAAATATGTGAAATCGTAGCATGATGGGTCGTGAATTACTACAGTTGGCTGACTAGACTCAGCCTCTTTATGGCTTTGTGTATTTTCTCCAATGCAGATTAACTACAATCAATAATAAAGACTAAAGTTATTTGTCCATAACTGGGAGTTTTGACGTTTCTTTTGAATTTCCATCAATGACTTTTAATAAGTTTTACAAAATGTGCCTGCAATCGTCAAAGGAAACAATCGTTTCTGGAATGCGCCTGCGACCGGCGGTCCCAGAGGTCCCGACATTATTGACCCATGCCTATCACATTGTTTCTATAGATTCGTGAAGGAGTACCTGACGATGAAGCGGTGCGAATTTTTGTCGAATTTAAGAAAATGGATTCGTCAATTAAAGGTGATCATTATTGTATTTTCAGTTCACTTTCACGTCGCAGTATTAGATCACAAATGAAATATCAGGAAAGAAACGAATTGCAGTTATTCTTCCTTTTATTTATGCCATTAAGGATCCGTTTACATGGTACCGAATGAATTCGAAACCGTATCCAAATTTCCACGATTTCGCTTTCGTGAAACTCTAACGGTTTTGTGCGAATACACGTAAATTCTGCCGGTATTATTTTGCCCGGCCTCATGTGAACGTAATCATATAAAATACAACCTATATGAAAGCGACAAAAATGATCGGGAAAGTTACAAATTATTAACTACAAGCTATCCAAAATCATCACCAGTACATAACATCAGACACCATTATCTATTCTTTAAAGAAGTTAAAAAATAAAGAGCAAACAAACTTACAGCCAAACTTTTATACTTCGATTTGACAAAGCTTCAGCCTTGGAATTCCAACTCGCTTCTCGATTTGAATTTTCCCGCCCTTTTTGAGCCTGACGATTTGAGTTATTTTCAGGCGGAGCTGCTTTGCGGGCTAATATCTTGCACACGAGCATGCAGGTAGCCACTATACGTTCTTATACTGATATTGAATGTTTTCTCATATTATAGCTATTATTGATCTAAATGGAAGATATTTTGGAGGTCGCACTGTCAAAGCTGGTTTTTACAACTTAGATAAATTTCGAAGATTTGACTTATTGGATGATCTGGAGTTCTAGTAATCGTATGTACAGTAATGTAAACAATGCGTGATGTCCGCTGCATTCTATGAAAGTACTTAGTTACATGTCTCATAGATTTGGGCATGGTTCAAACTACAGTATACATGCACAATGCACCAGTGCTCTAAGCTCAATTAGTGATGGTTGAAGTGCAAGTCCCTACAGTAGAAACCGACATGAAACAAGAACCAATCAATACGGCGTAAATAAGAATTACGCGGTAAATATTTAAAGGCGGACATCTGCGGCGCAGGCTAATCTGGAAAACTTCAGATAAAAAATTGGCAACTTCTACAAAATGAATGATGGTCAAGTACATGTCAAATTGCGTGTTAAATACTGCGTATTTTATCCAAGCTAATTCCTAAAAGTAGATCGAAATGCGCTCAAAGATTAGCACTTGTTGTTTGATATTACCAAAACCATAAAAATACCATGATAATAATTGACCAGTGTAACAAAAGGCAAATAAAACTTATGACAAATTATTGTATACTTATATACAGCTAAATAAATTAATGTTGTCCTTTGAAAGTTAAAACTCGAAACACAAAACCTTGAATGAAGACATGAAAGTTGTGTTATGCTATAAATGCAAGATGAAATAAAGGCAATTATATTGAGATCATAATTAATAATAGGGTATATACTATAGTATACCATAATGCATGCATAGTTTCTCGAAATGACGTATTAAATTGCAACAATCTGCAATATCCGACTGGAAAACGATTTTCTCTGAAAGGAAAGTTTGGAATTTAAGTCTTAAGAATTAAAGATATAATTGTTATCTTTAATTAATCCATGTCTCATGTTTATACTTTGAACTTCCTGTCACGAGAAATATATTTAATCTTTACTGACTGGGGATGCAATTAATATTTCGGTCTTAAAATTGAAAGGAAATTTGTCAAAACTATCTCGTCTGTACGTGGCATTAACCTTCAGCGGGAGAAAACCACAGAGATACTATTTTTGTTGAAGTTGCTTTGTTATATCTATATATTTTGTACTTTCTGTATAGAGAAGCGATCATCCAATAGCTTTCTTAGGCTACAATCGCTCATTAATTAACGTTAGTGTTTGAAAATCAATAAACCTGAGACAAAGAGTTTGTGCGCGTTCAGTTTCGTTTCAGCATGACCAAGAGACCGCGTGCGGTTAACCACTTTGAGAATTATATATATTATATATGCATGGTTTGAGGTTAACTTGAGCCTGCCACACAAGAGAGCTCTTGGAACTGAATGAATTATAGGCATGTGATTTTGGGATATAAATGTTTCATATTACAGAACCATCCTTGTGGGATGTAAATGAGGGGAGGTTTTTAGTGCTTGCTTGGCAGTAATAATAAGATTTGTTTCATTCAAACACTAACTGTGCGTTTTATTCTTTTAACCGTTTGTATCACCACGAACGTCCGATTCATTAGAATTGAAACTGGTTTCCTGCACGCGTCTTTCGCCCACCTCCATCACACCCTAGATAATATCCGCCCGTGTACTATGTATGGACTTTTGAGGTAAATTTAAAATCCGTTTGGCAATAAATACATGAGTTAACAGATTCCATACGTTTTCCTGATATTGATTACTAGGCAAAGAGCGGTAAAGCCCAATATTTTATTCAACATTTTTGTCGTTAAACGATTGCCCATGTGCGTTCAATTGAAAAGAAATGAATGAGATATAATATGCACATTGAAAAATGCACGTGCGTCTTCGGAGAAGCGCTTAAGCTGATTTTCCTACGTTCGGGAAATGAGGTTTTGGCAACAACATATCACTGATGTTGTGTATCCAAGGTCGGAACAGGAAAGAAGAATTATGGTAAAACGCACGAAATGCAAATTAGTTTCATCTGACAATAGAGAGTAAACAACCATGTATATAATCTAAGACAGAAACGTACTTACCATGTCCCAAGGACTTTATACCATCAATGTCCCAAGGACTTTATGTAGAACTTTTACCTTTGTATTTTTTATTCTATCTATCTATATCTATCTATCTGTATCGAAGTTAATATTATCCCCAATTGATTTTGAATATAAAGGAACTTTGTGTTTAGACTCGCTTCTCTTTCAGGTCTAGTAGGATTGAACAATGACTATGTTTTCTTGTCACTGCAAGAACAGGGTGGGGCGGCCAAATGTTTAGAGAGAAAGTTCTGGGTCTTCGTGTTATAAGCAGTTTTAAGTTTCCAGATAAATCACCGAATTTGTTTAAACTCGTACGGTATATGTTAAATCGTTTTAATATACTCTAATCCAGATCGCATGCTGCATAGTGCCATAGTGACTTAAGCTTATTAAAGTTCACGGATTTTTCATGGGAACCATTTACAAGCGCCTTTCACCTCTGAGTCTTGAGTTCGATTCTCGCTGAGGACTATGCTCATCACACTCATGTGAAAAAAGTAAGTCAACGCTCTGCCGAAAGTCGTGGGTTTTCTCCGGGCACTCCGGGTTCCTCCCACAAGGAAAGTTGACTGGGTGGGTTAGGATAGACAGATTAGGAAAGTAATATCACAATTGTTGTAGAAATAGATAATGTAGGCTACATACATAATATAGGTAAGCAAGATATTTGATGTAATCGGTCACTGAAAAGCCCCAACGGGGAGTGAGCTGAATAATATATGCATGAATATATATGAATATAATATCAGACATTATTGTTTTGGTACTTTTGAATCCACCGAATCAAGTAAGCTTAATAATGTTAAGTTATTTTAGTATGTTTTGAGTGATAAGTAAATATGTATAAAATAACATTTACCCCTTGAAACTATATAAACGTGGTTTGTGTTGCAACTACCTGAAAAGATTAAGACACTTCGACGTTTCGGTAAATAGCCCTACTATAAATATTCTTGATGTAGGGCCTTTGCTTGAAACGTTCAGTCACAAATCACGCGGCAGCTCGTTGCATCTCCAACGCTACCTACACTGGACCAGGGTTAGTGATGTAAGTAAGTGATGGAAAAACAACAATGTTGGCATCGAATGTTGCAATTAGGACAGAAACGTTCAATCCAACTGTTGAATAGCGGAATGACTGCGTGTTATTAAGAGGGATGACATATTATGTGTGTTGCATTTGCGGTTACATACCTAAGGTCGGAATATAGTCGAAATTAACTCCAAATAGAACTTCAATCTTAAAAATCAAAATTGGATGAATACAAGTGGCCACAATGGTTCGACAGTAGTATTCGAATGTGTTACATTATCTAAAGGTATCTTGCAATTGGAGTTACCTGTAGCATAATTATATAAGTCCAAGATATCATAGGTAGACCATATATTATTAAGTTATGCAACGAACTGACTAATTTGATTGTTCATCTAACGCCGGTGTTTTGGATTTCCTTAAGGATTTAACATTCCCTGGACACTTATTAATTGCATTGGCATTGCCGTTCCCGATTGTCGTTGCAGCTTATGTAAATGTTATCGTCCTAAGTTATTACTAAATTAGATTATAACACGCATTTCTGCATGCTCGTTTTAATACTCGGTAACATGCCAAAATGACCATCATATATATTTTTTATCTAAACTATATACATATTATTTCTTATATATAATTAGTACCATTTCCCTTTCATGTAGCTTTATCACCACCTTGTTTTTATCCTGTTCTATTCCATCCGAATCATAACGACACGTAGCACATTTCTTTGTTTCCTGAGCACTAGAGCATAAATAGTTGACACAAAAGAAAATGCTACAGTAAGATACGTTAAGATACCGTTGGATTCCAACATTAATTGGCGTCAATTCCAACAAACGATCATATATAGATTAGGATTTGTGCACACAGAAAATAATTCGCAGTTCCTTCAATCAGTCTATCTTTCTAGTTGTTTTTGTTTACCATATTTATCTGTGTTGAGGCTAACGCCTTGGCTGTTTGCGGTTTTCCCACCCAAACTCTACAGTGAAGACGTAAGCAAGTAAATAAATAATATATTAGACTGCTGTAGCCGTTCTGATAGCTCGGTCATTGAAGGTACAAGAAACTTTTGGACTTTACCTTTGATGTGATAATCAAATTTGTTGTAGAATACCATGAGACAATCGCACTCGTTTTCGGGATGTTATTGTGGCCTACCCACCGTAATGTGGAAATTGTGTATTACCTGAAACATTTACATGGTTTGTCGGTTGAATGAATTCACATATTTTTCATATAAACTACAAGCATAAGAGGGTCTAGATGGGGTTTAATGTTAAGTGTTAACAGGCCATATTCTATAGTGTTTAATGTTGAAACGCTAACAATTTTTGCTGTTTACTGTCACAGAAGACTTAGCAATTAAGTGTTGTAATTATTATAAAAAGTCTAACGCATTCCAAAAAATACCATCTAAGGGACCGGTCATAAAGTATGTGTACTTGGGGGGGGGGTGGAGGGTAAGTTGGGGGGGTACGAAACAAATTATCTAACCTTTGGGGGGGTATGAGACGAATTACGACATTTGTGGGGGGTACGAAACAAAAAATGAGTCTAATACTATGTCTATGATTAAAACTACAAACTTTAATACTTTAATAAAATTGGGTGTATGTTCTTATAATAATTTACTTGCAATGTAGCACAGTAGCATTTATCGGAAAGTGTCTCGATCGGAACCTATTAATTTGACATCTCTGCAACCTGAACAGTCTTTGATTACGTAATTTTACCGTCGGGTAGCTCCCCTACTCGTTTAGAATGATTTAAATATTGAAAAATATATGAAATACGTCACAACGTTCTGTTGATATAGCCATAAATAATGCGCATGGCCGGAACCTCTTTTGACTCTATTATTAGGTACGGAAAAGATAGTCAGGCAAGTCCTATTAATGGAATACTGGCAAGCATACAAAAGTACGGATTGGATACATGTGGTGTAAAAGCACTATTAAGTTTATGGAAATGCTCAAAACTTGGATTAACAATAACAATTTGTAACAGATTATGTTCTTGGCATTTATATTTGTTTCATGTTTTTTTTTTTGGTGGGGTGTGGATTGGTTGGGGGGTATTTGAGGAGATTAACCTTTTTAGGAATTATTAATTTTCAAAATTTTTTTAAGGGGTTTAAAATTTATGGTAGTGTTTTGGAATACCCTTAGACCGGGTCCCCACAAAGGCCTTAAGACTACTAAATTCCAGACAAAAGAAGACAAAAGAAATAAAAAACGAAAAAATGCGTTGTCAAGGTGTGTGTGTTTACAGGTCTTACAGGGTACTAGCTTTTTTGACGTTTACATCACACTGTCAACTGACCTACTCTACAGAAATTTTTTTTTTTTACGTTACTAAAAAAAAAAAAAAAATAATGTTTATTGTTTTGGCACTTCCCATCTAGACCCTCGCATAATGAATCATATTGGAATATGATTAAATAATCATTAAATAACCTAATTCCTAGTTATATAAATAAACTATGAATTCCTTTCAAACTTAATCTGGTTCTTCCTAGAGTAAGCACGAACTCTGGTAAACGTTCTTTCTCCTTCCTGGCTTCAAGTGATTGGAACTCCCTAGATATAGAATTATGTAGTGCATCCACAGTCTCTCAATTTAAGAATGCATATTTAAATATGGCATTTATTAAACTGGCTCAAAATACTGAACTTACGTTAGTTAACTAATTATATAACTTACTAAAAATAATATCTACTAACATCTATATATTGTAAGTAATATATACAAACCGCACAAGAGGTCTTTATCAGATTTAAAACATCGAGGCGCAGCCGAGTGTTTTAGATCTGATAAAGGCCGAACTGTAAGGTTTGTATATGACTTCTAAAATGACTCGTTTTGTACGCTCACTGGTGTTGGCATTTTGAAGATTGATGTTATCTACGCTGTAAAAATTGAAGGAGAAAATTTGAGCAAGTCTATATCAAATATATAGATCCGCTACGGGTCATGAGTTTCCTTTGTATTTTGCCTATGAATAATTAATGAATTTTAGAAATATTATTACTAGCTATAGCTCCTTATAGTTAGATTATTCTGTATATCAACTAGACTCAGCCTCTTTATGGCTTTGTGTATTTTCTCCAATGCAGATTAACTACAATCAATAATAAAGACTAAAGTTATTTGTCCATAACTGGGAGTTTTGACGTTTCTTTTGAATTTCCATCAATGAATTTTAATAAGTTTTACAAAATGTGCCTGCAATCGTCAAAGGAAACAATCGTTTCTGGAATGCGCCTGCGACCGGCGGTCCCAGAGGTCCCGACATTATTGACCCATGCCTATCACATTGTTTCTATAGATTCGTGAAGGAGTACCTATGGACAAGAAGATGGTGACCGCTTTGATCTTGTTAGATTTATCCAAAGCATTTGACAGCGTCAGCCACTCAATCTTGTTGCATAAACTAAGTTGCGTAAGTAAGGAAGTAAGGATAATAAGCACCCCTGCTTACTGCTTACTGCTTAAATGTCTGAAGATTAGGGGGAAAATGTAAGAAATTGTCCCAATGCGTCCGTGTAATAAGTTTCACATCATAGACAGCGCAGAATAAGTTTATCACCGGCAACACATGCATTTTATTTTATGCAGATTCAAAAAATATTTTTGGTAAGTTGACAAATCAGTCTTAAAATACGAGATCTGAGATTTTTTAAATGCTTGAGGTTTTTTCAGTCAATATAGGAAAGAATGTGTAAAGGCTCCTCTGACGTACGTCAACCAACTACTTAAAGATAACGTCAATTATACTTTATACTGACATACTGTTTTTTACTTTGTTCTTTAGTGACGAAATAACTATTATTTTTTTAAATTTTCGTTGTGTTTAATGAAGCACAAGCCTTAAGTATACCTAAGTATTAAAAATAGATTTTCTAAAACGATAACAAATCGATCCAATATGCAGCATGCAGGCTCTTTGACTTTGTTCCATAATGGCTTTTTTTTTACTTGCCACATTTAATAAGTGATGAAATCATTGTAAGAATAATTGAAGTTGCTGAACGTGACAGACTCAGTGCACGTCCTTTATGCAGAAATATAATTTATGCTCGCGTAAAATAATCCTTCGGTCCAATTCGTACTATAGCATTCAAAAATTGAACCACTTCTCTGAGAAGAAATTGCTTTGAAGTGTTTTTCAAATCAGTTTTAATGATAATTTCAACGCGAAAGTCGACTTAATTTCTGGACGTTTATTACCGTGGTATCAAGACAACGATACGATGCTGACATTCAAATTTGCGCTAAAGCCTCAAGGCTGTTTTACTGAGGGCCCAGCATGTTTGTAAACTTGGTTTTCAATAATCTCCTGCAGAGTAAATCGCTATAACTATACCTTAATACCTATCACCAGGGTTAGATAACTTTTTTGTGTGCCTGTGACCACAAAAATTATTTGAAAATGTGCCTGCAAAATATCTGCATAAATATGTGAAATCGTAGCATGATGGGTCGTGAATTACTACAGTTGGCTGACTAGACTCAGCCTCTTTATGGCTTTGTGTATTTTCTCCAATGCAGATTAACTACAATCAATAATAAAGACTAAAGTTATTTGTCCATAACTGGGAGTTTTGACGTTTCTTTTGAATTTCCATCAATGAATTTTAATAAGTTTTACAAAATGTGCCTGCAATCGTCAAAGGAAACAATCGTTTCTGGAATGCGCCTGCGACCGGCGGTCCCAGAGGTCCCGACATTATTGACCCATGCCTATCACATTGTTTCTATAGATTCGTGAAGGAGTACCTATGGACAAGAAGATGGTGACCGCTTTGATCTTGTTAGATTTATCCAAAGCATTTGACAGCGTCAGCCACTCAATCTTGTTGCATAAACTAAGTTGCGTTGGTGCTTCTCCTGAGGCATTGAAATGGTTCGACAGTTATCTCTCTGGTAGATCTCAATCTGTACGTATTGGATCACAAATGTCTTCTTCACTCCCCATTACTCATGGCGTACCACAAGGTGCAATCCTATCACCTCTATTGTTCTGTATCTACACAAATGACCTACCATCAACCACTCAATCGTGTAACCTTGATTCGTACGTAGATGATTCTAAAGCTTTTCTGTCGTTCTCCATCAAAGACATAGAACAAGCGACTCATAATTTGGAATCAGATCTCAACAGGGTCGTAAAGTGGTGTTCTGCGAACCAATTGCTTATTAACCCAGAAAAAACTAAATTCCACTTGTTGGAACAAGTCAACTGATGGGAACCATCCCCCCTGATATATCGTTAAACCTCTTGGGAAAAACCATTACGCCAGTCCCATCCGTCGAAGATCTAGGGGTACTTCTTGACTCACACCTATCATATGACTGTCACATTACTAAACTGGTTTCATCATGTATGTCCAAATTAGTTCAAATCTACCGAGTCAAGGACAGCTTCGACAGAGATACGCTCTTGTTAGTTATTGAAGCTCTTGTTATTAGCAAGCTTTTATACTGCTCCTCCGTCTGGTCTAATACTTCCTCTGTGAATTTGAAAAAACTCCAGGCAGTACAGAACTTTGCGTGTAGAGTCATCACAAATACCAGAAAGTTTGACCATATTACACCAGTTTTACAAGAACTTGGATGGCTACCTGTCGAACAACTGTTATTGTTTAGAGATACAGTAATGGCCTATAAGTGCGTTAACAACCTAGCCCCCAATTATTTATGCGACAAGTTTAGTAAACGTGCTGAGTTACACGATCATCCAATGCGCTATCAAGATCTGCTCCACATTCCATTTTACAGAACGGCAGCAGGACAGAGAACGTTTCACTACAGAGGAACGAAAATCTGGAACGATTTAGAAGACAATTTTAAAAACATTCCTACAGTAAGAAGTTTTAAGAAGAAACTTAAATCACATATTCTAGATACGTTTTATTCGAATCCATAATTTTTATCCTTTTATCATAAATTGACAATTTAGAAAGTCTTATAGATATATAGTTTAAATTATCTTAACATAACATTTTAAATTAGCTGTTATATTAATATTTAAATTGTTGTAATTTTATGCTGAAGAGCCCACTTGGGAGCATATCATTAAAGTATCATATCATATCACGATGAAGCGGTGCGAATTTTTGTCGAATTTAAGAAAATGGATTCGGCAATTAAAGGTGATCATTATTGTATTTTCAGTTCACTTTCACGTCGCAGTATTAGATCACAAATGAAATATCAGGAAAGAAACGAAATGCAGTTATTCTTCCTTTTATTTATGCCATTAAGGATCCGTTTACATGGTACCGAATGAATTCGAAACCGTATCCAAATTTGCACGATTTCGCTTTCGTGAAACTCTAACGGTTTTGTGCGAATACACGTAAATTCTGCCGGTATTATTTTGCCCGGCCTCATGTGAACGTAATCATATAAAATACAACCTATGAAAGCGACAAAAATGATCGGGAAAGTTACAAATTATTAACTACAAGCTATCCAAAATCATCACCAGTACATAACATCAGACACCATTATCTATTCTTTAAAGAAGTTAAAAAGTGACAAGGAAACAAACTTTACAGCCAAACTTTTATACTTCGATTTGACAAAGCTTACAATCTTTATTACAAAGCTTCAGCCTTGGATATTAACAAATTCCAACTCGCTTCTCAATTTGAATTTTCCCACCATTTTTGAGCCTGATGATTTGAGTTATTTTCAGGCGGAGCTGCTTTGCGGGCTAATATATGAGCGAAAAGTAGTCACATTTGAAGTAAGTTGCACACGACCATGCAGGTAGCCACTATACGTTCTTATACTGATATTCAATGTTTTCTCATATTATAGCTATTATTGATCTAAATGGAAGATATTTTGGAGGTCGCACTGTCAAAGCTGGTTTTTACAACTTAGATAAATTTCGAAGATTTGACTTATTGGATAATCTGGAGTTCTAGTAATCGTATGTACAGTAATGTAAACAATGCGTGATGTCCGCTGCATTCTATGAAAGTACTTAGTTACATGTCTCATAGATTTGGGCATGGTTCAAACTACAGTATACATGCACAATGCACCAGTGCTCTAAGCTCAATTAGTGATGGTTGAAGTGCAAGTACCTACAGTAGGAGCTGACATGAAACAAGAACCAATCAATACGGCGTAAATAAGAGTTACGCGGTAAATATTTAAAGGCGGGCATCTGCGGCGCAGGCTAATCTGGAAAAATTCAGTTAAAAAAAGTGGCAACTTCTACAAAATGAATGATGGTCAAGTACATGTCAAATTGCGTGTTAAATACTGCGTATTTTATCCAAGCTAATTCCTAAAAGTAGGTCGAAATGCGCTCAAAGATTAGCACTTGTTGTTTGATATTACCAAAACCATAAAAAATACCATGATAATAATTGACCAGTGTAACAAAAGGCAAATAAAGCTTATGACAAATTATTGTATACTTATATACAGCTAAATAAATTAATGCTGTCCTTTGAAAGTTAAAACTCGAAACACAAAACCTTGAATGAAGACACGAAAATTGTGTTATGCTATAAATGCAAGATGAAATAAAGGCAATTATATTGATATAAATTTATATTATTTAGGGTATATACTATAGTATACCATAATGCATGCATAGTTTCTCGAAATGACGTATTAAATTGCAACAATCTGCAATATCCGGCTGGAAAACGATTTTCTCTGAAAGGAAAGTTATTGCATGTTTGGAATTTAAGTCTTAAGAATTAAAGATATAATTGTTATCTTTAATTAATCCATTATACTTTGAACTTCCTGTCACGAGAAATATATCGGCCACACTCTCTCGCGAGGCAAAGATCTACGACCTCTCCTGGCGGTGAGGTCAGCCAAGAGCTCTTATAGGAAACGCTAAAAATGTTTGTAAAATTAGTGAAAATTATCTGAATTTTCCTGTATTTTTCTCCCAAGATATGGCTTCTGCTTCATCTGCTTTTCCTTGTACACAACTTTTATTGTTTTATATGACTGAATGAATAATAGGCATGTGATTTTGGGATATAAATGTTTCATATTACAGAACCATTCTTGTGGGATGTAAATGAGGGGAGGTTTTTAGTGCTTGCTTGGCAGTAATAATAAGATTTGTTTCATTCAAACACTAACTGTGCGTTTTATTCTTTTAACCGTTTGTATCACCACGAACGTCCGATTCATTAGAATTGAAACTGGTCTCCTGCACGTGTCCCACCTCCATCACACCCTAGATAATATCCGCCCGTGTACTATGTATGGACTTTTGAGGTAAATTTAAAATCCATTTGGCAATAAATACATGAGTTAACAGATTCCATACGTTTTCCTGATATTGATTACTAGGCAAAGAGCGGTAAAGCCCAATATTTTATTCAACATTTTTGTCGTTAAACGATTGCCCATGTGCGTTCAATTGAAAAGAAATTAATGAGATATAATATGCACATTGAAAAATGCACGTGCGTCTTCGGAGAAAGCGTTCAAGCTGATTTTCCTACGTTCGGGAAATGAGGTTTTGGCAACAACATATCACTGATGTTGTGTATCCAAGGTCGGAACAGGAAAGAAGAATTATGGTAAAACGCACGAAATGCAAATTAGTTTCATCTGACAATAGAGAGTAAACAACCATGTATATAATCTAAGACAGAAACGTACTTACCATGTCCCAAGGACTTTATACCATCAATGTCAAATTATTAGAACTTTTACCTTTGTATTTTTTATTCTATCTATCTATATCTATCTATCTGTATCGAAGTTAATATTATTCCCAATTGATTTTGAATATAAAGGAACTTTGTGTTTAGACTCGCTTCTCTTTCAGGTCTAGTAGGATTGAACAATGACTGTGTTTTCTTGTCACTGCAAGAACAGGGTGGGGCGGCCAAATGTTTAGAGAGAAAGTTCTGGGTCTTCGTGTTATAAGCAGTTTTAAGTTTCCAGATAAATCACCGAATTTGTTTAAACTCGTACGGTATATGTTAAATCGTTTTAATATACTCTAATCCAGATCGCATGCTGCATAGTGCCATAGTGACTTAAGCTTATTAAAGTTTACGAATTTTTCATGGGAACCAGATACAAGCGCCTTTCACCTCTGAGTCTTGAGTTCGATTCTCGTTGAGGACACTATCACACTCATGTGAAAAGAGTAAGTCAACGCTGTGCCGAAAGTCGTGGGTTTTCTCCGGGCACTCCGGTTTCCTCCCACAAGGAAAGTTGACTGGGTGGGTTAGGATAGACAGATTAGGAAAGTAATATCACAATTGTTGTAGAAATAGATAATGTAGGCTACATACATAATATAGGTAAGCAAGATACTTGATGTAATCGGTCACTGAAGAGCCCCAACGGGGAGTGAGCTGAATAATATATGCATGAATATATATGAATATAATATCAGACATTATTGTTTTGGTACTTTTGAATCCACCGAATCAAGTAAGCTTAATAATGTTAAGTTATTTTAGTATGTTTTGAGTGATAAGTAAATATGTATAAAATAACATTTACCCCTTGAAACTATATAAACGTCGGTGGTTTGTGTTGCAACTACCTGAAAAGATTAAGACACTTCGACGTTTCGGTAAATAGCCCTACTATAAATATTCTTGATGTAGGGCCTTTGCTTGAAACGTTCAGTCACAAATCACGCGGCAGCTCGTTGCATCTCCAACGCTACCTACACTGGACCAGGGTTAGTGATGTAAGTAAGTGATGGAAAAACAACAATGTTGGCATCGAATGTTGCAATTAGGACAGAAACGTTCAATCCAACTGTTGAATAGCGGAATGACTGCGTGTTATTAAGAGGGATGACATATTATGTGTGTTGCATTTGCGGTTACATACCTAAGGTCGGAATATAGTCGAAATTAACTCCAAATAGAACTTCAATCTTAAAAATCAAAATTGGATGAATACAAGTGGCCACAATGGTTCGACAGTAATATTCGAATGTGTTACATTATCTAAAGGTATCTTGCAATTGGAGTTACCAGTAGCATCATTATATAAGTCCAAGATATCATAGGTAGACCATATATTATTAAGTTATGCAACGAACTGTCTAATTTGATTGTTCATCTAACGCCGGTGTTTTGGATTTCCTTAAGGATTTAACATTCCGTGGACACTTATTAATTGCATTGGCATTGCCGTTCCCGATTGTCGTTGCAGCTTATGTAAATGTAATCGTCCTAAGTTATTACTAAATTAGATTATAACACGCATTTCTGCATGCTCGTTTTAATACTCGGTAACATGCCAAAATGACCATCATATATATTTTTTATCTAAACTATATACATATTATTTCTTATATATAATTAGTACCATTTCCCTTTCATGTAGCTTTATCACACCTTGTTTTTATCCTGTTCTATTCCATCCGAATCATAACGACACGTAGCACATTTCTTTGTTTCCTGAGCACTAGAGCATAGATAGTTGACACAAAAGAAAATGCTACAGCAAGATATCATTGGAATGGAAAACAGGCGTTAATTCCAACAAACGATCATATATAGATTAGGATTTGTGCACACAGAAAATAATTCGTAGTCCCTCCAATCAGTCTATCCTTCTAGTTGTTTTTGTTTACCATATTTATCTGTGTTTACTTTTCTGGAAGTGAGGCTAACGTCTTAGCTGTTTGCGGTTTCCCACCCAAACTCTACAGTAAAGACGTGAGCAAGTAAATAAATAATATATTAGACTGCTGTAGCCGTTCTGATAGCTCGGTCATTGAAGGTACAAGAAACTTTTGGACTTTACCTTTGATGTGATAATCCAATTTGTTGTAAAATACCATTAGACAATCGCACTCGTTTTCGGGATGTTATTGTGGCCTACCCACCGTAATGTGGAAATTGTGTATTACCTGAAACATTTACATGGTTTGTCGGTTGAATGAATTCACATATTTTTCATATAAACTACAAGCACAATGAATCATATTGGAATATATTGGGTAATGGTAATGATTTATTTAAAGTCGTGAGCACAGGATGTGGTTGCCCATTCATCCGAGGCTCATGGTAAAAGTGCGCGACATAAATTAACCCGCTAGATATAGTATATACATTGGTATAGAAATCTATATTACACTATTAATAACTAAGATATATGGTATTACTTAAGATTAATACAAAGATAAAATATACGAAATTATATACAATATTGACATTGACACCCGATTAGTTCACAATGTTTCAGGTTTGTTTTAAATCTTCTACTAATAATCGTATCGAACGAGATGCCGAGAAGAATCTTGACATGCGCTCTACATGTATACCTACGTCACCATCGTGACGTTGTCGTATTTTCCCGGCGAATCTTCCCTGCGTGCATGTCACGTCACCATCGTGCCGTCGTCGTGTTTCCTGAATCCTCCCGACTTTTCCCTGCATGCCCAGCGTACTATAAAATGCAGGGTTCAAAGATGGATCATTCAATCCCACGCACGCAAGCTCGTCCAAGAACCTTGAGAATTGTATACTTACTCTACTGAGATGGTGAAATTTACACTGGCTTTTCTACTCGTTTATCTTATTCTTGTTGAAGTGAACTCCAAAGCTGTTACAGAAAGAATGGTACGTATAAATATCTCATTCATTTCTTGGTAGTCCTTTTTAATTGCTCTTTTTGTATCGAATCATATAGAGAACTGCTACATATACCTTAATGTTAACATATAGTGCGTTTTCACCTATAACCTGTAATAACTGTGTGTGTTAACAAAACTGAAATATAATAGTGGTAAAATTTGAATACGTGAATTCAATTATATCGCTATAATTGAAGCAAGTCCATAAAACATGACATAAAATATTATCATGACATGTTGAAAAACTATGTCTGACCCATCCTAAATTAAAAACTCGTAACACTGTCAAATACCGCGGTTCAATATGCATTCATTGCCCTTGGCCTTGCTTTAAGATATGGTGGCTATTATTTGTCTGAAGATTAGGGAAAAAATGTAAGAAATTGTCCCAATGCGGCCGTGTAATAAGTTTCACATCATAGACAGCGCAGAATAAGTTTATCACCGGCAACACATGCATTTTATTTTATGCAGATTCAAAAAGTATTTTTGGTAAGTTGACAAATCAGTCTTAAAAAACGAGATCTGAGATTTTTTAAATGCTTGAGGTTTTTTCAGTCAACATAGTAAACGATTTCAAGTGTATGATATAGGGTTATGAAACAAAATAGTATTAAATAGAAGAGAAACCTGACGTAAAACGTGAAGACAATATCGCGAATGTGCAGGGCTCCATAAGAAGCATTGAACATTATTCAGGAAGTTTGAAATACCTGGAAAATATTGGAAAATATAGGAAAGAATGTGTAAAGGCTCCTCTGACGTACGTCAACCAACTACTTAAAGATAACGTCAATTATATTTTATACTGACATACTGTTTTTTACTTTGTTCTTTAGTGACGAAATAACTATTTTTTTAAATTTTCGTTGTGTTTAATGAAGCACAAGCCTTAAGTATACCTAAGTATTAAAAATAGATTTTCTAAAACGATAACAAATCGATCCAATATGCAGCATGCAGGCTCTTTTACTTGCCACATTTAATAAGTGATGAAATCATTGTAAGAATAATTGAAGTTGCTGAACGTGACAGACTCAGTGCACGTCCTTTATCTAGAAATATAATTTATGCTCGCGTAAAATAATCCTTCGATCCAATTCGTATTTCGTACCATAGCATTAAAAAATTGAACCACTTCTCTAAGAAGAAAATTGCTTTGTAGTGTTTTTCAAATCATTACGATACACGGCGTCGATAAACGAACCAGTATTTAATGATAATTTCAACGCGAAAGTCGACTCAATTTCTGGACGTTTATTACCGTGGTATCAAGACAACGATACGATTCTGACATTCAAATTTGCGCTAAAGCCTCAAGGCTGTTTTACTGAGGGCCCAGCATGTTTGTAAACTTGTTTTTCAATAATCTCCTGCACAGTAAATCTTTGTCAGCTGAATTAGATCATGCAGGTGAACTAAAACAAAGGGTTGTTATTGTATGTAAGCCTTATGTAAGCCAGAATGACGATTAACAGTAAAAATAGATATGATACTTTGAGGCAGACAATTGCACTGCAGAACTTCTACTAACTGATTTTTAATAGGTAAAGGTCGATGGTCTCGACATTCTTGAAAATCGTATGACCAACCACTTTATAGTCCTTTAAGCGATTTGACTCCTGCCACAGTTCATGCTGCATGTGCAAGATTTAGTGGGCCTTTGCGCATGCGCGCAAAGGGTATATTTAAATATTAGAAGCTCAAATAGAAGCTTCCCTGGCTTCCCTGGTCTTAGATTCTCTGTTTTAGTATAGGTCTTGGTAGGAGAAAGGCAGTTTAAATTGATTTCAGACCTTAGTTACTTAAACAGACTTTTATAATCAGTGAGATAGATCTTGGACGTGAGTTAATGATTTTTTAATGAGCCTTTTTCATGGGATTCTATAATGAACGCGTGTCGGAAAGTCCTCAATGCTATAAAGTGACTATAGTTTAGTTTAGATTAACATGCACAAGTTTAGGTTGTTTTACTAAATAAGTTTACTAAACGTGACTGCCAATATAAGCCTACCTTAAAATGGTAAAGGTCACAGATTGCTGTCCTCAAGCCCAATAAGTCACCTTGCAGGACCGCGATTTTCTATCCTAATATAGTCAGTAATAATAGGTTTGGTATGTGGTTGCGAAATCCTTTGGACGTGCTTTTGTTTTTATTAACCTAAATTGGCCGCCTTTGCCTGTAGGCACTAAACAGTAGGAGCCAGCCATTGCAATTGTTTAAGACATAGTTTGGTGTCCAGTAATCACAGCGAATCAGTCTGGGTTGTAACATTGGAAATGTTTAGCTGCAGTTCCCTTTTGTTCGTATTCATGAAGAAACAAACAGCCCGTTGTTTTTTTGGCACTGTCTTATTTACTCTTAAAATAGGAAAAAATTCAGTGACGTAAACTCAAGTAGGCAAACAATGGCACGTAATTTTTCACGTGTCTATTAAAGTTATGTCAGACCAAAGCGCCTGTATACGCGAGGCTGTCATTGTCTTGATACCACTCAGTGTAATATGCACAGGGTGTCTCAAGAAAACCGCTACCCTTAAAAATTAGAGGCTTTAGAAATTTCGCTTTGTCTGGCGTATTTGCATGCAATTAGAAGCAAATAAGCAATTTTAAATTCCCAAGTGTACAAAATCGAGGCTTTCTATATAAAGCCTCTAATTTCTAAGGGTAGCGGTTTTTTTGAGACACCCTGTATGTAAACTTTCGCGTTGAATTTTTCTTTGAATATCTTACGTGCACTTAACTATCGCCTCGTTTTTCAACACATCCTCGTTGTTTCGAATCACTATTCAGTTAAGGTTTAAAAAAAAACTAGCTCTATCCGTGTATGATATATTACATAGTGATAGTAGCAATGGAGGTCTTACACTATATATACTGATATCTCTCATCAAAAAATTACTATGTCGGTATATATTCCCATATCATTTTCATCTCGCTATCTACTATATATAGAAATGCCCAATTTTAGAAAATGGTAGGTTAGTTAATGTGACCCTTAATTTCTAAAATGATTTCAAGTTCTGCTGCGGTTAGATTTATCAGGTATTAGGCAAGGAAAATACTAAATTCAGCATCAGATCCTAGTATCAATTAACTAATAGACCCTGAAGCAAGCAGTTCCTGTTTGATTAATAAAAGGTTTAAGATTTGCGTCAGACATTGAACGTCTGCAGCGTGAAAAACTTAAGGTGCTAACTGCTAACAACATCATCATTAAATATGCAGACAGGGTTGGGACTTAACTCATGCGTAAGATCATGCGCAGATTCGGAATGTCGCAAAAGAATGTTGCAAAAAGTTCCTCCAAAATATTTTCTCTCCATGCTCTGTTGTCTTAGTCGGAAGATTTTAACACTGTGCAAGGCGTGCAATTCAATTTCTTCTGATGCCCTCGGAGTGTTGGAATTTCATACACCGATAGTGCAATTGCATTTAACTGTGTGCAGGTCAGCCTACGCACATTGACCCACCCTGTAAAACTAGTGAGTATTCGTGTTGAGTCTTTGCGGTGGCTTTGCAGTATGGCTGAGTCTGCTAATAGGAAGATTTTGCCCGTAAACAAACCAACACTTAAGTTTATCTAATGATCAAGTTTCACCTACGCAGCATTCTGGACAACAAAGTTTAAGCTATACTCACTCTTAATGAAGTCTAAGCTATGCTCCGTCCATAGAAAGGCAAAGCAAGAAACGTTCAACTATAAAATAACTAACTAATTAACTCGCTTACTAACTCCTGAAGCTAATTATTAACTAACTAACAAACACATGCACTAAATACATGAAGCTTATAACGACTATAACATATAAATATCACTCGGTTTTGCATTATATTGAACAATAGTTTACTCTCTATGTGCACTTCATTCGAGAATAGTGTTTAGCAGTTTTTAAATTGTTTTTCTTCTTTCTTCATAGACAAATGAAATACAGACTCGGAGATCTGTATCAAAAACCCTGGCTACAGATCTGTTAAATAGTGTTTTTGTTAAATCCAGACAAAATAAGCAAAATATCCAAAGAGTAAAACGTGGAGATGATTGGCCAGGATATATAATAGTCCCACCATACTGTATACCAGCCAGTGTAGACTGTCCATGTGATGCATGTGGTTATTGTTGTAAAGGACAATGCAACTCGAATCCAAGGTTAGTGATTGTGATCATTTGGGATGTTGGATATACAGATGTCTGATTTGAATTTCGCCTCTCTCGCATTAAAGAAAAGTGCTTCCAGTTTGACTCTACCAAACACCGCAGATTTTCTTCGGGTACTCCGGTTTCTTCCTGTAGTCACATTGGAGTGACTGGACCATTAAATGATGAACTTACTGGACCTCTAAAGAGAACAGTTTAGAACTGAAAGTCATTTTAGATCATCAAACAACTGCATATTGCAGGAAGCGACCCCCAGCCACAGAGGTGAAAGGCACATGCACTAACCACTGTGACACCAACAGCCCTGAAACAAGCCAACTGTAACGCTTTGTTTTGTCAACACATACTTGAAACTTGGTGAATTTTTTTATTGCAAAACAATTTTTTAACAAGCCATTCTGATTTCTTCTATTTTAGCAGTCCTTGCACATGCTGAAACTGATCTACTGTCATTACTGGAGTGTCCAGCAACGGGTCATGTCCAGTGAGTTCCATATATATCTGGGTCCGGTTGTATAAAAAAGCAGTTAAAGTTAACCATAGTTAGTGCGAAAGTTAACCAATCAGAATCGCCTATTTTAGACTTAACTACTATTTAACTACAAACTGGTAGTTAAAAGGTGGTTAAGAGTTTTATACAACCGGCCCCTGGAGTGAGAACTTACGTCCAAAAATGAAAACTGTTTGATGGTATGAAAACTGTTTATGACTTTCATGAGTTTGGACGTCAATTGCCGCCATCTTGGTTTTACTTGGCCTATTGGCCAAACATTAGAAGTTCTTACTCCAGATATATATGGAGCTCACTGGTCATGTCTCAGGGATGTGCAGAAAACGTCACCAAATCACTCTTCGGACTAAAGTAGAGCTACGAACATTGCTACGAACTACATCGCAGTGCGGCAGTGCTACAAACTGGCACTTGGCCAGGTCGCTCCCAGGCTTTTGAACGTAGAAGATCAATCCAGGTTTAAGTCAGTGATCAATTCTTCCAAGGAGTCAATGGCAGTGGTGTTATAAGGGAACAATGAGAAGGCAACTGAACATTCTGATCACTGGATGACACTGTACAAACATAGCACAAAGACATTTATATATAATGCATTGTGATGTAAATATTTATTAAACTCATTGTACCATATTATTGTCTATAATTCATAGATGATATATATTTCATAGATGATATATTTCAAGCAATGATATAAATTTATTAAAATCATTCCCCCAAATCATATTTTCGTTTTGTCTTTCATCTTCGTTTTTGGCGTCTGATATGGCGCTTCTGAACAATTCATCATCAGAAGCAGTTTCTTTTCCTGAAACTAAAATGAAAATGAGAACATAATTCCTAAATGAATTGTTTTTTCTAAATGGCAAGAAAATTTTGCCAGTTTTTTTTTTGTGATAAATAATATATAGTATACTTAAAACTATCATTTTGCATCCAGATATTTCACTCAAACTCATTAATGTAATAATTATGTAGTGCATCCACAGTCGACCTCTCAATTTAAGAATGCATATTTAAATATGGCATTTATTAAACTGGCTCAAAATATTGAACTTACGTTAGTTAACTAATTATATAACTTACTAAAAGGGATCGGTTCTTGGACCATTGTTTTTTTCTCTTTACGTCTCTCCGCTAGAAGATATTTTTGCCGCCCATGACATTGATGCTATGATCTATGCCGACGATACTCAGCTCTATATTATACTAAAGAAACAGGATTCTGAGTTCTGACACTGTCATTCAGCGTCTTGAACATTGTCTCCATGATATTCAGGCTTGGTGCCTTCAAAACAAACTGGTTTTAAATGACGGAAAACTGAAGCTATTTATCTGCACTCTTCATATGCTAAATCATATCCACCTACTCCCAGGGTTTATATTGGTGATAGCTTAATCGACATCAAAACTGAGGTCCGTGACCTTGGTGCTATTGTGGACGAAAATCTCTCCCTGAAAAGTCATGTAAATTCCATCTGTAAAACAGCTTATATTGCTTTGAGGAACATTGGCAGTCTACGGAAGTATCTTGACCAATCGACTGCGGAGCGACTGGTTCATGCTTTTGTCACATCTCGTCTTGACCATTGCAACAGTCTCCTTTATGGGCTTCCACAACGTGAGATAAAGAAACTTCAACATGTACAAAACACAGCCGCTGGAATCGTGACAAGGTCCAACAGAAGAGATCATATTACCCCTATTCTGAAAGAGCTCCATTATATTGGCTGCCTATATACAAAGCCGAATTCAATTTAAACTTGCGTTAACAGTTTTTAAAGCTTTAAACAATTTGGCTCCATCGTATCTTAAAGACCTTATGAAAACACACCAAGTCACCAACCTTCACGGTGCTTAAGATCTGCCTCAAAGAATTTGCTTCAAGAACCAAGGACAATCACGAAAACATACGGAGATAGAACATTTAGGAAGGCTGGATCAGCAGTTTGGAATAGCCTGCCTGATGAATTGAGAATAGAGACATCTGTTGATATTTTTAAAAATAAACTTAAGACTCATCTTTTTAACCAATACTTTTACAGTTAGTAACATAATTTTTTTAACATATATCTTGTATAGTAATTATATTGTAATGAGCATTGAGAAACTTTTGTAAATGCGCATTGAAGAAATAAATTATTATTATTATCTACTAACATCTATATATTGTAAATATTATTACTAGCTAGCTCCTTATAGTTAGATTATTCTGTATATGATTCTATGTAAATATCTATATGTAGTTTTAAAATGTTGGGCCTGGACGAAAATTACTTTGTGTAAATCCAGTCACCCAATAAAAATAAAGTGCATTTCAAGCGTTCCAGAAACTAGGAGAACATTACCGTGGCATACCAGAGAGTAACGCACTCTTATACATGCGTACTATCGTGACGTTGTCGAGTGTGCTCATAAAATCCCGAACCTCCTATACGAGGACCCTACTGCAATTTGCATGTCCAGCGTGCATACGTCCTTCCGGTCGAGCACTATATAAATGAGCAGGGTTCAAAGATGGGACAGAGATCATTCAATACCACGCAAGCTCGTACAAGAACCTTGAGAATTGTATACTTACTCTACTGAGATGGTGAAATTTACACTGGCTTTTCTACTCGTTTATCTTATTCTTGTTGAAGTGAACTCCAAAGCTGTTACAGAAAGAATGGTACGTATAAATATCTCATTCATTTCTTGGTAGTTCTTTTTAATTGCTCTTTTTGTATCGAATCATATAGAGAACTGCTACCTTAATGTTAACATGTAGTGCGTTTTCACCTATAACCTGTAATAACTGTGTGTGTTAACAAAACTGAAATATAATAGTGGTAAAATTTGAATACGTGAATTCAATTATATCGCTATAATTGAAGCAAGTGCCATGCATAAAACATGACATAAAATATTATCATGACATGTTGAAAAACTATGTCTGACCCATCCTAAATTAAAAACTCGTAACACTGCCAAATACCGCGGTTCAATATGCATTCATTGCCCTTGGCCTTGCTTTAAGATATGGTGGCTATTATTTGTCTGAAGATTAGGGAAAAAATGTAAGAAATTGTCCCAATGCGGCCGTTTAATAAGTTTTCACATGATAGACAGCGCAGAATAAGTTTATCACCGGCAACACATGCATTTTATTTTATGCAGATTCAAAAAGTATTTTTGGTAAGTTGACAAATCAGTCTTAAAAAACGAGATCTGAGATTTTTTAAATGCTTGAGGTTTTTTCAATCAACATAGTAAACGATTTCAAGTGTATGATATAGGGTTATCAAACAAAATAGTATTAAATAGAAGAGAAACCTGACGTAAAACGTGAAGACAATATCTCGAATGTGGGTTCCAGTGTGAGAAGCATTGAACATTATTCAGGAAGTTTGAAATACCTGGAAAATATAGGAAAGAATGTGTAAAGCTCCTCTGACGTACGTCAACCAACTACTTAAAGATTATACTTTATACTGACATACTTGCCACATTTAATAAGTGATGAAATCATTGAAGTTGCTGAACGTGACAGACTCAGTGCACGTCCTTTATCTAGAAATATAATTTATGCTCGCGTAAAATAATCCTTCGGTCCAATTCGTACTATAGCATTCAAAAATTGAACCACTTCTCTGAGAAGAAACTTGCTTTGAAGTGTTTTTCAAATCATTACGATACACGGCGTCGATAAACGAACCAGTATTTAATGATAATTTCAACGTGAAAGTCGACTTAATTTATGGACGTTTATTACCGTGGTATCAAGACAACGATACGATTCTGGCATTAAAATTTGCGCCAAAGCCTCAAGGCTGTTTTACTGAGGGCCCAGCATGTTTGTAAACTTGGTTTTCAATAATCTCCTGCACAGTAAATCTTTGTCAGCTGAATTAGATCATGCAGGTGAACTAAAACAAAGGGTTGTTATTGTCGGTAAGCCTTACGTAAGCCAGAATGACGATGATTAACAGTAAAAAATAGATACTTTGAGGCAGACAATTGCACTGCAGAACTTCTACTAATGGATTTTGAATAGGTAAAGATCGATGGTCTCGACATTCTTGAAAATCGTATGACCAACCACTTTAAGCGATTTGACTCCTGCCACAGTTCATGCTGCATGTGCAAAGATTTATAGTGGGCCTTTGCGCATGCGCGCAAAAAGTATATTTAAATATTAGAAGCTCAAATAGAAGCCTCCCTGGCTTCCCTGGTCTTAAGATTCTCTGTTTTAGTATAGGTTTTGGTAGGAGAAAGGCAGTTTAAATTGATTTCAGACCTTAGTTACTTAAACAGACTTTTATAATCAGTGAGATAGATCTTGGGACTTAACTCATGCGTAAGATCATGCCGCAGATTCGGAATGTCGCAAAATAATGTTGCAAAAAGTTCCTCCAAAATATTTTCTCTCTATGCTCTGTTTTCTTTGTCGGAAGATGGGAAGATTTTTAACACTGTGCAAGGCGTGCAATTCAATTTCTTCTCATGCCCTCGGAGTGTTGGAATTTCATACACCGATAGTGCAATTGCATTTAACTGTGTGCAGGTCAGCCTACGCACATTGACCCACCCTGTAAAACTAGTGAGTATTCGTGTTGAGTCTTTGCGGTGGCTTTGCAGTATGGCTGAGTCAGGTAATAGGAAGATTTTGCCCGTAAACAAACCAACACTTAAGTTGATCTAATGATCAAGTTTCACCTACGCAGCATTCTGGACAACAAAGTTTAAGCTATACTCACTCTTAATGAAGTCTAAGCTATGCTCCGTCCATAGAAAGGCAAAGGAAGAAATGTTCAACTAAATAACTAACTAATGAAGCTAATTATTAACTAAACATGCACTAAATACATGAAGCTTATAACGACTATAACATATAAATATCACTCGGTTTTGCATTATATTGAACAATAGTTTACTCAACAACAGTTTTTAAATTGTTTTTCTTCTTTCTTCATAGACAAATGAAATACAGACTCGGAGATCTGTATCAAAAACCCTGGCTACAGATCTGTTAAATAGTATTTTTGTTAAATCCAGACAAAATAAGCAAAATATCCAAAGAGTAAAACGTGGAGATGATTGGCCAGGATATATAATAGTCCCACCATACTGTATACCAGCCAGTGTAGACTGTCCATGTGATGCATGTGGTTATTGTTGTAAAGGACAATGCAACTCGAATCCAAGGTTAGTGATTGTGATCATTTGGGATGTTGGATATACAGATGTCTGATTTGAATTTCGCCTCTCTCGCATTAAAGAAGAGTGCTTCCAGTTTGACTCTACCAAACACCGCAGATTTTCTTCGGGTACTTCGGTTTCTTCCTGTAGTCACATTGGAGTGACTGGGCCATTAAATGATGAACTTACTGGACCTCTAAAGAGAACAGTTTAGAACTGAAAGTCATTTTAGATCATCAAACAACTGCATATTGCAGGAAGCGACCCCCAGCCACAGAGATGAAAGGCACATGCACTAACCACTGTGACACCAACAGCCCTGAAACAAGCCAACTGTAACGCTTTGTTTTGTCAACACATACTTGAAACTTGGTGAATTTGTTTATTGCAAAACAATTTTTTAACAAGCCATTCTGATTTCTTCTATTTTAGCAGTCCTTGCACATGCTGAAACTGATCTACTGTCATTACTGGAGTGTCCAGCAACGGACGTCCAGTGAGTTCCATATATATCTGGGTCCGGTTGTATAAAAAAGCAGTTAAAGTTAACTATAGTTAGTGCGAAAGTTAACCAATCAGAATCGCCTATTTTAGACTTAACTACTATTTAACTACAAAACTGGTAGTTAAAAGGTGGTTAAGAGTTTTATACAACCGACCCCTGGAGTGATAACTTACGTCCAAAAATGAAAACTGTTTGATGGTATGAAAACTGTTTATGACTTTCATGAGTTTGGACGTCAATTGCCGCCATCCTGGTTTTACTTGGCCTATTGGCCGAACATTAGAAGTTCTTACTCCAGATATATAAGGAGCTCACTGGTCATGTCTCAGGGATGTGCAGAAAAGCCACCAAATCACTCTTCGGACTAAAGTAGAGCTACGAACATTGCTACGAACTACATGGCAGTGCTACAAACTGGCATTTGGCCAGGTCGCTCCCAGGCTTTTGAACGTAGAAGATCAATCCAGGTTTAAGTCAGTGATCAATTCTTCCAAGGAGTCAATGGCAGTGGTGTTATAAGGGAACAATGAGAAGACAACTGAACATTACGATCACTGGATGGCACTGTACAAACATAGCACAAAGACATTTATATATAATGCATTGTGATGTAAATATTTATTAAACTCATTGTACCATATTATTGTCTATAATTCATAGATGATATATACTGTATTTCATAGACATAGATGATATATTTCAAACAAGTAATCATATAAATGTATTAAAATCATTCCCACAAATCATATTTTCGTTTTGTCTTTCATCTTCGTTTTTGGTGTCTGATGGCGCTCCTGAACAATTCATCATCAGAAGCAGTTTCTTTTCCTGAAACTAAAATGAAAATGAGAACATAATTCCTAAATGAATTGTTTTTCTAAATGCCAAGAAAATTTTAGAGGGGGTGAGCCAGCTCTGTGCATGTTGTTCAGTGGGTTGAGGCCAATGAGGCCTGATGGTCTAGAGACCACCCTTGGTTATACTGAGACACTAAGGGCTCTCAAGACCTGACAGAGCATGCAAAAACTGTAGGTTTTTCTAGAGCCAGGTGGACGTTTAGATAACAGGGGAGCAGGCAGAATCCCGTTCAGGTCAGTCAGCTCGTTGAAGTCGAGTCTTGGTGACCAACTATTGGTGCAGGGTACTCAACTATGTATGACTGACCCATCGAGTCTCTAGGTCAGGTCATTAGGTCGCATTTACGACCTGAATGACCTGTAAAATGCACTTCACGTGGCGAAGTGTTGTCCCAAAGGACAGCACTTCCCTGCCATTATTTATTTAATTCAATTCTTTGAACAATTTGGTTACAAATTTACAAGTTACATATAGATGATCTAGGAATATATTTGAGCATGTAGATTCGATCGATAGATTAGTACTCGGCTCTGCCATTGGGGATGTGGGTGGGGTTTTTTGTTTTACAAGATTTGATACCTTGAAACAAACTATGAAAAATTTCACTAGCATTGTTTACACACTGACTGAAATCTTGCGAATGAGCAGTAGACGCATGAGCTACATTTTCCCTGCGCTACATTTGGTGCATGCACTAATTATGCTGACAGACTGGCAAGGCCTTAGGGCAAATGGAATCTTCTTGAACATATTACTTCATTAACCGCAATTTATTGCTTTGCATAAATTGAACATATATTGATTCATGAGCAAAACGCAAAGGAAATCGGAACTATGTAGTTTTCTTGATACCACGGTAATAAACGGCCATGTCAATGTCGCGTTGAATTTCTCTTTACAGTACAGCACACACAACTACACTATTCGCCAGGTGTGAGTAGCCTTAATACTCTTGTCAACATATCCAGTAAATCACATATGCCAAGAGGAGAATCGATCCAACAAGTCGCTAGATTGTGAACAGGCCTTAATAGTCTTAATAAGAGCTATGAGAAGGTCCTATTTAACTGTATGTATAAATGGTCGTTTATTAACCTTCTATATTATATAAAGTATAGTGTTTTAAATAGTATTTCGAGCACTGATAAAACTGATAATCTCACATGTGAGATTATTTATGATAATCTCGGCATGTGAAAATTATCGCTTTTGAAGTTTATGAAAATGGATATTTTATTTTATTTTATTTTGTTTGAAAAGACTGTCCTTTATATAATAAACAGAAAAATACATGAAAAATACATGGATGCTTGGAAATACCAGATTTATTCTCGTGTTGAACATGATATCTCACTCGTTCGCTGCGCTCACTCGTGAGATATCATGTTCAACACTCACAATAAATCTGGTATTTCCGCGCACCCATGTATTATTCTCTATATATTTGTGTGAATATAAAATAGGTAGTATAGTTAACATACTTTGGGTGGTTGAAGTTACATTTATATTTAAAGCCGTATATACTCCTGGGATCACGGCAACAGTCGTGTCTTCTTTCACAATATCCTCCTTTTTTAACACAATATGGAGATCTTCCCAGATCTTGCTGTCTTTGATACTTTCGGTCTCTTAGCTTAAATAAACGCAACAAAAAGATGGATTTCAGTGAGTGTTACAGGGCAGCAGATGGTGCTCAACTTCAGAACTGTTCACAGGAGCGAGCAAATTAAACTACATTCTCAATTACATTTACCCGCCTTCAAATACAAGACTATTCTACTTATACAATACTTAATTTATTTAGGCTTTTCAGACCCAAAAAGAATAAACATTTTCTCATTCTGATAACCGCCAGTTGACCACGTATATATTGTTGCACGGTAGTGTTTAGTGAAATCCACAGATTAGTTCTATTTAAAAGTATTATATAGTCAAAAACAATCATTATTTCATACACTAACCGATAACCCAGCTTCTGTTTCTGGCAACAAACCAAGGCAGAACAAAACAAGAACAAAGACAACAAGACCTTTCATTCTTTATCAATTTCGTAAAGATTATTTCACATGTACAGTAGCAGTGGAACCACCAATAGTTATGGTGAAATTCATGCAGAAGCCATATTTATACATTTTCTTACATTCCTTGCGTCTAGTTCAAAACAAGGAAAATGCAAACATTTTTACATTCCCGTCTAGTTTTAAAACAGGAAACAAAGCAAGAATTTTGATAAAGATAGTTGAATATCATGAACCAGATGTTAAATCTTGGAGATTAAGAGCATGAGATGTTATTTTTTATTTTTATTTTATTTTATTATTTATAAGATGTTATTTAACCCTTAAAGAATGCATGCAGGGACAATGCATTCATCAGTTTGATAAGATGTTGAATGTTTTCTAAAACTTATATTTGACCAGGACCCGGTTGTAGAAGTCTTAAGCCCCGTACAGATTAGCAAGTTTTCCTTGACGAGTTATTTGTTCTCAAAAGCTTGTATGTCTAGCTTTTAAACAAGGCTCCTTGTCAAGGAACACATTTTTTTTGTCATACACTCGTCTGTGCGCCTTGTGCGGGGCTTTAAACTACCTTGTAACTACCCGTTTTGTGAAATATTGTAGTCAACTCTAAGATAGCGATTATAATTGGTTACTTCGCTAACAACCGGCCCCAGGTGTAAAGTCGTAAAGATACTGTTGTTGGTTATAAAAATACCAAAGAGTTTAGCTACAGATAGATGTGTTTATATTGTCCAGTTTGGGAAAATATCGCATATGTTCAGTTATTCTGATAACATTTTGTTGTGTCTTGTGACGTCATAGCAACGATGTATTTGTCGAATATAAGGTGAGTTTCACTAAGCCAACTATCTACAGAGAGAGATGTTTATATTGTTCAGTTTGGGAAAATATCGCATATGTTCAACTTTTCTGATAAAATTTTGTTGTGTCTTGTGACGTCATAGCAACGACGTGGTTGTCGAATATAAGGTGGGTTTCACCTTTCACTGAGCACTATCGTGCAGTATATCTGTAAATCAGTTATCAGACTGAGAAAACAATGTTAATAATAAAATAATAACTCTTGTCATAATGTATAAGTATAATCTTGTATTTGGTGGCAAATAAATAGAATTGAGAGTTCTGAAGTTGACCACCATCTGCTGCCCTGTACGCTTACTGAAAAACACCAATTGCAAAATTTAGCTATCTCATAAAACAGTTAATAGAACTTAAAAATACACAAAAACAGTAAATGAATTGCCTTTATTTAAATATATTTGTTTCGAAAACTTTAATTTATGGCCTTGGAATTACATATTAAACACTACTAAATAATGCTTGCAACTGCAAGCGATATTTTCCAGTCTTATTTCATTTTTTTCATTTCACGAACACCCGTTTCTTATAGTTTCCAATGCATGTCTTATTAAATTTTCATCTTCGACCGAATGTGGTACAGTGACCTTCAGTCTCTGGTCTTGAGCCATAGCTCTGTCAACGGTTAATTTGGCATTGCCATTGCCACTCCAACATCTTCTGGCAACCTGCAATGTAAGAAGTTAAACATGGTTACAGCCAAGAGCCTGCCAGAACTAGGGAATAGAAACCATTTTGCTGTACAAGTACCAAACGGTAGTAACCTAACGCTGCGGTTGCCGTGCGGTCGCGGTCTATTTGCCATTCGATTGCGAGTTAGAAGCGATAACGATGTAGGTATTTCGCTGGCGGTTACGAAGTGGTTTAGTTGTGGTGGTTGATGGGTGATATTAACGTACCACGGTATTTATTAGTCTATGTCTGACCGATACTGCATTTAACCACTTGTTTCTTTCTCTTTCCTCTGTGAAACTAGTTAAACTTTGCAGCCATGTTTAATAAAATATTCTACGAGATATTAGTGCTATTAACTCACTCCATTAGAGACATCCCATGACAACATATTTTTAGCACGCTTTTCTGCATCCTAAACAACGACGATGACAAAAACTTTATTAATACTTACAAACTTTAGCAATAATTTGAGTGATAACATATTTACCTCTGAGCCATCCAGAACGAGCCCGAATCCGCCATTCGTTACCTCGCCCCTGGTAATTGCAACAAAACAATATTAAAGGCACATCACCCTTTGAGCGATGATATTTAGTTACCGATGTTTACGATTCAAAAAGTTCCAGAACTTTTTCAAGTTGTTCAGTGGTGTAACTTAACGCTTGCCCGGAGCAAGTGAAAATCTTTACGAGCAAGTAGAAGTCTCTTCTTGGTTGCCCGATCGGGCAAGTTGCTTTCTGTTTCAGCTTTGCCAGAACAAGCTGGCCATCTCTAAGTTATTATCCCCAACCACAGTATTAAATGAGTAAAATATGAAAGAAATGAACATGACTCGACGGACATTGTCCGACCATTGTACGACGGACATTGTGCCTCGACTTAAATTCGACTTCAGTTCTTAAGGAAAATAAGAGAATGATGATTGGTGTAAATTGGTATACTATAATACAAATTGTATTTATCCATCAACATATGCGTACTGCAATCATTTCCTTCAAATTTTGTTATTATGTGAACCAAATTAAGCTGGACCTAATGGCAAGTGAATTTTATTCAGGGTAACCATTTTTCATGTCCTACTTGCCCTGATCGCAAGTGGTCAAAAAAGTAAAGTTACACCACTGTTGTCGCATCACAGGCAGTCCAGTCGTGCTGCTCAGTTTCGAATTTGATTTAAGACTTTATAGTTCTGGAATGTTATAGGGGTAAACATTAATTTGCACCTGTAACAGGCAACTGTATTTTAAAATATGGTTACACTTACCAACCAACGCCGCCACCATTGTGTAAGCTCACCCAAGTTGCGCCACGGAATGAATCTCCAATGACGTTTTGCACAGCCATATCTTAAAAATAGAAACGATTAAATAGAACGATATGAATAATTATAATATTTAATCAAATTATATTCTTCATAATAACAATTGTTAATTACCTGCGCAAAGATTAGAGCCATCAAAAATATTCGACGTTTCTCGGTAAGGGCTGAAACAAAAAAAAACAAGTAAATAAATGATTTAGGCGATATCGTGACCAGGAAATTTTTGTCTAACAGTCAAATCAACATGTCGTACCACACACACACTGTTGCTATAGTTACCTGTCTGTTCCGCTGACATCATGATGGTCTCGACTTATAACAATAGGACCCTAGAAAAAACCCAAATATTAGATGTAAACTAAAAGAATCATTCCTACAGATTTTTCTTATTTTTTTTCACGTACTTTAATTCTCTTGCTTGCGATGGCTTCATTGAATGCCAGAGCAATAGCCACTCTTCCGTTTTGGTCCGAATACAAAATACGAGCTTGCGAGCCAACAACCTGAAAGTGTAAAAAATATCAATATGTGAATGTGGTTTGTACTGAAATCTACCGTAGAAGTAGATTGCATGATCAAGCATGGTTAGATCATGCAAAGTGGGCTACCCTCAAGCTACCGAGCAGAGCTAGTCTCTCTGAGTTAAGCATCGTTACTGGTTAAACATGGTTAGATTATGCAGGGTCGTATATGTTCTTGAATGTGGACTACCCTTAAGTGATATGATCTTGTATTTAAGAACTCGTGTGTTTAGAGTTGAGTCCCCCATGCTGTCTCCCGGTTGACTAAGCTAATAAATTCATCATCTGCTATTGAATAACTCGTCACTAAAGCGAGCACCCTCCTACTTCTCCAAGGATGCTTTTGTTCTTACCAGTTTATTCTCTTGAGCTTTTTTAATCCACTTAATGTTGTCTTCATATTGGGGTTTTACTTCTTTTGGAACTAGACACAAAATAGATATTATCAACTCTCTCGTAATAGGGGCCTTTGTGGTAAACAAGCACATTTGCTACGGACTGATCCGTGATCAAGCGAAGTTCATTCGAGCCTTTGTGGTAAACAAACACTTTTGCAACGGACCAATCCGTAAAGCAGTCTAAACTAGAAGAGACTAGAGCATAGCAGAATGGTGGAGTTTAGCTCATTAAACAGCAAGGTAGCATGTAGCATTTCATTCTGTCCAACGCCATTATTTACCTTGATGCTCTCTTGCAACTTAATGGTTAGACATGGATGCAGTCTAAAACTCACCATCTTCTTTTATGATCCTCTCCAAAACGTCCGTGGCTATTTTATCAGATTCTTCGAGATCCTCAGGAAATCCTGATGTACAAACCCACCTAAAAATCCCAATACCTTTACACTACTGTACACAGATCTACTGATGAAAGAATTGGACCATCTTTCCAAACGTTTTCAGAATCAAAGGATGCAAATATTGAAACTATACTCGTACTTACCGGAACGGTCCAAACCCAAGTGAGAATATATTGCTAAAATATAATATTAATTGATTTGAATTTGGATGTAAAAATAGCTTGAAATATAAGCTTGAAATATGGAGCCACGTCGCGCCAGAAAGGAAGAGACAATGGGTCGAGAAGAAACGAACCAATAAATAAATGGATGAAAAAAGGAATAAAAAATTCATGAAGGATTATACCCCATTATATCCTGGACATAGGAGGGATATCGAAATGTTCCATCTTCCTTCAAACCAACATCAGCACCTTAACATTACAAATGTTCTACTTGTCAGGCCGTAACACGTCAAACATTAAACATCACCAAATTCATTATTTCGTTTATTTTCGTTTACCAGCTCTGCTTGCTTCCAGAAGAAATGCATTTCCATAATCAAAGAAGTACATCCCTCTTGACGATAACTTGTTGATAGCAGACACTTGTCGTTTTAAACTAAAATGTTTGCAAAAATATAACTATTGAATGACGCATGCAGGGATAAGAAAATTTATAGATGCAGTTTAATTCGCTTGCTTCTTATTTGACCACCATCTAACATTTGACCACCACCTGCTGCTCTGTGACACTGAAACTCACCACAATTAAGCCACTAGTCAACCAGAGATCTTACTGCGCTTCTAAACTGCAGCAAAACAGACAAGTGAACAAACTTATTACACCATAGCGACCTTACCTTGCTTGGACAGCTTCCTTGAATTTCCCTGGATCATCAATCATCAATTGATTGGCTTCATCAAAACTCATCCCGACTGGATAGTAGCCACCATTGTACGGATTGTGAAGTGAAGTTTGATCTGAACCCATGTCTATTAACATTTCATTCTCATTTGCAAGTCTTTCCCTAAATCGCATGTTATTCTGACAATAAGCTGCCCTTGGTTTGTGTCTGAACTACTTGAACAAGAATAGAAACACTCGGGCGTTTCATACGAAGGCGTTTCATACGAAGGCGTTTCATACGAAGGCGTTTCATACGAATGCGTTTCATACGAAGGCGTTTCATACGAAGGCGTTTCATACGAAGGCGTTTCATACGAATGCGTTTCATACGAAGGCGGGCTCAACGTAGTAGCATTACTTTTGAAGACTAAAAGGGTCTTCGCTCGAAACGTCGAAATGTTTTCAATCTTTTTCAGATAGTTCAGACGCAAACCACGGCAGCTTATATATGGCCATGCCTAATGACATTAAGATACGTTTACACACTGCGACTTATCTTACCAAAGATCTACGATATTTCCATAGAAACCAAGACTTAATGGTTTCTGTTCTGTTCTCGCCTCCCTGCAAATATAAAATGGTATTGAAGTTACAGAAACGAAACTGGAACACACTAAAGATGAACGTCTTTGATGTTCTACTTACTTACTTTATTCTTTGAATGCATTTATCAAGATTGTCTGAAATTTCCATAATCCATCTGCAAAAAAGAAAGAAAGAATGACAGGAATTCATTTTATATGCGTACGGTCTCAATAACGTTGCATTGTATTATTCAATTAAATCGTCTTAAATTGCTATGCAAAATTGAACGATGTTTACCCCTGATCGTGACGTTTTTCCAGTGCTTCTTTATTGACCTACATTAAACGATATAGTAGAGATTTTACCCAAGCTGGACCACAATGCAATACGATCTCAAAATAGCGTCATTACCGTCGAAAAGCTCTATTATCCATATATTTCAAACTTCGATCGCTCACCTCGGCAATAACCCCCACACAGCCACAGATGGTCGCGGCTTTGGCCTGGGCACCACTCATTCCTCCCAGACCGGAAGTGACGAAGACACGACCAGCAAGCTCTGACGTATTAAGATGACGTCGTGCGGCGTTCAGTACAGTTAGCATGGTACCATGTACTATACCCTGGGGACCAATATAACAATAACTACCAGCTGTCATCTGACCATACATGGTGACACCAAGGGCAAACAGTTTGTCGTAGTTCTCTTTGCTCGAGTAGTTTGGTATCATCTTCAGGAAAAATTTGAAACATTTGGAACGTTTTCTGAACGAAAAAACTTCGAAACGTTCTCCAAAGGGTCCTTTTGAGTTCATTGACTTCAATTAATCATAAGGAAGTTTCTATGAAGGTAGTGTTCTACGTTGTTAAGTGCAATAACTTTTTAGTTCAATAATAGGTGGTATACATTCCATGTCTTTTCAAATAATGACAGGACAGTTGCTATTGAAAATAGAAACTGCTCTAACACAAGTTAAGTCCGTCAGTTTATAAGTTCGTGAAATCTTTATAGCCAAACTGCGTTTCATTATATTAGATAAAATAACCAAAGAAAAATGTACGAAACTTTGCCTGTTCAGAAAACGCGCAATCTCTGGGAAACTGACTCCGGAATGAATGACTGACCGACTACCTACCATTCCATTTGTGAGGACAGCCCGAGGACTGGATGGGGAACTGGGAAACAGTCCTAATGGATGTCCAGAGTACATAACCAACGTTTGCTCTTCTGTCATGATTGATAGGTAATGCATGACCAGACGAAACTGAAATGAAATAAATGAACCTGCTTACTGAATGCCGGAACGATTTATACTAAAGATGGATCATTTGTAACGATGTACCATCTGCCTGATGGATCACCCATGTTAGTGTTAACAGTTAACACAAGACGAGCCATCCAGACGTACTAACTGGGAACAACAAATCATGCCTGATATTTTCCTGATAGTTCGTCTAATGCGGTATTTATACACATAGATGGATCATCCATAAAGATAAAACACACGAACAACAACGATCAATAACTTCACCCGTCAAGTCGAAGTATGTGCGTAGTTCGTCTACACAGACGAACGTTGCGTGCGTTAACACGGTGCGTGCGTTAACACGGTGCGTGCGTTAACACGGTGCGCGGCGAACTTGCATGAGGAGAATATCAGGCATGATTTGTTCCCAGAACCATTGTGGCACTGTCAGTATACATTTTGCTATTCTAGCTAGTTCTAGGTAGTTCGTCCTTTGTTATGCTAAGATGGATGATCTGTAGTTCGGATGATGCAGCGCCTTTACGGTTCATTAATGAGCTCGAGGTTAATTTTAATTATTATATACACAAGCTCTGGATATGAGGTATTCTGCAATCTGATTGGTTCTCTACTAGCAGGATATTAGCTCATATCCTGCTAGTAGAGAAAAGTAGAAAAATGGCTGGCAGATTTGGACAATCAAATGAAGAGGAAATTCAAGTTTTACTTGAAAAAAGTACGCCAAAATGTTCTGTTCATATCCAGAGCTTGTGTATATAATAAAATAGTTATTCCACTCATTCTCGTCGTATATGACTGATAGCCGACTCGGCGCTATCTACTGTTAACTAACTCACTAATTAAAATCATTGATCATCAGACCCACCTGTGCCCAATTAGAAAACACTTGACCATTTCCACCATATGTAACTAACTCGTGTGGGAACTATATTAGTTATAAATAACACCCAGAAGTTTGTCAATTTTATTAGAACGAAAACAATTACAGTATAATGTTACTCATCAGTGGCATACAATTAAAGTAATAATATATAATTAGAAATTTAGAATGGAAAATTAATCTCTAATTAAGCTCAATTAACAAAATGAATGCACCATGGACAGCTGACACAGCTTGTTAATATATTATTCGATATTCCAAACCTGTGCAACTCTAGGGTCCAGATTATTCATTATCATCAACATTATAGCGGCAGCATGTTTATTCTTGCATGGATATTCGTCAATATTATATGCCCTGATTTATTTAAGGAAATAAAAATGCAGACTAACACTTTAGAATGCATAAAATACAGCACTTTAGAATGCATAAATTGCCACTTAAAGCATCAATTCATCACATACTTCATTTCCAAATTTGGCCGAAAGCGGTACATATAAATATGTCCATATTCTCGCAACTCTTGAGCAAATTCAGGCGTAAGATCTGCATGCGTTTCTGTAGGAAAATATCTCAATGCATTCTTTACAGCTAGCTGCAATGAAATATCACAAAAATACTGTATATGTCAACATTTATAATTCAGATACTGTATATGAGATGGGGGTAAAAAAAATTGGCAGCTTCAAAGCAATGAGAAGGATATTTTCTCTTTTGTAAATGTCATTGACTGGTCTGTGGTTCAGAAAAGGGGGGAAGGGGGTCAAAGAAATAGCAGAACATGTCCCATTATGTCTGCGGTCAGGGGATGAAATCAGGGCCGGACCTACGGGGGGGTTTGGGGAGGTGTCACACCCCCCCAGAAATTCTATTTGGAGTTTCAGTCGGCAGAAGTGCTATTTTAGTCGGCAGACAAAAATATTTTTGATGACTAACAGCAATGTAGTCGGTACAAGTTCGTTAGTCAGTCGGTTGAAAGGACCTTACACCTCCCCTGATAAATTTTCTGAGGACGGCCCTGGATGAAATACATTTGTCGACAGCACATAATGGGGGTTCGCCTTTTAATCAAGCACTATCGAACATTCGAACATCTCATAAATAGTGAAAATTTGGGATGCACAGATAATGCTGACTTGGTAGGGTTACTGAGAGGCTTCGAGGTGGTGGGGATTTGACATATGGCTTTGCGACTCTTGGGTATCCCCCTGGAAAATCAGTCTAGTATATATAATATAGATGTGAATACATCAAATTACATTATGAAAGCTATATATTTTCCTGTAGACCATACATATATATTATATCTATAAAGCAACACAAAATGTCATAACTAAAATAATTTTTCTTACGATTTCCTCACTCTTGGAGAGGTTTGTGTTACGTTTTGGTGCATGAGGTACGCTGTAGTCTCTAGCTTGTTTTGATGGTAGTGGTTTGAGCGGTAAACCACAGCAGATCTCTTTTAAGGACGCCATAACACAAAAGTATACTGTAAATGTTTGATGAAAGTGTATTTGAGCCTTTTTGAACCTCTAAAACTCTAAAATAGCAAATAGCCCGTGCATGTTATTTACAATTTAATAATTTATATATTTAGTTTATGCAAACATTACTATTATGGGTGTGGTAGTTAAACAATTTAATAATAAGAGAAAACTAAGCCATTTCGTCTATGCTATATGTCAGCACAGACAACAGCCACATAGTGTTGATATAATACTAAAGAATAATACTTTTATTTTTAAATTTTATACAAAATTAATGTCGGAAAGTAAAAGTTTTAAATTTTTATTAGTACCCCATCCCCCTAAGTAAATATGTAATAGAGGTGTCTTGGGGGCGTGTGAGTGGCCTGGCCAGTGGCCAATACAAAAACATTTCTCAGACAAAACAAATAACTTAGAGCGTCTTTTAAAACATGAGAATACACGTAAAATTTGAAGATAAGTGTTTAGTTATTCCTTGTAAAGATGGAAAAAAGTCTATAAAATGGTTGGTTTCAGAAGCTGTTGAAAGGTTTCGAGAGTTAAACCAAACAGATATCCCCAACCAATCTTGTTTATATTTGCCCAATGGAGGGGGTATGTTATGGTCCAATGATGCTATTGAAGACGTATTAGAAAATGATGGATTTGCTGAATTAAAACGTGAGATTGTACTTAAGTGTAGTCTTTTAATTATTTTGTGAGTGTTTTGATTTTTGATCAAAGATACAACCATTTGCAAACTACCGTTAACCGTTAAATTAAAACAACGTTTTAAAAAGTTATAATTAGCATGTTTGTCATCTGAAACTTAATAGTTTGACCTGTCAAACTCTACCTCCTCCTCAGGCCCTTTTTCCCGCGGGCGGGTGATATTTTGCATCAGGGAAAGAGTGACGAAGGGCCTGCCATATAATGGTCGAAAATCAGGCATAAATGTCGACAATCGGGAATCCAAAAAAATCTGCCTGAAATATTGCCCATCACAGCGTAAAACGATATATTTTCGTGTTTTCCATCTTAGATGGATATATTTTAAAAGTTATTGCTGAAATATGATCCATATTAATCGAAATATGAAACGTTGAATCAAAGTGTTTTTGTCCTCAGTCTCGATGGGCGACAACACCGAAAAATGCACTCAAAATGCGAAGGGTTCAATTGACTTCAGTGCTAGTGATGTCGACATCATTAATGTGTCATTCAGTATGTAGTATGAGTATGTATTTGACTACGAATATGTATAACTTGAAAGGAAAATTATATGCAAAATAATAACAAATATGTATAACAAATCTAAAAGCATATATGCTCATTTATTTTTGCCATCAGTAGCGTGACAGTTAGGGCAAAGTACTTTCCCACCTTCCTTAACCTTTTGTAAGAGCCTACGTTCATAAGAATCATTAACAAACTCTTTCTCCGGACGATTATAGTCAAATAAATGGTGAATAGCTTCTGCCATCTTGAGAACATTAATCAGCAGGCGCTTCCCTTCGCCTTACCCGCATTTTTTATGCCGCCCGTGCGTCCCTTCCCTAATTTTCCAAGCCCGCTCCAATTAATAAAGCGCCTGTGGAGGAGGTAGTGTCAAACTTGTTACTTTTAAGCCGGTTTTCCACTAGCGATTTTTTTCGCGCGAAGCGACTTTTTTCGCCGATGCGCATGCGCATTTAGCAATTACGTCATTCGAGCAATTCGCCAAAGCGAAGAATAAGCGAACAAAAGCTTCGTCGAAGCGAAAAAACGAGTTCGACCGAATCCTACTTTTTTGCCGCGAAAAAAGGAGCAAGCCAATCAGATTTCACGAATAACTTGGGTAAATATCAAAATGGCGGACCAAGAAGAACGACAAACTTTTTGGAGTGCCGAAACCGACTTTAACTTAAATGTGGAGAGCCCGGAGGGTGTTGAAACAAGTCCAGACAGTCCTGGTGTGACTGACGTAGTTGAAGACGATGAAACCATTCAAGAAAATGATGCTGAAGCTCCCGTGGAGCGACTGGACTCTGCTGCTGTTGAATTCGAAAAAGAACTATATCTTGAAGAAGTGAGAAAATACAGGTGTCTATGGGATATAAACTCTGAGGCGTACAAAAACAGACCAATTAAACAGAATGCGTGGGCCAAGATTGGAACCGTATTCAACAAAGATGGTGAGATTTATATATAGTTATGTTTTTATATAGTTAATAGTTTGTATTTTTTGTTATATAATAGGTCATTTATATCATATAAAAGAAAAGGCACATATAGTGATATAGAGGCTGAAAGTGAATTAATGTCGGCAAGTAATCTGCAGGTTGAAATTGGCCATGACAACAATGTATTAAAATAATAAAATGATTTTTTTTTCTTAAAGGAAGGGGTCAAGGCTAGATTTTAATACATGTCCAAACCACTGTACATAGTTAAGCCACTACCTAGAATGTGTTTCATATTATATTAATCTCTCGGTATCTACAGAAAAATTCTAGATGAACTCCTTGAACACTTCTGTAGCATATTTGAATAAAAAATATTCGCCCACCCCCTTTAAGACATGCACCAAATTGTTTGACTCAAGCTCCCTTTTTTGCTTGCATGAAATATTTTGCACTCATTTAGATTATAAACACTACCCATTTCCCTTTATGACCTTTGCCATGAAAATTGCCATGCTGGGGAGTGTTTACAATCTAAATACATGTCTTAAGGGGGGGTATTTTTATGTAATAATGCTAGAGTTCAAGAAGTTCATCTAGAATTTTCTGTAGTCACCAACTCCAGCAAGTCATTAACTGCAAATATAATATGGAACACTTATATGTAGTAGCATAACTACAACTACTGTAAAATCGTCAGAGATTTCACAATTTTCCAGGGGAGCATGCTCTGAAACCCCTTAGGAAATCTAGCCCTCATACTAGGACTCCTAGCACTCGACACAGCCTTCCCAAATTTTGAATCAGGAGCCCCAGATTGTTATGCAACTGATTCTATAATATATACTTGTGATGGTAGAAGACCTATACATGAGCTTGCATGACAGGTGGGTGGGGGTCATGACAAAATATATGTCAACTTTTTTGAAAGGCCTGCAATTTCTGCACCATAGACTGGGAGGAATCAGCCTGAAAGAGGTAGTCAATGATAAAAATGCACCAGTCCTCTCCCTCTAGCCATTCCCTTTGTTATAGGTGGTTTGTAATAAATCCCTTGAGATTGATGATACAAAAATACAGTGGCCATCGTGGAGCCATGGTGTTAAGTGCAAACCACATAATACTAATATCACCTTGTAGACTGTGCATTTCTTATTTAGTTCATAGTTTGTAATACTTTTTCTTATTTTTTAGTGGAATTCTTGCAAAGACAGCTAAAAAATCTAAAAGATAATTTAAAAAAATGTTTGGACAAAAGACAAAGGATGACAAAGTCTGGTGCAGCAGCTTCATCATTGCCAAGATGCAAATATTTTGAACAAATGAAGTTTCTGCATGAGAAAACATCAAACCAAGCAACCGAAAGTAATTTGACCTATTCTCAGAATTCTGTTCAACAAGTTACACCATCACCCTCTGCTACTCTATCTATACCAAATCCATCACATTCCACCTGTAGTAGTACTACTACTACAAAACGAAAGGCTAGTGAAATGTCAATACCTCCAACAAGCAGTCGGCATGGATTTCAAAAATCACGTCAAGATGCCATTGACATGGCCATTTTGAAGCAGTTGGAAACCACAGATAAAACCATCAATAAATCATTAGCAAATGAGGAGACTGATGATGAAGTATCACATTATTGCAAAGCTTAATTCCTGTCATAAGTGCTCTTGCATTGAGAAAAAGAGGTTGGTCATGATTAAAATAAGGCAACTATTATTTGACATTGAATTTGAAGACTAGCTACTAGTAAACTTCAAATTTTCATGGTACTTAGTACTTACAACTTTGTTGGGTTTATGCAATTTTCATAAAACTGTTTTTAACATTACATCTTGTAAATATTAAGTATTTTTAACATTCTTTTTGATTGTTCTAGTTCCATATTATTCACATTTGTACATAATTTACAGTCATTACAATGACACTTTATATTTCTACATGATATTATTGTTATTATTATTCGCATGGTCAATCTTAAGCCTGGTTCACACTAGTCGCAAGAATCGGAGATGCCTATTGTCGCTGATCATTCATGAGTAAAATCCTTTGTGTATCGCAATCCCAAACAATAGCATCCCCGATTGTTGAAACTAATGTGAACCAGGCTTTATATTTAACCCATGCTTTCATGTATAATCAAACAGTTTGAAAAGCAACGTCAAAGGTCTAACAATCACCAGGCTGAAAATCTTTGTTTTGTCTTTCTTCAGAATTGACTGTTTTATTTACAAGTGAAATGGGTTATATGTAAAGTAAGTTTCATACATACATGGTCTACATGGGTTGAGTTGATCTATCCAAAAATGCATCATAGGGAATAACGGTGCGACTTACTAATTCCCATTGCCATTCCACTGCTCCTCAAAGACAAAATAATCTTTAAATCCTTGCCTAACTGAAGCAGCATCTCTTGAATAGTTGTTTGAACCAGTTCTGAAATTGGCTGCAACCCCAAAACTGCATTTCTATCTTTTCTCCATTCCCCAGCTCTTAACCCCGAAGGTCCATCTTGATCCATGAAGGTCCTGGGACAGTATTTATAATTGTCCCTTGATGAATTAATTGTCATAAGAAAATTGTGGAGAGCAACAACGGCTTTCGTTACCAAAATAACCTTCTCCACATTTGCAATGATTGGTTTGCGGAATATTCTGAACCTACTGGCTGCTATACCAAATGTGTTCTCAATAACTCTTCGTGCCCGCGACAATCTATAATTAAATACACGTTGGTCAAGTGGTAAGTTTTGTGAAGGGAAAGGCTTCATCATGTGTGTTTTTAAACCAAACGCATCATCACCAATAAACACGTATGGCAGGACTTTCTCTGAATTAGTTAGCTTGCTCTCACTTGGAATGTTCAGTAGATTATTCTCAATGGCATAACCTAAATGACTGCAACCATAGACACTACCATCGCTTTGTCGTCCAATGTCTCCAATATCGACTAAAGTAAACTGATACTTGGCATTACACACAGCCATAAGAACAATGCTAAACGTTTTCTTGTAGTTGAAGTAAGCAGATCCTGAATTACCCGGAGCCTGCATTAAAACATGTTTACCGTCTATTGCACCTACACAGTGAGGAAAGTTCCAACAAGTCTCAAACTCTTCGGCAATTACTTTCCATTCATTCTCTGTTGACGGGTGCTTAACATAACCTTTTTCAATCAGAGTTTTCCACAACAGTTCACAAGTTTCATTGATAATCCTTCCCACAACTGCAGCACTTATCCTGTAACTTGCAGCAATTGTAACCTGGGCATCACCAGTAACCAAGTACCTTAAGCAAACACACAGTCTCTCGCTAGGGCCAATTGGCTCACGCATTTTAGTGGTAGCTCTTTGAAGAAGTGGTCCTATCCAAGACAGTAATTGTTCAAACGTAGTTGGCGACATCCGAAAACAGTTAAAAAAATATTCTTGATCATGAAGCATAAGCTCTTTGACAAGAAGATGATATTCGCCTTTCTGTTTTCGTTCTGCATAAATCTGTCTAACTGAGAACCGTTTTTTGTACCTATTTAAGCGCTTTTGACGTCTTTTCAGCAACAGCAAACGAATTATATTGTTCTTTACAGCCAGAAGACGTCTTAAGTTGATTGCCGCCATCTTTGTTATGTAATTCGCGGGAATTTTCAGAACTTGCGAAAAAAGTAGCTGTGCGACAAAATTCGCCCCTATTCAAAGACAAAATTCGCCCCACGATCGGCGAAAAAAGTCGCTTCGCGCGAAAAAAATCGCTAGTGGAAAACCGGCTTTAAGGGCGTAACTTTTAGTTTTGCGGGCGTAACCACTGATCTAATAATAGACTGGATATAGCTTCTATACCTATGAAAAATGAAGCCAAAATCAATCGGCGCAAATCTACTTCCGGTTACCACTTTGCAGCGAAAACAATATGGAGTTGTATGGGGAAATGAGTCGGCAAGGCTGGTTTTTCACCATTTTCAGGCATTTCCAAGCGCGGGACTAAACCGTTCGTCTTGTAATGAAAAGAACAGGATATTTTCTTACTTTTGGAGAGATACTTTTGTAGATTTCGGTAAAAAATCACCGCTAAAGACGTTTGACAAGTTGCATACGCGGAGTCCATTTTCGGCCAAAACTCTCCGCCAAGTGGTCTTTCATGCTGGCATTTTCGCTAAACAAATAATCTGGCTGGATAGAAACTCAAGTCGAATGGATTAAACGAAAGGTAAGCAATGTCTAATAAGCGTTTGCCTTTCTCAATCAAGCGAAAAAGTATAGAATATCGGTGTTGCTCTCGGGTTATGTTGTGCTATGCGCCTATGCCTATATGAACATTTATAGCAACAATATAGCTTTATATCTATATTGTCTATATTGGCTAATTGCATTTTGTATCTCAGATTGGAGTTTTGGTTTTTGTTCTTGACCGAAAAATAAATTTAAATAATATATAAATGGATTCGTTTCTAAAACAAGCTCTGTATCATTCATATTATAAACTGCTTCAAGTGTTTTTATGCAGATATGATACTAAAATTGTAAAAAGGACATGGGACAAAGTTGAATGAGCTCAATCAAAATTTGATTTGGAAACTTTTAAATAGTTGTTGGTTCCTAAAGGAACCGGTTTTTTCTTCTTTCACATAGAGGAGACACCGTGAGCTTTCTACAGCAATCCAATACACTACTTCATTCCATTCCTATGTATTAAAGATTTAAATTGGATAGTTTCATCACTGTGATTCACTGGTGATTAAACAAGACAAGTTTATTCAACTTCTTTCTCACTTTCCATGGCTGTTTTCCCAAGTTGGTAGAAGCGGACTTTACTATAACACTCTGATATAATCTTTATCAACTTGAATATGTAGTTATCATCAACATATCAACTTGAATATGATGGTTATCATCAGCTAAAACAATGGAAAAAGTGCCCTTTTCTAATAGAATTAGAAGAGGTGCCCTTTAAGACAAAATGCCCCCCCCCCCAACTTGAAGTTGCTTCCTACGCCTATGATACTCTGTTTAACACCAGATAATTCTACTTGTCAAGGGAGGCATTATGCACCTTTAATGGGTTAATTAGTAGAATTTTTATGAAACATGAAGTAGCATGTCAACCATCTTGGTGGTTTTGAAATGACCTCAAAGAAGCCAAATTGCCAAGCACCAATATGTAATGACCAGTATTTGTTACCAACAAGGAAATGCATGGGAACAACCAACATAACACACAAGACAACCAGTTGCAGTCTATGGTACTCGTATGTATGTGGGAAAGTGATATATTTCCACACTTAATTTGCATACATGTAATGTATACTTTATGGAAAAGGTCAACATTTTGCCAACCCCACCCATGGCCTTCTCTCCCTTCTGCAAGAAACCCTGAAAATGTTAGACTATGGAATATTACAAGAGAGGAGAGCAGCTCACCAGAATTTACTAGGGGTCTTAATCTGGTGAGTGAAGACCATGGGCATGGGACAGTAAAAAGATAATTATCAGTTTATCCATACTATGTTAAAACAACTAATTTTTATACAGCATTATTAAAAATTATGTGAGTCTGAGTCACATAGCTATTCATGTTCATATGATTACAAAATGTTCATCTACTTTGGAAAAGGAACAGAGAATTTATTATTCAATGATACAGTCACTTCAACAAGCCACTTTCTATAATACGGGACCTCTCTGCCATCACACCAGTCAGCACCAGTGGATCAGGATGACATGTCTTAATGTTTTCTAATTTCAATGTTTTAGTCTCTATATAATAAAAATTTCAAATGTGAGAATTGACAACTAGTCAAACTTGGCATACACCATTTTAATATGGTGTATACTAGTGCTCCATACTACCCTCAGACTCTACTGGATTGCAAGTTTTCTGCATAAAAACACTTGAAGCAGTTTATAATATGAATGATACAGAGCTTGTTTTAGAAACGAATCCATTTATATATTATTTAAATGTATTTTTCGGTCAAGAACAAAAACCAAAACTCCAATCTGAGATACAAAATGCAATTAGCCAATATAGATATAAAGCTATATTGTTGCTATAAATGTTCATATAGGCATAGGCGCATAGCACAACATAACCCGAGAGCAACACCGATATTCTATACTTTTTCGCTTGATTGAGAAAGGCAAACGCTTATTAGACATTGCTTACCTTTCGTTTAATCCATTCGACTTGAGTTTCTATCCAGCCAGATTATTTGTTTAGCGAAAATGCCAGCATGAAAGACCACTTGGCAGAGAGTTTTGGCTGAAAATGGACTTCGCGTATGCAACTTGTCAAACGTCTTTAGCGGTGATTTTTTACCGAAATCTACAAAAGTATCTCTCCAAAAGTAAGAAAATATCCTGATCTTTTCATTACAAGACGAACGGTTTAGTCCAGCGCTTGGAAATGCCTCAAAATTGTAAAAAACCAGCCTCGCCGACTCATTTCCCCATACAACTCCATATTGTTTTCGCTGCAAAGTGGTAACCGGAAGTAGATTTGCGCCGATTGATTTTGGCTTCATTTTTCATAGGTATAGAAGCTATATCCAGTCTATTATTAGATCAGTGGGCGTAACCTTTAGTTTTGGCGCCGTGTATCACTGGCCGTGTATATAGTTTTGATAGCGTATATTTTAGTTGTACGTATTTCTACGTACGTTTCAATTTGGGATGGGATGTAAAAATATCAACATAGACAGAAATGTATTGACAAATGTTTTCGAATAAAATCACGGAAACAATATGTCAAGAAAGTTCGTCAATGAGGATTCAATACAAAGACGACGAGCAAACATTCGTCACGATGGGTAACGATGAGGACTTTGAAGATGCTCTTCGATGCGTCGAACCTATTCTAAACTTTGAAGATGTTTTTCGATTGAGTGTAAGAGTCGATGATTCGTTCTCTTGACCGCAGCTGTAAATTGTTTCACATCGTTCAAGCAGGGCCGGGTTAACGTCGCGCGAGGCCCGTGGCAGATTTTCAGCGCGAGGCCCCCCCCCCCCCTCGTTGTGAAAACCTTTGAATTCAAAGACACACAAAATTGTTAAATAATTGTTTTCCATTTTATCCGCAAATCACCGCAATTTCGCTGGGGACAACTGCCAACCCTAGGGGCCCTAAATTCGCGAGGCATCTAAATTCGCGAGGCACCTAAAATGGGCGTGTCCCAATAGAAAATGGGCGTGTTCTCGTAAAAATGGGCGTGGCACAGTAAAGCGCGAGGCCCCCATAAGCGCGAGGCCCGCGGCATATGCCGCATCTGCCACGTGGTTAAACCGGCCCTGCGTTCAAGCATACAATTTCGCGCTGTGTGTTTTAATCGCAAATGACAATTGTGGCATAATGAACCGTTGCCAGCGTTGAGATCTTTCGCATCATTTAACTTCGAATTTATCGTTTCCTTTTCGTCCATCAACTCACGCTTCGCTTCTAATTTAGCATCAATTTTAGTTTGACAACAAGAAATATACCTCTGTAAAGGGGTATCGCATGGTTCAACTACTTGAGTGTGCTTAACTTCATGTTTTATAGCTGATTTGGATTCCGTTGTACGATAATCAAGTCTCCTTTTACTTGTTGAATCTGAACTATTCGGGTGGTAATTTTCTTTTCACTTTCAACGCTCGTCGGAAATACAGTGTTGATGCGTTGCTTTTTAGTGCAAAGTTTCTTTGAAGCTTTGCAGTATTGTAAGGAGTTGGCAAAAATTCACATGACTCAGTCAGTCAGCCATAGTGTAAACTTTCCGGGGGGTGTTCACGAATACTACTTATTTGACAAAACTCCAATGTTGAAATGTTTTTACAACGTTAAACGAAATTTATTCAGTTGTAGCACCATAGAATTGTCTTCGGTTGTTTCACTGCGTGGTTAAGCAAACCATACGACAATATTTCATCAAGTAACTAATTAAAGCTCCATCATGTACATATAGGACAGTGTGTGAGAAATCCCCCCGGTATCTAAATTTTTTGCGAAAAATGTTTAGGAGTGAGAATCCGTATGCAGCGTATATCAATATAAATATTGCTTTCTCCAGTTTAACGGCTACAATTTAACGTTATTTGAATATTGTTGAATCAGTAAACTAGTTATAAAGAACAAATGAATTTATGTGCCTATATTTTATCAAGAGAACCGCGTGTGTTTAGTCACTATTCTATATAATAGCTGGAAATAATTTGTCTATAAAGACCCTTGGCCTTCATGTTGAAAAATGTGTACTGTTGTGTAGGGTAATAAGCTAAGAAGAAGCTCATTTGTTACATTGTGTGCACGTTCAAACACCGAACTGTTATCGCTACAGCAGTACCAATTTCCATTGCGTTTTGGTTCACTCGGTTTTATTTGTTTTTACAAGTAATTATAAATGGGGCATAATTTCCCTGCGTATGTTTACGCTTGGCGTTAAAAACACGATTTTCAGAAGCGAAGTTAATAATAGGCCTTCGAAAAACAAATGTCATGAGAACTTGACAATCTTGACATATAGATACTGCTAGCTAATTCCATGCATGACTCATCTATTTACGTCAGCAATAAATACGCATACACTTCCCACGGCGAATTGTGAAATATTCTTTATCTGTGGGATCAAGGAGAGATTTTCCTGAAACATTACTTGCATTTACTTGTAAATTATGGTGTTACAGGTCCAAAATTCAACAGAAATATGTCTTCGCCGCAGAGTACTTCGGTGCTTCCATATTAATCTTTCATTTTCCTTACTGAATTTCCCCCCATTTTCCTCAAAACGTATGGCCCTTTGAAACTTTGCACAATCCTTGGATCCCTAGTTCTTTTCCGGATACTTGGGTGTCAACGGATCATCGACTCTTACACTCAATCGAAAAACATCTTCAAAGTTTAGAATAGGTTCGACGCATCGAAGAGCATCTTCAAAGTCCTCATCGTTACCCATCGTGTAATAGTTTACTGTCGTTCCAATTGAAGTGTTCCTAAAATATTGCATCAATTCATTGCCTAAGTTTATCAATACATTCGTTGAAAAATGGATCAACTTCCTGTGTGTGTGAATCGACCAATGGCGTCTCATTTCAGTGACTGATTGACCAATTGGGAACAAGTATGCTAGTAAACAGGAAGTTGAGCAATTTTTGAGCAAATGTATTGATCAACTTATGTAATGAATTGATGCAATATTTTAGGAACACTTCAATTGGAACGACAGTAAAATGTAACAAATAATGTAACAAATATATTAGTAGACTGCAGGCCCTAAGGGCCCACGTGTCAAATTGGGAAATTGCATGTCCGTAAAGCTTGCTGTGCAATATCTGGCATTTATATAGTGCTACATAATTTTTCATTCACAGAGTTATGGGAGCCAGGTTCATCCTGGATAGCCGAGATCTTGGTTTAGTCTGGGTGTTTCCATGTATACTGTAAACAGGGGCGTACATATCGATTTTGGCTGGGGGGGGGGTGAAGTTTCAAAATGAGACCGACTCATAAATGGGGCCCCCCAATTCTAAATCGAAAAGTCAATTGAAAAATTACGTGTGTTGCTCCGATAAGTTGAATGGCAACACAATTCAATAAACAAAATATGTACACACATACTAATGACCACCTTGTATAAGAAAAAACGTTTTTATATCTAATTACACGTACTAATTGGAAATTGAGCAGAAACTTACTTGTTCTCTGACTTTCAGTTACATTGAGGTTTTAGTTTTTAGAAATTACGTACACAGTGCTGTCAGTGTATAGAACTCTTAGGTGCTAAAATTATTAGGGACAGGATTCACAGACTTGAGTGGTGTCGCTTAATAAGTATCATAATGAAAATTTTATCAAGACAGTTTATCTTTCATATATTCGTTGGTGTGAATTATTGAATTATTAAATTTAATCAATATATTATTTATCAAGCGTCCGCGCATTAATTGTTAGTTTTGATTAATATCTATTACCTATTCTTATAATACAATAGAATGCAATAACTTGCACATGAGTAGCCGCACATTTCAACTTGCGTAAGAGTTACGTTTCATATTTTTACTGAACTCATGTACACAGGGGCAGAGCCAGCAGAATAGGACGACTGATGCAGTAGGACACCCATTTGCTGGGGGGTCTGGGGAATCTTCCTCTGGGTACTACCTAGTACCTACACTGGTCCCCATGTTTGAGTGTTAACACTCTGTTTTTAATCTTAGCCAGAGAAATAGTGATTGGAGACGTTCACTAGAGTGACTAGACCACTAGAAATTATAATAATTTTGGTCAGGGAACATCCATTTAATACATACACAACTAAGGGGGGAGGGGGGTCAAACTTTTTGCAGTTTTTGCATACACCTATTGTTTATGTGATGTCATTTCTATTATTCTTTGTGTACAAGGGGGAGGGAGGGTTTTTTGCGTACGTACTAAATGGATGACCCCTCAACATAATTATGCCTTTACCTGCATGACCACGCTTCATCCATTTTTGTGCATGCAGAGAAATAGTGTTTACACAATGTTCAACACAATGATGTGATAATGTTTGCTTATACACTTTTACAGAGTCAAATGAAAGAAGCAGTGATTATGAGAATGAAATGTATCCATTCAATTACTCATGAATATGATGGTTTAATTAACATTAAAATGATGTGAACAAACGTATCACAAATCTTTTAAAGTGATGTTACACTTTAACAACTTTTGGCAACAACTCGCAATGCAAATTGTTACAGAACCAATCAAATTTCATATATCGATAACCTCATTTGCATTGCGAGTTGTTGCTAAAAGTTGTCTTTGTAACATCGGCTGGTAAAAGGACTAATTGTGAATTAATTAGAATCCAGTCCTAAATTATTTGCACTGAGAAAGAACCAGGCTTACATTTCAAAGGTTTGTGAAATAATTAAACATAGTATTTTCTGCCAAAAAACAACAAACCAAATCCTGTATAATGCAAGTATTTGTGTACAAAACAAGATTTTTAAATGTATATGTTTTTTCTTCTTTGAAGGATTTGAATCTGGGTATATTCATAATTGGTTTTGTGTTTATCCAGATGATATTTGAAATTGTTTTATTCATCTAAATTATTTTAAAGACAAAATAAAACAATTTCAAATATAATCTGGATGACATACATGTTTGCACGCCATTAATTAATTTTTGCGCATCATATTTGCGCAAATCGCTTTGCGTGTAGTTTGCGCGCTGTGAACGTACAAAATCTTAAAAGACGCAAATTATAATTGGTCTGAGTTACTTTTTAATGAAAAACACAATTATTAAACTAGTGTATCATGATTTATTACAAATTTCACCTTAACTTCTATACAAAGAAATAATGGTAGTCCAGCAAGTAAGGTTCCACGTCTCAACACAACAACAACGGTACAATTATGTTTATGTTTTGTGTTAGCGTTTTGTTTTAAATGTACGATTTGAATCATCAATATACGACAGAGACATACATACTCTTTATTTCGACACGTAGGTCATTTTGGATGGCAATAGTTTAACAACAGCATTACTTGTTCAGCTTGGAACTGGAGACTGTAAAATACAGGTAAAACAGAACATCCTGACAAAAAGTACAAAATCCTTTTCTTTCAGTGGCACCGTTAATTTAAGGCCATGTCACACCAGGTCAGTTTTGCTGCAACTTGCAGCGCAATTTCGGACACAGAGCGATGTTAGGGAAAAAGTATATTCGCAGAGAAATTGTGAGCATGAATCTCGTTTTACTAGTTTGCCGTTATCATCAGTTTCTTACTAAACATGCCCAGAAGGCAACACAAAGTCAAGAAATAAATGAGAGTGATAATATCGGTGAAACGCGGGCCATATTCACTGTTTTTCTGTGCGTAACATTTCTACATACTGTAATATCGCGTTGATAGAAATTGTGTTGCAAGTTGCAGCAAAAATAATGAAAAATTGCCTCATGTAACATGGTCTAAGTCGAGCAGTGGCATTTCTGCTACGACGACGTACATAGGAATCTCTTATTTTTTTATATAATTATTGCCTTTCTTTCATAAATTATTGTAAATTTTAAGATATGTGATGACGCTCTGCGACGTGTTAAAGAAGGGAGAGACTTGGTTGAAAAAATTGTCAATGAAAAAAGAGGTACTGCAAGGGTCATCGTGTAGTGATCCTGATTCTCCCTGATTAGTTTACAAACCTGACAAACAGGGGCAAACATAGTTTGTTCATTTTTACAGTTGTGTATGGGATCAATACTGGATTTGGAAAATTTGCAGAAAAAGTTATATCGGATGAAAACCTTGGGTATGTTTGAGATGACAAATCAACTTAAACTCAGTTTCGGTGTCAGAGAATATTATATATATTTTTTACTTAAAGCAACGCATTTTATTCAACGTAAGCGATATTCTTCTCTGTTGTTTAAAATTTTAGTGAACTTCAAGAAAACTTAATAAAATCTCATGCAGCAGGTTTGTATACACAAATACTTTCTTAGACAAACAAATATTTATGTGAGACATGAGTAATTTTGCGCAACGCAATTTCTGCACAAGTAAACATGGCCCGCGTTTCACTTCACCGATATTATCATTTTCATTCATTCATTTCTTTGTTGCCTTCTGGGCATGTTTAGTAAGATAAATATCGGCAAAGTAAAACGAGATTCATGCTCACAATTTATCTGCGAACATACTTTTTACCTAACATCGCTCTGCGTCCGAAATTGTGTTCAAAGATTGCATGGCCTCTACATGGCCTCTACACATCGGATATTTTTCATATACTCGCCTAAATGAGGTGACATGATGCATTTTAATCTTAGGTGTAGGAAACCCGCTCACTCATGAACAAACCAGGATGTTAATGGCTCTTCGTATAAATGTTCTGGTGAAGGGTTACAGGTTAGTTTGTTTGGAAAAGTTAACGCATTCTGGTTTCGTGACCCTGTGTTTTAATGGAATATAATTTCTGTACCTACGTTGTAGTGGCATTTCACTGGAGAACGTAAAACGGATTGTGGAAGCTTTCAACGGTAATGGCTGTAATAACGACTTTCACTGTTGCAGCAACATGCAGTAATTTGAATATTTTTGTTTCTAATTCTACGTCGTAGCCTCGTGTTTACCTTGGATTCCCGAGCAGGGGACGGTAGGGGCAAGTGGTGATCTTGCACCGTTAGCTCACCTCGCGCTTGGCCTCATGGGAGAAGGGGAAATGTGGAGTCGTAAGAGCGGTTGGGCTGATGCTAAACTGGTTGGTCAAGTTGCAATGTTTATACTTTTATAAACTGCTGTGGTTTGTGTCAAGGTTCCTCGCTCTGACCAAACTGATCACGGCGGATTATTGCATTTGAGATTTTTTTCAGTTAGTTCAGACACAAACCACGACAGCTTATCAATTTTACAATACTACCTACATGCACTGGACCCTGCATTTGCGATATATTTTTCAGGTAGTTCAGATACAAACCACGGCAGCTTATTGTAGAATACTACCTACACTGGACCACCACTTTGAGACATGTTTTCAGGTAGTTCAGACACAAACCACGACAGCTTATTGTAGAATACTACCTACACTTGACCACCACGTTTGAGATATCTTTTTCAGGTAGTTCAGACACAAACCACGGCAGCATTTGTAGAATACTACCTACACTGGACCACCACGTTTGAGATATCTTTATCAGGTAGTTCAGACACAAACCACAGCTTATTGTAGAAAACCGCCACGTTTGAGATATGTTTTTCAGGTAGTTCAGACACAAACCACGACAGCTTATTGTAGAATACTACCTACACTTGACCACCACGTTTGAGATATCTTTTTCAGGTAGTTCAGACACAAACCACGACAGCTTATTGTAGAACACTACCTACACTGAACCCCCACGTTTGAAATATCTTTTTACCAAGTAATCACTCATGCCACCAATAACGTTGACCAACAATTTTCTTAAATCGGTTCTATTTGTTGTTTTAGGTGTTGGACGCGCATGGATTGAAGCCAATAGTACTGGGACCTAAAGAGGTGTAGAGGCATTCCAACTTATGTGATCAAAATATTTTTTTTAAAGATTGATTTTTCAAAAAGAAATATTGGCCTCGTATTAAAAGTCACATGGGGATATAAATTATAACCATACCACTGACTATCACTGAAAAACAAAATTTGATCAATTTTCGTATCACAGCGAAGACTACCCTACCACGTATATTACGTATTTTGTGAGAATGATCTATTGTGATTGTTTTATAATTTTTAATTTTGAAAGTAATACTAATTAATTTTAGGGTTTAGCAATGATTAATGGTACACAGTTAATAACTGCCGTTGGGACTGAAGGTATGTTTTGCTACACGTAAAAAATTTCAGGAGCTGCGTGTCAACCAGTCTTTATTATAGAGTGAGCCCTATCCATATATTCAGTAGGTTTCACTAAGCACTATCGTGCAGCAGATGGTGGTCAACCTGCAGTTATCAGAATGAGAAAATAATGTTAATTATTTTCATTATATGAAGCAGTCTTGTATTTGATGGCCAATAAATAGAATTGAGAGATGTTGTTTACTTTATTTTCTCGTATGACTATCAATACTTCTGTAGTTGACCATCATCTGCTGCCCTGAACGCTTATACTGAAACCCATCAATTGTTCATCATTTTAGCATTAGCTCGGGCCATTGCAATCTCTCGTCAAGCTGATATTATCGCCGCCATGTCACTGGACTGCTTGAAAGGAACCTCACGAGCCTTTGACAGTCGAATACACAAACTGCGACCTCACAAAGGACAAGTCGCTGTTGCTCAGAGGTTACGAACTGTGTTACATTCGGAATTTCATCCGTCAAAAATTGCTGGTAGGTATTTGCCTTTTAATGGTATACTGACATACTGTTTGTAATACATCACTCCGAATAAGTTGTTATGGTAATTTAATTGAATCACCGAAAAGTGTGTTTAAGATCGAGGTGCGTAGGCGAGTTTTTTTCCATCGTTTTAACATACTGTAATAAACGACGTCGAGTGTATGACTCTCAAACGAATCAGTATTTAAAGTTAAAGAGAAATTCAACGCGAAAGTTGAGTTAATTTATGGGTTTATTACGGCATTATCAAGACAACGATACGGTGTTGATTTCCTTTGTGTTTTGCTCATGAATTATTAATGAGATTGGGAAGAACTCTAAAGAAACTAACGTTAATAAATTCCTCGTCATTTTAGAAAGTCATCGTTTTTGTCATAGAGTCCAAGATGCGTATACTTTGCGATGCTGCCCACAGGTAACAGAATAACGATATATAAGATGGTCATTTTTGTGTTCAGTTCACTAATTGAAGGGTACCATATTTTTTCATAGGTCCATGGTATCGTGTTGGATACTATAGAGTTTGTTAAGGGAATTCTGACCACTGAAATGAACAGTGCTACAGACAATCCTGTATCTTTTTGTAGTTCTATGATTATCCATTCCAGAGACAAGGACAGCGTGTCTTAAGGAATTTTAGAAATCTAGAAATACATCATGTTTTTTATTCTTCTTTTACCAATCCTTAACTTAATGTCAGATGATTTTTGCTGAATCAGGTGAAACGATCTCAGGCGGTAATTTTCACGGCGAGTACCCGGCTAAGGTGAGTGTACTTGCCATTTGAGATATTTACTAAAATGTTTAATGGGTTTTCTCTGTGTTTATAATGAACCATTTCCAAATTCTGATTTAGGCTTTAGATTACTTGGCTATTGGTGTCCATGAATTAGCGAACATGAGTGAACGTCGTATTGAAAGACTCGTGAACCCAGGTATATGAACATTTCAGACACACAGACTTAGTTCAGTGGACAGCATAACTGATTGTTTAAATGTTTGTTGCATTTTGTCTTTTTAAATTGTTTTTAGCTTACAGTGGCTTGCCTGCATTTCTCGTTGAAAATGGCGGGCTTAATTCAGGTGAGTTACCAGGTTTTGGACAAGATTTACCCTGGCTACTGTAGTTGTAAGAAATTGTTCAAGAAATTGAGCTTTATATTTCCATTTCATTCAGGGTATATGGTTGCACATTACACTGCTGCCGCTTTAGGTAACTATTTGTTTTCTACGAAGGCCCAAAGAAAAAATATGTCTAGTGTACAATTGGTATAAATTAAGTAATACACCCTTCGATAATTACGTCTCGAATACTTCCTTGGCCTGGTAGCCTCGCTTTCATGAGTCAAGAAGAAATGCAATTCGCTCACAATTCATGAGAATGAGGCTCCCAGGCCAAGGAGAGATTTGTGACGTAATTATCCAAAGGGTGTATTGAAGCTATCAAGCAAATTTTGGCGATATACTTTCTTTTTGTAGTGTCAGAAAACAAAGTGTTATGTCATCCATCTTCCGTCGATTCACTCTCCACGTCAGCAGGAACTGAAGATCACGTGTCTATGGGTGGATTTTCGGCACGAAAAGCTGTGAAGGTTGTGGAAAATGTTGAAAGAGGTACTGTGGATTGATCTACTGTATTGATTTGAAAAGTACACTGAATAATACAACACAATGTTTTCTGGTGCATACGATGAAGCCTGTACATTATTGCCAGACAATAGAAATCCGTCATTACTAATGGACCGAATATCTAGAGAGACAGTGTCTCTATTTCTTTTTAAAACGTCTTCAAACTTTAAAATTTTCAGATAACTATTCTCTTCTTCTTCTCTAGTTCTTTCCGTTGAACTTCTGGCAGCTTGTCAAGCCATCGAATTTTTACGACCTCTGACATCGACAGAACCGTTAGAAGCTGTTTATGCATTGGTTCGATCCCATGTCAGGTGGGTCAAAAGTTTGTAATAGTTCCTAGGTTTGTATGCGATAGATACAAATAGATTTTTTCTTTTTTCGTGAAAGTTGCTTGACCGGCATATATTAACGGTTCTATTGTGATTAATGCACAGACCTTGGGACAAAGACAGAAGGATGGCGCCCGACATCGATAAAGTCACAGAACTTTTGAGATCCGAAAAGGTAAAAAATTGAACGTAAATCATTTTTTAAATCTTTAACCCATCAAACCAATGTGCCGTTTTTGTCTAATGCCATTTTACTTGTCCTTGGAGGGAAGGCTCTTCGGTGTTAATAAGTTAAAGTCCCTTAAAGTTAAGTTCATACATTGCAATTTATCGCGCCAATTTCTTGTTTACGTAAATGGCCGTATTTGAAAAGTACTTGACATTCGTCGCCTAACTGTATCACTAATTGTCGATATTCGTCGTTAACATTACTTTAGGTATGGCAAGTGGTTTCTCCGTTCATCGATAGCTACATGGCAGCAAGCTCAATAAAAGATCTGGAAATTCGTCCTCACTCGCCAACCGGGTGTAACATTGCCGCGCCGAATGTTGAAGTTGCGTCCAACACAGACGAAATGGACATTCAAGATAACTGTTTGGGAACAACTCCTAGAGGATAGCATTATCTGAGTGGCGAGGGGACAATTTTTAAGGGGAATTGTTGAATTGTAGGCCTGGTAATTTCAAGCGTTTTTCGTTATGGTAATATGTGGGTTTCACTAAGCTCTATCGTGCAGCAGATGGTGGTAAATCGGCGACAGGCGTAGTTTAGTTTGCGATAGATTCTCGTTGATTTGTTCACTTTTAAGTCTACGTACGTTTGGAGCAAAAGTTTTAACATTTGGAAAGTAATTATATAGTAGACGTTGTTCGGTATTTATTGCTAATTTATATAATTATTGCCAAGCTATGATTATTAATTTATAGACAATATATTTTTGTTATTTATTTCCTTTATATACATTATTTAGAAGTGTGCTACAGAATAAAAAATAAATGTCATTGTGGGACATTTTTCAAGTCTGTATTTGGTTTATATCCGACGTTTTCGTCCCAACCTTTGCGACATGTTTTTACAATCCAGGCATGTTCATCATCATCTGAAAAAGTAATAAGATTGAGCTTGATTTTATCTGAATATAACTCTATTTATAAGCAATGCTATAGCCATACCTGCATTTCGTAAGAATTTACTCTGATAATCCATCACAACTCGCGTGGCAGGATTGTAAAATCCATCACCGCAGTCGTAACATCCCTCTGGAATCTTGCGTGGGGGAATACGGTTTGTGAGTTGAGAACGACCTAGAGTAACAAGAGGTTGAAATTTGATTGGTTCTGTAACGATTTGCATTGCGTTCGAGTTGTTGCTAAACGTTGGCCAGCCATGTAACATCACCTTAAGGATAAACAGTCACAGATAAAAACATTGTCTATTCTCACGTGAAATCCATGTTTGTAACAAGCTTTTAAATCACCCAGGGAATAATTTTACAGCTAGTTGAGGTGATTGCCTGATCAGATTAAAACCTTCAAAGGGTCTTCACAAACATGGAGTTTCACGTGAGAATAGACAATGTCTTTTTATCTGTGACTGTTCATCTTTAGGTGCAAACGATGGTTTGTCATTTCTGTATGAACTTGCTGACCTGCAGGTCTTAGACCGTTACAAATTTCCGTATAAAATCGTCTGTCATAACCATCACAATATTCCCAATCTTTCGGCTGGTACTCCAGTCCATCGGCAAGCGTAAATTGACCCTAAGAATTCAAAAAATAGACACTTAAATCCAAAATTGGTCGTGATAAAGTTGGGTTAACTGACTACTGATATCTGCCCACAGTGCCCGTATTTCTGACATATTTATAATACATTACCTCAATTGCTATGCCATTTTCCCATGTTCCAACGTACTTGCTACCATTATCAAATGACAAAGTTCCGCGGCCATGAAACCTGCAAAATTTAAATTAACGTTAAGTCGTTATTATTAACGGTGCTGTTTATATAAGCTGTTAGTTGTTTTTTGTTGGTTTGCTCGATAAATTATACTTAACTTACATTCCATCTTTCATTTCTCCGACGTATTTTGACCCCAGAGCTTCGGGAAGTGTGTATTCCCCTTCTCCTTCCATTCTGTTATCCAAAAAGAAAAATATATAGCCTTGAAACTTTGATGTTGAATTTTTTTCACAGATGTTTCAAGTACGAAATAATCCAAAATCTCACACAAAAACAATGTATTTATATAAACTACCTTCCATTCTGCAATTCTCCGTTATATGAGCTACCTGTATACTCCATTTTATTTATCAAAACTATAAAATAAGTGCCTAAATTGTAAAAATCGCTCAAAACGTGGCGGCCATATTGTTTTCGCGTTATGTTACCATGACAACATTTGCGCCCACGACCACTGCCTATTATCGAGATATTGTTAACTTCATGTTGCGCAATGTAAACATAGTTTCAAACTTTCATGTATCAATCACCACTTCTCTAAGAAATGTCGACGATCCACGTGCAAAATTAATGTCATTTCTTAGTTAAATGTCCACAAATGTTACGACAATCGCCAAATCTAAGAAATGTCGTAACATTTGGAGTTTCGAAACTACCCACACTGACTACGCATGATTCCTGTATTTTTATGTTTCTCATAATTATAAATTTCCGATGCGAGACTAACCACCGAACATGGATCACGTCTTCTTCGAATTTAGCAGTTTCACGTTCGGTTGTGTGGATCGCTCAACTTTCAACTTCGATTCTATGACTATGGAGTGCGTTATCAATCAGGTTGATTCCTGTTCAGTTCAGGTGTTGACTTCGATGTCCGGGTACTATTATTAGCTTTTCCGTGTTCAATTTATCCTACCATGTGTCCATGTTAGAGTAGGAATTGCTGGATAAGAACATAGAGAGTCACCTTTTATACTCGCACGTAGAATAAATGCCATAGTCACGACCGATACTTTTAACTAAGTACAAAAAAAAACATAAACCAGAGATAATCATAAATCATCTCGTAAAAATTGAATAAAGATGCGAGTCAAAAACAATGGTTGATTTTATTTGTATATTAAAATTAATAACTACTTATTAACCTCAAACGTTCGGTCTTTACGGTAAAATATTAAACAGTGGTCTTGCCGTAGTAAAATAAGTAGTTTATTATATGGTTCGTTTTTGTTGTAGGGCATTAAAGATTTCGTAATGCCCCGCGGGTTCAATCAGCTGAATTTCTACGTCATATTTCGAATTTCGATCGTCATATTTCGTCATATTTCTTCGATTTCGTAATGCCCCGCGGGGCATTCAGTGATTTTACGGACCGCTGATTAGTCAATATCGCGTAAACTACACGAACTAGCGCTTGCCATATAATAATACTTTATACAAACACACAGTTCAATCAGCTGAATTTCTACGTGACTCAATTTTTCACAGTAAACGCCTTAATTGAGATAAACAGTTAAAAGTTTTATGATCACACAAAAGCACTGAATGTTTTCATTGCTGTTCTATTGAAACATTTATATCACATTTCCTTTTTGGTCTTTAACTTTTAATACGTACAACCCCCGTTTTATAATCGGTTTTGTAAGTTTTGGTCACCATATACTCATACAGCTCGTGTCCCGCTGTGAAAATTTCTGCGCGGGTGGACGGCAGCCTGTATATAGTCATGTCCTGGCTTGGTGTCTCGCCTACAACGCTAGCAACAGTAACATAAACAACTAATGTGATTTAAAGTTTAATTTAGACAATATATGTGGTAAACGGGAAAAAACATGTAATCATTGTGGTTAAAAATAAGCAGCATATTGCCTGTGCGAAAATGCATTGTGGTGAACTAAAATTTATGTAATAAATAGTTATTATAGGGATTTTTAACATGCTTTGACGTATTTATAATCAGTATCAAACGGACAAGGATTTAAAAAGAAATTCAACGGGGAAGTTGACTTAAATTTTATGAACGTAAATTGCCGTGATATGACGACAACGATACCGTCCTGATTTCCTTTGTGTTTTCCTTAAATCGTGTGCCGCACCATAAATTCCATATAGACAAAGTTCCGGGGTAGTAGTTCCGGTTTCTCCGGCATTATATATCGTAAGAGTAATTTCCGGTGTCACTTCGATTGTTCTGACATTTTTCAATGTTTTGAAGTATTATCAATAGATTGTGGGTGTATTATGGTCTGGCATTTTGTGTATATAATTCGTCCCTATTTTAAAAATCTGCTGTTACAACAAACTACTGATACTGATCGGACGACGAGTTGGTGTGGGAAAACTCGCAAAATTTGTCCTGTGTATAAACAGTGGCTATCTGTTATTAATTGAGCTGTAACTATAAACTTTAATATTGGTTTCCAAGAGGCAAGAGGCCGCGAATAATCAAATCATGACTTTGGTTGAAAACCTACAAACGTGGAAAGAAGCCGTAGAATGCTACAACGAAGGCGATTTTCAAAGTTCACTGAATAAATTTACAGAGATGAAAGATTCTTCGGCGAAAATAGCATTTAACATTGGCAGGGCATATTTATCATTATGTGACTTACAAGCTGCTTTACGGGTCAGTATGATCGGGTTGTATTTAATTGGGAAATGAGATTATATGTAATATTAATAAATCCGGAATTATGAAAGTGTTTTAGACTCAGAAATTTATGTATATCTATACTAGGTTTTTCTTGTATGGTTGAACATATGTACGTGCTTTATAACAATATTGAATTTCCAAAAAGCTTCCTATGATAGTCAAGTGATTATGAGAATATTGGTTTATATCTCAAATCTATGTGGGTGTATTGCACTGTGCAATTAAAGGTGTATAAATATTTCACAAAGTGTGTTATGTAAATTCCTCTGGAACTATTCCTGACTTCCATGAAGTAAAAGGATGAATATTTCTTTAGTTAGGGCGTTAGGCATCACCCATTAAGCCCCGTACAAGCAAGCAAGTTTTCCTTGACAAGATCCTTGACTGGTTTATTTGTTTGTGTGTACAGCAAACAACTGAAACAAGTTTTTTCAAGTAGTTTTTCCTTAACAAGTATCACAAGCCTGCATATTGTAATCCATTAGCTTGCCATGAGCCCAGATGCACCCTACTTTAGTATTCTACTCTGTCTATCGCCAGATGATTTTACTCGTCAGTGGTAGGGTACTGCCAGTTAATGGGTTAACAACACAAATGAGTACTTAATGTATACCTATGCTCGACTAGATTGAAGATGAGTGTGCAGACGAACAATTTTCCTTGTTCAAAAGCTGGTATGACTAGCTCTTAAACAAGGCTCCTTGTCAAGGAAAACTTGTCAGTTTTTTGTCACTTGTCAAGGAAAACTTGCTTGTCAAAATTAAGTCAAATACCAGACAAAAAAGCATTTAAAGCATTGTGCTGATTTCTAAAACCAAGCCTGCTTATTGTCCATGCATACTGTTAAAATATTAAGATGAATGCTTTACCTTTAGATAAAATGTATAACAGTTTATTTAATATGTGAATCAATATTAAATTTCAAGGCATTTGAAGAAGTTATAAAAAAGGATGAACATTTGGCTGTCGGACATTTCATGTTGGGTGTGGTCAACCTAATGTGTACCAGGTAGCAATTAATAAACATTCAAATGTGTCATTTAAGTCTACCTAATGTTGGATCATTCCAAGAAACATCTACACCTCCTCAGTTAACTCCCCTCCCTTCTTCAGACATCTTAGTGTTTATCAGAAGTAGATTCCCTCCCCCTCCCACTTTAAGCAGCACAAATTTCCTCCACAGGGGAGTTGCAGTTCCTTTCTGGAACAACCTATCATACCATTTTCTTATATTTCCAACAGGCATTCAGAAGCCTTGGTAAACTTCGACAAAACATTTCAAAGTCTAAGAGAAAGCAAATTTATAGACTACAGACAGCTAGGCTTGAGATATAAGTTATATAAGTGTGAGGTGAGTTTTTCCATTGATTGATTTATTCCAAGGAAAATTTAAGTCAGAATTAAGGGGTTTTTTGTTTGTTAACTTCTGAAGTGTGGAGTGACACTTATAGGGAGAAAGAAAATTTAGCTATACATTTCTCATTTTGATTTGCCTGCAATTGCTCCAAATACAGGACGTCAGTACATAGAATGAGAAAAATTAGCATTTTCACTATTTGCTCTGATAACTGCAGGTTGATTACACCATCTGCTGCATGATAGTGCTTAGTGAAAGCAACTTATGGTGTCAAGTCTACCTTAGAAGTTTCCAAGCACCTGAATAAAGCCCTTATCTGAAGCTGATCTTGCCAAAAAGTTGAATTTGAGATTCATATTCTATTTGTGTAGGTTCTCCTCAATCGAGCTGTGTGCTTATCTAGTCTTGGTGATATTGACCATGCTGTAGAAAACCTTCTTGCTGGTCTGCAGTGTAAGGTTGAACCACGACATAGCATCATAGACGCTAGCTTGAATAATTTACAGGTATTCTTTGATTTCATAATTGAAAGAGGATAACTGTAAAATGCAACCTGTTTGTCAAGACAGATATTGCTCATCCATTAACCCATAATCTTTCCTTAACAAGAAAAGTCAGATATGCAGAGAGTGTAAAATAATAGACTAAGTGTACTGTATAGCAGCTTAATAACTCAGAAGTGATTTACTGGAAATCATGTGTTTTCATGTTCATTATGGAAATTACTTTTCTAATTTCTGCATCTATTCTAATTATTGAAACAGTTATGAAATGTAACAATCATTAAACAATAAGGTCTTCAATGATGTTGTTTATTCACTCTCAATACTCGTTTGAAGGGTGGGAAAATTTGCAAGCTGTAAGTACAAGCCAGCTAGTCCTATACTGCCTTTTCAAGACGTGAAATCTTCCGTTTGTTTTAGAGTGGCCAAGGTATTGAGTTTCTTGTCATGGATGCAATTTTTCAACCACCAAAATCCAAGACAGCAAATTTAGAGAAGAGAGATTACCTGGGAAAATCACAGGTTACTATATTTTGTTTGTTTGGAAAGTCATTTTATCTATGAATTCTTTCAATTGAAGAATTTCTCATTAGTTTGGAATGGGTTAAAAATGAATATAACATTCATAAAATGAATTATATGGGACAGCTCTATCAGTTATGGTCGGTATATTGGTTTTGTGTTCCTACAGGAGAAAACTGGAGTACCAGGAGAAAACTGGAGTACCAGGAGAAAACTTGGAGTACCAGGAGAAAACCTGCGGTGTTTGGTAGAATGAAACTGGAAGAAAGAACTCTTCTCACTTGTGACTGACCTGAAATTATAATCAGACATCTCGAGCAAAAAAGCTTGCAACACTATAGTATACCACACGAACGCAATGCATCTCAATAGCCGAATTCATATTAGGGACGGGAAACTCGTCTTAGACGGGAAACTCGTCTGTGAAAACCCGTCTGAATATGAATTTAGGGACGGATTTAAGACGAGTTTCCGTCTAGATGGGAAACGGAAAGGAAACTCGTCTGCCCCCACTACTAAAGTCAAAGTAGTATAGGTCAGTGTTATCAGTGACCCGGATATTAGTTAGATTAGAAGAGTTTCTAATCTGCCAAGTTTCCCCGTCCCTAATTGAATTCGGCTAAACAAGTTTCCCAGGTTTTTCATCTAAGACGAGTTTCCGTCTAAGACGAGTTTCCAGTCCAATACGGATTCGGGAAAGTTGGACGGATTAAGACGAGTTTCCCGTCCCTAATATGAATTCGGCTAATTCGTCTAAGACAAGTTTCCCGTCCCAAATATGAATTCGGCTAATTACTAAACTTTCTTCATTTCTGCAGGTTGTCGTTGATACGGGAGCTTATGAAACAATGGAGTCCCCCTTACTTTTAGTAAGAAAATTATGTTTTTAACGCTCAAGATAAAAACATTGTCTATTCTCACGTGAAACTTATGCATGTTTGTAACGATCGTTGAAGTCTCAATAATCAGTCAATCAGCGTGAATCAATGTTTTTATGTAATCTGCCTTTCTCTTTCATTAGCGAAGTCGTCTAAACACGAGTACTACAACAGAGCCGCAGTCGCCTCCAGATTCCGGTGAAGTATATCGAGTATTGTACGACTTTACCGCACAAAATGCTAATGAGGTATCTGTCAAAGCTGGTGACGTCATTACAGTGATTGAAACCGCTGACGACGGATGGTTTACCATGGTAACCAACGACTCGAGAAAGGTAATTAAACGTGTTTTCAAGTGACTAAGTGTAGGTAATATTGATGACTTTATTCTCACTTGACATTACAAGACAGCAGATGAAGGTCAACTTCGGAACTCTAAGAACATAACTGCATCTTGAACTACATCTCTCTATAAATTCTATTTATTTGCCGCCAAATAGGCAAATACAAGCCTATATAATGAAAATAATTAACATTATTTTCTCACTCTGATAACTGCCCGAGTGCCCGTTAACCATCCACTGTACCCTGACAATGCTTAGTCAAACTCGCCTATATTGACCAGCGTCTTGTCATGCATCAATTAATTCTATTAATTTATTTAGAGTGGGCTAGTGCCAGGTTCTTATGTGGAGAAATATAATGATAACGACGAGGTGAGATATACTGATTGAGAAATCTTGAGTTAAAATCATAAACTTGCATACAAAAATAGATCAAATCGGATGAACGTAATCAAAACAGAGTTGGAACAAAATTTCGAAAACCACTACATGCTTAAAACGTCGCAACATCTTAGTACCAATGAAATACAGTAATAATAATATAACAGTGGTACAATAAAAACTAGTTGTAAACATACAAAATATTTCCTAGTTTAGCTTGTGCCTTTTAATAGTTTTTGTTTATTTGTTATGCATTTATTTCTGCTGTTTCAGCCTGTGACGAAACGTCAAGCTCTCCTTACCGACTTAAGAAAGAAAGAAACACGGCAATCATTAAGAAGAGTCCAACCCCCCGTAAATAGGCAACAAAACAAACCCCTCTCTGGAGAAAGGCAGAACAGCGCAAAGGACAGTGATCATACGTATGTCAACGGTTTTCATAACTCCCCCCGGAGAGAACGACCGAAGACAATAGAATTAGGGGTGTTGGGGAAAACCAGTCCGAAACCTCTTCCAAGAGTCGAGCCGAAAATACACACCGGCCCGCCAAAATTTCGACGCAAAAACTCGTCAGAAAACATACTAGCGGAAAAAAGCCCGAAAGGTTCGCCGATTTTTGGCAAAAAGAATCTCGGCTCAAAAAAGCGAGAAACAAATAACAATGTCGATGATGACGACGACGATGATGGTTACGAAGACATTCCGGAAGTTATCGAAGTGAAACCGTACGCTATACATGACGTAATGACGCCGAAAGAAAGACTGATGTCTATAAATGGTGGAAAAGTTCCGGAACGACCCGCTCCACCGCCAAAGGTAGTCACAACCATGAAGCCATCACGTGTTTTCGCGCCTCCGACAGTTGCCCCGCGTTTTCCACGCGCGAAATCCGTCTCTGCTCTTGGTTCAGCTGTGGAACCAAAACTTGGGTTAGGATCACCGACTTCTATCCAAAAACCAACCAAGATGCCCCCTAAAGTGCCTCAGTCACCCCCTAGAATACATCAGTCACCCAGACGTACTAGGAAGAATACTGAATCCACAGGGAAAGAGGTTAGTCGGGGGAGGGGGTTATATTTGTTATATTGGGGTATAATCGTATCGTATTATGTCAGTGGGTTTCACTAAGCGCTATCGTGCAGCAGATGATCAACCTGCTGTTATCACAGTGAGAAAATGTGATCCTTGAGAAAAGTTTCTCGCTCCATCAAGTGTCGACTTTTCTGAAAGGGTTCACCATCTTCTGCCGGGTAAGGCTGTTCACACGATCTGATTTGTCGGATCCGATTCTCCTCTTGACGTATGTGCTTTACTGGATTTACTTACAAGAGTAAGGCTATTGTATCATACCTGGCGAAAAGTGTAGCTTATCGCATTGCACTACATTACATTACATTACATTACATTACATTACATTACATTACATTACATTACATTACAGAACATTACATTACAGTAGATTACATTACATTACATTATAGTCTATTGTATACAATTTCATGGTTTTTAATGTATATAGAATTGACTTACTTTGTCAATATTTTTCTCAACAAATCAAAATGATACCCATATTTTCAGGCTGGCAGTCAAAATGTGGCGTTACAGTTTGTTGTGACAACGTCTTTGAATATCAACGCATCAACGACTCCTGAAGATATACAAAATGCTGCGAAGGAAGCCATCATTCGAAATATAGCCTCGAATTTATGGTAAGTTTGTAGAAGTGAGGGACCATCTATGACGAAGGGCCTTTTCCTACATTTGACTCACATCCACTTAGCTCTACTGAAAGGGAATTGTGATAATATCCTGACGAACGATCGATCTTCGAAGTGTCTTTTATCTTTTTCAATTAGTTAAAACACACACCACGGCAGCTTATTGTGGGATACTACCTACATTGGAGCCCATGTTTCAGACTTCTTAATTGTGTTTTGCATTCTTATAGCTGCGAAAAAGATGGCAAGAGAATAAGACTCGACGATTTCCGAACAGCGAACATTTCTGATCTCGTCAAAGATGGGAAATTAAAGATTTTGTGTAGCCCGTGATATCACGAACTTTTTGATATTCTGTAAATACACGAGGGTAGGAGATAAGAGTGTGAAAAGAAGTTGTCATGAAGAATTCATGATGAAGAAAGATACGCCATCATGTTTTGTTCATAACGCTACGGCTTGTTAGAACATTACACATCGCGTGTTCAACCTACAAAAACACGTAACTTAGTTATCTGCTGGCAAGTAACCGAGTTTTTAAGTTGCTTCTTTGCCATATTTGCTATAAGATATAAAGATACTAGCCAATGTGAAACTATAATGTATTAAATTATAAGTAGTGACTACAATGTATGATAAATAAATAATTAAAAGTGAAAATAAATTATTTGCTACAATATATTACAGTGCTACAATAAAACCCGCGTATAAGAACCTAGATTTTAAGAACCTAGATTTTAAGAACCTGTTAGGCTAAGATTGTCCATTTAGACCCCCTTCACATAAGAACCTATTTTAGCCTAGAATTTGAAACTCGGTCAATAAATATATTCTAACACAGACATGTTTTTGATGTTATGATGTTGTTGTTCAGTTAACCTTTCATAACTTGATATACAAGTGCGTAAAGGGTGTGAATATGCTTAGATTGAAGACATTTTATAGCAAGTATTATGTATACCATACAAATAAAAAGGCCATGCCCATCAGTAGCAAACATTTTTTTCTTTGAAAAATAAGAACCTGTTTAAGAACCTAAATAGCCTAACTTCCCAGTGAAGTACCATTTAAATAAGAACCTGTTTAGGCTAACTTGGAATACGCGGATTCTTACTGTACTACTGCTACATATGTTCGCATTGCGTACCACCTTTTATACACACAATCGTGCTAACTCCAGTTTAATTCGTAGATCAGTACAACTACCTTCTCGCTCCAGTTATTTAAAGAGAACAGTGGAACTAAAGATGACATATGCGCAAATAAAGTGAATGTCACATGCATAATTGATAATTCCGTGATCAAAAATCACGAGCTTTTTAATTGTCAATTTACAATTTTACATGTTTCGAAATGGCTGTTACAGTGTTATGTCTAATTTCCTACATTCTAGCTACAATTTTGGTTAGTTGTTTTGGCTGTTTTCTGTGTTTTATGGCATATTTGTATCACTTGCACAAAATATTGGCTCATATACCTGGCCCACCTCGTTCTAGTTTCATATTGGGCCATCTCCCAGAGGTCAGGAAATACAAAGCTGCAACTGGTAAAACGATGGCTGAATTTTTGCTGGAAAAACGGTTTGAACATGGTCCAATTTTTATCCTATTTTTCTTACATAGAGCTATAGTTTTTTTGGGCGATTCGACCTATTTGAGACATGTTTATATCAACAATCATAAGAGCTTGTGTAAGAATGATTTTGTATACCATAAACTTGGTTTTGTTTATGGCGAGAGGGGAGGGGGTTATGGAATCGTCACCAATACGAACGAAACATCATGGCGCAAGCGACGGCAACTCATGAATCCTGCTTTTCATCGCAAATGCCTGAGAGATTTTATGAGCAATTTCAACGATGTTTGCGATAGATTTTTGGCCCGTATGGAAACGGTTGTTGATGATGGTAAGCCGATCAGTATGGTGCAAGAGTTTGCAAAAGTCTCTTTGGAAGCTATCAGTCAAGTATCATTTAATATTAATACCAATGCTATCGAGCTTCCAGATTCCCCATTTCCAGATGCAGTACGACACTATCTCACCGGAGTGCAGGACAATATCGATATTCCATTGAACGCAACCCTCCTGGTGATATTCCAGTTCAAGCTGTTTCAGAATGCTGCCAAGAAACGGCAAATTGACGCAGCACGATTTCTACGCAAATTTGCCCATGATTGCATCACTGCTCGGATGAAGGACATTGCGGATGATAAAGCCGTCCCTGATGACTTATTGAGTGTTTTGATTAAAGAAGACAGTTTGTCAATGGATGACATAATTGATGAATTCTTAACCATTTTTATTGCTGGCCAAGAAACAACTGCAAATTCGTTGTCGTTTACCTTATACGAAATCGTTAGCAACCCCCATGTCGAAGCAAAGCTTTTTAACGAGGTTAACAAAGTGCTCGGTGAACGTGATTATGTCGTGTTTGATGATTTGGCAAAACTGAAGTATCTCGGTCAAGTTTTAGAGGAGAGTTTAAGAAAACATCCTGTAGCGTTAGCGCCTTCAAGATTTTTGACGAAAGGACTTACAGTTGGAGGGTATTATATCCCCGAGGGGGTTGGCATTAATAGCCTGCAACTCTTTTTTGCTATGAACCCAGAAATTTGGAAAGACCCAGAAGTCTTCGACCCGGAACGATTTGCTAATGTTGAAAACATGCCAAATTTTAGCATGACTCATTTCCCCTTCTCGATCGGTCCTCATAATTGTATTGGACAGACTTTTGCAAAGTTTGAGTCGAAAGTTATCCTGGCAAAACTGCTGCGGAAGTTTCAGTTCAGACTTCTACGTGGTCAGACTGATCGAATGGAGGCAAGACTTACTATAACTCCTAGAGATGGTGTAATGTGTGATGTCACAAGACGTGAATAATTAGAACTGTAATTTTGGGACTTTATTGGAGGTTTCAGTAAGCATAACGGACAGCAGATGGTGATCAACTTCAGTGTTGACACTTGTCCAGTATCAACACATGTCCATATTTAGTGCAAAAATTTTCAAACAAATTTTAAACGTAATTATCTGGAAGAGTTTTCATTTTATCAAAATTTAGTTTTCACCATTCTCAGCTTGAATAATACATTCATGTAAAAATACAAAAATGATGATTTTCAACCCTCTCAACGTGTTTTGTAACCTTAACTAAATCTCTCAATTCTGTTCATGATTTGTACTTCCAAATTCAAGAGTAAAGACTACTACTATGTAACAGTATTTTGACAACTGTCCATTGACCACCATCTGCTGCACAATACTGCTTAGTGAAACCCATCCATTCTTGCAGAAATGTGAGGTAAAATCCTCTTACTATAAGGAGTGATTAATATATATATGTTATTTACCGGCTGGGAGGTCCGTACTGGAAAAATATTTTCCCGAAGTTACGGACCTCAAAAAAAATAATGGACATTAATTTTTTATTGATTAACTTTATTAATGTCTAATGATTTGAAACACAGAAATTAGAATTTTAATATTCTTAATTGTAGACGTAGTATATTAAAATATATTAAATAATTGATTGCCATTAATTATTGTCATCGTTTCGCGTTAATTATGGCCGTTTTCCATGATGCAAACTGCGAACATTTCCGAAACAATGTTTCCTAGTTCGTGTGAACAGGCAATGTGAATTTCATCCGATCTCGTATCAACAGAGCTCTTTAAAGGCAATTTTCCATTACTGGTCGCTTTGCCCGCGCGGGCAGAGCGACCATGTTTCAACTTGCGCTGTAGGTGTCTAGCATGAGATTTTTTTGTCCGCTTTACACCTCGCGGACACGCCTGAAAGTTGAACTTCAACTTTCTTGGCGTGCCCGCGCGACTAATTATTCACGTGATTCGAATCGGTCGCTTCGCCCGCGCGGGCAAAACGACCATAATGGAAAATGGCCTTAAGAAGCTCGCAGAAATGTGCGAAAATAACGCAGATTAGGCGCCGCTACGATGAGCCAGTTGGCTCCAGATTGGCGAAACTGGAGCCAGCTCCAGATTGGCTCGAAACTGGAGTTGGGACGACAAGTTTGTAAAGGCTCGGGATACGAGATTGGCTCCGCCCGTCTGCCGCAGCACAGATTAAAAATATTTAATCTGTGGCCGCAGGCATCGCAGATAACGTCCCAGCAAAGTCAGAGTTGTTTTATCTGCATGGTGCCTGCTTTATATTTGAAAGTCGATGTATATAAAGTACAAGCTGCTCTTTTGCTCGCTTGGGAAACGGTTGCTCGTGGCCATGGCCATAGGTCACCTGCATATCAACATTACAACATGTCAAAATAAATAAAATTTTGAATGAATAACCTCGTGCAATCTTTTTGTTGATGGCTTAGATGGCTTCAAAGAGTTTAAAATGGATTTGCAAACTAGTTTTTTTCTCCGGTATCTTGCTCTTTTTGAAAATTCTGGTCAAATGGCCATATTTATTGAACCCAAGTCTTCTTAAAACGAGAGAAATACAAAATGGACTACAATTTCTGGAAAGAAGCACAAATAATGAAACCACTTCGACAAACATTTTGGGCTACAAAGCTTACAAATACGAACTGAGTACATCGCAAGGTAAAAATGGAAATATGATTTCTAAAAGACCGGCAAATAATCCTGGAGAAATTGGGAAAAATATATATGGTTCAAAATGCCCGCTCAATCCGCATAAGCAAACGTTAAAATACTTGTTCAATTATTGGATGGCTTTAGATAATTATTATAATCTATCTAGTTTTTTATGTGGTGGTTCTCTCATCGGTTCGTTAAGAGATGGGGATTTAATACCGTACGACCGAGACATTGATATGTGCGTGACTTTGAAAAATTATCAGAAAGTGCGCGTAATTCGTTCGCGAAAACCGTTCAATCCTCACTCCAGTCAAATATATCTTGCAGTACAAGAGGACTTCTCGAACAATGATGTATGGAGTAGGACTCGAGTGGATTGTAAAGGACGTGTGGTGGCACGTGCAAAAGATCCGTGCTCTTTCGAGACGCCCGGGGCACGTTTAATATCTCGCGGAGTTTACGTTGACGTTTTCGTTTTCCGCGAGCACGGAGTGTATTTACGTGATCACGAATATCAAAAGGATCATCTAAAGACAGATATATTTCCTTTAAAAAATTGTACGTTTATGGGTATCAAGACAAAATGCCCTCGCGACGAAATGCCTTTATTACTAAAATATTACGAAACTGATGTACTAACAAAGCCACATTATAAGTGTCAGAATAAAACCTGGCTAGCAACTAGTACAAACGCAACTGAACTATTTAAAATATGGTTCAACAAAAGGCTAAAACGACTCTATTCGAAAAACGACTAAACTCACCATAGGTTATATCATAGTTAATAGAGAGGGCTGGTTTGGAAGCTTCGTTAAAGTACAATATAACTCATTATCTATGTTATTGTCCAGGTTTATGCAAAAATGTAGTCCTTCATTATCACGTGTGTATTGTATTTTCACACAAACAACCAACAGCAATGTTTTGGTTTATTTACCCATCCGTAACTTAAACAATTGCCCAGTTTTGACATGGTTATTGGTTGTTTAGGTGAAAATACAATACACACGTGACGACGAAGAACTACATTTTTACGTAAGCTCTTGGTTCAGCTGTGGAACCAAAACTTGGGTTAGGATCACCGACTTCTATCCAAAAACCAACCAAGATGCCCCCTAAAGTGCCTCGGTCACCCCCTAGAATACATCAGTCACCCAGACGTACTAGGAACAGTAGCGTAGCCAGCCCGCCGATTTAGTCCCGCTATGCAAATTTGTTCATGTTCATTGAGGGTGAAAACAATCAATTTCTAAAGAAATGAATAATGATAGAAAGACATTGCGGATGATAAAGCCGTCCCTGATGACTTATTGAGTGTTTTGATTAAATAAGGCAGTTTGTCAATGGATGACATAATTGATGAATTCATAACCATTTTTATTGCTGGCCAAGAAACAACTGCAAATTCGTTGTCGTTTACCTTATACGAAATCGTTAGCAACCCCCATGTTGAATTAAGCAAAGCTTTTTAACGATGCAAACAAAGTTGAACGTGATCATGTCGTGTTTGATGATTTGGCAAAACTGAAGTATCTCAATCAAGTTTTAGAGGAGAGTTTAAGAAAACATCATGTAGCGGGAGCGCCTATAAGATTTTTGACGAAAGGACTTACAGTTGGAGGGTATTATATCCCCGAAGGAGTTGGTATTATATCCCCGAAGGAGTTGGCATTAATAACCTGCAGCTCTTTTTTGCTATGAACCCAGAAATTTGGAAAGACCCAGAAGTTTTCAACCCGGAACGATTTGCTAATGTTGAAAACATGCCAAATTTTAGCATGACTCATTTCCCCTTCTCGATCGGTCCTCGTAATTGTATTGGACAGACTTTTGCCAAGTTTGAGTCCGGAAGGTTATCCTGGCAAAACTTCTGCGGAAGTTTCAGTTCAGACTTCTACGTGGTCAGACTGATCGAATGGAGGCAAGGCTGGCAAGACTTACTATAACTCCTAGAGATGGTGTAATGTGTGATGTCACAAGACGTGAATAATTAGAACTGTAATTTTGGGGCTTTATTGGGGGTTTCAGTAAGCATAATGGACAGCAGATGGTGATCAACTTCAGTGTTGACACTTGTCCAATATCAATTTCGTCCATATTTTGTGCAAAAATTTTCAAACCAAATTTTAAACGTAATTATCTCGCCGAGTTTTCATTTTATCAAAATTTAGTTTACACCATTCTCAGCTTGAATAATACATTCATGTAAAAATACAAAAGTGATGATTTTCAACCCTCTCAACCAGTCTTGTAACCTTAACTAAATCTCTCAATTCTGTTCATGATTTGTACTTCCAAATTCAAGAGTAAAGACTACTACTATGTAACAGTATTTTGACAACTGTCCATTGACCACCATCTGCTGCACAATACTGCTTAGTGAAACCCATCCATTCTTGCAGAAATGTGAGGTAAAATCCTCTACTATAAGGAGTGATTAATATTGGACATTAATTTTTTTATTGATTAATTATAAGTAAACGCACGCTTTGAGGGAAATTAGTGATTAAATGACCCGCAAACCGAGGGAGGTTTAGTAAAAGTCCCGAGGGCGCAGCCCGAGGGACTTTTACTAAACCTCCCGAGGTTTGCGGGGTCATTTAATCACCAATTTCCCTCAAAGCGTGCGGTGTCGTCAGACACTGTCCATAGTTGTGCCGATGATTTTCGATGAGGTACAACTCTCCAATGAGAGGTAATGAGCATGCAGGGGAAAATTAGAAGACAAAGAAATCTTTTGTTTTCAACTAAATTTCCTCGGGAAATTTAGAAGACAAAAGCGTATGCATGGGTAATGAGGGAAATACGTGATTAAACGTCCCTGTTAGAACAAAAGAAACCGAGGCTACCATGTAATTACTTTATTAATTAGTGCAAGATACACAACTTAATGTTTAATGATTTGAAACACAGAAATTAGAATTTTAATTTTCTTAATTGTAAACGTAGTATTGATTGCCATTAATTATTGTCATCGTTTCGCGTTAATTATGGTCATTTTCCATGATGCAAACTGCGAACATTTCCGAAACAATGTTTCCTAGTTCGTCCGTTTCTATGCGCGTCCCGTGTGAACAGGCAATGTGAATTTCATCCGGTCTCGTATCCGAACAGAACTTTAAGTATAGCTCGCGGAAATGTGCGAAAATAACGCAGATTAGGCTCCGAGATAACGTCCCAGCAAAGTCAGAGTTGTTTTATCTGCACGGTGCCTGCTTTATATTTGAAAGTCGATGTATATAAAGTACAACCTGCTCTTTTGCTCGCTTGGGAAACAGGTTGCTCGTGGCCATGGGTCACCTGCATATCAACATTACAACACGTCAATTTGAATGAATAACCTCGTGCAATCTTTATGTTGATGGCTTCAAAGAGTTTAAAATGGATTTGCAAACTAGTTTTTTTCTCCGGCATCTTGCTCTTTTTGAAAATTCTGGTCAAATGGCCATATTTATTGAACCCAAGTCTTCTTAAAACGAGAGAAATACAAAATGGAACCACTTCGACAAACGTTTTGGGCTACAAAGCTTACAAATACGAACTGAGTACATCGCAAGGTAAAAATGGAAATATGATTTCTAAAAGACGGGCAAATAATTCCGGAGAAATTGGGAAAAATATATATGGTTCAAAATGCCCGCTCAATCCGCATAAGCAAACGTTAAAATATTTGTTCAATTATTGGATGGCTTTAGATAATTATTATAATCTATCTAGTTTTTTATGTCGTGGTTCTCTCATCGGTTCGTTAAGAGATGGAGATTTAATACCGTACGACCGAGACATTGATATGTGCGTGACTTTGAAAAATTATCAGAAAGTGCGCGTAATTCGTTCGCAAAAACCGTTCAATCCTCACTCCAGTCAAATATATCTTGCAGTACAAGAGGACTTCTCGAACAATGATGTATGGAGTAGGACTCGAGTGGATTGTAAAGGACGTGTGGTGGCACGCGCAGAAGATGCGTGCTCTTTCGAGACGCCCGGGGCACGTTTAATATCTCGCGGAGTTTACGTTGACGCTTTCGTTTTCCGCGAGCACGGAGTGTATTTACGTGATCACGAATATCAAAAGGATCATCTAAAGACAGATATATTTCCTTTAAAAAATTGTACGTTTATGGGTATCAAGACAAAATGCCCTCGCGACGAAATGCCTTTATTACTGAAATATTACGAAACTGATGTACTAACAAAGCCACATTATAAGTGTCGGAATAAAACCTGGCTAGCAACTAGTACAAACGCAAGTGAACAATTTAAAATATGGTTCAACAAAAGGCTATATAAAACGGCTCTATTCGAAAAACGACTAAACTCACCATAGGTTATATACACTGGTTAAATACCATAAAAATGCTGTGTTTTCTGTGACGGTTCATCGTTGGATGACCTATTAAAATATATTTGTCGTTTGCATAAAGATGAACCTGCGAGATGAACAGTTTCAGATAAAAACACTTTCTATTGTCACGTGAAACAGTTCGATGTTTGTGACGAGAATTTTGAAGGTTTATAAATTAGCACAGCTAATCAACGTGAGGCTTGGTAAACATGATTGACTGATCAGATGGAATCTGCCATGCTTTTGACAAACATAAACGTTTTACGTGAGAATAGACAATGTTTCTATCTGTGAGATTGTGAGTTGAACTCAGGGCCTTTTTTAAGAAATCATCTGTGGGGGGGAATCATCGAAAGGGGACGTAACAAGTAGGTGGTGTATTATATGTGTATGAAGGCGAAGGGGGATCTGGGGTCCTCCCATCAAAATTTTGTATTCTGAGTCTCTGTGAAAGTTTGATTTCCTGCGTTTTCAGAGACAATTTGTTGATATATCCCATCTAAACGGAGCCAGGTTTTGTTGTGAGAATACAATAACCTTTCCTCTAAACTCAGTTTTTCCCATTTCTAAAAATGGCTTATACTTTGGACAAAAGGGACCTTCACTGGGGGGGCAAAAATAGCTTACTGGGGGGGCGAACATGGGGGCTGGGGGGGCTTTTGCCCCTCCAGTACATTAGTTAAAAAAGGCCCTGGTTGAACTCCTTTGAATTGCCCGCATGACATTCCTATTAAGAGTATTAACCATCTAAAACTGTATTAAATTCAAATGATGGTAACCTGTGAACAGACAGTGCTGCAGGGTTAACAGGGTTTTCCATACAATCATATATTTCAATAATTTAGTTTGCCCAACAATTGACATTGTTTTATACATGTAATTGGATAATAGTTGATAGTTAATACTAAGTACAAATAGTACTCCCTAGTGCAGACCTGCCAAACCTTGAGAATACAAAACCTGTGGCAAAATGTGGAGTGCGGTAATCAAACGACTAGTCTCCTACGCAGCCGCTATAGTGCCGGTCGTTCCTCCCTCCCCACTAGCTATAGCGTAGGAGACTATAAAACGACAGACTCACTGTAAAATCTATATAACGGTGATATTTAGCTGTTACTAAACAAGAATCTGCATGTAACTTTGTCAATTCTATCAGTGAACGCATTTCGCACATTTTATTCATAGCCGTATAGAGCAGGCTAATCTCGCAGCGCAGCGATGTTTTATGTTTATCCAATATTTTTGCTGAAAAAACCCCGGAGATATTAGTTATTTTCTGGAGGCCATGAGAAAAGAGTAAAAACCGGGAGTTGGCAGGTCTGGTGGTCAACTCAGTTCAAAAGGAAAGACATGCAGTAGTTATCAGACTAAATTGTTCATTACATCATAGACTCTTTATGATTACATGTATTGCAGTATTGATCTTGTATTTGGTGGCAAATACATGTAATGGAAACATTTAGCATCCACTTACTCGTCCTTACTCGCTCCCACAAGTGTCAATACATTTGGGGTTGATGAATTTACCACCATTATGCAGCATCATGTAACACTGATTAAATGAAACACATCTATAAAGTAAAGGAGCGAACGCAATTTTGAGACTTTTAATTTTATACCCGGCGGAAACAAGTGTCCACGCTGCGGTACTTGTCATTGAAATTTCAATGGCCAAATGAAAGAGCGGTATGCGGCTCAATAGCCTATTAAACGCTCAATGAATTCACATAAAGGCAATTGGTAAGCCCTTGGCGTTAATAAATTGCTTCCAGCAGAGTTTTACAAACCAGGACCACCCCTCAAACCTTGCCTAATCTACCTAAACCTGGACCATGCCTGGGCCTAACCTCAAATTAGTTAAACAAGATTAGTTTCGCAACAAAATATCAAATGCTGACCACTCCTGTAATGAAAAGACAAATGCTATTCTGACTAATTTATTCATAGCATTTTCCGCCGTGAAAAAACAAAAAAAGATGAATTATTGTGTATTGTCCCCCGCTGACACGTGATGTTAAACAACCAATAGGGTTGCGATGCGGCATAACCTATAATCATTTATCAACTATCAAAATGCTCATTTCTCGAAGGTTAAAAGTTTATCGAACGCAAAAATAAGGCAAAAATGCGATGGGAAATGAAGTTTAACTGCTTCTGTTGGCTTATATCAACATTTTGAAGGCATGTTGGTCTTCAAGGGATGGTTTTAGTTCAATCGGAGGTGATTTATGGTCGATTTAGTGGTCAGGACTATTGTTTACACTAACAGCAGATTGTTTAAAATCATATATGCCTAAAACATGGCGCATAGTTTGTGGCTACTATGTCTAGTTTTATTGACTGTTCTTTTCACCCAAAAACTTGTAAATGGCAAAAGGATTCGTATTAATCCTTCAACAAAACCTGGAACTCAACTCGTATCGCTATCTGCCACAGAAAGGACGAATTATACGCTGATTTTCTCACGAAAGGCAAAAATTCTTCAAGAATTTATGGTTATCAATCAAGTGACTGGAATTGTTACTTTACACCGTGAGATAACTTGTGATATTTTTCATAACAAAGTATTTGTAGTTACAGTACGATCTATAAGTGTTAGGCCTCCTAAATTGCATTTTTGGATTCCGATTTTAGTTACTTTACATAACAGACACGCTTGTCTAGTCGCTAGAAAAGCTAAGCTGAATTCCAATAATGCTGGTCATATGCAAAGTTCCGCTTATAAAAACCATACAATATCGCTTTTTAATAAATCTAGTGGCGTTTTATTAAAACGAAGTAGACTAAAAAACCGTTTGGTTTCTAAAAATGATATTCTTGATCATTTGTACAAGTTAAATATAAGAACAAACTCATGGAAATACCATAGTAAGGTAAAACGTGATATCTATCAAGTTTATTCTGTATCAGACATTAGTGGACACCAAAACAGACGAGCAGAAACTGGTTACTCACCCAGGGTTAAACGGAATACCAGAAATAACTCCCCAAAATTTGCAAATCCCTTGGAATCAGTCACCGTTCATGAAGATGTGAATGTTTCAACCCTTGTGTATACTGCATCGGCTTCGGATAGCGACAGTTATTTGGCTGGCAAACTTGTTTATGGTATGAAACCCATGGGAAATATTCGTAGTCAAGATTTCTTTGAGATTAATCCAAGTACAGGGAAAATTAGGACCAAGGCATTGCTAGATCGCGAGACCATGGCAGAGCATCTATTCCGGGTGACGGCAACAGATAAGGGTAACCCACCATTACAGGCAAGTATGGATCTAACAATCAAGATATCGGATGTAAACGACCACGCACCAGTATTTGATAAAACGGTTTACAGAGAGAATATATCAGAGTTGGAGGATAGTGGTTCTACTGTGTTGGCTGTTCGTGCATATGACTCAGACTTTGGGCCAAATAAGGATGTTCGCTATAGCATTGTTAATCATAGTGGCAAAAACAGAGTATTTATTATTGGTGACACATCTGGTATTATAAGGGTCGATGATGATTTGGATCGTGAAAAAGTTCCTTCATATCATTTGATCGTTAAGGCTGAAGATCAAGGGAAACCGTCACTAAGTTCGACTGTTGACGTGTTTATTAATTTGCTTGATGAAAATGACTGCACTCCTGAGTTTAACCAAAGCCTATATACTTTCTTTGTTGAAGAAAATAGCGCCAGGAGCACATTCGTTGGCAGAACAAATGCAACTGATTGCGACATGGGTTTGAACCAGAAGATTAGATATAGTATAACCTCGGGAAACGAAGACCAAGCTTTTCAAATTGTCATGAATTCTGGTGACATTCGTGTGCAAGGCTCCTTAGATTATGAGACAAATTCATTATACATGCTTCAAGTAATGGCTGAGGATTCCGGAGAAGACCCAGAATATAACGAAGTGTGGGTTCAAATTGAAGTCACAGATATTAATGATTGTCCACCAGAGTTTTCAAAGAGCAACTACCGATTCAGCGTTGCTGAAAATGAAGGTCTGGACTATGTTGTTGGAACTGTTCATGCGACAGATCGTGATTCTGATGACAATGCCATAGTCGAGTATTTCCTGAAAAATAAGAACACTCCATTTAGGATTGGTTTAACATCTGGTAAAATAAATACAACTGGAACACTAGACAGAGAGACAGTACCAAACTATCAACTAGAAGTAATAGCACAAGATAAAGGAAAAGTACCCTTGAAAAATTCTGTAACTGTGTATATCACCATCGATGATGTTAATGATAGCCCACCCTTGTTTGATAAAACAAAGTATAATGCTACTATTGATGAGAAGTACAGGTCTCGACGACCTTTTCTTACCGTGGTTGCAAACGACAAGGATACCATTGGCCAGATTAAGTACAACATAAAAGACGAGCCTTATAATTGTTTTGCAATCAATTCATTTGGCGGTATTACAAAACTCCGATCTTGTAAACTTAATTACAAGACAAAGAAAGTCTATTATTTCAAAGTGGAAGCATCGGATGGTCAGCAAATTTCATTGGTTCAAGTCATCGTCAGAATACTAGACTCAAATGATAATGCCCCAGAGTTTACAGAATCTCGCTACACTGGTCAAATTTACGAGAATGATACTATGGTTACCGTTGCAAAAAGCAAAAGTAGCGATTGGCGATTTGGCAAAAAAAAAAAAATGCATGCTCAACCAGGTAGTGTAGTTTTAAAAATTTTTTGAGATTGATCCTGTAGTGTGATAACAAACCTTGTTAAGTTGGACAGGGAGGTTACACCAAAGTACAAACTGAAGGTAGTAGCTACTGATAACGGGAAGAGAAAACGGACCGACGGACTGCGTGATGTTACAGTTATTAAAGATATATATAATAATGTGCGAAGTTCATAAGTCATTGCGACAGGTCAAGCTGGGTGAAAAATGTTCGTGTTGGTAAGCTAGTCAGATGATACTGGTACTTACTAAGCAAAAGTAACAACAGCTGATGACTGATTTTAAAAAAAAAAATGAATAACATACTCTATTCTTGGTGGTAGTAAAGTTTTTATTCTTGGATCAACTTACAGGTGATAACAAACGTTGTGTGGTTGGGGAAGGAGTACCAAAGTACTGAACTGAGTAGCTACTGATAACGGGAAGAGAAAACAATCACGACGGACTCGTGTGGATATTACAGTTAAAGATATAAACGATAATGTGCCGAAGTTCGACAAGTCATTGTACGAGGTCAAGCTGGACGAAAATGTTCGTGTTGGTAAGCTAGTCAAACAGATTAAAGCCACTGACGAAGATGAGGGGTTGAACAAACAAATATCATATTCACTTGAGAAGAAGGGTAAGAAAATAATTATTTGACATATTGAAATGTAATAGTTATTATTAATAACCCATTAAGCAACAATGTGCCCTGATGTGCCCTACTTTGTTATTTTACTCCATCTTATTCCAAGGAAATTCTTAACTTAGAGGATTGTTTTATTGATGATGCATTTTAGGCAACATTAATAATGCATTCAAAATTAACCAAGATCTTGGTGACATCACGGTGAACCAGAAATTAGACAGAGAGATCACGCCAGAATATCTTTTGACTGTAGTAGCGACAGACCATGGCAAACCTGCACAACATTCTACAACTCAAGTTAAGGTATGGAAAGAAGTGAAGTATGGAAAGTAATTAAGTTATCTGAACTAACTTTATACTGGATAGCTCTATCATTTTTAAACTTGCTAATTGTCCAGTGTTATACAGGAGGAAACCTAAACTAAACTTACTTTATTTATACTGGATAGCTCTATCAGTTCTAAACTGTTCTCCCAAGAGGTCCAGTAAGAGTCATTCCTTATTGATCCAGTGTTACTACTTTGTTTATACTGGATAGCTCTGTCAGTTCTGAACTGTTCTCCCTAGAGGTCCGGTAAGGATCATCCCTTATTGATCCAGTGTTACTACAGGAGGAAACCTAAACTAAACTAACTTTATTTTATTTTATACTGGATAGCTCTGTCAGTTCTAAACTGTTCTTCCTAGAGGTCCAGTAAGGATCATCCCATATTGATCCAGTGTTACTACAGGAGGAAACCTAAACTAAACTAACTTTATTTATACTGGATAGCTCTATCAGTTCTAAACTGTTCTCCCTAGAGGTCCAGTAAGGATCATCCCATATTGATTCAGTGTTACTACAGGAGGAAACCTAAACTAAACTAACTTTATTTATACTGGATAGCTCTGTCAGTTCTAAACTGTTCTCCCTAAAGGTCTAGTAAGGGTCATCTCTTATTGATCCAGTGTTACTACAGGAGGAAACCTAAACTAAACTAACTTTATTTTATACTGGATACAATTATTTACACACCTTAAAAATTCAATATAAACATAACAGGAGAAATAAATACAAATATTGACTTACGTCTGTGTCCTTTCTTGATAGTAAATAAAGCTGAAGTTCGGTATTCTTTTAACAACGCTTTATCTAAAAATCTCATGTCCCTTTGTCTATGTCTCGTCATATATATCTAGCTTGCTGTTTAATAATAGTATGTATAAATTTGAATATATATAATACATAAAGCGGAAGTCACGCTGTAACATAGAGGTCCAGTAAGGCCGTTCCTTTATCTGTCCAGTATTTAATACTACAAGAGAAAGCCGGAGTACCCAGAGAAACTGTGGTGTTTGGTAGAGTCTAACTGTGACTGAGATGATGCGTTCTAATTGCGTTTCTGACTCGCTCTGAAAACGTTCTAAATGCGTTTCATAGCATTCTTGAAAAACAGTATTTGGAATACGGCGATAATTTCCTAAATTCTCGGATTTGATTACAACATATTATACGGGAAGGCGTTCTGAATGCGTTAGGGACGCAATTTAGGACGGATAGCAGTGTTATATTTAGGTTTTCCCTGAGAAGTATTGTATGTTTCTGCGCAAAACATGATTACCCAATTCTCTTTGCTCTTTGTTCGTTAAAGTTATATCCCGGTCAAACCAGAACAAGAGTTGCATGAGAGTTGACAAAAGATATTACCGCGCGTGGAACGAGGGAAAACTCTCAAAGTTGATGAGAGTGCATGAGAGTTGGCAGTCATGTGCGTGAGTCAACTCTAGTCTCACCTCCTTTGAACGGGCTTTACAGTTATATATTTATTTTCTGTATGTAGGTGACTTTAAAAGACATCCTAGATAGCCCGCCGAAGTTTGAAAAACCTCGCTACATTTTATACATCCCCGAAAACTTTCCTTTGAAAAAAGAACTGATTCGAGTGAAAGCCGTTACTCAAGACATTGTAAAGCATGCTAGTATTCAATACGACATCACTGGTGGTAACTATGACAACATGTTTACCATATTTGGCACCACAGGTAGCATCGAACTCGTGAGGTCGTTAGACTTTGAAAGCAAAACTAGCTACCTCCTGACCGTTCAAGCAATGTATGCCACTTATTTAGCCTCAGCTGAAGTGCAGATTAATGTACTTGATGTTAACGATATGAAACCGATACTTGCGCAAAATTTTGAGATTTTAATCAATATGCTAGAAGGACGCTTTCCGTCAAATGTCAACTTCAGAATACCAGCGTACGATCCGGATAAAAGCTCTAAACTTACCTACGAAATAAGATTGAAAAACGACCGGGCGAAAAATGCTGTCACAGTGGACAAAAACTCTGGTGTCTTAAGAATAAAGGAATCTGCTCTTGCGAATACTAACAGAATACCATTTACAGTTAGGGTATTCGATGGTGCTCATACTATAACCAGAGTGGGCAGTATTAACCTCAACATTATCACAGAACCCTTACTTGAAGCCAGCGTGCCTGTCTACCTCAAGAACGCAACAGCTGCGAAATTTTTTGCAGTTTTGAACAAATTCAAGTCAAGATTGGCGTCGATTTTAGGCGCCAAAGAAAGTGATGTTATTGTGTTTTATGTCGTAAACACTACTAGGTCTTATACAAAGTTTTTGAAAGGGATTGGATATGTTTCCATCGCGGATAACTATCTTACTGTATGGTTAGCTGTTCGAAATGGAGAAGGTTTTGTAGCAGGAAAATTGGTGTTAGAGAAATTGTATTTCAATCTAAAGGGACTCGAAGTGGAAACACAGATGGTTATACTACCTTCAGATAAAGAAATCAATAAAGGAAAAGATTCGAATCATTTTTTACTCGTGCAAGAACCATTTGCTTCAAAAGATAGCTACCTCATTAGTATGACAAATAGAACCTTTGCCGACAGCCCAGGACAATTGCTGATTACCCCCAGTGCAGTGTTCTATGGTGTGAAAGTCAAAGAGGTCTTCAAACCTATATGTCCAGCGGGTTTCTACGGTACTTCATGTAATCACAGGTTGGACGCATGTTACTCGAGTCCGTGCTTGAACCAGGCCAAGTGTATCAACTATGAAGGAGGATACCATTGCGCATGTACAGAGAATTTCGTTGGCAAAAATTGTGAGATTGATGTGAGGAGGTCTCAATGTTCAAAATTACCAGGTGGGTGGGTCCGTTGTTGTTTGGGAGTTAATCATCCCATCTCTCAATTCTATTTATTTGCGACCAAATCACCCATCCTAAATAATATCCCACTATTTCATTTTCAGACAATATTTGTCAAAACCAAGGAATATGTCAAGACAATCCTAAACAAGGCTTCGAATGTCAGTGCCAGAATAAGAACCACGAAGGACGGTTATGTCGTGTTACCACAAGAACTTTTCAAAATAGTTCATTTGCCGCGTTTCCAGGTACTTGAATTTGTACTCAGGGGTTCAGTCGCGGGTCCATCCAAGGCTCTACCACACATTTACAATGATTTCGTCAGGTTATTTCTGAACAGTACTATATTCCTTTTCTCATTAAGGTTTAAACCAACGATGGCATATTGAAATCTCGCTCGAGTTTGCAACTATAGAAGCTAACGGTGTCCTTGTGTATATCGGTCGTTATGGACATGAAAATGATTCGATGGCTCTCGAACTCCGAGATGGTAAACTTTATTACGTTTTTTCTGCTGGTGATGATGTGCAGACGGTCAGTGTTGGGCCAAGCCAAGGGGAAAGTATTGTGAATGGAAAATGGCAGAAGGTCTCAATCTCCTATCAACAACGGGTAAGGCCAAGTCTTTTTTTCGTTTGGAAGTAAATAGGATTGACAGATATATGTTGCATTTTTCGCAACCGTTCCTGGTTAGGTCTTAAATTGTGTATATATCTACTCACTTGGATTATCCACCAAACCCAGTATTCTAGTTCAACCAAGTGAAGTGCAAAAAAATCTTTGAAGTTTACCTTATCACAACCCGCACACTCGATAACCTATATATACAGAACTTACGGTTACAGCTCAGCAACTGGCCTCTGTAGCTCAGTTGGTTAGAGCGCTGCACCGGAATCGCAGGGCCGTGGGTTCAATTCCTGCCAGAGGACCTAGTGTTGCATTTTTCGCAACCGTTCCTGGTTAGGTCTTAAATTGTGTATATATCTACTCACTTGGATTACATTGTTCATTTCTTCAGAATGGCGCTCTTGTTCTGGGCGAGGACTGCAAATCTGCCGTCGCAATACAATTTGGAAACCAAGTTGGTAGTTTTTCTTGTGCTGCCGCGGAAAAACTAAATGGAAAATTAAGGTAGCTGAAATGTGAAGTATTAGCAAATAATCCAAATATAGTTACCATCATTACTTGTTGTCATCGGTGGTGTAGGAATAATTATTGTGCCGTTCGAACGCTGAAATCACAGGAGACAACCAAAGTATGAAAAACCTGTAGTGTTTGGTAGAGTCAAACTGGAAGCACTCTTTTCACATGTGACTGAGATGAAATTATAATCAGACAACTGCATATTGTGGGAATCGAACATCAGTCACAGAGGTGAAAGGTACATGAACTCACCCCTTTTATGCAATCAACAACCCCACAAAAGTTTGAAATTTTCTTTCGAATTTCCAGATCCATGGACTTGACCTCACCATTACTTCTCGGCGGTCTATCCTTCACTCCTACCAGCTTCCCAATCGAAGGACAAAGTTTCAACGGCTGTATTCGTAATGTGAAATTGAACCATGTCCCGCTGGATCTGGGCAGTCCGATATTTAACCAGAACACTAGAATAGGCTGCAGCAGAAAGGCAGATTTCTGTACGAAAGATTCGTGTACTAAGAATGGCAAGTGTGTGAGTTCCTGGGATAGGGCTACCTGTGTTTGCGAAGAGGACTATGCTGGAAAAAGTTGTGAAATAAGTAAGTGAACATTGTGGAAACATTTCGTTTATTTATTCGGCAAAGCTTGTTATTTATCATACACGAGAAGTATAGTGATTTGTAACTACTGTAGTATGAAACGCGTGTTGGAAAATGAAACACGAGCCAAATTTCTTGCATATTTTTTATGATATAAGTCCTTAAACAAACAAATGTTTAAAGAGAAATTGAACGCGAAAGTTGACTTTATATAACTATGTCCATGGACGTTCTGTTCATTTAAACTGTGGTATCAAGACAACGATGCGGTGTTGATCTCCTTTGTGTTATGTTCATGAATTATTAACGAGTTTGAGAAGTTTTGAACATTGTTTACGGAAAATACACGACAGAAAAACCTTCCGTTTCACATCCTCTTATATTCATGCAACTATATATAAATTTTCCTTTTTCATGTTAGAAACGACATCCCTGGATTTTACTTCAAAAAGTTATCTCGTGAGCAAACTAGAGAATACGGTGGTTAAACTACGATGGAAAACGTCGGTTACATTTAGAACGGTCCACAAAGCTGGAGCTTTAATGGAGCTCGTGTTTAGTAATAGTACATCATTGTTGGAGGTACGTTGTGAAATTATTTGAAGACGATTTTAGTTCTATGGCAGTTGTTTTTTTCTTGTACGACGTTGAAGTACTTACGGCTTGTTCACGAAACCCAGAACGGGTTCAATATTACTAAATATAATCTTTTCTCACAGCTTGAAGATGGAAACATCCACTACACTCACAATACACTAAGCTTAAAAAGCAGTAATGTTATCTTGGACGATGGGAATTGGCATCACGTGGATATCACGTGGTTTATGACGTCAGCATACATGATAATTGATCACGTGCACAAAGTGGAAGTCGACTTCACGGAGGGTGTGGTGGCTGGTGAGAGTTTGGTACAGATCACCCTAGGTGATTCTCAGAAATCAGGGAATGGTTTTAGCGGTTGTATAAAAGGTATATATTAACTTATTTCACTAACCAACCAACCAACCAACCAACCCATCCAACTAATGAACGAACTTACTAACTAACTAACTATCTTTTCTGTCTAGGTGTAATGATTGGTGGTTCTCAGTTAAACTCTACTACAGCGACTACTTTCTTGGTCACAAATGGCTGCAGCTCAAAAGCCAAGTGTCAGTCAAACTCGTGTCCTCGGGAAAGTGTTTGTAAGGAGGAATGGGGAACAACATCTTGTGTTTGTCGGAAAGGTTATGTCGGCGAGAAATGTCGGGATGTCTGTAGCCTTCGCCCATGTCAGAACGGTGCTACCTGTCAGCGGACTAATAATGATGTCGGATTTAAATGTATTTGTCCAGATAAATATTTAGGTCAGTAATCCTTGGTTAACCTAACCTAAGTGGGAGTAGTGGCAATATGTTATTTAAAGTTTTAAGTAAAGTTAATTCTTATTTACATGCCCATATTTTCAATTCAGGTCAGTTCTGCGAGACACGAAGTCAGTTACCATGTCGAGATGAGTTCTTTAGCGCCTCAGACAGTGGGACATGTGGACCATGTAATTGTGACCTCAGATTGGAGTATAATCCAGTTTGTAACAAGGCGACCGGTGAATGTTATTGCAAGGTAGGCTTACAGTAGTCCACATGATCCGTAACCTGACCAACACTGACAATATTTCATTAGACCTAACCGACATTAACCTGCATTGACATATTACCGTTATAGGAACGTTATTACCGCGCGATCCTGGATCGAGAAAAACTGGACGAGGTGTGTGAAAAGTGTGAATGTGACCCACTGGGGAGTGTGAATCAAATGTGTGAGCCAACAGGGGGGCAGTGTCCCTGTTTACCTGGAGTCATTGGTCGTGAGTGTGATATGTGTCAGGCGAAGCAGGGAGAGATCACGCAGAATCGAAAAGGATGTAAAAGTAAGAATTGCCATATGGATGTTTTTAATGTCTGTTAGATTTGATAAAAGACACTATACTGTACCATACCACATACTATATCATACTGTACCATACCACATACTATATCATACTGTAGTATACCACATACTACATCATACTGTGCCATACCACATACTATATCATACTATACCATACCACATATTATATCATATTATATCATACTGTACCCATACCACATACTACATCATATTGTAGCATACCATACCGCACCACACCACACTACGTTACACCATACCACACCATATCATACCACACCATATCATACCACACCATATCATACCACACCATATCATACCACACCATATCATACCACACCACTACAATAGCACATCATATCACACAATACCGTGCCATGCCATACCATACCATACCATACCATACCTTACCACACCATGTTTTTCCACACCACACCATACGACACTATAGCACATCATACTAGGGCTGTGCGAACTCCGGTTTTTCAGCTCCGGCTGCGGCTGCTTACAGCTCAAATATCCGGCTCCAGCTTTGTTGGTTCACAACTTTATTGAACCATTTAAAATGCTCATACGATTTTGCGTACCTTGGATGGAACAGTTTAATCTTTTTTTTTCATTTACAAACAATAAATCCGGGTAATTATGCTGATGCAGTATTACGATATTGTTAACACATGTATTTGCAGTTGTAGATACGATTATCAATTCTTGTCATATGTCATTTTGACTTTCCAGCCGGAGCTGGAAGAAAGCATCCCAACTCCGGCTCCGGCTGACCAAAAAACGCCGGAGCTCCGGCAGAGCTCCGGTCCACCGGCGCACAGCTCTACATCATACCATACTGATCCTACACACCTTTTGTATATTTTATCTAGTCATCAATACTTCATGTCCAAGAGCGAAGGCTGAAAGAATAGTTTGGCCGAGGGAGAATTTTGGTGTTGTTGCTGTACATAAATGTCCCTTTGGTGCAGAAGGAACTGCAAGAAGGTTATGTGCTTTTGGCAAAGGCTGGCAAGAACCAGATATTTCAAACTGTACATCGAGAGGTTTTGTTGATATCATTAAGTTGGTAAGTTTTCGTTGCTGCAGTGTATTCAATTTTGCACTTTCGGCTCTAAATTGTTCTTCCTAAAGATCCGGCAAGAGTCAATCCCTTATTAGTAACTAGAGGAGAAAACTAGAGTACCCGGGACAGTCACAGATGGGTAAGGAACATGCACTAACATGCTGTCCCACCAACATCCCTTCAACAGATTACATGTATCTTCTATCGTTGCAGTTAAAACATTATGGCAACCTAACAACACAGACAGCGATCATCGTCTCTCACAAATTGTGGAACATGTTCTCCTGGAAAGAATTTTATCAAAAAGACGTCGCTTTAGGATGTAAAATTATTCTGGCGTTACTGAACTTTGAGAGTAACCAGGTTGAAGACAAGTTGGCTTCCTCTCAAGATAAGAAATTTTTGGATGTAAGTTTGTTTTTGTGGCGTGTTAGTTTTTCTAATGACTTACCCTTTATCACTACGGTCCCGGCGAAGACTGTCCAATTGAAAAGTAAAATTAAATGGAGTAAATAACTTAATAAATAGTGTAATAGAGTAGATATATGATTGTTCTGTTTAAATAAAATAGTTTTAAACTTTAATTATTTTTTCTTTATTAAGATCATTTTGAAGGCTGTAAGTATCTTTGTGGATCCAAAATACAGCGAAGGATGGTCATTGATAAAGGAGGTATATTTTATGCTGCCTTATACAATACTTTGCCACAATGGCGGACACCAGGGGGGGGGGGACAGCCCCCAATATTTTCTCAAATGGCTGTTTAACTAACAAACACCGCAGATTTTCGTCAGATTCTCCGGTTTCCTCCTGTAGTAACACTTGACCAGCAAGAGATGGTCCTTACTGGACCTGGACCTCTAGGGAGAACAGTTTAGAAGTGAAAGAGCTATCCATCATCGTTAAAACTATCTAATATCGTTTCTTTGTGTGTGTTACATAATTCAGACTCCACCAGCGACAGTGTCGTTGATGCGCCAATTGGAACAGTTCGGTATCAGTCTTGCCAGTAATATGGTTTATATCAAAAGAAAAGAATACCGAGGAAAACGGTCAACCTCCAGCCTACCATCTTACAATAAAGTTGAAAATAATTTGCGTAAGTTTAGACTACCTTCACTGGACCACCACGTTCAAGATATCATCCTTAAACATTCATCCTGTAATTGTACTTCATTTTCTTTCACAGTTATGCAGTTGGAACCTGTCAATCCAAACCGTTTCTCTGGTTTGACATTTCCTCTCAAAGAACATGAGTCAAGTCTTTTGTTATCAGAGCAATGGCGGAACACGAGCAATCGTGTGGAGATCCCAGCATCTCTATTTCGCAATCATGGTGCTCCGAGTAAGTCACAACACTTCGTTCTTTCCGAAATTTTAGATTCACCAAATTTGGAGTCTTCCGCCATCATTCGTTAGAGTACATCACCATGTCAAGAAATGTCAAAACAATGAGTGACTGGATAACACTATGTTATGCGATGGCCCCACCCCAGACCAGGTCTTAGTCACTGACAGGCAACGCCGCCCTCTCCCCCTCTAGTGGGGCCTGGAAATCCCCTAGCTAAAGTCCAGTTTGTATTTTTACTTTAACAGAGGATGAATCCGCCATTGCATTTATTGCTTTAAAAGACCTCGGAGATCTGTTGCCATATTCATTCGACACAAAAGCAAGGTGAGTATACACAGTACCAAACCAGAACCAGGATTCTTAATAAGTTATTGGTCAGTGATTATTAATTATGGTGGCTCAATTTCATTATTTTCTTGCACTTAGTTTTAGTGATCTCTCATTGGATGTTAACTCTGACGTCATAATAGTTGGTATCAAGGGAATGGAGTCTATTTATCTTCAAGAACCAATCACAATTGAGTTTGAAATTCATGAGGTATTTAACTGTGTATATATGCCATGCAATACCATACCATAGTACCATACCATACCATAGTACCATACCATACCATAGTACCATACCACCATACCATACCATACCATACCATACCATACCATACCATACCTACCATACCATACCACACACTATACCACACGCCTTACCATACTAAACCACACCACATCTGTACCATACCATACCTACCATATCATGCCATGCCATGCCATACCATACCATATCATGCCATGCCATGCCATACCATGCCATACCATACCATACCATGCCACACGTGCACACCAAACCATACCACGAATTAATTTGAACTATTTTATCTTAAACCATCTTTTCTACAGGTTAATCGCTCACAATATGATTGTGTTTTCTGGAACTACTCCGTCCCGTAAGTTTAACTAAATTTATTCTGTGCATTCTGTTAATGATTCACGAACAGATAATTTATTTCAATGGTGATATTAACCATCTATTGTTTTTCATTGCCAGTGGTAAACATGGTGGTGGATGGTCGCGGAATGGTTGTATAAAAGCCCCCAGTAATTTCACCCATACTGTATGTAAATGTCATCATTTGACCTCGTTTGCTGTTGTCTCAGATCTCATAATTGAGGTAATTTTAATTTAGATTGATCTTAGAACCTATACTCATTACTGATACTAGTGCTTTATAATAACCCCTTTATCAGTTTATAATTTGTCATATTCCTATCCTCAGATCCCAGTTATTTCACCGTACACAATTCAAATCGTCACTTATATCGGCGTGGCTGTCTCCTTGGTGATATTATTGGTCGCCATTATAACATTCACATGTTTAAGGTACAGATTCGTTCGTAGTTCCATTCATATTCAAATAGAAAATGCATAAAGAGAAAGAGCATTAAGGGATGCGTCATCAAATTAGAACTTTGCATACGAAGCTGAGAACTGTTTTTTAGTGGTTTCATGATTTAACATTTTATGTTTGTTTTGTAGTGGCCTAAGTTCCAACACGAACAACATACACAGAAACATGGTGTTGGCGATTGTGATTGCTGAAATTGTGTATGTGTTTGGTATAAACAGAACCTCGAATCAAGTAAGTTACACAGACAATCACCCATGTTGATGCCCGTTCCCACTCAATTCACGTTTTCCGATAATTCACATGCCTAGTTATCACTGTTCTGATAATGTAAGCATAGAATGGAACAAGGTAACCAAGCATTTAGATTATATATGTGAGTTAATTGGGTGGCAACTGGCATAATAACGCATTTGCTGGTCTATATGTAAATGTGTGTGACATTTCAATTTGCGCTGATGCTTGTATGTCTAAATGTACCAATTTATATTTTTCTTCAGTTGATATGCAGATTTGTTGCAATTATTCTCCACTATTTCTTCGACGCTGTCTTTGCGTGGATGTTTGTCGAGGTCGTTCATATGTATCGCAGGCTCACAGAGAAGAGAGACATTGATTCGGGACAGATGACATTTTATTACTTTCTAGGGTGGGGTAAGTAAATCGAGCTACACGTGTCTTGTTTGATCAGTGAGCTATAAAAGTGAATTTCATATGTTTATTGTTTACCTTCTGGAAACTCTAAAGCTTTGTCCCTTAGAGTTTCCATCCAAGGGTTTGCACTTATCAAACGAAAACAAGAATTGACGTAACTGTTCCTTTCTTTTATTTTTATCGAACGAGAACAACAAGATAATTCATATTTTGACACTTCAGGTTGTCCTGCGATCGTAGTAGGTCTGTCTGCGGGGATGGCTGTTGAAGGATATGGAAATGAGAAATTGTAAGTACCGTAGAAGTATAGTAGAGAAGCATAGAGAAGAATGCCTATTATAATCTACTCTCGTTTCTTTCTTGTCCACAGCTGTTGGGTGACAACAAATGGAACATTGATTTGGACGTTCACTATTCCAATTGCCGCCGTTATGTTTGTAAGTATTTTTAAAGGATTAGTGTCACACCAGGAATTCGCGGGCTCTTTTTCGGGCGGCCATTTTTCGGACCGACTAGATGAGAGGTCTGGAAACGTTTTTTTCAATCCGTCATATATTTAACCCATCCTTTGATAATCCTTGCTCCTTTTATCTGATTTTTATCGGAAATATACCAAACAAGGTATTCTTATCGTTATTTGTTGCATTTTGGTAAGATGTAAACAATAACAAAAGCCCGCAATGCATGACCCTGACACTAATCCTTTAAAGATTTTCCTTCACATCACCAATTTAGACAATTCTTTATATATATCTTTAAAAGAATGGGTGGGAATTTAGAAAATGCTGTAAATTTCACCATTTAGGCAAACTTGTTGGTGTTCCTTATGGCTTTACGTTTGTCAGTTCAAAAAGCGCGGAGAAAACGTAAACAGTACGCCTATCATCCAAAGAATGCTCCAGTGACCAGTGTACACAAGAACGCATTAAAGATCAAGTACGTTTTAAGCCTGTTTTTCTCTTCAATCGTATCGTAACATACCGTAGTATTATTATCTTTTGTGTCGAAGTCATTAGTTCTACCCGATTGCTCAGGAAACAAAGAAATACGTTACGTTTCTCTACGATACTTCGGTTGAAGTGGAAAACGGGCTTTAGACAGCAATTTCATATTTTAAGCAAAGTTGAACCAGGTATAAATCCCACATTATTTAAGAACTATTGACAATGTCTATATATATTTTCTCCATGTAGATATGCTCTTAAAGTAGGCGCGGTATTTCTTCCGGTCCTTGGTATAACCTTGACATTTGCAGTCCTGGCTGTAAATCAAGATTTGTTGGTTTTCCATTATCTGTATGCTATATTGTGTTGCTGTCAGAGCCTGTTTGTACTGCTTTTCTACGTTGCTTTTGACCCGAAGGTAAAGTATAGACTCAGCAGTTATTCTTGTCAATTATGTTGCGAATAGCGTTCATGAGAACGATTTGAGGTGCAATTTTTCTTTTCTTGTCCTGCCTATGCCAACTTTAATATCCTTCATTTAACTTTTCAGGTTCGCGAAGAGTACAAAAACGCTTTTATCCGTTGGAAGACTGGAGACAAGACTTATGGCAGACCAAGACGAAGAAGACTATATGTAAGTCACTCTATCAGTTTTAAATTGTCCTCCAAAGAGATCCAGTAAGGGACATCCCTTATGATACAGTGCTAATGGTGGAAGAAACCGAACTACTCGTAGAAAACCAGCGGTGTTTGGTAGAATCAAACTGGAAGAACTCTTCTCTCAGTGTGACTGAGGTTGAATTATAACCAGACAACTACAAATTGCGTAGTCAAACCTCGGTCACAGAGGTGAACGACAAATGTAGTAACCATTATACCACTAACATAATCTTTCCAGGAAATGTCGTACCATCCTGGTAGTAACCTGGCTGGTGAAGACGGTTATGGTTTAAAAGGAATGAATGCAGAGACAACATCAACAGACCGTTCCACCAGCACCTTACACAGTACCAGCATGACAAGGACCAGTAAGACAGATCCATTTAGCACCTTCCCTGAAGATGACAGTGAATCTGGTAAGTTGAAACATCTTAGACCTAGGTGTTATAGGTGGGTTTAACTATGTGGGTCAGCCGGTCAGCGCAGCACATGGTGGTCAATTCTAAAGGGAAAAATGTTTATGGAGTGGCTAAATTGTTCACTATATGTGTTGACCTTGTGCTTGGTAACAAGTACATGGCATGGAAACATTTAGCATCATTTTCTCGCTTCTATAAGAGTCAATTCATTTGAAGTTGACCACCATGTGTAGCACCATATAGATGGACAGTGGGACAGCGCAGTATATGGTAGTTAACTCCAAATGGAAAGACTGTTATCAGAGTGACGAAATTGTTCACTTTTAAACAGACTACAAAGAAATAGAAAAACGAAAGCCTCGCAAAGAAGATCCGATCGACATGGGTAAGATCCTATTTTTCAATTTTTAGAACAGAAATGAATACAGAATGCATGAAATGTATTCCAATGAATTTAATTTAATCTCTCCTTCGTTTAGAATCTGCTGCAAAGATGTGGAACGCCCCAGAGAAATCTGGTTAGTTTATTGATTATTGTATTAAAATAAATCACGCTAATATTGTTAGTCATGAGTAAACTTGTCTTTCAATTCTCTTTGCAGAAGTGAGCACGACTCAGCCTGAATCTTCGGATTCCTCCGACGGAGGCCGACGACGTGAGACGATGGTGATCTCGTCTGATTCCGGCAGCTCCGGTGATGGTGAGTAGATTGCTTAAATGCTGGTTTCTATTAAGTCGCAATTGTCATGAACATATCTATGTGACCGATGTAATAGAGTGTCGATATATATCTACATTCAGCAAAGACTGATTTGCATACAGCATAATATTAAAATAGATCCAGACTATTTTACATCGTCGAACATGACTTGTTCAAAGAGTGCTTATTAATACAGTGTACTGTAGACTAATACGATTACACATATTGCAGAATCAGGTTCTTGGGAAAAGAAATCAGAGAATGGTGTTCAGAAACAAAAACTAACAGGTATTAAATAACATAAATATATATAAAATGTAATCTCACTTTTTATTGACTCTGGCTCATTTAGTGATCTTGTCGGTTTTCGTAAAAGTACTTTTAAAATGTACCCGTACGAGTTCAGTCGAAGTATAACAACTTGTCTGTTTTTCTAGCTCCTCTCTATGCATCAGATGGACCAATGCACAGCACACCATTAGGTAGGTTCTTTACAAATAAATCGAGGAAACATCGACAGCCGCAACCATGTTTCAAAGTTTGCCCGAGGCTTGACTCAACTGAAGTAAACTTTCTGTTTTAGAACTGGAACAAGAGAAGGCGCGGTTACTAAAGAAGAAACCGCTGACTGAGACACCTGTTGCGACAGTCGAGCCACTACCCCGACCTAAGATACCTTCAATATTAAAGAACAGTACAGCGCGTGGAAATGAGGCTCCCCAGCCTGATCAGCCTTCACCTCAACCTGTGGCGAAACCTGTGCCCGAGATGAAGAAAGCGGGGTCTGAGGCGAGTTCTGGCAGTTCGTTAAGCTCACTGAGTGATGATGACAATGACTTGTAAGTAATGAGATACATAACTGACTAAAATAACTTTGTATAATTATATTGGATAGCTCTATCAGTTCCAAACTGTTCTCTGGAAAAAGCCTGCGGTGTTTCTTATAGCCAACCAGCGGCTAGTAGACTTCAGGTCAATTGAATATTAACTAATAGCCCCCCATGAAGACCCGATGCGCTCCCTGCTCGATAACAAAGATATAAGGAAATACATCGTCCTTAAATAGTATAATTGGGAGATCAAGAATTTTTGGCATGCCTTAGGGCAAATGAACAAGTCAATATAATTACAGAGTTTGGTGAGAATATGGTAAACAAAGGCACTGTTAGTTAAGCTTCTGTTCAACTTGTTGAATTTGCTTCCTATTCCAAGGTAAGTTCGTTAAGTTCGTAGATTATGTTTTAATGTTTTGTGTGACGTAGAAACCATTCTATTTTTTAGAAGTACATGCTCGATAGTCGATACATGATTCATTCATTTAAAATTTGTTTAGTAGAGCAATTTTCTCCATGGCTAGTTTTGTTTGCCAGTGGCAATAATTGCCGAAACTGTTTTGTTGGGTACAACCATCAAGAAAAAGTTGTTCGTCGTCCACACTAGCAAGTGAATTTACTCAAGGTCCTTGCCAGATATAGGCCGTTTGCTAAACTTGAAAAAATATCTAGAAAACATCCTCGATTACATTTTTGTTACAAGCATGTACAATGTGTCATGGGTTTGTGTTTACCTTGAAGATGAGAATGGTTGTCAACTATAAACTGAGTAAACTAACTCAGTTGTATAAGGCTTTATACTAGTAACTTTCTTATTTCTAATTAATCGGCTTTGACTTTAATTCTTTCTATATAAATTATTTATTGTAGGAGTTATTTTAATAGAAACGTTTGGGGAAAGCCAGAACATCTAAGGCGTAATGAAGACTCAATTCAAAGAACTAAATAATACTGCCGGGCCTCCAGATAGGTCGGATTACACAAGTTTCACATCAAGTCACTTCAGAGTAATACGACTATTCCTGCGCCTGTTGTCACTATGGAGACCGCGGTCTGCATGCTTCGTGGAACGTTATGTATATCCCTTTATTGTGAATCTTATCCTCCTGATCCTCGGCGTCATGCGCAATGCGATTCAAGCCAAAAAACAAACCACATGGCTGAGCATTGAGCTTATCTACACTGTGCATGAGGTGGGCACGTGGCTCGGTCACATTATGGCCAACCGCTATTTCGCAACGCAAGACCTGGAAGCAAACGTGTTGAAACCTGCAGTACCGCTGACTGGAAATGAGAGATATTTGAACCGACGGCTCAAGTATTTAAACGCGATCATAATAAGTTCGTTTGCTGTATTTTCACTCATGTTTTCCACCTTGTTTATATTCTCGCGGTGGAAACACCGCGATATTCGAAACATGTTCTCAGCCGATATACCGTTTATCAAGTATGGACCTTTGGATAATATTCTGTTCTTTCTTGTGGTGCTTGCGATCTTTTATGATCTTGGCATGGGTCTAACATTGACTTGGACGTTAACTTTCATGTATATATGTTTCGCCAGTCGACTTAAAATAATGGAAAGTGTTTACTTAAAATGGAGGAAACAGTCCGTAGATGCAGTGAGTTTCTTTCAGCTCGTCTACGCGCGACCTGTAAAACGATCCTGGAAACGAATTTCGTTATGGTTCATGGCGCATAACATTGTGTTTATCGCAATACCGCTGTGCGGCTACGAGCTAGCGCAGGCGCTTGGAGGCTCCCAGTATTATATATCTCGTCTGCGGCAATTTCTCAGCTACTTCGTGTATGTATTAACGATGTGGCTCGCGCCTATCGTGATAGCAGAGAAAATAAAAAGTAGAGAGAAGAAATTCCTGGAGCGAGTCAACGATATCTGTCCCAGCATGCTCGATGAGCATCTAGACCGTGACAGCCCTATATCAAGTACTGTAGTTACAGCAACCGCATCCCAGCAGACGACTCACTCACTCCAAGCGACTGATCGCGAAGCCATCCCGAGCCTCGGCCCGAAGTACAGTGACTACACGTTTGCACAAAGAGACAAAGAACTGAAGAGTTTTATTCGTTTTTTAAAGCAAAGAACTTCTGGCTTGGCTGCGCGTGGATACTCCTTACAAATTCATCTATCGCTTATTTCTATGTCATTAGGAATAATTTCATTTCTGTTAAGATTTGGGTTTGATAATACTCAGTCACAATGCACGTGTACTCCATTAAACTGTTCTTCCCTTGCGCCATGAACTGGTTGTAGGGTTTTAATAAGGTTTTAATAAATATAGCGCAGACTTTGTAAATATTTAGTATTTAATTGCAAATAAAAGTGAAACAAATCGCTTGTACTTGTGATTTAGGAAACTGAAAGAACACCTTGCTCGTTGATTGGTGAGACTGCTGAAAGTATTGCAGTTCTAAACTGTTCTCCCTAGAGATCCAGCATACCATATTGGTCCATGAAGAAACTGGAAACTGATCTCTTTAAAAAATCAGATACGATGGAGGAAGGATTATTCTAACACATATATTTTACATTTCAGGGTGGCCCAGGCAAAGTTACTCTCACAGTCAACTGAAGGAGGAATGTCAACGACTTCTAGTCAAGCAAAGAAACGAAGATCAAGGAAAACTCGAGACATACAACACGGCAAGAAGAGTCGACATCATCGTGTCCATTTCCACAGAAAGAACGCTGACGATGTTCAGAAAGTACGAACTGTGGAGGGAGAGGAAGAAAAACCGTAAATAGATGAAACTAAACTAACATTATTTATGCTGGATGTTTCTATCAGTTAGTAACTGTTCTCACTAGAGGTCCAGTAAGGAACATTCATTGTTGGACCAGTGTTACTACAGGAGACCTAAACTAAACTAACTTTACTTATACTGGATATAGTTCTATCAGTTCTAAACTGTTCTCCCTAGAGGTCCAGTAAGGTTATCTCTTATTAATCCAGTGTTACTACAGGAGGAAACCTAAACTAAACTAACTTTACTTATACTGGATATAGTTCTATCAGTTCTAAACTGTTCTCTCTAGAGGTCCAGTAAGGTTATCTCTTATTGATCCAGTGTTACTACAGGAGGAAACCTAAACTAAACTAACTTTACTTATACTGGATATAGTTCTATCAGTTCTGAACTGTTCTCCCTAGAGGTCCAGTAAGGGTCATTCATTGGTGGACTAGTGTTACTGCACGATGAAACCTAAACTAAACTAACTTTATTACTGGATAGTTTTATCAGTTCTAAACTGCTCATCTCTTTTTAGTCCAGTGTTAACCGGAGTACTTGGAGAAAAACTGCGGTGTTTGTATAGGGTTAAACTGGAAGCACTCTTCTCACGTTTGTTTTAGAGGGGGAAATTTTAGAGGCAAATGTTAGTACCACTTTGCCATCAACACCTCTTACTAAATCTTCTCATGTTTTTAGTCTAACTGAAGAACATGTATGAGAAGAATGGAGCAAGTAGAAAGAGACAATATGCAGTTGGAGCTCCAAGTTCTGTATCCTGATGTCATCACAGACTCGAGTTAGAGCGAGAGCCTTCCCTAGTTGGACATCAGAGTTTTCAAATCTCGTTCAGATTTTGTAATATATTTATAGAGTTTGTAATATATTAGCCTGAGGAACAGCTTAAATTTCTAAAGATTAATATGTGAACGATAACTTGTATATTAAATAAGTCTTTTTATATAATACAGTATGGAACAGGAAAAAACAACCACATTCTGAAGCCAAAGTCAAAGGATTACTATATTGCCCTTTGTTCTGTTTCAGCTCTTGTTCCGTTCAACGTTAATAAAGTTTTGACGTTGAGTTTTTGAACTTAAAGTTCTAAATTATTTTTATCCATATAGTTTTAGCTAGTAACTTATTAAGCACAAAATGTAACGCGTAAAGCCATAATTAAGATTATTACAATCAATAATAATTCATCAGAAATTACCTAACCACACGTCTGTATTTTGGTCGCATGATAATACTTGAAACCTGCTACTTTGATCCACTAGCAGACTAGCAGGATAGGATTGGACCTCAAATTCATTCACTGGATTTAACTTTTGAGTTGAAATGCAATCTCGGACTAGTACTGAAATATTTTTAATTCCTTCGCTTATTAAGTTATTGAACTAAATATAGTACCTGCCTGTGGTGATCGCTGCAAACTCAACCCCTAACCCCTTAAAACCGCCAGCTACGCAGGCTGAACTTCCGACCACCCTCATTGATTAATTAATACTAACATCCCAATCACTAATTTTGTATTATTGATTTAAGTCAATTTTCCCTTCTACGTCTATCAGAAAAATCTCATTTACACTCCATGCTTTCTCCTAAAATTTCTAGCCTTTAGAAAAAGACACTTCAGACACATAATAAGGATTAAAGTATTAAAACTTTCTGGAGAAATCTAAAACATATTAACATGTATTTTTCGGAAATCGGTGGCTAGAAAAATGCCTTTGATACAGGCTAATAGGATTACAAAAATTAGATTAGTTTAATCCGTGACGTAATTGTCGGACGAAACAGATCGAAGTGGTGGTTGGTTGTGGTGGTTTTTGTGATTTCTTTGTTTATTTCAAACTTCTGAAACTTTACAAATGGTATGAAACTTCTAACACGTTCTGTGTAATATTTAAAGGCAATAGTAGAATTTTAAGTGCTATTTAAATTTGCAACTGGGCTTCCTGGATCGGGCAGTTTGCAAGTAGTTTGGTCTACTTCATCTCGTGTGAAATATATCTTTTGGTCTTTAAACTTGTGTTGCTTGAAGTGCTTGCTAGGTTTATAAGGTGAGTTCTTTGGTGTGAGTTATTTGTAAAGCCTACTTAAAAGGTGTGTTTTTATTGTATAAATGATTTAACTTGAAGAGAAATAGTTTATAATTGTGTATTTATAAATGTCAGTTGCTGGTTGCTTGTTCTGGTGGACATACAAGTTGTGTGCTGCATATAAAATTTATATACTGTCTTTTCGGTTTTTGAAAATGTAGAATAGAATAGAATAGAATAGAGTAGAGTAGAGTAGAGTAGAGTAGAGTAGAGTAGAGTAGAGTAGAGTAGAGTAGAATAGTTATCCAATTTGGTTTGTACAATTGTTTTTGCCCAGACTGCTGATGAAATGCTTAATCAAATTGTCAGATAATAAAGAAGTAAATTATATATCATAAACAATGACCTTTATTAATTGTTATCAAATACCACCTGCAGAGCGATTGCTCAATTGTGTTTGAAGATTATGTTGATTAATTGTTTTGTCCATGTGCGATAATAACCTGAAGATGTCATGGGTAGCTAAAATACAGAAGTGGTGAATTAAGTGGGAATTATTGTTACATAATGACCATATTATTCGAAACTCTAAGACCAGGTTCAATCCCTGCAATATTCAGTTGGCTGATTATATTATTCTCTTATTATATAATTATTTCTTCAAGGTTTTCTCCAGGTATTTTGGTGTCCTCGCCCACTTGTAGGTACACACGACCAACAATTAGGGACAACACTTATGAACATCTAGGGAGAACAGTTTAGAACTGATAGAGCTATCCAGTATAAATAAAGTTAGTTTAGTTTAGTTAGTTCAGATTAGATATGAGATTTTCTGAAAAAGGTGCATTGGTTGCTAGTATGGTTGGTCATACAAATTCGCTTTGAGTCTGAGATAAATTGATAGGGTATCTCTTCAGCAATTTCAAAGATGGCCATTATTTGTCAAAATCAATATCTACAGTATCTATACATACTGTCCAAACAAGAGAGAGAATAAAGATAGGATAAATCTCTAGAACCTGTAGTAAGGCACAACCCTTGATGGTCCAGTATTGTTACAGGAAATAACTTGAGTACCCAGAGAAAACCTGGAATGTTTGGTAGAGTCGGACTGCAAGCTTAGAGCACTCTTCTCACATGTGAGTGACCAAGGTGAAAACCTGGAATGTTTGATAGAGTTGGACTGCAAGCTTGCACTCTTCTCACATGTGAGTGACCAAGGTGAAAACCTGGAATGTTTGATAGAGTTGGACTGCAAGCTTGCACTCTTCTCACATGTGAGTGACCAAGGTGAAAACCTGGAATGTTTGATAGAGTTGGACTGCAAGCTTAGAGCACTCTCTCACATGTGAGTGACCAAGGTGAAAACCTGGAATGTTTGGTAGAGTCGGACTGCAAGCTTAGAGCACTCTTCTCACATGTGAGTGACCAAGGTGAAAACCTGGAATGTTTGATAGAGTTGGACTGCAAGCTTAGAGCACTCTTCTCACATGTGAGTGACCAAGGTGAAAACCTGGAATGTTTGATAGAGTCGGACTGCAAGCTTAGAGCACTCTTCTCACATGTGAGTGACCAAGGTGAAAACCTGGAATGTTTGATAGAGTTGGACTGCAAGCTTAGAGCACTCTTCTCACATGTGAGTGACCAAGGTGAAAACCTGGAATGTTTGGTAGAGTCAGACTGCAAGCTTGCACTCTTCTCACATGTGAGTGACCAAGGTGAAAACCTGGAATGTTTGGTAGAGTCAGACTGCAAGCTTGCACTCTCTCACATGTGAGTGACCAAGGTGAAAACCTGGAATGTTTGATAGAGTCAGACTGCAAGCTTGCACTCTTCTCACATGTGAGTGACCAAGGTGAAAACCTGGAATGTTTGGTAGAGTCAGACTGCAAGCTTGCACAGCTTGACCAAAGGTGAAATTATAATCAGCGAACTGCATAATTGCTCTTTGTCGTTTGTTCTATGTCCTTGTCTCTAAAATTGATTTAACTTCTCAAAATGAGAGTATTGAGCAATAATGGGTAAATCATAATATTTGCATACATGTCCCATGCCCCTAGTTTTTAGCCAGAAATGCTCCCTATTGTGCCCCCCCTCCCTTGTTGCCATAAAGCCAGATTATATTTACTCTGTCTAATGCCAAAGGGTTTTACTTGCCAAAGGAAGAGTTTTCAACACTGTGCACTAATAAGGTAACCAATAATTACCGGACTATCTGCTCATGTCTCTTGTTAGTCCACCCTGATGCAGAAATTCAGCAATGCGTCTAATTTTACACTGTACTTGTAGGTAAGTCTTGAGCTCATCAAACAATTATCCCATATTAACAAAAGAACCCTCAATTTTTATTCTTTTGTATTTCGTTTTATATAACCCTCAGACTCCGTTCTTACTGCGCGAAATTTCGTTGCCTTGTTCTAAGCAACTTGATATTCAATTCAAGTGTACAGCAAACGGCCAGTATCGCTTTTAAGAGGCAACTGTAATTTGCATTAATTAGACAGACAAGTGTAAAATCATTAGTCAGATTAACGTACAACGTGCGTTCTTTAAAAGCGAAAAACGTTTTTACCACCTTGTTTTTCGTGGTTCTAAGTATTAAAGCGTTGTGGCGAAAGTGTTAATTACTTTTGGGCCATGTGGAAAAGCCGGATCGACCAATAAATGATTCAGAACTATTTTGTGGGTTTCTTCTATAACCATGACAGCATCAAAATGTGGTAGTAATATAGCTACTTGTGTGTATATTTGCAGTTCTCAACAGAATCTCTGAGGATTATTGTTTATTCTGTTGAAAATGAGGAAAATTCAAGGGATAACTATATAAAAGCTGGAAAAGTTTAAGGACATATAACTCTAACAGGTAGAATTTCTTATTCTGTGAAGTTTTCAGTGGTACTTAAATTTTTAGAAAGCTGATTTATATAGGTATCCGGCTTTGCCTTCTATAATATACGCTAGTTTGTGCAATAGAGCGTGAAGGCTGATTTCTGGAACGGATCCGGTCGAAGGCTCATAATTCAAAAGAAAACGATCGCAAAATGTCGCGCGACATTTTGCACTGAATGGAAATCAGCCTTAAAGGAGAGCCTAAAGGCTGATTTCCACTCAGTGCAAATGTCGCGCGATCGACCTTTTGCGATCGTTTTCTTTTGAAAAAAACAGAAAGGGTTTGAAACCAAAGCGCAAAGAAAAGATGGCTCGCCCCATAAAATTTCATTAAAGGGTAGTTAAAGAGAAGAATGGAAAATGTGTGTAATTTTCCATCAGGTAATTAGTTATCTCAATATTAATCTCCGCCGTTTTTCTGCGCGTCGTTTTGTCGTAAAAGCGGCGCGTAAAATTCTAAAATCTTAAAAGCGCTATCCGAACGCACGGACAATGCCACTTAAGAGACGCGACATTCATACCCGAGTTAAGAAATGTCTCGGCCTAACTGAATTCCCCAATTTCATTAAATTGCCGAATATTACTTTCTTCTGGCTAACACCCTGACCTAGTGTGATATCGTTTGTGGAAAGAACTCGTTTATCGCGGTTTATACTCAAACAATATCAGACTAGCTGTTGGAACAACTTGTAACAAGTCTGACGCAAGAGTCTAGAGTCGTGAAGCTGCTTGTAATATATTGATACAATGATAGTAAGACGAATTGCAATTTTGTTTGACAAGAGAAAAATTGCCAAAATACTAGTGTGAATGCTGATCGTCTGAGATTGAGGGAAAACTTCCTACAACTTTTTAGGCTCGGGGGAAGATGCGGAATTTTAGAGCTTAATTAACAATTGCACATTCCCAGGAAAAAATTCTACAAAAATCCACATTTTTTGCGTTGTTTTTCTAAAAGAATTCCGTATTCCACATCACATCACATCAAAATTCCTCATTCCCGGTTGAGCAGGAAACAAAAGTAAAAAAAGTAAAACTGAATTCCCCTCTACCAAAATTCGGCCTCGTATCTGACCCTTAGAAGGTCTGGAACAAATTGTGAAACTAAGTCTACTGAAAATTTTATCTGCACACGAAAGGCAATAGTGTAACACTCCAACGCGAAGAATCGCAAGCTAGGGCATGACTGGCATGAGAAACCATTTTTTAAAGAATAACGATATTAACGCTCTTTAATCAGTTGATATTTTCAGTGAAATTGGCGGCGTCTGCAGGCTACGAGGAAAATAGTCAAAAGAATACATTTGAGTTTTTAATGGGAATGAACAGTGAAAACACACGAGCAACTTTTTCCGTTTACAAATTGATATGATCATTGTGTATTAAATATGTTTGACCAGACAAGTCTCTTTTTCAATGACTACATAGTCTCGGCTTACTTCTGTTTTCTTTGTCTTTCAAGTTTCAACAAAGAGACTTATCAATTTGTCGGCAACATGTATTATCGAATTATTTATGAGGTATATTGTACTGTACGTTTTTATCTCCGCATGTTTAGTCCAAGTAATTATAAACCTTCTAAACCAATTTTATGCGCTTTAAGCATACGTGAATACTAATCAATTCAAACACTTTTGTCTGAATGATAAATGTTTCTATTGACCATCCTAGACAAAGCTTTGTGTACGCGTCTGTACGCGCATTAAATATCTCCGCCCATGTAAACACGTGTTAGTTCTAGTACCCGTTCACGATTGTTTACTGCTGAGTACTGGCGTATATTGAGTTTCTTCAAGATAATTATGCGAAGCCGCTACTTTAGTGTTATAGTGCTGGGATAATTTTGCGCACTAGGGCACGGCAAGTAGACGAAAGATTCTCGGAGGTTTGCGTCGTGGGATTCTACGCTTGTTTTTTGTATACAAAGTAAGTGGCTTTTGATTCATGCTTTTGTCCGATACTTTAGGTGTGAATTTCATTTTCGCCTTTCGGTTGTTCAGTTGAGCGTTTAATGCTACCACCTGTTGAATCTCATCGGACGAAGTCAGAAACTCGCTGTAGTATATATATTAAATACTCTTTGTTTTTTCCTCATGTAAATTCTGTATATGAAAGAAAGTTTGGAGACAACTAGGGGAGGCGGATATGCTGTACGACCTCCTCTAGACTTGCTACAAGTCGACTCCATTGACGCGCGGTAAAGCCCAGACGCGCAGTTAAGCCCAATTCAACGAAAGCGCGAGTCAGTCCGTATTAACCCAGTAAACTCAGTCCTTATTAACCCAGTCATTATGCGAGTCGACTTGTAGCAAGGCTAGACCTCCTCCAATAGCCCCTTGGGAACGTTGCTGTCTGAGGCAGCATTTCCATGCTGTTAGGACTTAGGAATGACGTACTGACAGGCTGTGTACTGAATTTAGCTCTGTTCTAATGTTTCAAAGATTCGTTCGTGCATGGCAATTTTTAGTAGGCGAAAGTGTAAAGTATTGAAAACTAAACTATAATTAACTATCTTTATATATTACTTCTAAAATCATGAATTATTCATAAGCAAAATACAAAGGAAACTCATGACCCGTAGCGGATCTATATATTTGACAGCGTAGCTAACATCAATCTTCAATTCCAACACCAGTGAGCGTACAAAACGAGTCATTTTAGAAGTCATATACCTTGTTCTTGCAGTTCGGCCTTTATGGCTTTATCAGATCTAAAACACTCCGCTGCGCCTCGATGTTGTAAACTGATCAGATAAAGACCTCTCGCGCGGTTTGTATATATTACATATATATAACGCTGTTAGTTTATCTATACACAACTCTTCCTAGAGCCAGTAAGAGCCGTCCCTGTGACTGATCCAGTGTTCTACATACAGAAGCGGGGAGCCAGGTAGACCTACGATGTTATATGAGATAGAGTCGAGTCGAAGCATTTTTCTCATAAGCTTTCCATAGGTGTTCTATGTCTGTAAAGGCGCGGCAAAGCTAATTAAGTCATCGTTGATACTCGAAAAAGTGCCATAATCTACGTTTATGGATGCAGGTTGCAATTGAGTTGACAGAACTTTTACAATATACATCATTTTAATATTTAAGGCTTACATATGGATGGACTGTAGTTGCAATTTAATATCTGCGTGGTTTCTTTGAGTTTGAAATGATAGTATAATAAATAAAGTTGTTTATATCAAGCCTACAGGTACCTATGCTTGCTTTGACGCGCCTTTGTGTTCAAGCCGACATTCGTTCCCAGGCTTCCTGCATGAATACGCGGCTGTAGTAATTCATTCCTTTTCTGATCTGCATGAAAAACTGGATTGAGTATCTACTAGTGGAGTTCATCTGAATTAATATTTCCATATATAGGCTTAGCGAAAATACTTTTGCCTACGTTGGAACATTCATTTGAGGCTCTCTGCGTGCCATAAATTATAGTTAAAAGCCAGCTGTTAGAGATTCTATATTAGTCGGCATGATTGTCCATTAACGTTATTGATCCTAATGGCTAGAAGCTGCATTAGTAATATTAAAACATGAGGAAAAATATATTAAGTGTTCCAAATTTTCGAAATTTAGTCCAAAACTCGTGTTTGTTGCAATAATTTTAAAGCAATATCGTTTAATATACACACGGCGTTTTAAATCAATAACTCATTATTGAATAATCAACACATATTATAGATAACAACAATATTTATTGAAAGTGTGTTTTAATAACGAGAGACGAATTTTAATGAACATCTTGTTATGAACTTTCTAAGCCTTTTAGTAAGGCTTCCCTTTTAGTTACAAGTTATTATTATTTTCTTTAAAATGTGTATTTCTCTGACTGCGGCTATGATCTTCCAAAATAGCGAGTTGTTTTTCATGAAATTAATTAAAAGGCATTGTTTGTTGTATTTTTAAAGCTTAAAGACCAAAACAGCAGGCATATAGAGTTGTAGCATGATTTATTTCTTGTTTAATGTTGAATTATTGTGTGTTTGCATAATTTCACAGATTGAATTTTATAGCTGGATTTCGGTGTCTTGAAAATTTTTTGCCAACTGGCTAGCGTGGTTTCGATCTGAATTACCTGGAAATGATTGAAAAGGTTTTTAATATTTTCAGGTAGTTCAGACACGCGTTTTGTAGAATACTACCATACCAGCACTGGACCCCAACGTTTAAAATACTCAAACTTTACAACTATATAAGTCTTTACATTTCAATGCTATATAATTATGTAAATGCTGTATATTAAGATGCAGTGAATGTCACATTAAGGTAAGATGGACAGTTTTTCAATTTCTGGGGCTGCGTCTTCATTAGTTTGTATACGTATCTTCAATGATAAATTTAAACATGTCAATTCCTTCAATTATAGAAGAAGTGCTCAGTTTTATTATGTCAATGCATATCTCATGCCTTAGTTAATTGGACTGCTTCATTATGCATCTTTACAAAATCTAAATAGACAAAATATAGATATACGATTGTGATACAACAGCCTTATACATTCCCAGTTTTCTTACTATTAAATACTGCATGCATGAGAACTACTATACATGCATGTTTCGGCTTCTTTCATGTTCAAACCGTTATCTTTAAGAAGGAAATAAGCTAGATAGCCAGGTCTAACAGTTCTTGTTGGCACCACAAGGGCGGTTTAGAGTTTAAACAATGAGAGGCTTCCTACTTAATCTTAGACATTCAAGATCTCCTTTTCAATCAGTATGTGGACTTTTGCACAAGTACCGAAGCGTAACTCTCGACGTAACGCAAACTCTCGACTTGATCTGAATTATGTTCAGAATGTTTAACGTTTTTGTCTATTTCCAAAAGAACGAAGTAATGCTCCTCTAATTCTGCAAAATGGTTAATTCATATAGAAAGGAAATACATTTAAAAAAGCTATTTTCTTCTTGCACAAAGATAAATAGAAGTATATTAATGCATTACAGTGTGGTCTAACATACAAGTTGCATAAAAACTGTATTTTTGAATGAACGGCAATTTTGAAGTGCTAGCAGGTGTGGAAAAATAACTTTTTAATAAAGTTAATGCTTTGAAAAAAATATTATTGGCTGCTTTATAAGTGTCTCACTGATTGTTTATCCGTATATTTCAAAACATCATTTATCATTTACTGACTTGATGAATATTCCTATACAATGAAAAGGACAGACATTAGTTGAAGACGACATTAGTCATGCTTTACTGATAACTTCGGACATACATCTACAATAAAACCAATTGACACAGATCAGTCGGTGTGGGGCTGGGGGGACTTTATTTATGGGCATTGATATAATAGCCTATTTCAATATCAGAATATTTTTAAAAGTTATTAATAAAATTGACATATTATTAAAACTGTCAAGAGAGATAAGCTGTTTTAGTTTAGGTTAATATATAAGACTTAATAACATGTCATAACCACAGTACAAAGGTCGTTTTTATTACAAATTTTGGGCCATCAATTAAAAACAATGCTATATATATTTGGGTGATTAACGAATTCTTAAATGAGTATTGGCAAACTGCTGTTCAGTCAGTGTAAAGAAGTTAAACTAAAGGCTAAAATTATAACTGAAAGACTTCCTTGACATGTATGAAATTGTGTTGTCAACAGTTGAAATGATCATCATCATATAGACTTTAGTTCTGTATATTAAAGCCAGGTTAGTGAATAGTGGTTGCCGTCAGGTTTTGATATTTGTGGTATGATTACGCCAATAGTTAAAAACATTATAGTTTTTCCTCCTGTCAGTTCAGAAAAATAATTGCACAGAATTTTAAACTATATATATGTATAGTTTAAAACTTAATTTCATTTTGTTAAAGGAGTAAAAATAAACAAAGTCAGTTCGGCTTTCCAAATTTCTTAGTGATAGCGAACTATTATTTATGAATGTTTCACACTTCGACACCAATATACCTGCAAACGGATTCACGGCTTATTCGCAGTACTTTCTTTCAGTATTATATATAGTGCAGGGTATTAACACGTCCCACGCTTAGTAACTTTGCTTAGATATTGCCATCTCATCTCATGACTTATATATGAATGCAGTGTATACAGTGGAACATGCCGGCGGTGCAAGGCAATGCGGTGCAAGGCAATGCGGTGCAAGGCAATGCGGTGCAAGGTAATGCGGTGCAAGGTAATGCGGTGCAAGGTAATGCGGTGCAAGGCAATGCGGTGCAAGGCAATGCGGTGCAAGGCAATGCGGTGAAGGCAATGCGGTGCAAGGCAATGCGGTGCAAGGTAATGCGGTGCAAGGCAATGCGGTGCAAGGCAATGCGGTGCAAGGCAATGCGGTGCAAGGCAATGCGGTGCAAGGCAATGCGGTGCAAGGCAATGCGGTGCAAGGCAATGCGGTGCAAGGCAATGCGGTGCAAGGCAATGCGGTGCAAGGCAATGCGGTCAGCAAGGTACCTTTTAGGGCGCATTGCTCAGTTACCATAAAGTTATGCATGGTTAGATTATGCGAAGGTCCTACGCCAGTGCCTGTTCTTGAATGTGGGCTCCCTTGAGGGGATCTGATCTCTCTCCTCCGCACGGGCTTGTGCTTTTCACCTCTCTTTACATGGCGATTATGGAAAATTGTAACCGCTGTGCGGAAGACACGCAGGCGGAATACTGGTGAAAAAGCACAAGCCTCATGCGGAAGAGAATGTTGTACAGAACTCACTGCTGAGTTAAGCATGGTTAGATCATGCAGTGGTAGTACACATTTGAAAATGAGCTACCCTAAAGTGAACTGATGTTGTACAAAACCTTAAGTATGGTTAGATCATGCAAGGCTAATACATGCATGGTCGTGACTGTGCGCTGCCTAAACTCATCAGATGCATGTCAGCATGTTAAATGTACTTTGCTACAGGAAACCCAGGTAGTATCATCCTAAATTTAGCTTCATAGCGTATTTGTTTGATCAAGACTTAACCAGGGCGTCTACTAGCCGCGATTATGATACTGAATATTATTCGCCCACTGATGTCCCAATTAACACCTCCAGAAGCATTCACTTTGCAAAACAAATAAACAATTTGTATAAAGAGGCGACGCAGTGTTTACTTAAACACACAAACCATGTCTCAAAATAGGACATCCTTCTATTCAATGCCTGAGAAGCTAACTTGTGCGCGGCGCCATTGAATGTACACAGAACACACACACACAGATGGTCCCCAAGTGACAACTCGGTAAATATAAGCGCATATTGCAAATAACGCTGCTTTGATCTGCCTATTTAATGTACCGAATCTATCTTTATAATATGCCGATGAATAATTGTTTGATGTTAAGACTAATTCAACAGTGAAGTTTAAGGTCAAACATTGAAAACATTTTCGTATTTAGAAATATATTTGATTGAGCATATGGGTCGGTGAATGTATGATGAATTATTCCTGAGATATCATTAATTTCTTTTCATGATCAGAAAGTCATAGACAAATTATTCTTTTGCACATGCCCCATATTGCATTCATTTGTGACTATAAGCTGCGAGTCTTTACGATCAAACTACATGAAAAATTAAACAAGAACTTCGACTTTCGAGCGAAGGCCCTTCTTCTCTACATACCCATGTTTTAGACTTTAATACATTCAATATATAGGTTGCAGTGGCTTTCACCTTTTCTCCGCGGGTACTCCCTTTTTACTGCCGTTGAAAGTCGGAAAATTAAGGGGTGACCATTACTACATCTCAAGGAAGAACAATTCAGAAAGTATAGACCTCAGAAGGGGCACAAAATATTCTCTCGATCTATTAACATTATTCTTGCGATGGCCATACGATTGCATAGTGTTATAACTCTATTTCAGAGCACAGTTTCTGGTTCTACTAAGCGTGTTCAGAGCCATCATCGGGGTCTGTGTCAGGGGAATATGAAGATGACGTCACGCTAATAATGTAACAAAATAATGCCAAGAATGTCGCGCTATGGAAGCGACCAGTGGCCATACACTGCAGCACTACAGGTCTCAAGAATGTCGCGCTATGGAAGCGACCAGTGGCCATACACTGCAGCACCACAGGTCTCAAGAATGTCGCGCTATGGAAGCGACCAGTGGCCATACACTGCAGCACCACAGGTCTCAAGTTCTCACCAAAATAAAAATATACCTATAGCATTTTTATAAATCAATGCTAATGAGGAAACATCACAATATAATTGACCAATATAATTCAACTCCCAGGGTGTCATTTGGCTACACTAGCTAGAACTTGCGTGAGATCCTGGCGCGGAAATCACACAAATTTCCTATCACGCCACCTTTGCCGCAGTTTAAAACTGTCAGTTTTAATTTTAACGCATTTCCACGATATGCAGGGAGTAAGATATCAAGACGTGTATGGATGACTCTAGGGAAATCCTAAAATAGAATACTGATCATGCTTGTTTACTGACTAATATTATGGTAGGAAGTGCCGTTAAAACACAATTGATAAATGCAAAGACAAAGAAGTGGCACATATTTACACATTTTACTCAGCGAACGAATCGACAGGAATAAAGCTCATAAATATCTTCAACGTTGATAGTTTGTTCACAACCATGTATCGGTTTTTTACCACTAATGTGATATATCTATTCTATTTCGAGCCAGTTAGCCCCGTTCGCTGTGTATACATATCCTCTATTCTAATTTGGGAACGGGCAGAATGGCTTCACTTTTCTTTAAGGCCGAATTACTGACAATCATACTGCAGTTGTACTTTGGACATAAGAGATCACTGGTTCACTATAGTTAGCTCTGAGTTTCAAAGTCAGTAATATATATTGATTATTTGCACTGATGAAGATGCAGGTTTACAGATCGAAATCTGTGGAAAATAAATGTGGTGTTTTCCACAAAAGGGGCAAATTAATTATCTATCTTCACGCAAACTAGGGATTTATTCCTCATGTTCTGCTGAAAACAGTCATTGTTAAATGTTAAACAAATCTATCTTTGATCTCGAATCGTTACCTTTGTCGGTACCTTTGATGTTCTTTGATCTATTCCTAGCGCCATATTGGGTCTTCCCTGAGATTTGGTTTTTCCCTGCAAGGAAAATCATTCCACATAAATTATGTTGTATGAGTGAAAGTATGATAAACTTGACGAAACTGAAGCAACAGTAACTATTAACTGTTTATGTACGTTCTATACATTTGAAATAAATTTCTTCCTCTGTACGCAGATGTTTATAACTATTGTCTGCACATCCTTATCTTATACTCACGTGGGAGGCCTATATCATGCTATATGCCGGCCCTTTCTCTTTAGACGCGCAAGTGGGTGTAGGCGTGTAGCGGTGATTCCAGCCTCTTTACTTATAAGTAATATAAGTAATATACTTATGTAATCTGTTCCTTGTAGATTTGCGATAAATATAAGTAATTTGTTTTTGTAAAGAACACAACGTTATTTATTGGGACAACGGTCATTGTATTATCTGCATTGATGACGATCTGCGCTTACTGATCGAAAGCATTGCGAAACAGACGTACAACTACAACTGTGCGAATTCGAACCCAATTGTCAGAATTAGAATGAAATAAATTTGATGACATGCTTGGGGGTATAGGATCAAACTACTTGACTACCTGAAAAATATAGCAAAGACTTCAACGTTTCGAGCGGAGCCCCTTCGTGACTTCGTCTCGACTTCTCGGTCGAAATATCGACAGCATATCGTTTATCGCTGTCCGACGCTGGAAGTCTGGAACTACGCTGATTCGAAATTTTACGACGCATGATTTTTAGCTGCATAGTTCACTCGTATTAAATACGTGTGAAATTACTAGTAATTTTTCCTAGAAATTGAATCGTTATCCTCGCGTTATCCAATAATTACAACCTTTAAGTCTAGGCCAAATTTTTACAAAATTTTCAAAGGCAGCTGTAAGTTTACATTATATATTTCTGTTTACAAAGCTCGTGTATTGTAAGTCCATAAGTACCTCATGCGAGAGTGCGAGACAATGCTCTCTGTATTCAGAGCCGTTGTGGCGCAACCTGACCGCTAACCGCATTATAGTTGTCAGAACATGAAACACAATGCGTCTGTAATGGCATGAAGTATACTCAGACAATAGCTGAATGGTAGAGTGGCTTAGCCGCGTAAAATACGTCATAACTTGGCAACGCTTTAGGAAGATTTCCGTTTTGACTCGCCCGACCTTTTCTCAAGTTTGAAATGTAAACAGCAGCGGGAAACGTAGAAACTGTTTAGAACTTGTTATGCTTTACGTTCTTCATGCCTTCGTCACTTCGTGATGCGGTATTCTTTATATTGTAAGGTAATTATATTTAATATTTTAACCAGGCCCAAGAACGCAGTGTTTCTTTAAAGACTTTGTTTAATTGCATGTTTACTTTTCGGCACAACAAAATATTGATTCAATTTTCTAGCTCATTAGATAAATTTGCGTGCCTGCATTTACATGTGAAATAAGATTAGTTAGTTGTGAGGTTGTTGTGAAATCATTTGCCGCTGTGAGCCGCAGTCACTGAGGCTGTCATAAGGCACTCTAGATTTCACAAGGGAAAGTTATCTACACAAGCTTTTGTCCATGAAAGTTTTCCAACTGTTCTTGAATTAATTTGCCTTTTGTGGTGACCTGGTTTCCTGGTGAGAAGCGAAAACTTCTGTCTTATTATATGTTAACGTTTGTTTAGATCGAACTGACACATGTAATCTTAAACTAGTGTGGTCGTGTGGACACGAAATCCGACACTCGATACTTTGGGATTTTCTTGAAATTTGTTCTGTATTGATGGTTGTTCGTATTTGAAGTCGGACAAGTAAAAGAATCGCGTGTAAGTTTTACTGTTCACATCCTTGTTATAACATGTAGTTATTGCGCATTGTGTTAATTAATTTGATGTTTTGACATACTGACATTTAACCCCACTTGAAATTACTCTGTCTTAATACGCCAGATGATTTTACTCTAACGCCGAACTATTATATACTCTTCTAACACCAGACGATTTTACTGTATTGAACGTCAGAAAATTTAGTTCTTCTGTGTAACGCCAGACGATTTTACTCTTTCTAACACCCGTCATATTTGCTCGGTCGAACGCCAGAAGATTTTATTCTATCTAAACACCAGACAGGTTTAGACTCGGTCTTGCACATGGTAGACGATATTATTCAATCTTGCGCCAGATTATATTCTCCATTGTCAAACCGAAACGCTACAAAGTGATATTAATCTCTATAACTAAATACCACGAAAGTCTATGATTTTTACGTGATTTTGGTCGGAACAACCCCAAAAGATTACAAAATACTGCTGTTCAACTGTTGTGTTGCATCAATCTACCTGAAGAATACGATGAGAACTTCGACGTTTCGAGCGAAGGCCCTTCGTCTGGAAGTTAGTGAGAATGAAGGGCCTTCGCTCGAAACGTTGAAGTTCTCATTGTATTTCAGGTACTTGATCCAACACAACAGCAGTATTTCGTAAAGACACTACCTACACTGGCACAATACGTTCTCAAAAGAGTAAAACCCTTTGACATTTCGAATGAAGGCCCTCCGTCAGATAATTAGCAGACTGTTTTATTAGTTTTTATTACTCTAATACTAGTTAATAATAATTTATCCTGACTATCAATTTATACTTTACACCATTTGATACGATTGCGTGTAGTTCAGTTTACATTACTTGTATCCATGGGCATTTGGCATTGAGTTTAGGCGGCATCTTTGAAATTTAGCGCCAAGTTAAGGAATAAATTATTCTGTAATGACTAATGTATATATACTGCATCTTAGCACTTTCGCGTCAATTGAAATATATATAACCCATTGACCCCCTAACGCTGTATAGAACTGTCCCGTTCTTAAAAAATACCTTCTCTTTTCATCCTGGGTTAGTACAATTCATGTATTAAAGTTGTCCTGGACAAAACAAAATGGGATTTATTAAAGAACGATGAAATACAGCGCTAATTCATTGGGGGTCGTATACTTCAATTGATCCGCACTTTCCTGCATTAGCATATAATACCAGAAGGTTTCCAAATTATGTAACTCACTTGAGGAAAACTGGGGAGTTCGGAATTTCTATCAAGGACAATATTACCGCAAAAGGAAATTTGTATATCCTGGAAACGCGGAAATTTACAACGGAAGCTTTCGGAATATCTTGACCTGATAAGGAAAACTAGTTTCAAACAACTGCGAGCGTTTGATTATACAAAACTTAAGTGGTTTTGGCCAACACTGATTCACATTTTTCGATTCACCGATTCGCGTGAGAGTTACCATTGATGAGTAAAATTATTCCTGCACCTTTCCCAAAATAGCGTACATAATTAATTCAACAACATAAATCATCTCGATCTAAGTAGATAGACGGTTATAGATTCATGTCTCGCTGTTTATGGGTTAGGATTAGGATAGGACATTATAACTTTAGACACGCTGACCTCGGCCCTGACTATGTCGACTTAGACTTTTCTCACAAGGGGCGTGTACAAATGTGTTGCACTGAGAGTCAGACTATCTAATAAGTGCTCTTACAGACGACTTATTCAACACTTTTTCCGGTTGGCACCTATTAACGAGTCACCGAAGTGTTTCGTTTGTGTGTGTGAGCCTACCTCCTCCACAGGCGCTTTATTAATTGGAGCGGGCTTGGAAAATTAGGGAAGGGACGCACGGGCGGCATAAAAATTGCGGGTAAGGCGAAGAGAAGCGCCTGCTGACTAATGTTCTCAAGATGGCAGAAGCTATTCACCATTTATTTGACTATAATCGTCCGGAGAAAGAGTTTGTTAATGATTCTTATGAACGTAGGCTCTTACAAAAGGTTAAGGAAGGTGGGAAAGTACTTTGCCCTAACTGTCACGCTACTGATGGCAAAAATAAATGAGCATATATACTTTTAGATTTGTTATACATATTTGTTATTATTTTGCATATAATTTTCCTTTCAAGTTATACATATTCGTAGTCAAATACATACTCATACTACATACTGAATGACACATTAATGATGTCGACATCACTAGCATTGAAGTCAATTGAACCCTTCGCATTTTGAGTGCATTTTTCGGTGTTGTCGCCCATCGAGACTGAGGACAAAAACACTTTGATTCAACGTTTCATATTTCGATAATATGGATCATATTTCAGCAATAACTTTTAAAATATATCCATCTAAGATGGAAAACACGAAAATATATCGTTTTACGCTGTGATGGGCAATATTTCAGACAGATTTTTTTGGATTCCCGATTGTCGACATTTATGCCTGATTTTCGACCATTATATGGCAGGCCCTTCGTCACTCTTTCCCCTGATGCAAAATGCCAAAATATCACCCGCCCGCGGGAAAAAGGGCCTGAGGAGGAGGTAGTGTGTGAGCTATTTGTTGTGGACATGCTGTAACACGTCTTTAAAAGATACCGGCTTTAGTTAATGTCTGGCGGTAGTTCTGGAACTAAGTCTTCTGTTGGCTGAGGAACGATCGAAAGAAGCAGCAACTGTTTTTTATATGTATAAGTGAACAAAATTGCAATACTCTTGCATAATATTTTCAAAAAGCAATCAAGAAGTTCTTATATATGATTCAATTTTTTCTTTGTAAGACAAGGTCGTTGTTCTCCCTCCCTTCTTCTCCCCTACACCTCTTGAGCACCCACCCTCTACCAGACGTGAATAAATAATTTTCAAATCAGTTATCTTATCCTGACACTAATCATGTATCACCCGTAACCATCCATTTACATGGATGGACATCGATTTTACAGTGTAGAATAATTATCAATTTCTAAATTTAAATGTTAAAAAAATTCCATTAGCTAATACTATTCAAAACGCAAACCTAGGTGGCTTACCGCAGAATGGCTCGCCTGTCTCCAATCGGAAGCTATTACTGCATCACTTTGTTTCGCCGCCAATCGCGGGTTAAACCTGAATTGAACTGAACTTAACTGACTAATTGTTGTAAAATACTATTGTTTTAATTGAGCAGCAGGATCAGAGGAGATTGTACAAATAGATAAGGTCTGAATAAGTGAATAGAAACACATTAATATTTGAAATAAAACCCAAAAAGCCACCAGAACGCATGCAAAGACGCATGACGCGGACCACGCATGCGCATATCGAATATGCCGAATCGATTTGTACCAATCCCCCCAAAAACGTGTAGGGTAAAGGAACGCACCTGGCTTATGTATGCCTTCATTATGGTGACAAATGACTGTTCTAATTGCTTCTTGCATTCTAAGTGACCTATTGCATTCAAGCTCCCCCGTGTTCTTATCTCTTGAATACAGAGTATTATACGATAATGATTATTGATCTAATCATAGCATGGGACACGAGCTCAAGATCTAATTAGAACATTAATCAAGATCGTTAATTAGTAATTAGAAGTGCGACGACCTCCTTCGAGAGCAGTAATAACTAAGTAAGTCATTGAGCAACTCGTCTTTATCACTACCTACAAGCTGGTTTAGTTGGCTTTTTTCTTTGCAATTTCACTAGCTCTTTCTGCAAGGTAGGGGTGGCCTCCACTCCTATCTTTGAACAGTTATAAACGAATTACCCCAGCAAAGGTTGGTACTTGTTTATATGCCTTTCACCTCTGCAACTGATCTTGATTCATGCGATATGCAGTCGTCTGATTATAATTTCGCCTCAGTCTCGTGTTAGACCAGTCCTACTTCCAGTTTGACACTCCCAAACACCTCAGGTTTTCTCCATTTTCCTTCTGTGTTAACACTAGACGAATACGACATGGCCCTTACTGGATCTCTAGGGAGAACAATTTAGACAAAACCCAATATAATAAACGATTGTTATTTAAGGCGTAGATATTTCTTCATTTCTATTTTTTTAAAGCAATTTCCCCCTGTTCTGTTCTCACTTACTCCAATTACTAGTCCGGAAGCTGCGTAAATGAAACAAAATTAATTCACGGTAACTGAAGCTGACGTTAATGAATAATTATCACTTTATATTGGTATATTACATTGTATCCATGTAATACACACAAGCTGGTAACATATAGATGTAATTAATTATTGGCAACTGCTACGGTACCCTATTTATAACCACTCGTATGTCCTCGAGCCAGTGGTATTGACAGAAAGTTAAAGAATAATCAGAACAATACATTGATGAGGCGGATTAAGCTTAGCCTACTGCCTTCGTGTGAATACATTCACTCTCTGGCACAGATTGGTGAAATTGGTTACATTAACATTTTGGTTACCCCTGCGATAACATTCGTAAGAAACAGGGGTAGGTGGGGGAGAAGGGGGGCGCTGGGGCCATAGTGCCTTTCACCTCTCTAACCAGGGTTTTATTCCTGCAATATGCAGTCTTCTGATTCTAATTTCACCTCAGTCTACTGGTTTTCTCCAGGTACTTTGTTTTCGCTTGTATTATCTGGAACCAAGGGAAGGCCCTTACTAAGCCTCTAGGGAGAATAGTTTAGAAGTTGGAACTGTCAGAATTCGAATCTCGGGAATGAATCCATATGCGTCATTTCCATACGTTTCAAATCAACGAAGTTTGAAGTCATTATAAGAGAACTCCATAAGATCTTCACGGGGAAGCAAAAACCTTATCTTAATTCGGACGTTTTTAACTCGAGTGTCTGTTAGTTACCTCGTGTTGGGCCCCTGAAACTGTCACAGCCTTGGTAGTTGTGATTTGTCAACTTTTCAACTATGTTACTATCATACGTAAGCTGTGTAATGGTTTTAAGTTTTTGGAAACATTGTTTAAAAATTACGTCAGAGCAGCTAAATTGGATTTAGATTCGCAGACGTTAAGATTAATTCCGCATTTTATGTCAAAAATAATTGCAACAGCTTCCATATGTTTTGCTGATCGTACACTAGAACTATTGTCCGTGGCCACAGCAGGAGAAAACATTTAATAGAGCCATGTTAAAGGGAGAGTAGGGCACAGTATTAGGAGGGAACTTTCAATGTCAGTGGCGGAAACTTTGAATGTCAGTGGCAACCCCCCCCCCCCACCGAAATTTCCGCTACTGTTGAATGTTGTGTTCCAGGGTATGAATATAGTGGGCTCTGACTCGCTGAGGGGGGGGGGGTGTTGATGGCACAGTGGTTAGTACATATGTTTCTGTGACCTGGGTTTGATTCCTGCAATAATATGTTGTCTGACTTTACCAAACAACACATCTCCAGTTCCTCATATTGTGATACTTGACAATTAAGGGATGACCCTTACTGCACCTCTAGGATCGAGCTAACCAGTATAAATAAAGTTAGTTTAGGTTTCCTCCTGTAGTAACATTGGACCAATAAGAGATGATCCTTACTGGACCTCTAGAGAGAACAGTTTAGAACTGATACAGCCGTATCCCGTATAAATTGCCCTATTAACTCCTGAGTAATGGCACGCGCGAAGCATGAGGTCTCGTTTAGACAAGAAAACTTAGAGAATGTGAATATCTCAATATCTGAGTGACACTTGAGAATAAGAGCTCTCGTCAAGCAGGAAAAATAATGAAACTGTTGTCCTTTTATGTAAATGTCCGTAGTGGTTGATAGGATATCGTTTCAACGCTGCTTAAATGCACACTTAGAAACAGGATTCCGTTCATTTTACAAAGAAATTAAAACTGCATTTACAACAAAGAAATTAAACACATTATACCATTATTAAACATCAACGGTTAGAAATACATGGAAGTATATATGATTGTATTATCATTCCAAGCCGTTGCACAGACGTTACTAAAGTTCGACAAGTTATCGAGGTGCACAGGCTAGATCATTTCTGACCATTACTGACCAATTCCAAGATTATTGAAGTTTATTGTCTCGAGCAGGATTAGAACTCGCATCTTCGAGATAACCTGTCCGCCCACTACCCATCATCAAAGCCAAAAGGGATTGAGTTTTATCCAATTTAAAGTGCACGAAATGTTTTTGTGACGACTTTTGGCTTATCTCGAAGGACATACTTGGGATTTCTACTGAATAAGTGCGTGGCATTCTTTTGTAACCGGAGTTCAGTGTCTTCTGGGGCATCTGGGCTATCATCCAGTTGGCTCAAATCATAAATACCAGCTTCTATTGGGTGCTAACCTGCGATGAACTATTGTCCCATTCAGGGGGAGTCATTGGCTTTCATCCACTATGCACTGCAGAAATCTGCCGTGGTTTGTGTCTGAACTACCTGAAAAACGTCGACATTTTCGAGCGAAGGACCGAGTCAGGAGTTCAAAGGCCCGAGTCAGGAGTTCAAAGGACCGAGTCAGGAGTTCAAAGGCCCGAGTCAGGAGTTCAAAGGCCCGAGTCAGGAGTTCAAAGGCCCATCGTTGGAAAGTTTGTTGGCCACTAACCTACTGGTGATGGCCTTTCCTCAAAACGTTGAAATGTTTTAAATGTTTTAAGTACTGTAGTTCAGACACAAACCACTGCAGCGTTTTGTAGCGGTGAGAATACTACCTGCACTGGACCCCCACATTTGCTATAGCACTACATACCAGCTGAAAAACAATTGCCGGGAACCATAGCCTTATAGACCTTATATGTCCAATCTCATTTTCGCCTCCTCCCTGCGGGGGGTGTTCAAACACTTTTAATTTTCTTTATGTCCGCACATGAAAGTATTTAGTAAAGTGGTTCAAGTATTTGAGATAATTGTAGGCAACTATCTTAAATACATAATCAATCTACGTTTTTCTTTCATTAGCTCTAAAACTCTGGCAGTGTGGATTACTAGTGGGAGTTTGAAGCATTTGTCAAACAGTTTAGACACTGGTCGTTAATAGTCTACTCTGGGTTCTGGAATTGAATGAGTGAAGGGAACAGTGGAATTTGAGTGTGAAGAGGATAGTGAGCTTTGAAAGGTATGCTTTGTTTAAATGTCGCTTGTGTTCAGTAATGAATGGTATATTAAGTAGCTGCTGATTGGGATTCACTCCAGCTTACTTCGTTTCTTACTGCAAGAATTTATTACACTACCAGTTTTGTATACATACGAATTTGAATTAATTACATACTTCGATATTATGATATTCGTGCTGCTTGTCATAAGCGTATACTTTTAGTACTGGTTATTATGGGAGTAGTGATCACCACTTAAGCCCTCACATGGTCGTAACCAGAGGGTCGTAACAGACGAATGCAGGATGCTTTTCAGTATGTTTTCGATCGAATATTGTATATTGTTCCAAGGCTATTAAATATCAACTGATATATAAATCTGTCTGGAGCAATTCTGGAGCACTATTACGTTGTCACCACGACGTAAAACAGATGGTTCCAAGATGGGAAAATATGATATGCCAGGTATATAAGTCAATGTACATAGTAACGATTACAGTTCGATGAAATTTTGAATTTCTCACTCAGTGATAACTGCAAGTCGATCACCATCTGCTTCACGAAGTGCTTAGTGAAACCACTCGTTTTTCTCACGAGCCTTCAATCACTTATAGTGTAACAAAAAGGGAATGTTAATCTAAGGTCAGCGCTTGTGTTCATGAAAGCAAATCGCCATAATCGCTATTGGTTTATATACAGTGGTATATATACAGTAATAACATCACATAATGTCAGTAATTATATTGCTTGAACGCTGTGTTTTCATCAACATTAATGTATAATTTATTGTAATTACAATGATATTATATTGAGACCTCCAAACAGCAACTTGGGTTAATTGCCAATATTTCTAGGGGGATGGCCTAATAAGGAAATAGAATTACTGTAAAGGAAGGGTAATAAATATTGCTACTTGAAGTAATGGTAAACTGTTGCTATGGTAACTTATGATGGTGTGAGAATTACAGCTGGTGAAGTTATAAATCATACTGGGTGGGAAATTGTTGCTAATTATATCTATTTAGGAGACCTACATCATTGCTTTGTTATTCAGTGGCAAACCATAGGACAAACTTTTAAGAATATCAAATTTAGTATACAGTAAACTAAAGCGCATTGTTAAACTTAGATCAGTAACATTAAACTATAAACTATCTTTATTTATATTGGATCGCTATCAATTCTAAACTGTTCTCCCTCGTAGACCAGTAAGGACCATCCACTTTTGGTCCAGTGGTACCTGGAGAAAACACGTGGTGTTTGGTCAAACTGGAAGCACTCTTCTCACATGTGACTGAGAAAAACTATGTTTACCCAACAACTATACATCTAAATTTTCCAACTGCACACAAAAGATATTAGGCAACGTTGAAATACTAAGGAAATAACCCGGAAAAGAACATAACTGTTTTGAGTGTTTTCCGCCAATCAGGATAAACGATTTGTTGCTATGGAAACTGATCACGTTGCCAAATTTAATGATGGGAACTCTGTTTACAAAGTGTGAGAAAAGCATAGCTAATTTCTTTTAATCTCCCCCCGGAAATCGCGCACGGACTGCCTGATACTGTACCCCCCTGAAGTTACATGATTACATTCCGTTCGCAAGGGACTGAATGAATTCGGAGCCGTACTCAAATACCCCAGGATTTCGTCTATCGAGTTCACACAGAACGCATGAAACGGATGAATTCGAGCACACCTCTGACGAAGACGACCTCTGACGAAAACCCAAAATGTGAACAGGACGAATTTGTGTACGATTCCGACTTCGTCCGGTGGCAATAGTTGCGTATAGTCTTAAGCGGACTGCCAGCCGATATTTGGCGACATATTATAACTACAATTTATCCTCGTTTAACGAGCTCGTTAATGTATGAAAATATTTCCATAATCACATAAAGACATTGTTATCGACTAGCGACTGTGCGAATCATTTGTTTAGAGAGGAAAGCTCTGTATTGATATTTTAAACAGCCGCACTGTCATTAAAACTTTTTGATGTACCGACTTAACTCAGCTTTGTACAGTTTATTGACGGTTACCACCCTCGACGAGAGTTTAAAAATGAGTTTGGTTTAGGTTAGACTACACGGTTTTACCCTAGGATTTGGCCCTGTTTGTGGAAATACAATATTCCTGTAGGTTTATTCCAGCAGTGAATAACTAGGCTAATGTTTAAATATAGTTAGTTTTGCATCACTGAACCAGGTGAGTTCAGGTTATTGTACAGTAGATCAGTTTTGCCGGTTTTGATTACGAAGATCAAAGGAATCCCCCGCACGCCGCTTTGCTATGTTACTCAGTGTATTTACTTGCTTCGGGGACCTTTTCATTTCGGCCGAAAGTCAAACATGTGCAAATGCAGCTGTCTTTAAATGAGTCGGTTGCCTTTGGAAAGTGTTTTGGAAATTGCCATTTCTTGTTTTTTGCCCGTTTGAGTGTCAACTTTACATTTAGATACGGTAATGTGCAGTGATAGCTACGATTTGTGAGCATATAAAGCATTGTATTGAATACGGACTCAGCCTGAAATATTATATGTATACATTCATTGCACTCATATAATTTGGCTGAAAATATAGAAATTACTATGATGTTTAACTAACTACCAACCTGTATATATTAATACACCATGGAATAAAAGAAAATCAATGAAAAACGAGGATTTTAAAAACTCGTTTACATGATAGAGAGTAGACGAATGGAATAGACATGATAGAGAGTAGAGTGTGTTTCTCGCTTGTGTTAGTTTGGTCGCCACATTCACTGCAATCACAAGTGTTTTGACTTAGCAGTTCAATTCCATCTATGTTACGATTGATGGCTACATTATTTCATGTCTTCTTAAAAAGTCGGCGCCCTTTGATCTCATTCCATATCTGAAAGTATGATGTCATAGCCATGTATTATCTCTTTGCCGCGCGTTCTGGACGGATTGAAGCTATAATGTTGATTTGAAAGAAACTGGTTGGTGTGAATTATTAAGTTTAGACCGCAGACATATTGTGGTTAGAGTACTAATGAGCAGAAGAGCCACAAAAACTGCCAATGAATTTAAGGATAGGTCATACCTTAGAGTTTGTAACTCAAGATGCTATAATGGAACATTTAGAAATGCTTCTTAGTCCCTCAGAAAAGGATCGTAGCATTACAAGCCATTAGTAAGTAAATGTGTGTTGGTTCACGAAATGTCTGAGAGTGTTCAATACCTTAAAGGTAGAGTAAATATAGTATTGGTTAGCTTACCTCGAAATCTTCACTGACCACACATAAATATTTTATATAGGTGTCGATTTTCCACTTTGGGTAATTTGATAATGCATTCAGTCTAATGCAATTTGAAATTTTCAACTTGTTCCAGAAAAAAAATACGACTGAAAATCCTCTTCACTTGTCGTCTGTGAGAGCCTAGTCTGGAGATTAGTGGGCAGTTCTCATTCGGTTATTCCTCTTTAAGTGCGAAACATTTCAACTCTCAAGTCTCAACTATTTGTTAATAAAAAAGATTTAAACTCTCGACCTTTGTGAATACAAAAGATTTGAACTCTGTACCATTTGGCAATCTATACTCTACAGCCTCGCGTACAGATTTCAACACTTGTAGGCCTAGGGAATGTAGTCAATCACTCTACCTAGTGTTGAGCTATATTAAGCGTTCAGAAATTAGTGGTGAGTTCTTATCCATTTAAAGTACATGAGATGTGAAGTCTTAAACGCCTTGTTGTATATTGTCCACTGCTCTACCTGTCGAACTATCATGCAAGCCCTACGATCAAGCCTATATATTGAGATTGCTGGTGATGTCTTTTAAAATATCGTTCTTATCTTTTATAATTTCATGGAATAAAGTCAGCTATTGTTGAGAGATTTAAAGTCATTTTATATATTGCATGAATGCGAAGTCTGTAATAGGTGGAAATGAAATAAATTTAACTATTATTAATTCTTATACTTTCCTTCGTTCATATTTTGCGTTTTATAGATTTTTAAACCGTCGAATATTATCTATATCATTGAAATATAAGTCAATAAGATTCCTTATAAAAAAGCAAGCTTTATACTATAGCCTTTAAACTTCAATTTGAGAATAGAATGTAACTTTTTCGAATTCGTGAATATATACATATAGTCATAGAATTATAACAGTCGTTAATTATTTATTACTTTCCAAAATGAGAAAAATACATATTGATATAATTCTATTATATTGATACGGCATTAGAGATTGTCGGCAACTTGCGCTATTAACTTAATGCAAACGTACTTATAGATAATGTGCCATTTCATTACGGCAGGAGGCAGGAGGCAGTCGTATTTACTCTGTGATATACCGAATTGTATAAGAAATTATAAATACAAACAGATCAAACTGGGTCTAAAGATTGTGATACGATTACTGACAAGTCACTTTAATATTATCAGTGGGATCAGGCGGCATTTTTTAGAAATTTAAAAAATCGGCTTTTGGCGTGAGCGGTCAATGGTTACGCAAAGCTTTGCGCTATAAGTATTATAGATAGATAGACTGCGTTTTTTACTTGTCCATTTGTGAATTCTTAGGTTTATACTATTCCGTCTTATGGAAGTAAACTTGCGTAGATGTGGTTGTGTTAAAACTGGGTGAGGAAATGGTAGGGGATATTGACATATTGTGCTTTTCAATGAGTTTTTCCTGGCAAACTATACCGGAAGGGTCTTTATACTCGGGGAACCCACGAATCCTCTTTGAAACTAAACATCGTACGTTAAAAACCTGGATTGATTAACAGAAAAACAAAAAACTAGCTCTACCGGTTCAATTTATAAAGATATTGAAGAGAAGTCAAAATATACGCAATTATCCTCAAAAGTAGTTTATAATCTCATTGTTTTTCTAATGACTTGGACACGCGAGTATTTGTAAGTTTATCCAAGAGTTATTTATGTTTCTCTATTTATAAGTTGTCAAACATTATTTAGAAAACGTTTTACGGATAGCTCAGTTCTAAACTGTTCTCCCTAGCTAGAGGTCCAGTGTCACCCCTTACTGATCCAGTGTTACTGCATAAAGAAACCTAAACTAACTATATTAATACTGGATTACTCTATCAGTTCTAAACTGTTCTCCCTAGAGGTCCAGTATCACCCCTTTATATTGATCCAGTGTTACTGCATAAATAAAGCTAAACTAACTATATTAATACTGGATTACTCTATCAGTTCTAAACTATTCTCCCTAGAGGTCCGGTAAGATCACCCCTCCCTTATTGATCCAGTGCTACTGCATAAATAAAGCTAAACTAACTATATTAATACTGGATTACTCTATCAGTTCTAAACTGTTCTCCCTAGAGGTCCAGTAAGATCACCCCTTATTGATCCAGTGTTACTGCATAAAGAAACCTAAACTAACTATATTAATACTGGATTACTCTATCAGTTCTAAACTATTCTCCCTAGAGGTCCAGTAAGGACAAGAATTCGGACCTCGGTGGCAGAGCTGAAATGCGAACATGTCACCAACTTCTCGTTACATTGACGTAAAAATAACAACTGATTTACATTGTTTGGCTTCGATAATAAGTTGCGACTACAGTATTTAACATTTTCCTATCCTACAAATTTCCTATCTCTAAAGAATTGTACGGACAACTAACAATGGAGAACATGGCAAATATTAATTAGTACACATGGCTTTAATTAATCCTAATTACCACTTTTAAAATCTTTTAAAATTCCGGTCAAATTCCGGACTCCGGGCATGAGAGTTCAGATTTTTTCAACCGTTTCCTAAACTACGTCCTTAGTGTTGATTTGCTCCGCCTTACATATACGTCTGCATGAATATCGTATTTCGCTTGGTTTCACCGCAGAATGTCATTTGTTATCTGATGTTCTCAAAGAAGGGACTGTAACGTTGCCGTGCGCGCTAGAATGGGTTTTGATTTAGAACTTTTTGTAGATGCTATTGTGGAGTCGCTAATATGTAATATATGTAACGCTGTGTATCGAGATCCTGTTGTAACATCGTGCGGTCATGTGTACTGTGAACAATGTTTAAGAGAGTGGCTGTCGAACAGAACAGAGTGTCCTAAAGCTTGTAAACAGATCTCGCTTGAAAATGATATAACGCATTTATTGCCTTTACAGATACTGGTCGAACGGTTGAGGACGCGTTGCGTGAACTTCACACAAGGTTGCGAAGTAGTTACGCCGCTTGCCGAAATGTTGGCACATTTAGAAGTGTGTGATTATACGAAGAAAGATATGGTATCTGGTGTTACTGGCTTGCCCAGCGCAAGTTGTTCAATAGAGCGAGTATCTAGGCCGGAAGTTGGTACGTTTGTCTGTAGTAAAGGTTGTGGATTGCCGTTGTTGTTCCAAGGCTCTTCAGAACACAATTGCGTGAAATCGTTACAAGCGCAAGTGTGTTCACTGCAAACGAAGCTCACGCGTTCGGAACACGAACGAGAGAAGGTGTCAGCACGTCTTGTAAAACGCGAGGAATCCATGCAGGAACGTTTTACACAACTCGAGAGAGATTTGAGATCCTACCAAGAGCAAACATTGAATTATGAACGACGTTCGCGCGATCAACGATCACAGATTAACTACTTAAGAAGACAACTTGACAGTCGTGGATCAGACCAGGTTAGCTACCATTCATTCTTTTCATTTTGTATAATACTCCTAACTCGTTATCATTTCTAACCTTATTATACTGATTCCATTGAAATATACGACCCTCAATAAATTAATACTGTATTGAACTGCATCGTTCTTTAATAAATCCTATTTGATTTAACCAATACAACTTCAATTCATGAATTAGACTATCCCAGGAAAAAATATATGGGATTTTTTTAAAGAATAAGGCAATTTTATACGGCGCTAACCTATGCAGGGTCTTATGCTCATTGGAAACCGATATTCACATAGCCTGCGCTTCTATAAATTGGTATATAAAATCTGCCGCGTAAGCTAGGGTTTATAATAAAGTTACACTAGTGAAGAAACACAATATTTTTATGGAGGTAGAAAGCAGAACCTAATTCGATCCAATTCATATTCAAATATGAAAGATCACTTTCAAAACAATACGAATATGATTTATTTTGACAAACACATTGTCTGGTTTAGATTCCGGCTTTTGTGCTATGTTTTTAAAACCTTTAACGATGTATATTGCGTTTGTTATCATTTGAGATATATTTTATATCCAATTTAACCAAAGCGTGTTGGCCCCATACTGAATTAGAACTTCGGTAAGATACAGCGCCTCACTTGATAACGAGGCTGGGCCAGAGCATTATAGCTGCAATGTATAAAAGCCTGAAAATATGCGTCTGGTACTTAATGATTCATGCAGTGTCAAACTATAAGTTCATTCATGTAAACTTCAATTGTCCAATGTAAAGTGAGTTGCCTTGGTTTGTGTCTGAACTACCGTACAACCGTTGAGAAACTCCTGCATTGGACCACCACGTTTCAAAATGCTAAGAACACTTGTTGAATTGAGATTTACACGTAATAATCGTCTTAGAACTACGTTAGCTTTTGTGGAGCCTTTAGGGATGAAGTATGTGCTTAAGGCATTACATATTTTTCCTCTAAGGCATTAGCGATTTAAAACCCTAAATTGAAGTATAAACGACTTGACAACGAATAATATTGTTGTTGCTAAGTAGTTGTTGCGCACTCCGGTTTGTATTTGAAGCGATGAAGAGGCCTTGTGCGTTGGGTTTATAAATAGCCAAATAATCCTGAGTTTGTAAACAGCTGACATACGATGAAACAGTCGCTTTTGTATCACGCCAAGTCGATACGTCAACGAAACATGAGATGGGACTTGTTTTCTTCGCTTATGTACGCTATCGAAGGGGTTTTCATTTATCTACTCTAGAGCAGGAAAGCTGGGCTAGTTCTAAGTTGGACCAATTGAAATATAAGAAAGCGCGATATAGAAATGCTTCTTCTTTAAATATCTCTTTTATTTTTGTCCTGGCATACAATGCTATTCTAAGTTGCCATGGGTAAATAGAGTTATATGGCAATTCGATAAGCCGCTACTTATTGCATACGTGAGTACACAAGGCGGCAAAAAACGTTCGTGTTTAAGACGATATATAAAACTTAAGCTGCAAAGGGATTAAGCTACGTACGCAGTACACCTTGCAATATATCAGGCCGATTTCAGATGTACAATGATGCTATATGGAAAATACTTTGTACACGTCATCTGGCGACATCACTAACTGAAAATATATGTCATTAACATTCAGCAAAGCCTGAAATAGGTATAGGTGTACGCAGCGTATCTGAACGTACTCGAACACAAATCCTCTGCTCGAGATGATATTTGTAATTTTAGTCAAGTACCGCTGTAGGGCATGCGTGCGTTGTTGGCCTTTGCTGACTTGTAAATTAACACTTGCACATCATCCTCACACTAGACAAAGCTTAAGTGAATCTGTCAATAGTTTGGTTTACAAGTACCGATGAAAAATTGTTCTGTATAATTGCATTAAATGTTTTTATGCTTACAACAAATACTATCCATACTCGTCAGGGAATGGTTTCGATTCTATAAGTATAACAGAACAGTAGAGTACAACAGATAATTCGATTCATTATTTACCAGTTCGTGTACTTAGAAAAGATAAGAACTCGCTATCAATTGGCAAAATAATTATTTTAACATGAGAATATTTAATGCACTTATATGAAGAAGAAGAGGTACCCACAGGCCACAAAATTGTATACTAAGTGAGGTGGATTCAATCGTGTTTACTGAAGGATATTAAAGAACTTAGAACCCACCACCAATATCTGCAATCACTGCAAAGCAGTGACCTACAATCCTAAATGTTGAAGTTGAAATTTTTTGTATTTAATACGTTATAAAGGATATAATTAACCACAAATCTTTATAATCTTAAATTTTTCTCAACTCAACAATTTAGCCGGAATATTTAAATTATTCTACTGTCATTGATGCTTTTTGTGTAGCTTAAAAACGACCGATATTTATCTTGTTTATGTTTGTGTCAAATATCGACAAAAGCTGTGGAAACAATATCATTTGTTTCGTCTACAATACAGCGCTTTATCCCATCAAAACGGAATTTGCGAAGCACGTAATTATGGCTTTTAAAACGGAAAGAATTAGCAATTTACGACATCAGTTTTGACGTTCTTTTGTGCATCGTTCAAGGTAACGGAAGAAAGCGAAGTTCGAATTACCCTGGTGCGATCTGGTGGGACACTTGGTCTAAACATCCGAGGAGGAACAGAGGTAAGAGATTGATTTCAAGTTTGTCAACTAGGATAGGGTAGTAATAAGGTTCATCTCCCCCTGATTAATGGAAACCTATCCATCCCACCCCCGGAAAGTTGTTAATTGTCTTAATTGCCACATTCCAAGCATTCGTGGCGAAAAGTGCTTTTGCAATAATGATAATAATAATGGTAATAATTGCGATTTCTGAAAGCATTCTTAAGGACGTAATTATTTACTTGTATAGACAGGGCTTAACGCGAGACGAAAGAAAACACCGACGAGAAACTAGCAGGATTCGTTCCAAAAGAAATTTTGTTGTTTTTTAAACACGATATATCCCTGCGTCATTGTGCGCTCTTATCTGCGCAAAGTACAAAATACTTTAAAGGCAAACGACAATTTTACATTCCTCCTTAAAAATAGCAGAAATTGTAGCAATTGCGAATTCTTTCGAACCATTGTAACCAATTAAGATATTCTCTAGTTCGTTCTAAATTCTAATTGGCTGCAACTATTCGCAAAGAGGTTGCAATCCATTGTGGATTTTAACTTGCTTGTAATATATTGGTTATATATACTGTACGAGATGTATTTTGCTTCATCAAATTTTACTGTAAAATTTCGCTGTATACATAAACGTGACACAACCAAGTTAGCCCATATTCTTTGTTTAAATTAACATGAAGTAATTTGAAGTATTTTTATCTAGACTTGTTGGGATTAATACAATTAACAAAAACCGGATTAGTTAGTTTAGATAAATGGCAAAATTATCATAATAATGATGAATAGCACATCTCACTCAAATATCTGCAAAACATCATTTATTTTCAACGATTTCTGGAATTCATATTTCGAGTAAACTTGGTCATACCAACCTGACATTATCCAAATATTTATTACGTTTTTTTATCAACGCTATCTTGCATGATTGTCGGTTACTTTCATTAATACTCGATGGTAATATGATATTCTGTTCTAAGCTTTACATTGGTTCTAGTTTGGGGGCTAATTTTGTTGTTTTTCTCTATTTTTACTCAGGAAAATGACGGACATTGTGGGATATACGTCTCAAAAATCGTGGAAAATACTCCTGCATCGGAAAAGTTACAACTCTATGACAGAATACTTGAGGTATATTTACGATTTATTTTAGCAGCCCTGCTGTGAAGCTCCGGAAATAACTTATCAACATGGCTGCCTTCGCGAAGTTGTGTTATAATTCACAAATTTAAAGCAATGTTTTGTGTTATATTGTGAAATTAGTGCCTTTTAATGGGGGGTATATATTCATAGTTCGTTGTGTGGGGTTAGGGTTTGTTGGATTAGGTTTAACCTTCAAACATTTAAACATATGTGAAGCTTATCAGCTATCTTTGGCCATGACTTGGCATTTAATCGCATTTGTGTGACCCAAAACTTGCCATGAAAAACTTGCCATGTCGTAGTCGAATGCGCACGAAATCGCGCAGTGAATTTTAGTTCAAATATTTCTTCATGTTTAATGATATACTGTGATTTGCGTCACCCAACAATGACAGATATGTATAATTTCGGCGTCGAACTCTAACAGGATGTTATTCTAAGCAAGCACGTCTGAATGATAAAAGCAAGTAGTTTCCTATTAAATAATATAAATCCTTTTTGAAAGCTCGCAAGCACAAATCAACACTTAATCTTGTCACTGCAAATGCATTTTTTCGACATAAAAAATTGAGTTGTAGAGATAAGCATATATAGCTTTTAAGTATTATAATTGTAATTATAAGCATACTTCTTAAAAATCTAGACAACAATACGTTATCTGACCGCAAACAAAGGGCCTGGAACTAGTACAAAAATAGAAACCATTTTGCTGTATTGATTAAGTCGTTTTTTTTCTGATTCGTTTATGAAACTGTTTGAAACTTTGTCAATATCATTAGTGATGAAAAACACGAGTTCGTATTTATCGATTGCACAAGCATTTTAAGAAACATTATATCATAAATAGCTTACTTTATAAAAACAGATAAAATCTAAAACACTGCTAATAATACAAATAAATGCTAAAACTTAAAAGTTAATTGCTTTAAAAAGCCGCATTTTGCCTCAAACTTACTATAAATTGCTAAAATACAAAACCTTTTAAGAATTCGAATAGTTTACATAGTTGAGAAATAATGATCTTTTAGCCCGTTCACATATTTTGTCAATTACATTACGACGCCATTTTGAAAGCAGTCAGCTCATAGATTCACTGTATGATAACTTATGCAATATATAAGAACAATAACCAAGGGCTAATCTCGCTAAAGATCGGCTTTCCATTTCAAAGGTTATCGCTCGAATTGTATCTCCACTATAAAAACACAATTTGAATTTTTAATGGCGCCTTTTCATACTAAACATGATTTTATTACCCTAACCATTTTCGTTAAAATGCGCACAGAATTTTACTTTTCGTCTTAGTAGAGATGAAAATTCTTTTGTCTGAGCAACTGTTTCTACCGGAAAAACCTAAGGAATAAGGGAATAATCCTTGCCAAACTTAGGAACAATCATAATTTCCGTTTGGTTTTGTATTTGAGTTTGTGGCTACCCCATACTGTGTGTCGAGATGTCAAAATCTGCGCCGTTTATGATCAATTTGACTTGAATCGACTAAATGACTTCAACAGGGCTAGTGTAAACATATCTGCAGCCTGTTAGACTACAGTCAGTCGAGGGCTATGTAGCATGGGTAATGGGTATCGTCTTTCTTCTACGACACACAGAATAACTAAAACATTGATTTTCTTTTTATGTATTAATACGATAGGAAAGCAGCTCTTTAAAAAATAGTAGAAAGAAGCAATAAATTAGGTTATCACTGCAAGAAATTTAACACAGAATTCAACATATAGTTACAACTGTGCAGTGTTGTCTAACAACTCCCGCTTGCTTTGTCTTTGATATTGTATAAACCCCTCAACGTTTGCTAACGATATATTAGCGTAGGCAAAATGCATGCTGAGTTGAGTATATAAATAATAAACTAGATGTATCTTTGCATTAAAGTTATACGATTACAGCAGTAAAGTCTTTAGTTACAGTCTTTAGTTACAGTCTTTAGTTACACTAAAGTTACAAGAAGAAATCTTTTGTTAAGGAGTAATAATTGTTGGTGAAACAGAATGTTGGCTACAAGGGTAGGCATGTCGTATACTGTTGTATAAAACTTATATATTCTCTATTTTTAATTCTCCAACGGATATGTGGTTTTGTCACACCTACTAATAGCCTAAAATTAAGTTAATTCGCGTGTTTGGCGTGCTGATTAGGTGTAGTTCAAAAGCGTCAGCTATGCAAGTGATATTTTAATTATTTTTCACACCTTTCCGCCATGTCTTGACAAATCTCGTGTCTCACAATGCCTCGTCTGTACAAACAGAAGTCAGGGAGCACACGGAACAAGCGTCTGTTTGATTACTGCGTTTATTGAATTAGCCTCAATGTGTGGTTTAATAATTTATTTGAACCCACAACGTTTCACTTTATCGCTGCAAAGTACGGGTAATTATATCTAACGAGATTTTAGGGCCAAACCTTTCTACAGACATTGCAGAATTTAAGTTTAAACCGATTTTGGGATTAGCTCTTGGTTGTATTACTTGTATATGTATAATAAGTACGTGCGAAAAACAATGTTCAGTGGCTAAATGACATCGTTTTTCTCGCTAAATTAAGTAAACGTTTTTGCAATTAATGTAAGACTTGGCGTAGTAATGTAAGACTATGGCTTTGCGTAGGCTCAGTAAAATATTACAATTATGGTAGGAAATTAATCCACCCACAGAAAGTAATCAGGATCTGTATTTGAGCTGTTCGTTTGTCGTCAAAAAACTTCGTATAAACAGCTGTGTGTAAATCTGCCCACTCGTAAAGATGCTGTACACGATCTTTGACCTTATGATTATTTTACACGAGCCAACGAAGTTACTGGAACTTACAACAAAAGCGGACTTTCAACGCATGGCCAAATTTGATTTCTAGTTCCCATGAAATAATGCCAAGTAAAATAGTCTAAACCTGTATTTTGGGCATTTCACTCAACAGAACCTTGCTGAACACAATGTTATACATTAAAGCAAAGTAAGCCCACCAAGCTAAACGAACAGCCATCTTCTAAGCAATCTTCTCAACATACATTTAACGAAGGTAGCCAACATGCACTAGCATGCTTGCACTATGAGATATCCCCTGGTTTTAGAGAATCCTGATCATGGAGAATATTCTAGAAAATATTCCACTACAGATGATGTGAATTAAATGTTATTAAACCTAGTTATTGAATTAAATGTTATTCAACCACAACGTCTAAACGTCTCCTCACAAATTGAAGAAAGGAAGTTGCGAAATATAAAGCATTACTTACAAAATTAAACGTATCAAAAGTTACAATTTTAATTTCTTTATCTGCTACAATAAAAATACTGAATATACTCAATGAATAATTATTTTAATTATTGTCTAGTGTTGTATGACACAGATGCAGTCAGTACAGAATCATTTGGCCTTATTTCAAGAAAACTAGAATTCAGATTTGGTTAGGTTTTGAGTTGAAATAACCATAGCCATAGGTAGCTATGCATATGTTTGAAAAATAAGTTATGCAGAAAAAACTATTAAGATGTGATGAATTCAAATGCAAATTATCGAAAATGACGATAGATTTTATGCAGTGTGGTGTAAAAGGCAATTCAAACACTGGACTCAGGACCTGGAAAAGGCTAAGAATTCATTCATTGTAGCTTGCCTTGACAGATATTTTTGACAGACATTTCAGTTGTGTTAAACAGTAGGTTTTAATTTGTATAGAAACTGACCTATACTAATATAAAACCAAGAGTTAAATACGACTACATTTCTAGAGTTAAGTGTTTTATATAATATATATATCACTATTTTTCTCCAACAAGACTGACTTTCCTCCTTGTGTGTCTAAGAGAAGAATTTTGAAGCTCTAATTTGTTCAATAGGAATAGTCAGACATGCTAATGACTTTATTGACACTCATGGCAAATATTTGTCGAGTTGTGTTAGCTTGTGCCAGCTGATTCTAATTTTTCACTAACATTGCTTGAAGTTGAGACAATAAAGATTTGTGCTTGGCTCCAAACGGCGAGAATTGAATGATGGTTAGTTAGGAATATGATTATATGAAATTTGTGTGTTTGATTAGGTTAGCTTTGAGAAAAATTTAGCTTTTTAAGGTTGTCTTTCTTCGTGTGTTTGCTTAGAATTAGTGGGTTTCAGTAAGCGTAACGGGACAGCAGATTAAGAACTGTTGACACTTTGTAGAAGCAAGCAAATTAAACTAAATTTCTCATATCTCATATATATATGAAAGAAATGAACATTTGCTCACTCTGATAACTGTAGGTTGACCACCAACAGTAGCAGCACGATGGTGCTTAGTGAAACCCAGTAGGTGGTGGCCACCGACACTTGCCAGAGAGGAAAAAAAGTTAATTATTTTCATTATACGCAGTAGTCTTGTATTTTGGAGGCGAATTACAAGAATTGAGAGATGTAGTTTGATTTTCTTTCTCCTATAAATATCGATAGTTTGACCACCATCTGCTGCCCTTGTAACACTAACTGAAAGCCAGCATTAATTGGATTGTAGCACACCATATGTTAAAAATTGGAACCCCAAGTCGAGCTACCATAGGGGAGCTCTTGGGTGACCAAAATCATTTCCACTTTCAAATATTATTTTTGCCCTGATTACCTCGGTAGGACGATCATTATATGAAAAAATATTTATCACCTGAGAAAACAATCCACTGCTGTGTTCTTAATTGTTCGAGAATATTTGGATAGCGCTAGGGATCTATTCATAATTGAACGTTTTATTGCAGCTCTTGTTTACTTATTTATTTTACTTGGTGCTATTCCATATGCGTTTTATCCTACAACCAAGGTCAACTAACATATGGCATTCATAAAAGTTGTAAATTCCAGTAAATGTTTCCACCTTGTCTACATATGTATATTCACAATATTTCTCAGTCTCTCAATCAGGTTCCTGTGGCTGTGGTCAGAACGCTATTTAGATACCTCGAGTTCGATTACCAGTTAGGACATTTGGAAATTAGTTTTTCGACCCCAATTGGACACTACAAGTAACTGTTCCTAAGAATCTGACTGTGTTTAGAATACCTTGTAAATCTTAAAAATAGAATTTCAGATTTAGGACAAGAAATACTTATATTTTGCCTTCTGATTATGAATATAAAGGCATGCATGCGATATATTTATCTGAGCGCAACTAAAAGCATTGTAGCAGTTTTCAGAGGGTACCATATACTAGATAGAGGTTGCGGAGTGCATTTAAAGACATTCAGAAGGTAGACACTTAATGCTGTTGAAAGCCTGTTGATTTAAGGCATTACGTGGTTTTAGCGTGGTTTTAGCGTGGTTTTAGCGTGGTTTTAGCGTGGTTTTAGCGTGGTTTTAGCGTGGTTTTAGCGTGGTTTTAGCGTGGTTTTAGCGTGGTTTTAGCGTGGTTTTAGCGTGGTTTTAGAGAGTCTGAACAATAGAATACAAAAGAATGCAAAACACAATATTATGGTAGTAAGTGCCTTTAATCGTGCACATTTAAGAAATTATCCTATTTTAAAACACAAAGCTTCCTTTGACTGTTTGTGTTTGATTAAAGTACTAAGTGGTCTCCGTATTTTCAAATATTTTGAGATTAGAAGAATTGACGGGAAATAATTAAGGATATTTTGTCTGCACGTAAATGATTTAGAATATATATATCCACGCTTAATATTTTACAAATATGCGTAATGCAAATAGATCGCCATTGTAATTCGCTAATTATGCTAATTAGGCAAGTCTTTCAAGATTTTGTGCAGAAAGAATAGATAGATAATATTTTTTAAAAAGAAACACACGTAAGACAATAAAGCAGCTATAAATTAGTGAATTCCCCTGAGTCACGAGTTCACTTCAGTTGATAAATCCTGGAATGCATGCTAAAATTGATTAGTTTGTGAGCCGGAAATTCTAAAAAAACAGGATTTCAGGAAAGGGTTTTTGTCGGCACTTTTATTGTAAGCTTTGCATGGAAACTATCAAAACTGTTGTGAAGTTTTTTAAAACTCCAGAAGAACTTTAAAAGCCTTCTATAATCTTGCCCTAGTTGCATACTTACTGTATTGGCCCTGGTGTGGACAATTTGAAAATGCACTTAGATATTTACATAAATTATAATAAATTATAATCTGATTATAATGTTTCGAAATAATTTCAAATTTTTCTTCAGACAAATAAGAAGACAAAAACTTCATCTAGCTATACCCGTACCCAGTCTTCTTCCAGCTCGGCGTGTAACTATAGCTAGAATATTCCTGAATTAGTCTTGATTAGATTCTGATAACGTTGTGCAAATATTATTGAACTTTCATCTATTGTAAATAATTGCAAGGATCATATCAGGCATATTCTAACTGTGCGCATTTGAAAATATGCTAAAGACAGCATTAAAGTGTAAATAAATATACAATTTGAATCGAAAACTTGAGTGTTAATTTTCCATATTTTACACTAATAGCAATCTATTTTAGCCCAGCTAAAGCCAGACTATTTTACTCTGGCCTATCTATAGTAAACAATGCATGAATACAGTAATAAAATTTTGACATTTCTGTTAGAAAAATTGGCCCCATTACAAAGCGTTTTGAAAACATTGGCGAGGTGTGTATACAACAATGATGCTTACTCAACCACCTACGCGAACACATATTGTGCAAGACGTTAAATCATCTAATCCTTTTCTCCCATAACTTGTATGATAGGATTAACTATAGGGCTTCCATTAAGATCATTGTGGCAGAATATATTACTCCAGCTAGGAGGCTATCAGCCCCCTGCATTTGGAAAATTGGTCGCAGACTTGCTTGTCCAAAATAAACAATGCTTATTTATTTGCCAAATATTTGGGTCAAGTTGTTTTGTGTCTATACAGCAGCACTTCTTAGCAATATTCCCACGAGATAAAGGGGATATGTCGAGATAATATCGGCACTCACTCGAAATTTGGCAATAGTTACGTCTCGTGCAAAAATAGGCCATCTCTAAATGTTTAAATTGCTCCAAGCATAGAAACATAGACTAATAGGATTAGACTGCGTTAAATTAAAGAAAGTCAGGAATTATTGAGAATCTATTTTCGCCTTAAACTTTACGACGTAGGATGTCCTCTAGCTAACTTGACACCCTTGGTGGACAGCACCCTCGGTGGACGGCAAACAGTATCTTGCTGTAGGCAAGTTTGATGATCCATATCCCTCGGTGGACAGCACGCAAACAGTATGATCTTGCTGTAGGCAAGTTTGATGATCCATATCAGCGCGCAGTGTCACCAGTGTGGTAACATTTGTGGGACCTTTGAGGACCTTGTGTTACTCCATAATCAGTCCATTCCTAAATTTAACTTTCTCAATACTATTATATGCACTAAGTTTATTCCTATTTTATTTTTTGTCTTTAAATCTATATGTTATGCTTTTTAGACTTAAAAAATATGTTCTGCTTTCTCCCATTTTCCTACTGGCATGTTGAAAGATAATTTATGAGTTTTCATATTAGTTGTAATTTTTCTGACAAAGTTTCCATGGTACAAAAACAAACATTCATTTATTAAACATGCAAGATAATAAACAACTTAATTTATCCCTCAATTTTTCATGAATAACTGTGGGAGTCCAAGTTAGGACAGAATTTTATAGACAGGTAGTTTTTAACTGGGGCGTTAAGTCGGAACAGGCTGTAGAGTTCTAGGTATATGTAAAGACGGTTTTCGGTTTGCTATTCTTTGAAGTATACAGTTCGTGAAATTGTACTATGATCTAGGTAAGAATATTAACTATCTAATTGTGATAATAATGTAATGATAATATATTTTATAAACTGTGAAACCCATCCTCTAAAGTTCTTTAGTTTACAGATTAAAAACTTGCCAACTTTAATGTTTAAAATTCTTTTGAAAAATATATTATACTAAGGTCAAAAACAGTTTTTGGTTGAAATAAGTGTACTATTCATACATATGTAGCTTTGCGTATTTTTACTTTTAAGATAACATTGGAGCTAAATTCTTAACTTTCTAAATACTAAGCCATTAAGATAATTAATTTCTGGTGATCATACTTTGAGAAATATCTTAGATATTAGCGCTGCTTTAGTCCTGTAACGGTCCGAAAATATAATACTTTAATCAGGAAAGTAAAATGCACATCTCTAAGTGGGGCACTAGGTATTTTTGCGTAAATATTATAACTAAATTAACAGCTTTTTACTCCGATGAAAACCTTTTTAATGCGCTTAACCGTACTAGAGCAAATTAGGGTACTGCCCTAGCAATATAACCACAAGCTTTAAGATGAAAGTTGAGGTCAAAATTTAACAAAACGGGCAGTATTTGAGCGCTTGAGGGGAAAATATTTCCGTAACGACAGCTGCACTGCTGCAGTAAAATTGTTTTTCTTTCGTGTTTGTATTACACTGCAGAATTTATTAATTTCTCAAGGATAAGTAAGGCACCCACTGTGCCAAATGGCATATTGTGCGGATATATTAATGTTCTATCCCACTGTTCAGTCGGAGGTGGCTGTTCCCTCGGCAAAATTACTGCGGGCAGTTTTATTGTGTTAACAAGATGAATCCTTTGCAGTTTTGACATTTTTTCAATATTTCTAGTTCCTGAGATAATCTTCATTCACTTGCAGGAAAGCAAGGGGGGGGAAATCTGATGAAAAATAGTCCCAGGGATAATTATAGGCATTTGTAAGAAAGCAGGGGGGATTGAAGGGAAATACATTGATGAATAATATCCGGTTTAACCCGTTTTGTTTATTGTGGAGTGAAGTGGCGAAACCTGTCTTACCACTGATCTCAAGTAAGACTGGATAGGGACACATTAACACCGATCTTTAGTTATATTACTGGATAGCGCAAACTGCCCCAAATTAATTTGAGTTAAAACTAAACTCAACAAAGCAAAACCATTAAAAGTTCCCTGAAAACCTTGTGATTTATGGTTACTACTTGACTTTTGTGCCCAAACGTGCTTTAAGTACAGGAAGGAAGATTTCTTTACCTACTTTAGAAAGAGAACCCATCAGTCAATATCAATACACTTCGTCTTTGTTTGAAGGACATCCTTTTATTGAAGGACACTCTGAGTCTTTCACTAATTTGTGAAGAAAGAACTTTTGTTGTTGTAATTCATCCTTTCTCACTCCTTGTTGGCGTGCTTTACGTTTCTCCAAGAATAATTTGTCATATCAAGAATTTCTTTGTTGTTTTTTTCACTCACTCTTCACAAATTTTACTTGACAACATTTGTGCCAGGTTCACTCACTGTCAATATGTTTTTACCAGGGAGCCCAATTCATTACTGGACTATTGTTTTAGGTATTGAAAGCGAAGCCAAAAAGTATATATTGGACACCAGCCTTTTTCCCACTCGTTTTCATACAATTACAGTAAAATCGCCTTTGGCTTCTTATTCAATAATTTTCCTTCGTACTTCTCATATGCTCTATGCACTTCATGTTTTAAACGTATGTACCACACAATATTACTATTCTAACACTTTTTGTCATAAAGCTTTCTTTGGCGAGCGTACATCCAAACAAATGACAAAGCAGTAAAATGTACGGGAACTTATCAGAGACAAACTGTTCAAGAAACTTTTATATATAAGGAAAACTAAATAGTGCAAGTTCAATCAATTGAAGAATACGAGACCCGTAGCAAATAAGCGCTGTTTTGAACTTCCTCGTTCGTAAATCAATCCTGTCTTATTTATCCAGGATAACTGATATTTGTGAATTGGACTGTCCTAGGGCAAAAATAAAGGGATTTTTTAGAGAACCAGGCAATTCAATACAGCATTAACTTATGGATTTATGGTATACTTCTATTGATCCAGAAAATGATCTTTGCCTAATTTACCCCCTGCCTCTAATGCTCACAATGTTTGGTATTAAAATGAAGCACCACTTGAACTGTACTCGCTCAATATCAGCACATCAATCAAAACCTGTTCTTATTCTTAAATATCCTTTATTTCGCTTGCAGATTAACGAAGTCGACTTGACGAACGCGTCACATCAAGACGCAGTGAAAGCATTCAAAAACGCTGGGGACCAACTAGATATTACTGTGCGAAGATTGTTAAATCCTAAAGCAGGCGACATGTTTTCAAGTGGGTTCGTCTCCATCGGGGTTCAAACCGAAGCAATTGATCCGAGCGAAACGAGAATGCCTATAACTTGTTGCCGTTGTAGAAGTAATAGATCGTCTCAAGAATTTTCCTCGCAAGGTGCCATAAATATCATACACCAGAAGGAGGACTCGGGAGTCGACGAAACTGGCGAACATCAGTCGGACGCTGACGGGTGTGAAGCTAATGAACTTAAAAACAATACAGGGTACACTTCGGACGACGTGAAACCTCACGACGAGATTTTAAGTAGGTTGCTTTTGAACACTTCCCTAGCAGCGTTAGAGAAGCGAACTAACCGAATCCTGCCTGCTGATGCAGGTCAGACACCCTACGAGCCCGAGGATTCTTCCGAACTGCAAAGCTTAAGTAATGGCTACTACTCAGGCAATGTTAGCCAAGCGAGTTTGGAGAATGTTAAGCCTGCCGAGAACGGAGGACTGGACTCGACTACTCAACAAATGGCTCCTGATGAGGAATGTTATAGTCCAGTCAATGAAACAGATCAGTTGTACTTTGATTCTGAATTGGAATACGAGTATGAGGTATGTTTGGGCTACCTGTATTATTTGGGAGAACGAACGAATAGATGTATTTCACTAAACACTATCGTACAGCAGATGGCGGTCAACCAGCAGTTATCAGAGTGAGAAAATAATGTTAATTCTTTTCATTATATGTAGTAGTCTTGTATTTGATGTCCAATGAATAAAATAGAGATTTAATTTAATTTTCTTGCTCCTATAACTGTCAACATTTCTGAAGGACCACCATCTGCTCCCTGTAACGCTTACTAAAACCTAGCAATATATGAATTTCTAAGGTGTTTTTAGTGAAACACGTAAAATAAACTCCATAAAAAGCTTGTCAAAGAAAACATCTTAGTGCCACCAAGCTTACTTCGTTCTGCATCAGTACCTAAATTAGCTCTTCACCTTGCAATAAGATTGAAGTATCGCGCTCCTCAAACATAGGAAATAACCATAAGTATTGTTTTTGCAAACATGTCAATCACAGCACACACACTATTGATTCCCCAAGTCAGAAGAATCGACCACAGGAGAGAGAACAGGAAGGCAAATCACATGAAAAATCACGAAATATCATGTGTTACCCTTGAGCATGTTTCGTAAGCTTTTCTTAAGCGGAAAGTCAAGTCACATGAAAACCATTGGTCAAATACACAAAGGATCTTAGAATGCTACCGTTAAACGTATATTGGAGCGTAGAATTTAGGATCCCCTTAAGTCACTTTGCACATACGGAAGAATTAAACCTAACATGCACTTAAGTATAAGCAGAACCTAATTTTCCCCGTCTGTGATCTTCCATTTATGTACTCCACAACCAGAATGTATTTATAATGTATACTATATTTGGGAAGAAACTCCTTAAATCGAGTAGGAAGAAGGCTAGAAGGTGGAATAACAAATAATGGAATATCCGAGATGCGATGTTCAACTTCCGATAAAAACAATGCAAATTACTTGCCGCTATGTTTGACCTTCCAGTTTCTAAATTTATAAATGACATCTACCACAGTGAATGGACGTGGTTCCCATTGTAATTGTCTAAATTTAAACATGACTGTCGTGGGAAAACGGCGTTCTACTTTATGATGTATGTATGACCATGAATAACAGTGTTCTGTATAAAATTAAAAACGTCATTGATAAATTTAGGACGTAAAATGCACAAATTCTTACAAGCCTGGAACAGACTTCCTATAAAGTTGGTACAACAAGTCGATATTAGGTTTTGTTCGTATCCTGAGGGAGTTATCCCATTGTAAATGTACTAGGACCCCTCACACACAAAACACACAAGTTGTATAAGCCTGCAACAGACTCCCTGTAAAATTGTTTCGACAAAGTTGCGTTAGCTTGCTGTGAGAGTTATCCTATTGTCTAACTCCAAGAATTTCTCATTATTTTCTTCTTAGGAAATAACAATCAGAATGTGCGGTCGTAAAGCTCTTGGAATGAAACTATTCTCAGGCGATGGTGAAGATGCAAACTCCGTGTTTGTAGACGAGGTACAAGATTTAAATATTAAACTAACTTTATTTATACTGAATAGCTCTATCACTTGTAAGTTGTTCTACCTAGAGGTTCAGGCTGTCTCTTATTAGTCTAGACTCCAGAGTTACTATAGGAGGAAAATGGAAAACGTACGATGTTTGGTAGAGTCAAACTGGAAGCACTCTTGTCACATGCGGTTGAGATGAAATTATAATCAGACAACTGCGTATTGCTGGAATCCAATCGTAATTACAGAGGTAATTACAGAGAAGACACTAACCGCTCTGCCACCAACACCCTCAGGGTATGGGATGGATCCAGAGCCCCACTTTTCCCCACATTTAGCTCTTCTGACTGAATTAACCCTGGCTTAATTTTCACGCAGGTTGACCCCAGATCTGTGGTTGGAAAAGATGGCAGAGTGATCGAAGGAGATCAGATTCTGAAGGTAAATTATTTAAAAAACCCAACATAATAATTTGACACAGTTTTACAAGTTTTATGAGTTGTATCGGGATATTGAAAGTTTGTCTATATTCACATTTATTTATTATATCTTTAGATTAATGACCTGGCTGTAACCTGCCTAGAAGATGCTGTGGGATTACTAAGTGAAAGACACAATGAAATCAAGTTTCTTGTCGCAAGACCTGTCGCTGAGGTAATAGATCAGTATTTGTTATTAAAAACTTTACCACCCTTATCTATATTGGATAATTCTGTCAGTTCTAAACTGTTCTCCCTGGAGTCCAGTAGAAAGGAACAGTGTAATCTCGGTCGCAGAAGTGAAATGCGCACATGGTCTTATTGATCCAGTGTTACTACAGGAGTAAGCCGAAACACTCGGAATAAACCCCCGTTGTGTTTGGTAGAGTCAAACTGGAAGCACTCTTCTCACATGCGACTGAGGCACATGCACAGAGATGAAAGGCACATGCACAGAGATGAAAGGCACATGCACAGAGATGAAAGGCACATGCACAGAGATGAAAGGCACATGCACAGAGATGAAAGGCACATGCACAGAGATGAAAGGCACATGCACAGAGATGAAAGGCACATGCACAGATATGAAAGGCACATGCATAGAGATTAAAGGCACATGCACAGATATGAAAGGCACATGCACAGATATGAAAGGCACATGCACAGAGATGAAAGGCACATGCACAGAGATGAAAGGCACATGCACTAACCACTGCGTCATCAACATCATTTACATGCTAACACTAACATTGCCTTAACTTGTCTCTTTTATCTAGCTGCAAGCAACGTTACTTGGTGCGGAGAGCGACCACGGCGAAGCCTTTCACGATCAATCCCGATTCCATCTCGAAGCCTTTCCGATCGGCGTTATTCAAGAAGAAGACGAAAACGAAGCTGAGACGGTGATTGGCGACAAATCCCGAGAAGACGAGAAAGATAGCGGCTTCGGGCGTACCGATGACAGTACGAAGAACGACTCGGAACAAGACGGCGGAGACGACCGACTTCCGAGGGATGAGAAAGAGCAACACAAAGCACAAATGGACGCGTTGGGAAAACAAATTATTCATTTCACTGCATGTGCTAGCAATGCTAGAGAACTTGGGTTACGGGATAGCCCACGCGAGAAAAGTTCCGATGAGCACTCGCAACGCTCGGGAGAACGTGAAAAACGCGACGGACGTAGCACGAAACATAGCTCACGCAAATCCGGGAATAAAACTTCCTCTGATGAGAACCATAGCTCGGGACATGAACATAAAAGTAAGACTCCTAAATCTCATAAGTCGTCCAGAAATTCTGAGAGCTGTCCTGCTGGATCTAAAAGCAAGGAGAGATCAGAGGGAAAGGAGAAGGACAGGAGTGAACATAGGAGAAAGAAGGAGAGATCTAGGGATGGCGGGGACTCTAGTAGATCAATAAGATCATCTAGAGATGATCGTGCATCTTCGAAGGATGATCGGGGATCGAACCAAAACGGTCACCAATCATCGAACGAAAATCCAGAGCCGATGAAAGTTGAATGGAGAGTCAGGCGCAATAAGGACGGAAGCCGGATATTTATAAGTAAAAAACTTAAACCCGCTAAACAACGACTTTTACGCGAACGTGCGCAAAAATTGGCCGAAGAACGACGGGGATTGACGACAGACGACGAAACGCAATCGGTGTATCTTGGACGATACTGGAGTCGGGAAGATCGTCGCCGACAGTTGGGAAAAGTTCGTGAAGCGAGACAAACGAAAAAAGTTGAAATGGAAGCAGAACGCAAAGCGCACGGAGGTGGCACTAAGAGAAATGATTTTCAAATCATTGAACTGACTCAAAAGAAAATGGCATGCACAGAGAAAACGTTTGATGATTTTATGACGGTTGAGGAAATTTTAAGACAGCGAAATAGACTTGGCATGTCCACTGGCCCCATCTTTGTTACGACTGTTTAATTTGTTATATTTTCCTGACACTTGTTGGACGTGAAATTAAAGTATATATATAGATTGTATAAAATAGTTACCTCGTTAATAGCATATATAATTGATATTTAGCCATCTTATATAGTTGTAAACATAATAATGTACATAAGATTGCAAAGTAAAATTCATATTAAGTGAAAAGTATGGATTATTGCTTCATTTCACTTTAGACCACAACAACTTCTCGCTTTGTATTCTATTTGTGCGTTTCAGTAAGCGTCACAGGACGGCAAATGGTGGTCAACTTCAGAAATGTTGACTACTGCATACAACCAGAGGCATACAACGAAAATAATTTACATTATTTTCTCACTCTGATAACTGCCGGTTCGGCCACCAATCCACCATCTGCTGCATGATAGTGCTTAGTGAAACCTACATATTTCAAGTTCAACTCCTCTCCAATTTAAATATCCACCCGCAACGTGAACATCTGGTTAAATTTTAACATATTGCAGGGCCTCTTTTAAGAAATCGTTAGTGGGGGGGGCCGTCATCGAAAGGGGACGTAACAAATAGGTGGTGTATTACAGGTGTGGGATGCTGAAGGGGGGTCTGGGGGTCCTCCCTCAGAAAATTTTTGTATTCTTGAGTCTCTGTGGCTTGATTTCCTGCATTTTCAGAGACAATTTTTGATATATCCCATCTAAATGGAGCCAGGTTTTGTTGTGAGAATACCATAACTTTCCTCTAAACTCAGTTTTCCCCCTTTTTGCTTATATTTTGGACAAAAGGGACCTTCACTGGGGGGGCCAAAATAGCTTACTGGGGGGGCCAACATGGGGGCTGGGGGGGCTTTGGCCCCTCCAGTACATTAGTTAAAAGAGGCCCTGTTATATTGGTTGCACAACTCTCATAAACTCTCAACCTTGTTTGACCGGGCCGTAAACCCAACATAGATATTGAGTTGTATTGTACCTCTATCGATTCTCCAAACCTGGTATTCTATCTACTATGGTTGAATTTACCAGTGGAAATCAAGGCAATAATACAAAAGGATAATTAAAAAAAAGATAAAGGGGAAAATATAGAATGAAAGAAAGAATAACAGTTAATGACGTCATAATTAGCCGTTCAGCGGTTAGTCGACAGGAACCAAGATGGCGGTCTAAAGAGAAGCATTTGCACCAAACATTTAACATCATGTTCTGGGCATGCTTTTAATGCGATCAAACATCTACCAAATTCACCGGCTTCCCAAGAACGTATTTTACAAACACCAATACCTCAATAGACATAAAAACATACACCCCTGCGAATATTCACTACATTTTGAGGCAGGCGGTTGTGTGTCCGGACGGCGATTTCTACAGACTGTAGCAACTGTACAAAACCGAACGTCAAGACTTCTTGAGCTGCTCGAGAATGCAAAGAATGACAACTCGCGGCTGGTGAGGCTTGAAGAACTGAACGAACATTTGTTGAGGTATTTTTGGTGTAAAATAATGTCCTGTAGTTCTGTACTTCTGTATGTTTGTATGTAAATTGTTATTAATAAATGGATAATGGCCTAGCTTTGGCAGTCCAATCAATGAATTAAAGTTATCCTGGATAAATAAAACGAAATTTATCAAAGAACGAGACAGTTCAACGCTATACAATATACTTATACATGAGTGAAGACATAATTCACGACCATTCACGCCTCGGATTCACCCATTTGACATATTAAATGAGCTTCTGTCAGTTCTATGCTCTTCTTGCTGTCATTAATTCCCATTCCCTGTGGATTGAATCAAATCAAACCCTTTATAACCGCTTATAAAAGGCATAAAACTGAAATCTCAAAGAATTAAACTGCCTTTGCAATATTTTGATGCTCGTATCCCATTACGTAAAAATATACTGTTCATAATATCTCAACCTCCAATGTAGATAAGTAGAGTAGTGTCCATATTTCAGATACCCTTCAGCTAGAAGTCTCGCCCGCAGGTCGGGTGTGACCAGAATTCTTCAACACTGTCATGAGTCAACAGACAAATATATCCAGGGCGAGGCTCAGAAAGGTCTGGTTTTGCTGGGTTGGACAGTTCCTGTCAAAGGACATGGGATAAAGATCTTGAGCATTGATGGAGGAGGGTCAAGGTAATTGATGGGTAGTGATTGGGTAGATGTGTCCTTATATGTGTTTGAGCATGATATTATTACCATTAAAGGTTATGAGGGTGATCCACCCTTCATTTTGAAGCTATCGTGGACTACAGTACTTGATCTATGTTTAATAGAAAGTACAAAGATAGAAACCTTTAAGTAATATTTCATGACAAGTGATTCATCTTGTTGAAAACGTTCTTCTCAATAATCCTAAAGAAATAAATGATATTTAGTGAGAAAAATGAACTTACAGGATTTTGTATCAGATATACAAGCTCCTTCACGGTCATGATTTCCTATGTGTTTTCTTCATGAATTATTAATGATTATGACGACATTACATCATGTTTACACAGAGGTGTGATCCCTATTGAAGTTCTGAAAAGAATCCAGGATGTTACACAGAAGGAAATCCATGAAATGTTTGATTTGATATGTGGCTCAAGTACGGGCGCCATTCTTGCTTTTCTTCTTGGAGTCAAGAAAACGAGTCTTGATGAATGCACACAGATGTACAGACACCTCGCTCAAGAGATCTTCTCCGTCAACACATTGATTGGGACCGGAAAACTGTTTTTTAACCATGCTTATTATGATACGCTGAAGTTTGAGAGTATGCTCAGGTGGGTTTAGAATCTTCCTGGTTGCCGTGGTCACTACCTGAAAAATATTGAGCGTTTTTGATTCAGGGCTCGAAATAATGAACGGACATGCGGCGGTCACGTTGTTCGGTCAAATGTGTTTTTGCTCGGACATGACCCATTTTTGGACGGACAAATATTTTGCCTAAACTAACCCTTTTAATAATGACGTTCAGATCCTGCGTTACAATACATGATGCTTAATTATTAGACAAGTTACATACACACTCAAATCCTTTGACAAAAAAAAACTAAATCTGATGAAATTGAATTTTCTTTTAAAGCGCACGAATATTTATTTGACCGGACAAAAAGACCGGCATTCGAGGGTTTTGTCCGGTCAATACTCAATTCTGACCGGACAATGTCCGTTGACCGGCCGTTATTTCGAGCCCTGAAATTAGATCATACTAATTTAATGAAGTGAAGAGGTTGTTAAAAACGATGCCCTAGATTTACCCTCGACTACAATCTATGTATTTCCAAATGCAGGGACGCTCTTGGTGGAGTCAGACTTGTGGATACTGCAGCAGACAAACAGACACCTAAAGTAAGTGAATATTAGTTGATGGTGTTTGTGGATGGAAAGTCCTGGTTAGGTTTAAAAATGTATGTAAATTTTCGTTCGAATATTCCATCCACAAACACCATCAACTATTATTCCCATCGAACGAGATACCGAGAAAAATCTTAGTAAGTGAATATTATGCTACCGTGGTTTATATCTGAACCGACATGAAATAGTTTTAAAAGTTTACACGTCGACGTTTCGACCTTGAACTCCGAAACGTCTTCGCTCGAAACACCGAAGTGTTTTTCATCTTTTCAGGTGGTTCAGGCACAAAGCGCCGCTGCTTATTGACATCTTGTAGAATACTGATTATTTCGGACCCCACATTCAAGTCGATATTTTAGTGTGGTGTAGTTGTATAGTGCTATTTTGTGTCAGGTTCTAGCTGTGTCAACGATCGTCAATCAATCCATTCTCCGTCCATACGTGTTTCGCAACTACCGTCATCGCCACGAGCTCAGGTCTCACTATCCAGGCAGCTGTAGTCACAAACTGTGGGAGGCCTTGAGAGCTTCGTCTGCTGCACCGGGATATTTTGAAGAGTTTAAACTGGGACGAGACATACACCAGGTAAGGGGGTCAAGCAAATTCTGGTTAAAGCCAATGGATCAATAAGAAGATGACCCTTATGCTGGACCTCCAAGAAGAACAATTTGGAACTGATGGAGCTATCCAGTGTAAATAAAGTTAGTTTGGCGAAGGTTTCCTCCGTGGCTTTAGTAACACTGGACGAATAATGGATGACTATTACTGGACAGTCTATCCAGTATTACATACAGGTAATTAGTTCGTGGCAAAATTTAAACTAATTTTGGTACATTTAGGATGGTGGGCTACTCACAAACAGCCCCTGTGCCCTGGCAATTCACGAAGCAAAACTAATTTGGCCTTCAACTCCAATACAGTGCGTCATTTCTCTGGGGACTGGGATCTATCATAGTCCTTCACGACGTATTAACTCAACATTCAGCAGTCTTCGTGAAAAGTTACTTAAAGTTGTTGCAAGTGCGACTGACACTGAAGGTGGGGATTATGTATTTTGGTGTTTAGTTCAACAGTTTACACGAGAGTTCCGTAATTCTTATGGCTTGATCAAACGAGGACAAGAGGTGCATGATAGTTGGCAAGCGAGAGTTTACATGAGAGTTTCTTCAACTTTCATTCCTTTTTGATCAACAAGAACAAGAGTTGCATGAGAGTTGGCAAGTGAGAGTTGGCAAGTGAGAGTTGGCAAGTGAGAGTTGGCAAGTGAGAGTTTACATGAAACTCTCCCAAACTTTCATTGCTTGATCAAACGCGAATACATTAACACGAACAAGAGTTGCATGAGAGTTGACAAGCGAGAATTTACATTGAGAATGTCTTCAACTCTCGTGAACCGGTGAAACGAGAACAAGCGAGTATTTAGTATTTACACATGTAACTCTGTCTTTTGTTTGACTGAGCCATGAGAATTGTGGAAACTCTAGCTCAAGTGTGTTGTATAATGTAATAATGATATAATGTTGATGATATTAATGTATTAAAACTGTAAATAATGTAATAATGATATATAAATTCATCTCTATTTCAGCGGTGCATACCGTACTCGAAGATCTGCTACCAAAGAACGTCTACTTTAGATTTAACCCACCGTTAAAAACAGATATCCCTTTGGACGAGTCCGAAGAAGAGAACTTGGACAAACTTGTTGCAGATGCCGTGCATTACTTGGACAAGAAACAGGGGGAAATCCAGGCGACTTCTCGCGCAATTTCTTTGGAGAAAACTGTACTTCAATATTGGAGGGAAAGGCTGAATGATAACTATCTGCTTCCCGAGGTAACTTGAAATGGTGCATGGGATGAGTTTTGTTCTGTGCGTATGATGTGGAAGCAATTTTTGACATCACAAAAGAATGAAGAAATTGCCTTGCGTACAATGTGGAATAAATTTTAACATCATAAAATGAAAGAATGAAGATTTAATAAAAATACATTTTGAGGTACTGTACAAAATATGAGTAATCACTTTCTATTGTTTTTAGGTATTTAGATAACGCAGTGGAATAGAAGTGTGGGCGACCCTTAAAGCTCTTTTCCACTCGTCGCAAAAACCAACTCGCAAGCTCGCTGCGAGTACTTTCATCCAATCACAATGCTCGACAGTTTATTTTAATTACATGCAAGAACTCGCAGCGAATTTGCGAGTTGGTTTTGCGATGAGTGGAAAAGAGCCTTTAGAACACCCTAATAGAAACGAAGAGGGAAGTTCATTTACCCTCCGTAAATCTGGCACAAAAAGCAAGTTTTTCTTTACAAGTTTCTTTACAAGTTTCTCGTTTTTTGTGCGTACGAGGTTTGTTTCCTTGACGGGCATACATACGAGAAAATATTGTTGTTCAAATCTGGCGCGAATAGCGTTTGAACAAAGCTCTTATAAAACATTTAATGAAACCCTGACTATATACTGAATTGTATACAAATAATAATACAACAGTTTAGGACTTAGCAGGCAAATAATACTTGGTAGGAACAAAAGGCATTTTAGTGACAGTAGCTGGCACATGTTTCTTGTGTACTTGTAGTTGTAAAGCTGTTCCGTTCTTTGCATGTTTGGTTTGAACGTAACCCATGGCAATGTTCTGTTTTGGTAAGCATGGCGAAGGACAGCCGCTGGTTATTTTGCCTGGAAGATTAAAGAAAATTGTTCAAAATTGTGCGCAAGAATTTTTTTTATTAAAAGTGGATTTATAGTTGAAATAAGTTATTTCGAAAATCGTAAAAATTTTGCCGTACCTATTTCATTACCATCAGAGTCCAAAATAGAAGCTCCCGCTAAAACAGGAAATTGATAAAATAAAAATATTTCAACACGAAAGTTTTTAAAAGTGAAAATTGAAGACTGTTAGTCTGACAACGTCCTATACCCTACCTCTTGCCGGTGGTCCACTGGATATAATGCCAACTCTCTTTCGTGAAGGTTTCTCAGAGATCTGCTTCAGGATAATATCAGCACCTGGAAAATCTGCGTTAGCTCGTCGTCGTTTACCTGGGAGAAAAAGGAGATATTTAACTGACGTAAAGATAGGCAAATATAGGAGTCCAGTGTACGTTTCTACAATAAGCTGTTGTGGGTTGTGTCTGCATGAACTAGCTGAAAAGTGAAAAAGATAAAATACTTCGATGATTCGAGATTTCAGGTAGTTCAGACACAACTGACCACGGCAGCTTATTGTACATATCACCTACATTGGACCCTCACGTTTGAGAACTAATTAAGGGTCAGTGTTAGTCAGAATACGAAAGATGTTAAAGAAAGTTCGATCAAGCAGGTTTTACTGCGCAATTAAGGTCGCGGTACTATTGCTAATTTCTTACCAATCGTCCACAATAATATTGCTTCCACTGGTGTCGTAGTTTCGTCAATATCGTTGCCATAGAGACACAAGCCCGCCTCTAATCTCAAACTATCCCTGGGAGCCAGTCCTGCCATACGCACGTCCACTATCTTACTGGCCAGCAGTGTTTCACATAGTTTTTCAACGTCTTTATTTTGGACTGATAGCTGAGAAACAAATATAAACTGTGCGTTACAACACGTGGTTACAGCAACTATTGCACCAGATTAGTTTACTTGTCAAAGGCGGAGTGTTGCCCATTAGAGAGCTGAACACGTCAAACATATCGAGTTCTGCTTAAGCTCTCTAAAATGTCGCGATTAATAAGAGGCGGATGGATCGATCCGTTTGGACGAAGAAAACATAGTTCGTCCTTAGTTCGTCGTTAGTTCGTCGTTAGTTCGTCCTTAGTTCGTCGTTAGTTCGTCGTTAGTTCGTCGTTAGTTCGTCGTTAGTTCGTCGTTAGTTCGTCGTTAGTTCGTCGTTAGTTCGTCGTTAGTTCGTCGTTAGTTCGTCGTTAGTTCGTCCTTAGTTCGTGCTTAGTTCGTGCTTAGTTCGTGCTTAGTTCGTCCGAGAATTATTTTGTATGTAAACGCGGTGGATCATCTCTCTCAGTGCGTAGTCGTCTTTATAGACTAATGGCCGTTTTCCAACGTAACGTACGTTTTGTGTCGAGTGCTCAGGAAACAAACAGATACGCTATGATTCGCTACCACACGGGTGCAGTGGAGAACAGCCTTAACTTGCATGCGTAGTTTGTCTTGCCGGATGATCCGTCTATCAGGAAAATATCGATGGCTAATATAGGTTGCGCTATGGCAGTATGGCCTATGCTAACTAGTTTGTCTTGTGTTTATACCATAGAAATAAGAGACAAAAGAGACATGTCTCTAGTTGTCCGGCGCGAAGCGCCGTACGAGGGTACTAATTCCGCGCGGATATTTACACCCGGAAAAAAAGGAAGGCAATGGGAAATCCAAAGTTCATCAAGTTTTGCGGGCGCATGGGTGTGATGGTGTGATGGGTGTGATGGGTGGTCATCTCACTAATCTTTGTTAGGAGTGGAATGAGCGAATTATAAAAAAACATGAGTAAGTCATAATTCAGTAAGTCTGAATTATAACTTATAAATAGCTTTTTGGGACTTCAGGAAAAGCTGCGGAACAAATTTATCGTTTATACTTTATAAAAAAGGATAAATAGAGATAGATGGTCGAAAAAATATGGCAAGTTTCTTATATTAAATTGTTGATATAGCCGTAAGAATGTTGTTTTATTTACATAGATTTTCATTTTTTTACAATTAAAATATCCTATATTTTATGCTATCAAAAAGTTCCAACTTAAAAGGAAAGCGAAATCGTTTCACACGAGAGAATTTGTATATTTTCAACTCATTTCATTTAAAAACTAATTTATAAGTAAAAGGCAGTTTAGTTTTATAAACTTTTGGCAACGTTTTAGTAAACGGAAGGTTGCATTTAAACATTAATTTGAAGCTTATAGAATGCATAAGAACATACCTACACCATATATCTCAGATTTGTATGGCTAAAACAACTAATATTTTAATTATATTTGTATTTTTTGTAACCTGTTGTTTTGTACTCCTGAAAAGAAGTTTATTTTATCGTGTTGCCATGGCTACTGTGCTTCCTCTTCTTGAAACAAAATTTCCATTTTTTATTCTTTCAAAATAGATTTCCCAAAATAATATTGTTTCCTTCCACTCTTCTTTCCAAACTATTAGAGTAATGATCAAAATTTTAATGGCAAATTTAAAATGAAGGAAGCCACAGTGATTACGTCAGGTAAAACATTTCACTTGGCGATAGCCTTTGATTGCGTCGTGAAGAGGGGTGTGAGCCAAGGATCCAATTCTGTTTTCTATGCCAAAAATTTGTTTTGAACGCAGATATCCGACTCGCCTACAACCTTTGCATGGCAGATTTTTTGATAAAAAAGATTAGCAATAGTAATGTTTTGGAATGGGGCGAGGGGTTACTGCAAGCATGTATTTCTAGTGATGAATAAGAGACATGTCTCTTATTTCTATGGTTTATACTTATGTTCAGTCAGATGGATGTATCTCTAGTAGAAATCAGGGCAATGGGTTAAAACGTTCTCATCAGCACCTCAAATCCGTCCTCCCCCGTGTAACCACATCTTGTAACACGAACATCAGCGCTATCAAACACGTCCGTGGTTAAACCATTCATAAAATACAGGTCCTGGAGATTTTCCTTCACTCCTTGCTGGAGAGCTTTGACTGCTTTAGGACCTAGGCATTAAAGAAACGAGGGTTTAGTAAAGTACAAAATGCAACTAGCGGTAACTTTATTATTAAAGCCTCGCCAAACTATACTCTATAGGATACGCTGTTTTCTAGCAGGAAAAATCACACTTGGAAAACAAAATTTGTTTCTGAATTGTTGGGAAACATTTTGCTTCCTGCATGAGCTGCATCAATGTTTCCAAAGGTGGGAAAACGAGAATGCATTTGAGGAAACGTTTCCGCAACAATGTTTTCTAGTTTGTTTCCCAGGGCTTAACAAAATAGAGTACAATGGTCAAACAACGCGTATTTTAGTGCATTGCACGTTACTTGGTTAATTTGTGAACGTTGATGCAAACCTTGAAGTGCAATTAAAGATCTGTAATCCAACATTTCTAACATCACATCCATCTCTCCGTTCACGGCTGCACATTTCTCCTTCAAATATTAAAACAAATCAGATTTCCAAATCTGGATCTGGACATAACCAAAAACATAACCTTAAACCGAGTAACTTTCCATATTAATATCCTAATCCTAACCTGAACAGATCCCTAGTCTGAACACATTTAGTCAAACTGGCTAAATCATGTTTATGTATAAAGCACATCCTTCATTAGCTAACCTTCATGAGTTGTGTGATTTTATCAGCACACCCAGCATTAGAAACGACATAAAGTTCATTAGCCAACTTATTAATTATCAAATCATCCCTAATCCCTCCTTCCTCGTTAGTAAACACAGACAGCGTTGCCTGATGCTCATTAAGACCTTCGATATCTGCTACAACTAAACTCTCAAGACATTTTACACGGTCTTTGCCATGTAACTTGAACTGTAACATGTGGGAGACATCAAATATCGAGGCGTGGGTTCTTGTGTGATGGTGAGAATTTAGAACACCATCTTTGTACTGGACTGGCATCGACCAGCCACAGAATGGTACCATTTTTGCACCTTGGTTGATGTGAAAGTCATACAGAACAGTTTTCTTTAAATCATCCTGTAATAGCAAGAGGAATCAGATCAGGGGCGCCGGGGGCAGCTGCCCCCGCTGCCCTTATAGTACGGGGCACGCGGGGGCAACCGGTTGCCCTTTTTCTTAACAATAAAGTGCATTGAAATTAATAAATTATTATTATTGTGACCGGGCTAGCCCTCGTAGGTTTATATAAATTGGAAATATACAGTTCGTATATAGGTTTATATGAACTGGAAATCTGAATGTATGATTTATATGTGTATCATCTTAAAAATGTGTAGACTTTCATCCTTTTGTGTATTTTATATTGCGTTTTATAATATCAGAATTATGTAAAATCTCCACTCAAAATGCAGGAAATGGCATTTCAGAGAGTATAGATTCAAAAAATTTTCCGGGGGAGGATATCCCCGGACCCCCCTACAAATTTCTCGCGCCCTTTTCATGGGGCTGCCCCCGCCGCTTCGGCTTCCTTCCGGCGCCCCTGAATCAGATGGAATATTGTTGAATGTGTGTAATGGTACATAATTGTATACAAGGTAAGTGGAGTAACATCACTGAGTCACATTTGTTGTGGAAGTGGTTGCATACACCACAAGAGGAAAGAGCCTGGGAACGAGGTTGCATGAGATCATTGAGATGGTGATCAACCACTCGTCAACCTCAATACAATGTCAACATCTAAGGAGCAGGCGAATGAGATTTTTTCTTGATTTATTCATATGCAACCAAATACAAGACTTACATATAACGAAAGAAAATAATGAACATTAATATTTTCTCACTCTGATACCTGCTGTTTGACCACCATCTGCAGCATGATGGTGCTAATTAGCAGAACCCAACATACACAAAGTGGGGTCGCATTTCTTATTAGCATTATCTCATGTTTTGTTACCCAATAAATTAGCGCTGTATTGAACAGACTCGTTCTTTAATGAATCCCGTTTTTATTCATCAAGGACAACTTTAATTCGTGAATTGGACAATATTCCAGGACAAAAATAAAGGGATTTTTTAAAGAACAGGGCATTTCTATACAACGCTTACTGCTGGGGGTCATTTATTTCACCTGATCCCTCTTTCTTAGGAAAATCTAAAATTTCTAAAAGCAATTATCAGATGTACTAGGAACAAACCTTTGCATTATTCGTATACCCTGCGCAAAGTAGACGGGGTGACACGCCACGAAACACATGCCCGAATCCCATTTTTCCTTTGCAAAACGAGCGTGTAAACGGACCTACAAGAAGCTTCATATTCCAATCTTGCAAACTTGACCCAAAAATATGCAATCGTCCCTAAATTTTCTGCAAAATCCGGCCCAAAAGATATCAATCTTTTTCAGCTTTTTAGATGATTTTCTAAAGTTCCGAATCCACAGTGCATCAACACCAGCGGAGTCCTGCCAAAACAAGATGGCGTCCCATTCAGAATAAACAAGAAAGGAAAATAGGACATCGTTTTTTGCCCAAAATGCATTATTTAGAAGATTATCTCGAGCGTGAGTATGCACCGATTGTAGACCGTTATTTATTGAATGTATTCTTGTATACAAATTCTCAGTAAAGTGCAGTATAAAGACAAATTTTAATATATTGTGTTTTGTTTGTGTCCGCCATTTTGTTTGCCCAAAACCAACTCATTTGTTGCTTAATGCGCATAGTGGGTTATATCATACAAATATTATTTTGTTGCACTTTTTGAATATTTTTATTCCTAACACCACTATAGACAGTATGTTTGCATTACTGTTTAATAGAATTTTATTATTAAAAAAAATGTTCAAATTGGATTAACTGTTATAATTAGATTAATAGTTATATTTTCTATAGGTTAATAATTAACTTATTTTATGAATAAAAGATATAAAAACAAATGTTACTATTGTTCAGGCAATATATAAAGGTGCGTCAGTTGAAATTTGGTGATGGTGAAAATTACCCACAATGCAACTGTATCATTAGGAATACTATACCTTCAAGATGACATCTCAAACATTGGGGTACATTGTAGGTTCTATTCTAAAATAAGCTGCCAATCTTTTTCATGTAGTTCCGGCCAAAATCACAGCAGCTTAAATGATGTTTCAAGCCAAGGCCCTTTAATTATCTGGCAGTTAGTTAAGGCACAAGTGTCAGCTGAGAAACCTTTGCTCAAACATCCAAGTTTCCTTTATCTCTTTCATGACCAAAACCAAGACAGTTTATTGAAGAATACTACCTACATTGGACCCCACATTTGTACTGTACAATCGTCCATTGTACCCAAATTTCTCTTTGCTAAGTGCCAATTGGTTGTTGCACGCTTTTGCTAGAAAACATATGGAAGAGGCTGTTTTGGTTTTGAAAAAATACCAAATATCAATATTGAAATGAAAATAACAGTAATACCGATATATATCTATACTTTTTCACTCCAGAAAGTCGTCAAATTTGTTTTGATTAACAGCCTAGTCTTGAAGGGGTGTCAGCAGCACCCCCAGAGAGCAGATGATGATAAAGTTTAATAGTTTAAAATTAGAATATTTAATCAACTTTAGTGATAGAACAGTTGCCGACTGATCTGAGGGAACGTTTTACAGAAATGAGAGAAATGGACCTTCAAGTTCAAAGTAAGACCTACGTTTGTATAAAATATCTTCAATACTTTGGGAAATGCAACATGGCCATAGAATATGTTGCCATGCCCATAGAATATGTTGCCATGGCCATAGAATATGTTGCCATGCCCATAGAATATGTTGGCATGCCCATAGAATATGTTGCCATGCCCATAGAATATGTTGCCATGGCCATAGAATATATTGCCATGCCCATAGAATATGTTGCCATGCCCATAGAATATGTTGCCATGCCCATAGAATATGTTGCCATGGCCATATAATATGTTGCCATGGCCATAGAATATGTTGCCATGGCCATAGAATATGTTGCCATCCCCATAGAATATGTTGCCATGGCCATAGGATATGTTGACATGCCCATAGAATATGTTGCCATGGCCATAGAATATGTTGCCATGGCCATAGAATATGTTGCCATCCCCATAGAATATGTTGCCATGGCCATAGAATATGTTGCCATGGCCATAGAATATGTTGCCATGCCCATAGAATATGTTGCCATGCCCATAGAATATGTTGGCATGCCCATAGAATATGTTGCCATGCAAATAGAATATGTTGGCATGCCCATAGAATATGTTGCCATGCCCATAGAATATGTTGCTACGCCCATAGAATATGTTGCCATGCCCATAGAATATGTTGCCATGCCCATAGAATATGTTGCCATGCCCATAGAATATATTGCCATGGCCATAGAATATGTTGCCATGCCCATAGAATATGTTGCCATGCCCATAGAATATGTTGCCATGCCCATAGAATATATTGCCGTGGCCATAGAATATGTTGCCATGCCCATAGAATATGTTGCCATGCCCATAGAATATGTTGCCATGGCCATAGAATATATTGCCATGGCCATAGAATATGTTGCCATGCCCATAGAATATGTTGCCGTGGCCATAGAATATGTTGTCATGCCCATAGAATATGTTGCCATGCCCATAGAATATGTTGCCATGCCCATAGAATATGTTTCCATGCCCATAGAATATATTGCCATGGCCATAGAATATGTTGCCATGCCCATAGAATATGTTGCCATGCCCATAGAATATATTGCCATGCCCATAGAATATGTTGCCATGCCCATAGAATATGTTGCCATGGCCATAGAATATGTTGTCATGCCCATAGAATATGTTGCCATGCCCATAGAATATGTTGCCATGCCCACACAATGAGCCACACCCATGCAATATGTAACCTTTATCATAAATGCAAACACAGTCGAATCTTGGGCAAATATATATATATATAAAAAAATATGGGGCTTCGGTGGCGAAGTGGTTGGCGCACTTGCCTTTCACCTCTAAGGTCACGGGTTCAAGTCTCAGTGAGAACTTTCTCAATGCGACTCAAACCCAGTCCTCAAGTGAAAAGAGTAAAGTCAACGCTCTGCCGAAAGTCGTGGGTTTTCTCCAGGTACTCCGGTTTCCTCCCACAGGGAAAGTTGACAGGGTGGGTTAGGTAAAAGGGCCCACAGTAATTGGCATATGCTGTTGTGGTGACCCTGCCCTAGTTGGCGAAGCTAAAACAATTTGGCAAATACAGTACAAAGACCATGAGATGTGCTACCAAACCATAGCATGTGATTTGTGTTACTTCTGTCTCATTTCTGTATATAATACTTTGACAGATGCAATTGACGACTTAGATTTGAAAGTAAAAGATTTTCTTTCAAATGGAGCGACAGCCACAGAGGAATGGAAAGAAGAGAACTACAAGAATCTAAAACAGGAATATTCAAAAGCTGTAGAAGACGCAGAAGAAAAAGTTAACATTGCAACACAAATTTACGACTTGGTTGATCGACATTTGCGTAAACTTGATCAAGAGCTGTCCAAGTTCAAAATGGAACTCGAAGCTGACAATGCAGGAATCACAGAAATTTTAGAACAACGTATGAAATATTCTTTACCTTGAAAATATTTGGCATCTATAAATATATAATGACATATTTTTATAGAAATACTCACTCTAAAGATTTCTTTAAATATAGATCTTGGATTTCTAAAAATTCTTCTTTCACGACAGGTTCATTATTACTAGATGAAGTTCAAGGCCCTGCCACACCACCGGTTAGCACCCTTCAACCCATTCAACCCTCAGCTCGTAATATCATCCCTCCTTCAGCACACTCACATAGTAAGTACTGAAATAACCTTAAGAGCAATGTTACACAACGTAAAACCATGTTAAATGCTCGAGGCAATTTTTGCTGCAACTTGCAACACTATTTCAAATCTAGAGCAATGTTATGTTAAAACCAGTCAATGGAAGGTATCCTTTCTTATCCTTTCTTATCCTGCCATGACATATCTATTCCATTTGCACCAAAAAATGATATGCAAAAAGCATTTAAACTTTTATCCCTCCCACAAGATCACATATCCAGTTGCCATCACAGTACTGATTTCATATGTTTACAGCTCATTAATTATTCATGAATTTGAGATCTTAAGTACTGCTATTCAGCCAATCATTTTTTCCTTTTCAGAACGGAAAGCGACTTCTATGGATATATTTACTGAAGATATACCAAATGGAGATATTTCTGTCCCTGTATCGACTGTCAGTCTTCCTGACTATAGTTCTTATCCGGGCCCTCTTAATCCTTACCTTTCTATGGAGCCGAAGATCTCGTTACCATCGTCACAATCAATGCAATATCACATAGGTATATATACTGTATATTTGAGGGATTATCTTTTTCAGGTAGTTCAGACACAAACCACTACAGCTTTTTGTAGAGCAATGCCTACACTGGACCCTCACATTTGAGATATCTTTTTCAGGTACTTCAGACACAAACCACGACAGCTTATTGTAGAACAATACCCACCACGTTTGAGATAAACCAGTATTTAGTTGCAGTCAAATGTGGTTCAATTACTCAAGCATTTAAACATGTGAGGACTTGCATTGTCGTTTGATCAAGGCTTTCGTTATATACTTTGTAGGAACTGTCGGTGCTAGTTCAAACACAACTGGGTCGCCATCCATATCGGATTCTCAATCTTCGTATCAAGTGGCAGGAAGAAATACAGGCAACTTGAAAAGTTATACACCGACTATTAAGTCAGAATATTCAGGTAGTTAATGCATGTTCCTTGCACCTCGACTGGCATTCGATCCGTCTAGTATGCAGTTGTCTGAATATAATTTTGCCTCACTTCCATATGAGAAGGGTTTTTCCAGTTCAACTCTGCCAAACACCACAGGTTTCTACGGTTTCATTATGTAGTAACTCTGGACCAAAAGGGGATAGCTCTTGTAGACCTCAAGGGAGGACAGTCTGAACAGATGAAGTTAGTTGAGTTTAAGTTTCCTCCTGTAGTAACACTGGACCAATAAGCGATGACCCTTACTGGATCTCTAAGAAGAACAGTTCATAACTGAAAAGGGAAAATTAGAAACTTCAAATAATAACTGCAATTTGCAAGCAATTACCTTAGTTTAAACAATCTTATATGTCTTTCTTTTTTCAAACATCCCCCAGGCTTACCCATTAACACATCTCTGACAGCTACCCCACAACTCGGAAACCCCTACGCCAACTCTGCAGCTGGGATGAGTGTCAACTATGCACCCACCTCCTCAACTATGGCGTCAATGTCACACATGGACCTTAACCCATCTATGGTGAATACTCCATCTAGCAAACAACATGCAAGGAAAAAGTACGTTTTGTTTATTCTTGTATATTTACCATTGATTGCAACCAAAGATGAGCGCATGAGCAGATAAAAACACTGTCTATTATTCCCACGTAAAACTTTCATGCTTGTCATGATTATTTGAAGGTTTCAATTGTCGAGTTTTAGTAAGCACTACAAGGGCAGCAGATGGTGGTCAACTTCAGAAATGTTGACACTTATAGGAACAAGAAAATTAAACTGCATCTTTCATATCCAAATACAAGACTACTATATGTTATGAAAATAATTAACATTGTTTACTCACTCTGATTACTACCAACTGATTACCATCTGTTGCACGATAGTGCTTATATTGTTAGACCCATCTATTATATACAAAAGTTTGAACTTAATGTTTTAGACAAAAGACATCTGCTGCAGCTGGTGCTCCTGTACCGATGATCGATCCAATATTACAAACTGAAGTAATATCTCAATCTGTTGACTGGGTTTATGATCCTAATGAACCACGATATTGTTTGTGTAATCAGGTGTGTGTAATATACTTTGCTTATAATCATTAGTAACATAGACACTTTCCGAATTTGCCATTAAGCAAACATGCATAAGAGAAAATGGTTTGAGGTCGAGGTTAGCAATGACTTAATTAAATAGCATCACATTGTCATTCTCAAGTTGAAGTTATTATTTCGTATGCACTTCAGTAATTTGAGATAGTGTCTGTTGGGTTTCGCCCACTGACCTACCGGTATACTATGTAAATATATCGATACTATATTGATATAGTATTATAGGTCAGTGGGGTATAGATACAGTATGTTACTACCTAAGTATCTGTAATCACACTAAGCAAACAACATTTTCCTTCTTGGCATATAGGTGTCCTATGGTGAGATGGTCGGGTGTGATAATCCTAGCGTAAGTTATTTCTTTAGAGTTTTGGATCAACAACTACAGTGGTCCTTTGCATAAAACTTAGCATAACAATAGCACCGTCTAGTCATGATTCAGTGATCGGAATATTCCATTGTCTTTTTATTGTTTTGAAAACCACATTGTTCCATGCCATCCAGTCACTGATTGTCTTGACATATTTGCAACGCTATGGGCCTGTTCAATATTCCTAAACTATTCCTAATCGTTATTAAACTACTTCTAATCCTTATTAAACTACTCCTATTCCTTACAATCCTAACCCTAAATCTAACCATAATGCTAATCTTAACACTAATGCTGACCTTTGTTCTTACTCTAATCCTAACGCTAATCCAAAACCTAACCTTAATCCTAACCTAACCTTAATCCTAACCTAACCTTAATCCTAACCTTTATACTTACGTAACCCTAACTTCAGATACCATTTTCATGACTACTATTAATACCTTCTCTAAACTTTGCCTAATTTCGTGCCATTATAGTGTCCAATCGAATGGTTCCACTACGGCTGTGTGGGAATTACAGACCCTCCAAAAGGCAAATGGTTTTGTCCTAAATGTATTGCAATTATGTCCAAGAAGAAACGGAGATAATGGTAGGAGAGTTTGAAGGTGGGAGTCAATCTCATACCTAGAAATTGTGCAAGTGGAATGGCCTGGGTACGAGGTTAGGTGGTTGCTTAGTAATATAGGATGAAGTCCACTGACCTCAAATTCACCAACATTGTTAAAATAGCTCCAGTGGCTGGTCTATCAGAGTTTTATTCAATTGCAGGTCGATAACAGAACAATTTATTTATAAATATAAACTATATATACTGTGTACAATGTATATAAAAGAGATAGTATGAATGTCAATAAATAGCACAATGAGATCATTTACTCACGTGCGACTACATGGTCCTGGTAATTCTGGGGGGAAATATCTAAAAAGTTGCGAAGCTTTTCAACCCCGTACTACATAAAACATGCACTTTCTATTTCATTTTTATATTCTGATAATTTTAATGCAATCTGCTATCCACAATTATCACTACCACAATCACAGCGATTTTTCTAATCTCAGTGTTCGTTACTGTCACCTTTCTTTTTACGCTTTCTTTTTCCAAGTATCTTTAGTCTGTTTTCGAATTCTTTCTCAGAACATTTTCTATGTATGCTTGTCATTTTAACAGCTGTTCTTCCATATTTATAAGTCTTTCGTTTCTTTTGTTCTATTCCTTGGGATGCCTCAGAGTTACTTGTGGGGCAAACACGTTTTCGCTTTGTTGCGTTTGTTGTATTGTTCGCATTAACATGGCCATTCCTTCCCTCTCTCACTAGCTCTGGAAGTTCTTCAACAAGAACCGTCTTCAGCCGTTTTCTACTTCGTTTTGTTGGGATTGTTTCATTAGTGGCGCTTGTACTGCAAAGGTGTTCTTTCTTTCGGCAATTCGACTTCATTTCATTAAGACCAATATCTTTTTGTATCTCCGTTTCTTTACGGCTCTCATTCTCAAATGTTTCTTTTGAATTTCTTGCTTCAAATAGCGCGAGGAAAAATCCACTCGTAGAACCTTCTTTCGGAGAGGCGCGAACACATCTCGATGCTGAAAAAATGTTGAGAATGACTAACTTAGTTTTCACATCTTAGAAATATTATCTGCCTAAAGTCGTTCTCCCAATTACATCATCAATTAAGAACTTCTGTACATATGATTTCGACAACTTTACCTACCTTCAGGAAACAGAGAACGTCCTCTGTGGGGCCAGTCAGACAATGCCATCTTCAATTCAAACTTTTCATGAAATTTCTCCAAAACGGTCTTGACCACTTCTTCGTTTTCCTACATAAATAAATAAAACATATTACGTCGGGAAATTGACACGACCACGACTTGGTCACGTCAGCAGAGAGCAAATGGGAACTAGGCTTAATATAATTATACATTCACAAATATAATACCCACCATGTCATGAAGTGAACAAGTTGAATAGACAACTTTCATTACATTGGGAAAACTCAGAGCATGGCTTAAAACTTTCACTTGAAACTGCGCTAATGAATGCACTCTTTTCTTTTCCTTCGCATCCTATATAGACAAAAAATCACTTATTTCTGCAAATAGACCATTCAATTGATTTAATGGATTTGTCCTTACTCTACGTCTATTAGCTCCACAAACTTTCAGGCCAACAAACAAACAAACAAACAAACAAACAAAGCGAGGTGAAAATATTGCCTCCTTATTACCAAATTGTCAATATCGGAAGTGACGTAATCCAATCGGTTGATCATGCCAGAACCAGAACATGAGGGATCCACTAGGATATATTGGACATTCGTGTACACAGGATCACTAGGGTCTGCCTACAAATGAGGAATGGTAAGATTGAAACTTATGCAGTCTCTGATTAGCAGTCCCTGAAAAAACTCGACAAGCACTATTCGATATTTCGAATCACTATAATGAACTTCTGGTTTCAAACCTTTAAAAAGTCCTCGTGTTTTGTCTCGACAATCTTTTCACCAGATCGGTTAAGTAATTTCTTCATTGTTGAAATTCTTTTATCGGAAATATCAAACGCGAAAATTTTCCTAAATATTATTATACAAGATATGAAAAATTAATAAAACCTGATAGTTTTCATTTTGGATAAGGTTACAAGGGCAGGGCACCCGGTCTGAAATCCACGTTAAAATCACCAACCCTTTGTTATCCATGATTGCAGCTAGATGACTTGTTTTATTCCCTGGCGCAGCACACGCGTCGATTACAAAACTTCCAGTTGCTGGGTTGAGCACAAACGCTGGAAAACAACTTGCCTAGATGATAGGAAGGGTAATCTCTCGTGGTCCAGTGTTATAAACGAATACAATTTATCGAATAGCTCTATCGGTTCTAAACTGTTCTCCCTAGAGGTTGAGTAAGAGCCATCCCGTTTTGGTTCAGTACTCCAGTATTACTACAGGAGGAAACAAAAATACTCAGAAAAATCCTGTGGTGTTTGGTAGAGTCAAACTGGAAACACTCTTCTCACAGACAGAATTTAACTCCTGCAAAAGTAAAAACGCGTACAATAGATCTCCGATTCTTGGTGCTTACTTTGTCCTGGAAAATGATCTTGCCTTCTTTATACAGAGTGTTGTTGTGTAAATCTGTTCCAGGCGGGAAAACCAAAACATCTGGAACATGTTCATCAACTGAAAATGTCCCACTTGCCATCTGAAATTTTGAAGGAAGAAAAGGATTACAGTAAATACTAAAGTAATACGGGCAACAAAATTGCTGCAACTTACAACAAAAGCTGATTTCAACGCATGTTAATTAAAAATGTTCACGCATAAGTTAGAACACATACAGGCATCATGAGTAAAAAATTATACTTAACATGCACTGACGTACCCGAACTGAATCGTCTATGTGATGTTTCCTTCGTAGTAACTTAAAACCATTTTCGGAAAACCACGTAATGACATCATCAGTTGAAGTTTTCAGTGTATTCACTCGAACATAACGTGGAATCTGCATTTCTGTTTCACAAACAAATATATATGTACAGAATACAATTGATCTAATCAGTTATGAGAAAATAACTTTAATTATTTCCATTTATATATATGTAGTAGTCTTGTATTTGCAGGCAAATAAAATTGAGAGATTTGGTTAAATTTTTGCTCGTATTAGTGTCAACATTTCTGAAGTTGACCACCATCTTTAGTGTGCTCCATTACGATCTATTTTTGAGATGTCTTCCTGCACTCATAACTGACCTTGTTGTTCCTGGATATTTTGTGGTAAGAGATCTTCATTGTTCACAACTTTCGCTTTGACTTTCATTCTAGCGAGAGCAGCTTGTAAACTGGTTTTATTCCTGTTTATAACCTGTTTTAGTTGACCACCAACTTGAAGGCCTCGACCGAACAGAAAATCGTAGATGAGAACCAATGCCATGGGATATTTTAACTATATAAAGAATATATTCTTGAAGTTAATATTTCTTAGAATTTTTCTAAGAATTATTCGTTAGAATTATTTCTGTGTGTCATGTGCCCATATATTTACCTGCTTTTCCATTGACAACAGTTTAGTGTCTTCCAATAGCTTATCCGTTACAGATTTATCTAGATACAAATCGATCACTTTAGTATTCACAGGTCAATAACATTGATAATCAATATAATTTCCGCGATTTATAACCTCAAACTATTCTTAAACCTTGCAATCCAAATCCTAATCCTTCTGATGTCATTTCCGGATAATATCGCGGAGAGCCACCAGAATTTATACCGTACAAGCAGGGCCGTGCCGATGGATAATTGATTGGGGGGGTGTTAACAATTTGGGCCCCCCTCAAATATTGGGCCCCCTCATCAGTCATAATTTAAAACATAAAGTATCTTTTTTCGGTGACGACGGGGGGGGGGGGGGGGAATACCCTTAAAAAAAAATTTTCCGGACAATCTTACCGTTACAATTTGGTTTCTAGGTCCAAAACTCGGATTTTTATGTTTAAAATCACAAATTTTTCAACAACACGCAAACGATGTAAATAAAAACGACTTTAAATTATAAAATTCTGTTTTTTTGCTTTAAATACAAACTAAATAAATCTATTTTTGTTATTTTCTTTATAGAAAAAAGAGTTATTTAGCTTCGTCAGTTAGTTGCCCCCAAACTCCGGGCCCCCTCTTGCATTTTTGGGGGGGTGATACACCCCCCCACACCCCCCCAGATGGCACGGCCCTGCGTACAAGATTGTAATACACGAATCGCGAAATTCGGGCAAAAATCACAGTTAAAATATGCGTATTAAAGTATTCAAATGTTCAGTCATGCATTCGTGATTACATATCACAACAATAAAAACACGAATGCATGACTGAACATTTGAATACTTTAATACGCATATTTTAAATCATCCAGTCACAGCTACATGTTTTTCTTTAACTGCGATTTTTGCCCGACTCAGAACGCGTCATTTGAATGCGCAGCCGAATTTCGCGATTCGTGTATTTGAAATGGTGAAAATTAATATTATTTCTACACGCTAGCTAGTGTAATATGGAATGCGAACTGCAAGAGTTATGAATCAATATATACTTAAGCTGTTTTAACTCCCTACTTTGTGAAAACATGCATAATAAGCGAATACTCCCGTTCCGAATATTGCGAAATGAAACGGTGCTCACTCCTTCGCTTCTTAACCCCCGTGTAAAAGGGCAATAATATTTGCTTGTATCACAGTTCTTACATTTAATAGCCTCACAAACCAAAGCATATAGTTTCTTCTTGTTTGTTATTCTTCTATTTTCAATCACCAACGTTTTTGGAGTTCCTTTTTTCTGCAAAACGTTTTGAATAATCTGAGCGACGGTTGAGTAGATTTCCGCCATATTGAATCAGCAAATATGGCGGCGTGCTTCCACTTTGTTGAAAAACGTTGTTTCCGAGCAGTATCTTGAACTTGAGGGTGGCAATTACTGCGCCCTGGTTATAGGTAAAGTCAATGCCAGCCTCGACCTCGTACCATTGTCTATTTGTCTCATTTGGATCGAAAAATCACGAATTGTCCCAACTGCAAAACAAATGCCGAAACAAGTTTATTGTCATTGATTCGCAGAGCCGATTCATTGAAATCTGCCTGCAGCTGCAGGCGACATCAAAACTTGCGAATCGGGAGTTAATCATGACATTTTTTGCGACTTGCAATATTAGGGGTATATTTTTGACAACAAAAAATTGAAATCTGCAAAAATTGTAGCCTACAAAAATTGTTGTCTTTTAAAAATGTTTATACTTTAATAAAATTTCATGCAATGGAGCAGTTAATTCCTGTTATTAATAAACTTCAAGATGTATTTAATACTGTTGGCACTGAAGCTGTACAATTGCCACAAATTGTCGTCGTTGGCACACAGGTATAATTGTATAAAAGCATTAAAAGGCCCAATATGTTTTATATTTTCATGTATTTGTCACAAAGTGTTTGTTGAATTATATATGAATTAATATTTACTTTATTAAGTCGGTTCTATGACCTGTCTCATTCAGATAAAAATGTAAAAGAAAAGCATATCTTTTTATACTTTCATATTTATATACATGCATAACTCAAGGACTCCAAAGTCTATAAAATATTAAAAGTTAACGAAAATATATTAAAACGAAAGTCTTTTGATTGATGATTTTAAAAATTGAAGGAGAATGAGCTTGAAGTTATTTATAACCTGATAAACTTGCATTAAACTGTGCATATTTGTTTGTAAATATTAAGCATTTTGTAACGTAGTTCTGCACAAATTACACATATATTTCTGGTTAATTTATCAAAGAGACTCACAGTATATCAAAATATCTGCCCATGCAAGCAAATTTTGCAAATATAGATTAAGCCATTAATGGGCAATGTATAAAAATAATCTATTGTTCATGCAGGCTTTTAGCCAGGATGTCAAAGCTGGCCATCCAAAAAGTACCCTGGGTGTGGCCCTATTTTTCTGGGCGAGGTAAAAAAAATGGCGCTTAAAATCAGTTGCCATATATTCATGATTCAACTAGAGATTAACAGATATTAAAAAGATACCAATTGTTCAAGAGCTGATAAATACCCACCATCAGCCGATACATGTCCTGATGTTCGATACATACCCACCATTGGCCGATACATACCCACCATCGGCTGATACATACCCACCATCGGCTGATACATGTCCACCATCGGCTGATACATGTCCACCATCGGCTGATAAATTGAGAAAACCGATGATTGGTTTACCTGAAGCTTTGACATTTTGTCAAATTGTCATTTTAGTGTTTTACTCAACTTAACTCGCAATGAGAGGTTGCTATCAAGCAAACTTGCCAATAAAAAACAAACAATAGCCAATAAAAAACAAACAATAGCCAATAAAAAACAAACAATAGCCAATAAAAAACAAACAATAGCCAATAAAAAACAAACAGCAAGCAGCTGACAACTGTTGAGGTATTCAAGAAATACCATGAAATTTGAAGGATTTTCATTCACTTTATTTGCTGTTTTTAGAGCAGTGGAAAAAGTTCAGTGTTAGAAGGAATTGTTGGAAGAGATTTCTTACCAAGAGGTGATGATGATTTATAATGATAATTTATTTAATATTGATTACACATGGTGTAGTTGCCAAATTCGTTCAAGACAGAGTTTTTTTGATGGAGGAAGACTAGAGGACCCAGGGGAAACCCACAAAGCATAGTATAGAATCAACCAAACTCTATCTATATGAGAAGCAGACCTATCTCAGTGGTAAGGGGCGGCATGCTAACCACATCTGCCACCCATATTTCTATCTTCCATCAGTCAACAGGTGTATTGCTAACCATTATGCAATAAAACTATGATGAGTAAAATGAAAGAGCGTTTTTGGTTAAAGAGATTCAGTGTGTAGCACAATGATCAAATATGAATGTTAGGTCCTTGTATCATGACCATCAGTGGCAGAAATTTCGGTGGGGGGGAAGTTACATCACTGTAAATATAAATCAAACATCATGACATTAGGTCCAGGTATTGTGACAAGAAGACCGTTGATCTTACAACTTGTATATTCACCGTCACGCTGGAAGAAAAGCAGAAAAAGTGAAAGTGACGGCAGTGGTGATGAGTCCCATGAGTTTGAAGAAGCCGAGCCGGAGGAATGGGGCAAGTTTAGTCATATTAAAGATAAGGTGTGAAAACTCAAAATTATTTGAAAATGAAGTGGAAATTCTACTAATGGACACTCTTTACAACAGACACTTAATAACTTTGTTGTACAGTTTTACATTATTTTTGTCAGATTTGAATTAGGAATAGGATTAGGGTTAAGTTACGATTATTGTCATGATCAGTGTTATGATAAGGGCTCAAATTCAAAAAAATTGTTCTTAGAAATTTGCAGACTTTTATGAAATCAGAGATGAGATAGAAAGGGAAACAGAAAGATTAACAGGTCATAACAAGGTAAGGACTTACTGGGAATAATAAACACAGCATTCAGATCAATAATCTCATGAAATGCAAGTATAACTTTCATCTCATATTTTTCATGTTTTAGGGCATATCAAGTGATCCTATTATACTGAGAATTTACTCACCAAAAGTAGTTAATTTAACACTAGTTGATCTCCCTGGAATAACGAAGGTACAGTTAACTGTATATAGTGATCAGTAATAATAGCGAGCTCTCCTTTAGCCAACCTGCCATCCAACTATGTTTTGGACAGTTATCTCTATGTTTGGAGCAGTGCCAGATATTTCGCTAAGTATTGGGGATATGCACTTAGGTTGGCAACAAATAACCACTCTTTTGTTGCTGCCAATCTTTAAAACCTTTTTGGCTTGGAGCCACAACACAATTAACAGACACCAATTTTGAAGCCTAAATTTCCAGCACCATACAGAACAAGTAAGCATCAGTCAACTAGTGGATACCAACATGTTTTTAACCCATTAGTTTGCAACATAGGCGGATCTACTGGGGGGTGCGCAGTCCCCCTAGAAAACGTCAGCACCCCCCACAAAAAGTCAGAATCAACGAGTACATACTGAAATTTTCCCAATCTACATATGGCATTTTTTACATAATTTGCACTGGTGGCGGAAGGGTGCACCCCCGGAAAAATCTGCACCCCCTCTGTCAGATGAGCCTGGATCTGCCCCTGGTTTGCAATGCGTCCAGATGTGCCCTACTTTAGTATTTTACTCTGTCAAAGTAACAATTTTACTCGTCAGTGGTAGGGTACTGCCAATTAATGTGTTAACAAAACTATCTGCCAGTGTCTCTTGTTAACCCATTAGCTGGCAATGCATGCACCCAGATGTGCCCTACTTTAGTATTTTACTCTGTCTAACGCCAGACGATTTTACTCGTCAGTGGTAGGGTACTGCCAGTTAATGGGTAAGGTCTTTGGTTGTCCTGAGCAGTGACTGAAAATTGTTTTCTTTTAAAGGTTCCAGTGGGTGATCAACCATTAGATATTGAAAATCAGATGAGAAATCTTGTTCTACAGTACATCTGCAACCCAAACAGCATTATCCTGGCTGTCACACCTGCTAATACTGATATGGCCACTTCGGAATCTATTAAGATTGCAAAAGAAGTCGACCCTGATGGTAATTGCTACATTTCAGTAAGCGTTACACTGGGCAGCAGATGGTGCCAAACAACCAAACAACATCCTTTCATTGTATTTTTACCACCAACTACAAGAGAACTAGATATAATGAGATTAATAAGACAGTATTAATTTGCTCACTCTGATAACTCCACGTTGACCACTATCTGCTGAGCATCGATTGTGCTTACTAGTAAGACTCACCTATTAAGCAAAACACATGACTGGAAGAACCTAAAATCACACTGATATATGCTTGCCTCACATACCTATTTTATATTAGTAGAATCATACTAGTATACTATTGCAAATGCTGTAATTTGATTGGCTACGCTACTCGCTATCTAATTGTCGATATATAGCGAGTAGCGAAACAGCCATCTCCTCGGCGCGATTTTTAACGAATTTATTTCAATAAATTATGAAAAACGTTTTGAAATACTGTTTTCTTGCTGGTTTCTACTAAAACAATTAGATTATTCGCTCTCGATTTCTATGAGATGATAGTTCATTCGGGCTTCGCCCTCATCAACTATCACCTCATAGTTGAGCTCAAATCTTGAGCTCATAATCTAATTGTTAAATATTTTCAGGCAACCGCACCATAGCTGTATGTACGAAACTTGATCTCATGGATCCAGGAACTGATGCACTAGATATTTTATATGGTAGAGGTAAGTCTTGCACAACTATTCTTGCATGAAGCTTGTTCGTTCACAGTAACCAGGTTTAATATCATTCATATTTTTGTTCGCTACTCTGGTTTAAGTAAATGAATGCAAAGCCCAGTCAAAATGCATTAACATGGTGATTCATGTTTATATGTCACACTTCTAGGCATGATTAGTGGTGATCACTGTTGAGTTTCCCAACTTTTCTTGCTAATTTTCCTAATTATGCTCGAAAGCATGCTAATAGCCTAATACTTGTACTACAGCATTCACAAACATCTTTTGAGTGATCATATCTATTTTTTAAAATTATTTTCAGTCGTTCCAGTTAAACTAGGAATAATAGGTGTTGTTAATAGAAGTCAGTTGGATATTAATAATAGAAAGGTATGTTTTAACCGCTTGTTTAAGCAAGTGAAAATCCTGGTCTATATACAGTACCATCAGAGTTCAATATAATTCTGAAAACTTGGTCGGACATTATGTCCGACCAGCCCACGTGTTAGTCGGCCATGATCGCCTTTTGATCGGCCACTAATTATTTACAGACCTCAAGATAGAAATTATTGAAATTAATAAGTCAAAAACGGTCGGCCATAATGTCCGAGCAAGACAACAATTGGTCGGCCATCTCAGCAATTCGCTCGGAAAATGGCCGGTGGCCGACCGTTATATTGAACTCTGAGTACCATATGAACCATATACAAGTAATCATTATCTTTTAGACAATAGCAGAGGCTCTACAAGATGAACATCAATTCTTTCAAAAACATTATCCAGCTCTTGCAGCAAAAAATGGAACTAAATTTTTAGCTAGATCATTAAATAAGGTAGGCCAGTCACATGTGGTATCCAGCCTGCCGCTCAGCGTCTTCGCTCAAACCTTTAGTTATTCACACTGACTATTGACTAATCTGAACTAGATTCCTTTCGCTAGACACTAGTGGTATTTTCATAGTGATAAAATATTGAATGCTTGGCTCCAGTGTAGGTATAGCCTGCGATCTATCTCGCCGCGAGAATATAGGCCTGATCGCAGGTTAGTGTAGGTAGCGATGAACGATATACTTGAGGGATTACAGGATCAAACTACCTAAGAAATATAACATAAACTTCAACATTTTGAGTGAAGGCCCTTCGTAGGTTTTGAATAACGTTGAAGTTCTTGTTATACTTTTCACAAAGTCAAACCTGAGCCAACATCTTCCAACTTCAGCCAACATTACCAAACATGATGTTCAAACAGACCCGACAATGTTGCATCCAACAATGTTAGACCAACATGTTGGAGTGTTTTGAATGGACCGTAAGCATTTTTCATTCATCTCTTTAGCTCCTAATGCATCACATTCGCAACTGTCTACCTGAACTAAAATCTCGAGTCAATATGATGATCTCACAATATCAACAACTTTTGGCTTCTTATGGAGAACCTGTTGTGGACAAGGTACTAGTTAGCAGTCTTATAAAAAGCCATAATTTTTTATTGCTATAAGATATTGACGCTTCTCTCCTTCTTCAGGGTCCTACGTTACTTCAGTTGGTTACGAGATTTGCATCAACTTATTGTTCCATAATCGAGGGAAGCGCCAAAGAAATAGAAGTTTCTGAATTGTAAGTTAAACAGTATATATGCTTAAGTATACTGCTTGTACTTACATATACTCAGTGGCGGAAATTCACGTTTTTCGGTGGGGGGCAATGCCGGAAAATTCGGAAATTTCCGTTTTTTCAACCATAAAAGCTTGATATCCTTTTCATTAAGCAAACTCGCTATATATATATAGTTTGAGCCAAAATTGTTTGAAAACCCAAATTCACATCCCCAATATTTTACGTCTGCCACTGTTTATCTCTGCTTATTCAATGCATGTTTTCACATATTTTCATTACACTAGGTGTGGTGGCGCTAGGATATGTTATATATTTCATGATATCTTTGGCAAGACTTTAGAAAATATGGATGCTTTAGGTGGACTATCTACACGAGATATCCTTACAGCAATCAGAAATGCCACGGTACGTTATGCGAATAAAACAATGGCGTGATTAGTTCAAGGGAGGTTTAGGTTTCTTCCTGCAGTCACACTGGAACGGACCTCTAGAGAGAACAGTTTAGAAGTGATAGAGCTATCCAGTATAATTTTGAGCGAACTTAGTTTAGTAGAACTATTCTACATATAGAAATATATAGAACTACTGTAGACATAGAAGTTTGTCTGTGCAGATGAAAATTAAATTGAGTTCATGCCTTTTCTAACACATTGTTTCTTTCCCTCTTTCATTTCAAGGGTCCACGCCCAGCGCTATTTGTACCAGAAATATCGTTCGAACTTCTTGTGAAACGACAAATTCGTCGCCTCGAAGATCCAGGATTACGGTGCGTGGAACTTGTCCATGAGGAAATGCAACGAATTATTCAACATTCCTTCGGTCACGTAAGTGTTATCGTGCTATAATTCGTGTAGTTATATCCGGTTTTGTACAAGGTTGTCACTCACAACTTTCTTGGACGATCGCAAGACGATAACAAATTCTTGGACTGACAACTTGCAACGTCTGTTGAGTCAACAACATTATAGCAAGTTATCAACAAGCTGGGAACAAGCAGTGCGAACATCTGATGACAAGTCTGCTGCAAGTTTGGTACAACTTGTGCGTTTTAACGTGGGGAATCAGTAATACCCTGCCCTTCTCTTCTTTGAACACAATTTAATATGATATCAACTGATATTCTCCAGGTGTTAGAAATTCAAAGATTTCCCTCCCTGCATAACAGGATAGTCGAAGTGGTCTCCGATGTTCTTTACAAGAGAGTGAAACCAACAAATGACATGGTAAGTCGTACTAAGTCCCACTGATCTCAAAATAAGACTAGATAGCGCAACCCAGCTGGCCAAGCCTTACCTTGAACAGTCAAGAAGATGTGGTTTATATAATTATGAACAATATTGATACGCTACTAACCTCCAGACGAAGAGCTCGAAACGTCGACGTTCTTGTTATATTTGCAGGTAGTTTGATCCTACTAACCCACAAGCATATCGTTTATCGCTACCTACTGTGCACTGGAACAACACATTCAAGATTTTGAACGGAATTGACTATCTATTTTGTCTTTTATCAGGTTGAAAACTTGGTAAAGATTGAGCTTGCGTATATCAATACAAACCACCCAGATTTCACAGACGGCGCTACAGTGGTCTCTGATTTTATCAAACATGAATTGGTATGGCCATTTTTATACTAGAGAGGACTTACTTGAATTGCATTATAATACATAATTCATGTCTTTCAGGAACAAGCATCGTCACGAAACAGACACAAACTGGCACCAAGTGAGGTACGTACAACTGAATCTTATGTAAGAAACTTTCCCTTATTGGTCGAATGTTACTTTAGGAGGAAACCTAAACTAAACTAACTTTATTTAGTAGAATCATACTAGTATACTATTGCAAATGCTGTAATTTGATTGGCTACGCTACTCGCTATCACCTCATAGAAATCTTGAGCTCATAATCTAATTGTTAATTATATTGTTCTAAACCGTTCTACCTAGAGATCCAGTAAGGGCCGTCGCTGGGCTCATAATCTAATTGTTAATTATATTGTTCTAAACCGTTCTACCTAGAGATCCAGTAAGGGCCGTCGCTTATGTATTCAGTATATATACAGTAGAATACTGTATATAAATACAAATACTGTATATAAATACAGGAGGAAAACAAAGTTTTAAATACCCAGGAAAAACATGCGGTGTTTAGTAGAGTCAAACTAGAAGCATTCTTCTCATATATGACTGAAGCGAAATTGCTATCAGACAACTGCATATTGTAGGAATCAAACACCACTCCCTGAGGATTCACTGAGGTGGAAAGCCTAGCACTAACCGTTGTGCCACCAACAGCTCAGAGACGATACAACAATCAGGTTTTACTTGTTAATAAACAAGTGTTTCTCGTTCTAAATAGGAACAGAAAGCACTTCCTGGAACGGAAGGAGAAGTTTCAACGACTACTTCTACCACGAGTCAAAATCCCTCAGCACAACCTTCGTCAGGCTTCATGTCCTGGGTTCCAGGTTTGAAACGAGAAACAAAAAGTAGCGTTCAAGCAACAAGTCAGGTCGATGGATCCTCTGTGGCAGCTTCTGCTGAGGTACTGTACTGTATATTTTGATGTATTCAGTAGAGAGATTTTGCAGAGTTTCAAGACGCTTCCAGCTTTCTCTGGGTAGGATTTTTGCTTTTCCCAACCTTCCTCAAAATAACTGGAAATTTTCCGACCTGTACGCTTTGCCTGGGTACGTTTGCCAGTTGACTATTTTGCTAGTCTAACTGAGTGCGGACTGTTGCTACTAATACTAGCCTGACTAGTTTAATCTAATACTTACTGCTTTGCAATGTTTTTCCACTTTCAACCTTCCTCAATGGCTGCAAACCTTCCCCACGAGTGGTACCCGCATACTCGCGGCTTTTTTGCAACTATTATAGGGTTTTGAAATACTATTATGTTTTTAAGTACTATAGTTAAAACATTAGTGGATGGTTTGTATGGCAAATGATTAAAATATACTGTCAGATACAATTGTTCTATGTAAAATGTTTCTTGTTTTTTAACTTGTTTTTAGAATATGATTAACAGTTCATACAAATCACAGAGAGAATTGTCTTCTCGTGAACAAATGGACTCAGCGTTAGTCCGTAAGTATACACTCTATGCTGTCTTTCTAAATTGTTTGCAAGTCTTTGGCACAGAGCTCTCCTGCAGTGTTGATCTCACTGTCACTGTGAAGTTTACTTTTTCAATTTTTTGTTTAGAGAAACTTATCAAATCCTACTTTAACATTGTCCGCAAGAACATCCAAGATAAGTAAGCAAAGTTATTTGTTAAGTTTTTTGCTTCGTTTTCAATGACACACTTTTCTGTATTTGAAATGTCTGTAATACACTCCTTTTTGTGTTTGATATATAACTTGTTCATTTACAACTATCTTTTGTTATTTATAGCATTCCAAAGGCAGTCATGTGTTTTCTCGTTAACTATGTTAAAGAAAAAATCCAAAGCGAACTTGTTGAAAAACTTTATAAGGTCAGTATCATGTCGAATGAATGGGTTTCACTGAGCACTATCGTGCAGCAGATCTATCCTGCAGAAGATCTATCGTGCAGCAGATCTATCGTGCAGCAGATCTATCGTGCAGCAGATCTATCGTGCAGCAGATCTATCGTGCAGCAGATCTATCGTGCAGAAGATCTATCGTGCAGAAGATCTATCGTGCAGAAGATCTATCGTGCAGAAGATCTATCGTGTAGAAGATCTATCGTGCAGCAGATCTATCGTGCAGCAGATCTATCGTGCAGCAGATTTATCGTGCAGAAGATTTATCGTGCAGCAGATCTATCGTGCAGCAGATCTATCGTGCAGCAGATCTATCGTGCTGCAGATCTATCGTGCAGCAGATCTATCGTGCAGAAGATCTATCGTGCAGCAGATTTATCGTGCAGCAGATCTATCGTGCAGCAGATCTATCGTGTAGAAGATCTATCGTGCAGCAGATCTATCGTGCAGCAGATTTATCGTGCAGCAGATCTATCGTGCAGCAGATCTATCGTGCTGCAGATCTATCGTGCAGCAGATCTATCGTGCAGCAGATTTATCGTGCAGCAGATTTATCGTGCAGCAGATCTATCGTGCAGCAGATCTATCGTGCAGCAGATCTATCGTGCAGCAGATCTATCGTGCAGCAGATCTATCGTGCAGCAGATTTATCGTGCAGCAGATCTATCGTGCAGCAGATCTATCGTGCAGCAGATCTATCGTGCAGCAGATCTATCGTGCAGCAGATGGTGGTCATCCTGCAGTTATCAGAGTGAGAAAATTGTCTTGCTATTGGAGACAGTATATATAGAATTGAAATATTAAGTTTAATTTGAAGTGAAAGTTAAACTGCGAGCATTTCAGAAGTTGACCACCATCTGCTGCCTCGCGAAGCAGAAAGCCACTAAAGTATACAAAACGATAAAATATTTTTTGAATATATTTTTTCCTTTAATAAGACTGAGGAATTTAATCAGTTACTGGAAGAATCGGACGACATCCATAGACGAAGACAGGAGGCGACAGAAATGCTTAAGGTATTTTATGAAAATTGACTTGTTCGAGAAATAAATGTTAGTGCTTTTTGTGGATGGAAATCCCGAACGAAAACTAAATACAAACAGGGAGCAGTTTGTGAAACAAAGTGGAATAATGCGCTCTCCGGCAGGACCTGTGTCGAACCTCGCCGTGTCTCCATCGTATTTCGCTGCAGCTGAATAAATGGATATCCTAAGTAGATATCCCACGCAGGATTGTACCCATTTTAATTTGGGTTGAAAATGGTCGAGGTTAACAAATTCGATCGTTTGTTTTGTAGAAGTATCTCCGAGAAAAAATGCATTTGACTCAGTTGTACAGTTATCTCTAAAATGGCTAGCAATTGTATCTGTATGCATGGGCTTCAAAAATTTGAACATAGACATAGAACAACTCTCTCTCTCTTCCTTCTCTAGCCTTTTACAAAATCATATAGTTCAGACCCTTTTACGTAAACCTGAAACGCTGAAATATACGGTATAATGCTGCATGGAAACAGGATTTACACCACGTATCTTGAACGTGTGGTGCCAATGTAGGAAGTGTCGATACAATAAGCGTCTGGTCTTTAGGGAGCGAGTCATATAGAGATACATATAGAGATAAATCCGGGCGGGTTCTGGTGTGATGGATGTGCTTTTTGTTCTTTATTTTAGGCTCTGCAGAAAGCCGGACAAATAATTGGTGAAGTCAGGGACTCGCAACTTTGGTAACATTAAGACCGGCCAGGATATGATCATATGATGTAGTTTAACAAACAATGTAGGATAAATAGAAAGGAACTCAATAAGTTCGAAGATAATGTTAAATCATTGCATGAAAATCGGAAATATGTAATATTTAACTTTATGGTATAAATAGTATCGTTTTAAAACTATACAAAAGCTGTAAAATAAGACGGTCTGGCGTTAGACAAAGTAATTAAAAATAGTATGTCTTGGATATGTGACTATATCATTATGAGCAGGCTTTGTAATTTGTTGAGATAAAAGATCGAAATTCGCTTTGTTCCAAAGACCTAACAATTTTTGAGATGAAAAGGTTTGGTGTTTTGAAAATGCCAATCACGAAAGGCGAAGTTATATTTCACGGAACGATTTTCAACGATATTACACGAACTTTGATTGGTTCTGGATGTAAACAACGGGCAATTTTCATATACGGAGCAGTTCCATCTATTTAATAAAAAACAAATTATCTTGACTGTCAGGGGTTGGATGGCAATTGGGACGTAAGTTCTGTGTTCAACCCCTGCCAGGCTGTCTAATGTATGTAACTAATTTGTATGTAACTATGTAAGTAACGTATCTATTGCCAAATTACTAAACTAAACTAGGGGGGGGGATATGGGGGGAACCGTAACCGAGCTATTCCGACCAATTCCGATTGGCTATGCCGATTTGTAATTGTTTCTTAAACCAACCTTAACCATATTCAGTCCCAGCTAGCATTCGCGATTCAGTCACTCAAGGTAAGGCGAATTCATGTCGGAATATTTTTCATATAAGAACTATTATGAACTGCATGTTATGCAATATGTTATGCTATTCTCTTGTCAGAATATTTACTGTAGAAGAAGATTTGATCTATACTTGGGATAAGGTAGACTTGCTCCAGTGCGAAAATGCGGGCGGAAGGAAATTAAGGCAGACGGCGGGCGGGCGGGACGCGATAAAATTGGAAGAGGAGAGACATATATACTCCCCCTACAGCCTAGTCCTAGTCGTTCTACAGCTTGCACAACATGAATGGATATGACTGGGACCCTAGGTATGACGTCAGTTAGCTGTGAGGTACCCCTACGTACCCCTATGAATCAAGTATAGTTAACAACGCGCGAGAGAGAGCCTAGGACTAGGCTGCTCCCCCTATAAGAGACAGACTTGGAGCAAGTCTAGGGATAAGGTTGTATGAGCCTTGAACTTGTCAGCAAATCCAGTGAATCACATACGTCAAGAGAAGAATCGGATTCCACAAATCGGATCTTGTGAACAGACGCTTCACTCTTCCAATAGAGAGCTTTAGCAAACACAACGCGACGTCAAAGAGGACGTGAAAATGGCGTAAAAATGGCGTGGGCACATCCATAGATGGGCATATCACGCCATTCTTACGCCATTTTCACGTCCTCTTTGACGTCGCGTTGTGTTTGCTAAAGCTGTCTAATATACCCTCTGGGACTGTCAAGAAAATCGTATCACTATTTCCGCTCAACCAATCAGCACGAGGCTATAGTTGAATCTGATTGGCTAATCATCAAAACCTGTCGAATTCTCTTGACAATGAAAGTTTCTTGAGTATAGGCAAATGTTTTCATTTACAACTGTTCATCCTTAACTCTTAAGCCTGTTTTCCACTTCAACCGTATCGTAGCGAAACGCGTATTTCTTTGTTTCCTGAGCACTCGGGTAGAACTAATGACTTCGACACAAAAGAAAATGCTTGTACGTTTGAAGTGGAAAACGGCCTTAACTTGCCCTTAAATTAGATGCGAACGACGGTATATATACTAGAAATTACCACTGAAAATTACTCGAAAATAACCTTATTTGAAATAACACTAAGTATAGCAGAAGAGAGTTTAACTGAACACTTGAAAAGCAGGCGCACAATGGGGATTTTCTATGCGCCTGCAGTTAATGCCGTCAGCAGGTTTAAAAATTCGATAACGTTGAACTTAGTGTAGTATAACTTTACAGTATAGTCTTACAGTATTATATAAAAGTAGCTACAATTGCAGGTTACATTTTGATTATAGAAATACTTTATGGAGTACAATGAGCTACTCAGAGCAAAGAAGTACCTAATCAAGTTGTACAGCAGAATTCTGTATGTAATTCTTATTTGTATTTTAATAAGGTACCTTATTATAGAATTACTGTTTAAATGCAAGATGGCCAAGACCCCTTGCCCCTGACTGGAAAGTGTGGAAATCACGATATCGGTTGCACGATAAACTTTCCAGAGGCCAAACAAAGTTGGTTCCATTGGGCCATTCCATTTAATATAGGCACCCCCCTCCCCCCCTAATGAGGGGTCTGGATATCTAGCGGGGGGGGTGTCTTTTGGTGTTTTAGTGATATCCAAGGGGGAGAAAACGATATCCTAAAGGGGTACTTACGATATCCTATGGGGCAACTTCCCAAAAATGTATCCAAGGGGTTCCAAATTATTTTTATCGTAAGGGGGCAATGAACGGACCCCTCAATAGGGGGGGTGCCTATATTAAATGGAATGGCCCATTGTATTTAATAATGCATATAACCACATATCACAACAACGAAGTGCTCTTGACGTTTGACCTCTGCCTGCACAAAATATAAACAAGGAAGTTAAGAAGGGGTTATTAACCCATTAGCTGGCAATGTACCCAGATGACCCTACTTTAGTATTTTACTCTGCCTAACATCAGACGATTTTACTCGTCAGTGATAGTCATAGTGAACTGCCAGTTAATGGTTAAGGACTGAAATTTGCAGCAACAAAAGGGTTGGAACATGCCAGAAACCTAAATTCACAGTCCTCATTGTTAAATTGTCAGCCATTATTGTTACAGCTTGTACACTCAGATATTTGGGGTTGCCGATCTTTGCCGATATAGTGTATCGTGAGAGTTTGCATGAAAGTTTTATCAACTCTTATACCCCAGTCAAACAAGAACAAGAGTAAGAGTAAGGTGCATGAGAGTCAATAAGAATTGGCAGTCAAATGTGCAACCGGCCTGATCAACTCTCATCGAGCCTCATTTACCAGGACTTTATACATTCTCTTTTTGCCTACTCTAAATGTTGGCTTGACTGACATTAATATATCATAGGATATTAACACTGTTTGATCAACAGCATTGTCAACATTGAACATCAAAAATGGAAACACAAGTCCCAATTCCAGTCTCTAATAAAAAGTGTTTAAAAAATAAAGCAACTGGTAGAAATGCTGAAAAGACTGTACATACAAAGAGAAAATTATCTGCAAATAATTCTGAGGAAAAACATCTGATAAACAAAAGTAAGAAACAGAAAGCAAATGACAAAATTAAGGCTAAAGAAGAAGTAGTTTGTGAGAAATCTATGGGAAGATCCATTGTTGATGTTAAAAAATCAGATGAAAAAGAGATTGCAAAAGAAGGCAAGAGAAAGAAACCAACTGGTAAAGCACAGAAAGTGGTAATTACGTATGCAGTAGCTGACAAATCAACCAGTCAGGAAAGCTCTGATGAACAATTGCCATTGTCAGAAATTGCAAAAAGAAAGAAAGCAGAGGGAAATATCAAGAAAAATCTTCGTATAGAAAGCAAGGCTAAAAAACATTCATCTTCAAGTCGGATAGGAAAGCCAGTTGAGGGAATAGTTAAAATAGTGAAGAGTGCTTCAGATTTGCAAAATCCTGTTAAAAATAACAATAGATCGCATTTGAAAGGGACAAAAGAAGCTTGCCCAACTCTCAAAGTACGAGAGAAAGCAATAAATGAAACAAATGTTGATAAAATTTGTTCAACAGACTTTAATGAGACATCAAAAACAGATGCGAAAAGCAATCCTTCAGGCAAAAGCAAAACACCTTCAGCTATAAAGCATAAGAGAATCGTCAAAGTTTATGAAGCCACTAAAGGGAACCATTTGGTAAAAAGTGAACGGAATTCTCTGCTTAAAACACAGTTATATGAGAAAGAGAAGATTTATCTGGGAAAAGAACAAATTGAGGGACATCTTTCTGTAATGTCTGAGGAAAGAAAAGTTGATGAAAGAAGTATTCAAGATTTTGAAGATTCAGGAGAGGATGGAGACGAGTCTGAAATGGATTGGGAGGATGTTGCAGGTATAGCTAAACTAACTCTATTTATACTGGATAGCTCTATCAATTCTAAACTGTTCTCTGTAGAGGTCCAGTAAGAGGTATCATTGTTGATGAGCATCTGGAGAAAACTTGTGGTGTTAGGTTGAGTCAAACTGGGATCATTTATTTTGTGTTGTAGAAGTGTCTGGCATATTTGATGACAAAGTTGCAGAATGTGAAATTGACAATGCACCATCCACAAGTAGCAATGTTGAAGTCACGATCCAAGTGCCAGGGAAGAAGAGCAAATGTGGCAGACCGTATGTGATTGACATTTGACTATAATTATATCATTTTACTGGTCATGTGTATTTATATAGTTAGTTTTGTATATAAGGTGGCTTTCACTAAGCACTACCATTAATCAGTAGATTATGGCATAATTATGGTCAACCTGCAGTTAATTCAGAGCAATAAACAGTGTTTAGTGTTCGTGGCCAATAAATAAATAAAGGAAAGAGAATCTGATATAGTTCAATTTTCTTGCTCATGTAAGTGTTAATACCAGTACCTCTGGGCCAGTTGTATAAAACTCTTAATCATTTCTGATAATCTGGTTAACTTTCACCCCAACTTATAATCGTTAACTTTAACTACTTTTTATATAACCCCAGCTCCAAATATTGATCACCAAACGCTGCCCTGAATGCTTACTGAAATTCACCTATAATAATTGTTCGTGATAAGATTTTTCAATCATGACAAATCTTTCAGTTCCCAAGAGGAAATAAGAAAATGGTTACAGCGAAAAATCAACCGAGTGAAAAAGGAAGGCCAGATTTCTACACACAAGGTAGGTTTAACACTACATTTTATATATTTGATCAAAGTGATTGTCGCAACTTTCAAGTACAGTCTAACTGTGATTGATCGCCTCGACTGTTAGCAGGTAAAGGAATATAATGGTGTGTCTTCTCAGCAGGCATCTCTAAAAAAATTTCCAAAGTTTCTATAATATTGTAGAGGTGTGTCTTCAATACTTAGAGGTTTCCACTCCGTAGAGTGTTTGTTAAAGAGGTTCAACAATAAAAATATATATTTGATTTTTATTACTTCGTTTTAAGGTTCATTTGTTGGCACTGTTGGCCATAGGATTGAAAAAGAACGAAATGTGCAACAACTCGCTTGTACAGGTATAGCAATTTTATTGAAATTGGGCAATTTCTAGCTCCTTTAAAGTCGACTTTAAAGTCCTCTACTATCTCAAATGGCACAGGCAAGCATATTACACCATATACTGTATTTGTAATGACTTCAAATCTTTTAGGCAGTTGGTCTATCGATTCTTCCTAATGTGTTCACTCAACGTGATGATTTGAAGACTTGGGATGTTCCATTTCTCACAAGAGTCACAACTTGGTAAAATATAAGGTTTAGCTTAATTGATTCTTTTTCATAAAGTCTACAAGGGCCGAAAATCCTCGAGGGTGAGGGACGCATGCCCGTAACTTTTTGAATATTTGTAATATAATCTATAGTAGATTACGTCTGTTGGCCAGATCCCCACTTTTTGGACTGGCATCAAATACAAGACTACTACAATTATATCATGAAAATAATTAAAATGATTTTCTCACGCCAATTAAATTCATTTTAGGATGAAAAACAAGGCACCAAATCCAGGGGAAATTCATACAGGACACTCCGAGGTAACAGAGGAAATTTCAGAGTCCAGAAATATTAAACCATTCACTTTAAGAAAAAATAATTTTGCTGCCGAACAAATACCGATTACAAATTATAATAAGGGTTAAGTCGTTTCAACCCAAGACAGTTTAATGTGAAACGTTCTCCAAGCACCTTTTACCATTTTAGGCCACGTATCTGATGAGAGTTTTAGAAAAGAAAGTTTATGTAAGTTCAACAGAACAATGGTCATGTTGTTTTTGGAAAGAAACTCCATTGTCGAGAGACTCTGAGTCTTTGTTTTCTTTTGCAGTTACTTATAGTTATCCTTCGTGCTTTGGGTTTGTCTGTCCGTCTGGTTATGTCACTACAAGTAAGATTATACTTACTAAGATTAAGCCCTGACTTCAAGCCCTGGGCCTGGTCAAACGAGGGTGAGAGTTGGCAAGCGAGAGTTTTATCAACTCTTATGCCCCGGTGTCACAGCGGATTTGCCCCCCCCCCTCAAAATGGACCCCCGGTCCATATCCGCTAGCGGGTCTGTGGGGGTCTATATCCGCTAGCGGATTTGGACCCCTCTCGCGGATTTGGACCCCCATCAATTCAGTAACTAACATGATTTGAGCGAATCTGAAGGCGAGTGGCTCTGCAACGAATGTAAACCACCAACTCCTAGCGTAAAACGCTTGTGGTAGAAATAACGTGGTAGAAATAACGTTGAGACATTTATCGTGTGCTCTTGTTAATAAAAGTCGTGTAAACTTTCCATTCGAAATCGAAACGTCAGTTGTTTACTTTTATATCGTACAAGTAGTGTTTAGCCGAATGCCTAATTAGCCGATTATTCAGACTTCATACTCAGGACAAAATATATCTGATTTCATAGGGGATCCATTTCTGCGGAAGGGGGTACATATCCGCTAACGGATATGGACCGGGGAGTACAATTCCGCGGGAGGGTCCAAATCTGCTGTGACATCGGTCAAACACGAACAAGAGTTGAATGAGAGTTTACTGGATATTATCGCGCGTACCGGTCAAACGAGCAAAAACTCACATCATCTCTGATTAAAATTTGATCCAGCTCAAGGTTGATGAAGTCAACAATATTTGAATCTTTCAGGTTTTGAGCAACAAATTGGAAGATATTAACAAAGTGAGTATGCCCATATCGACGTATTAAGGATCTTGCAAGAATTATTGTCCTATTCAATCTTATTATTTTTTCCCAACTTTAGAGCACGAAAACAGAATCAAAGCAAAATAAAACGCCTGGCAAAACTAAACAAACAAAGCCTACAACAACACCAAAACAACCGGCAAAAAAGCAATCGAAATATACACCAAAGGAAACTTTATTAAATAAACTTAAAAGCAAGTCAACTGCTGCAAAAACGGGCAATCCGTCAACAAGTAGAAGCTTAAGGAAAAAGGCAAAAGATTACATAGCCGAAACTAAAAGTGAATACTTTAGCGAAGCAACGACATCGACTGAAAACTTCTCTTCCGAAATTTGGTCCAATTTGTCAGATGATGAAAATGATTTTGAGATTCCTCTTAAGACACCAAAACGAGGCAGTGCACCAAAGCGAGGTAGATTCCGTCTCGTGGAGCCTCTTCAAGATGCGCCTGCAGGTGGTGAGACCAGCGGTGTAATAAAGAAAGGTTATTAAATATGTATATATATAGACTCAACCTCGTACCAGGCCCTGGGTACGAGGTTGATATGGACTGTGTTTATGTATTATACATCTCCATGTGCGTAGTTTCACTTTCATTCTAAATTAGGTAGTGATATTTGGATCGAAGTTTATCTCGAGAAGGAAAAGAGATGGATATGTAAGTCGATGTTACTATATATATAACTAGAGTAATAATGTATTTATGGTCTATGGGCTATGTATTTATATGTAGGGCAATACTGTCATTTGCATCTAAGGATGAACAGATAAAAACATTACGTTGTCTATTACGTGGAACTACAATTTTTGTCAAGAGCATTTGACAGGCTGTAATCTGATCTGCCAATCATGTTTAACAAGCTTCATGTTGATTGGCTGAAACCTTAAAACGCTTGTCGCAAACATTGAAGTTCCACATTAGACATTGACAATGTTTTGATCTGCGAGTTTTCATCTTAGATGCAAATGCCGGTATCTTGAATGTTTCAAAGATATTTTGGACATTTTCTAGGTATAGACGGTGACATATGCAGTGTGAACCAGCCAGAAGAATGTGAAAAACTGGCGACGAAACCAATCAAATATGTCATGGTCTTTGACGATGGTAATTGCAAGAAATGAGCGATATTTTTGGCGTTCTGTATAAATAGTCACCAAGAATATTCCAAGATAATGTGAAGGGTTTTTACCTGAAACCTCATGGATATAGTTCCATCCACGAAGAAACCCTTTACATTGTGTTCTGTCAAGCGAGATGCTCACAAATTTAATTTACAAAGACTGACACCCGGTCGAAAAGTAGTTTATTAGTATACAGTCGTTAGTTGGATACAACTACAATGTATAGACAGAATTTTTGTTTTCTAGATTTTGTTTCCTTATCAGAGTGCTCAATCAAAGATGTGACGTGTCGCTATGCGAGTGGTTGGCTGACTACCACGCCAAAATTGAGAGTCGATCCTGATTGGTTGACGGAAACGATGAACTTTTATCGAACTAGTAACCTTGTAAGTTACTTTTTCAGTTGGTAATAAAGGCCATGTTTCTCGAGGCAATTTTTGCTGCAACTTGAAACGCAATTTCGGACACAGAGCGATGTTAGGTAAAAAGTATATTCGCAAAGAAATTGTGAGCGTAAATCTCGTTTTACTTTGCCGATATTTTTCTTACTAAATATGTCCAGAAGGCAACAAAGAAATGAATGAGAATGATAAATATCGGTGAAGTGAAACGCGGACCATGTTCACTGTTTTTCTGTACGTACATTTCTACATAACATCGCTTTGTGCAGAAATTCCGTTATAGGTTGCAGCAAAAATTGCCTCATGTAACTTGGCCTTATATGTAAAACTTATGAAAGGTTACGTATATAATTTAAAAGTAAAAAAACGAATATTATATACAATGCAGAGTAAATATTTTGTTAAGAATCACTGTATATTTTCGTCTTCATTTCCTGACAAGATTAAACCACTCTAACTTTCCAATTATTTTCATTTATTACGTAACAGAAAAGAAACAAGAAAGAAGATTCGTTTCTGAAAGGTAGATCCAAGACGAAGTGTACAAACAACTTTAAAACCAAGTGTGGTTTTTGAATTTTGAGAATTAAACATTTTTTGAATATTTCACATTGATGGTATAGTTATTGTATTTTTACAGCTCGACTTCTTCGAAAACCACTCCCCCAAACCGTCTCAGAATATAAGAATCATCCTTTGTAAGTTGGAAAATCTATCTTTAAGATGTATGCACGTTCCATTTTTGTACATATATAGAATCATAAGTACAGTATATATAGTCTCGCTTTTTTTGTGCTTTAATATATAGATATGTCCTGAAGAGACATTTGTTGAAATTTGAAGGTGAGCATTAGTGAATTTGATTATATACAATACTTCTTGGTTTACCGCGCAAGTAATCAATTCGTTTCATAAATTATCCTTCATAGGTTATCATAAATTTTGTTTTCACAAATCATTAACAAAAAATATGGAAATTACCGTAATCTCTCTAATAAGCCCCTGATTTTTTTATTTTCTTTACATATTGTACCGTGCTTGAACATAAAATTATTATCATTTTACGGAAAAATAAATAAGCCCCTCCTCTCAAATAAGCCCCCCTCTCCAATAAGCCCCCCTCCAAAAGTGCCTGAAAAAATAAGCTCCCCGCGGGGGATTATTAGAGAGATTACCGTACTTTAATAAAGTTCTTTCAAATGCTTTCTTTATCTAGCAATTTATCCCGAGTCTGCAGCTACATTGGGATTTTGTCGTGGCGAGGCTGTTTACTCGCGTGATTGTGTTCATACAGTAAGTTATCATGCATTTAAACTTTTTATATCAGTGTATACATTCATTGCAGCATCCTTCTTTTTACTGTATTACACTGGCAATACGTGGTATTTCTATGTGTTTTATTCTATTACATGCACCAATTGAAGAATCCTGCTGTATATACGATTAAATATTACTATATAGTGTCGTCATATTGATCTGAAAACTAATTGAATATTGGTTAAAAGGAGGTCGTTGTTGTAAATACATACATTTCTATTCTTTTAGCTCCATACTCGAGAATTATGGATGAAAGAAGCTCGAGTTGTAGAAGTAAGTGAATCAATATTTACCTTAGCTATATATATAGTTGTGCTAAAAAGGCACTTTGTCGTAGTTTTACGGTATAATTTTCACTTGAAATGACACTTGGTATGCGGCTCATGAATATTCTTTTATGGTCATTTTAGACCGGAGAACAGGCGTATAAAATTGTCAAAGGAAGGAAAAGCAGAGTAGGTTCCTCGACCGTAAAATACTGTAGCAGTAAACTTGAGAATTTAATCAAATTTCTGACATAGTTCTCTGTGTTTAGAGGAAGTTGTTAGAAAATGTGGGTGAAGTGAAAGCGGAATTATTCGGAAGATGGCAAACTGCAGATTATATTCCACCTCCGGTAGTTGATGTAAGTCAGATTGTTTTCATGTATTAGACATTTAGATACTAAATTCCAGATCTTTCACTGACAGAGACTCGATCTCGAATCATCATTCTGATTTTAGGGGAAAGTACCAAGGAATGAATACGGCAATGTAGAATTGTTCAAGCCCAGCATGTTGCCTGCAGGCGCCTGTCACATTCAAGGTACTGTATGTTCTGTTAAGCCCGGGTCAAAACGAGGATGAAAGTAGATCATGCAGTGTTGTGACTCTCATATTGTGTCTTTTTTTCTGCTGTTTCTAGTCCCAGGCATCCATCGTCTTGCTCGTAAACTGAATATTGATGCGGTTCCTGCTGTCGTTGGCTTTGAATTTCATGGCGGGTTCAATCATCCAATGTAGGTGACTGTTCATTTGAGCTTAACCAGGAGACTCACTTGAGTAGATCCGCATGGCTTTTTAGTTAATTCATATATACTGTATTAAAATCATTGTGTGTAAATGTTCATATGAGAGCCAGCCTAGCTAGATGGAGTTTCACATAAGCAAATTAGAAATTCACATTGGAATTTGAGTAACATATAAGTGATCCTTCCCGCTCAGAGAGTCTTCTGGCCAACGGGCAACGGGGCTCATATAAATACTATACTTGAAGGTTTGTAGTATCAAACTTAGACGTTTCGAGCGATGGTCCCTTGTCTGGAGTTAGGATCCATATAAATTAGCTTTAAATGACTGGGCAACAGCAAATATGACGTGCTTCGTGTATATGGATAAACTCCATTAGTGTACAGGCGACACGTTTCTGTATTTTTTCACGTCTTGGTTGCTGTCCTCTTGTTGCCGTCTTTGATCTTATCGTTGTTTGATCAACCTTTTTAGTATCGACGGGGTGGTGGTAGGTGAGGAATACAAGGAACAATTATTGCTAGCATGGGATAAAGAGCAACAGGAAAAGATTCAGCGGGCACAAGCTGTAAGTACTTGTAACAATAATATCATATCTTTAACCTCTATAATTATACAGTATGTAACACTGGTGACGTCATGAATCTACTTATATCTAACCTAACCCACCCTGTTAACAAACCTTGCCAGAGGAAATCTTAATACCTCGATAAAACCCATGACTTTTGGGCAGAGAGTTGACTGACTCTTTTCACATAAATGTCTTGAGTCTGTAACGAGAATCGAGCCGACAGAGATGAAAGGCGCTTGAAGAGTAATTTTGTCATGTGAGCAAAGCGTCATAATTGTTTTTATGTGTGTTTAGAACATGTAGTAGTATTAGATATCTATTATTTCTATGGTTTAGAAACGTGAAAAACGAGTGCTTGATAATTGGACTCATCTTGTCAGGAGTTTGCGTATCAGAGAGAGACTTAAACGAAAATACAATGTAGAGGTAATTCATTCAAAGTCTTCTTGCTCTATGTGTTTTGTTCATCCACATCTATGTTCAGGCTAGTTATACCTCAGTCAAATGAGTGCTATCAATGTTCTCCATGAAAAAGCTATGGGCAAATGGTGGGAATCAAACTTGTCTCGTAATCTTTCATGTAGGACGATGTTGTGCCGAGAAGCAAAGCTAAAAATGATAATCCCGAGGAAACGGAAGATATGACTGACATATCGTTATATTGGCCTTTGAATAAACAAGGTATTGTTTAAGATGGTGATATATCAGTGGTTCCAAGATTGTATAGGCAAGATTCACTAAGTTGGACAGTACAGCAGATGTTGTCAAACTCTAAAAGAACATCTATATGTATTGACGTTGTGTTTGGTGGCAAATACATGTAATGAAACATTTTGCATTCATTTGCTCGCTCTCAAAAAGAGTGTCAATACATTTGAAGTTGACCACGATGTGTAACACTGTATTAAACACTTAACTGAAACCCTCCTATAATACGATAAATTTTTTTTATTTCAGAGGGCAAAACGGCTCGAGATGACGATGGACATTGTCACGTGTTTCTACCAGACAATCACGTGCAAGATCCTGTCACGGGTGAATGGAGCAAGACATGTGCTTGTGGATTGAAGGAGCCGCTTGAAAAATTGTGAGAATGTTGTACTGGTAGGATGTTAAATTCACGAGTTTTTATTTCTTTATTTACATTGCGATTGGTTTCGCTAGACAATGTAACATCGACGTAGTATTTTGTCGCTTTAAGAACTAAGCACTTAGATTAATAATAATTACATAAATTGTTTTGTTACTTTCCAAAAAACTGTTCAGCAATACGGTACGAACAAGATGAACAAGTAATTTCTGAATATGAAGTTAGAACATGTTTCTATTATTGTTAACATGAATTGTTTTGTTAAATATTAGTTTAAAACAACTTAGGAATATTGTACCATGTCAACAGCGATAATGACAAAAAATACTAATATATTTCATCAAATTTCAAATTAAAAATGTGAAGCATTTTGCAAATAACTTTCGCAAACTCATTCTTAATTCATGAGTAAAACACAAAGCAGATCCGCACCGTGTCGTTGTCTTGATACCACGGTAATAAACGTCCATAAATCAACTCGAATTTCGCCTTGAATTTATCTTTAAATTATAATATAATAACATTATAATAAACAACTTGAAGTGTATGATATAAGTTCTCAAACGAACGAGTATTTAATACGATGCTGATTTCCTTTGTGTAAAATTGCTCATGAATTATTAATGAGTTTAAAAAATATTAAATGTAAACTCGTTATAAGATAAATTACTCTAAACCGTAGCAATAAAATGTCTAAAAGTCGAGCTTATAAACACTGACCAATTTTTTGACGGAAAAGAAAAGACCGAATATGGTGCTAAAAAATCCAATAACAATAATGGACACATCAACCACATAGCCCACATTGGTCATTTCGCTTCTCATCAGATTGAGATGAAATAGCGCGGGGAAGACTAGGACGAGTGCGACCGCTGACACACTACCGACGACCGCCATCAGAAGTGAAAACTCTGGCACCATAATGGCGGCCGTTACCGACAACAACACGAGCAACACCCGAAGACTTGAATTCACACATAACTCCTTGTTGGAGAGCTTGTAATCTTCTGTGGAGTGACAAGGCGGAATTATTCGCAGATTCCATTTATCGATGATATTGATGAGCGCAAACGAAGGCAACGCGTAAGAAAACATCCCGTTAAATCCGAGAAATGTATCGATTGCTGACTTGAGCGGGCCATATGGTAGATTCTCAGAAACCTCCTGCATTGTTTCCGTTTTAAAAGTGAAAACAGCCAAAGTACCGAACGCGACCTTGAAAACCATCGCAATCGCATAACAGATATTCATAACAAGCGGGAATCTTTCTGGGGACTTCATTTTCTCTTCAACTGATGGTAGATAGGGGTGGGAAACAAAACTAAATAGTATAATACACCAGGCAATTGGGAAACCCTCGGGGTTGAAGAAAGGTAAGGTATCAAGGTCCCAGGTACGATATTCCGAGATACTATACCCTATAGTCGAGGTAAAGACGAAGAGTAGGGCAAAAACACTGAACATGCTAAGCCAGGAGATCCGAGAGAGATCGTTGATGAAGACGGTTGGGAGGACCAGGATTCCTGCAATGGCAGTCCAGCAAAATGGCCGGAGTACGGGATGAGGCCAGATGTCATTCAGGAAGTCGGAGATGAGAAGCAGATAGAGGACTAGGGCCGAGAATAGATGAAGAACCTGAGCACAGCCAACTATAGTCTTACCATGGCTTGGCCAGCAGTGTTCACCTAAAGGAAATTGTGGAGCAATTGTTATGATGCAATAAGCATTGTTTTGAACAATAGGTTCATTGTTCTGACACAGTAGCCATTGTTTGGGGAAATATGGTCATTGTTCTAACAATAGCCATTGTTTTGAACAATAAAGTCATAACAATAAAGTCATTGTTCTGACACAATATATACCTACCTAAGTCTGCATAACCTTGTCGAACTCTGACTTTGACACCCCGTTGTTTCGCATACAAACAATCAATAATTAACTTTCCAGTGTAGTTGGTAAGTAAAGCGACAAACACCATGGCAAATATGGAAGCATAACCTCCCTGACTTATTGCATAAGGAATACCTAGGGTACCTGTGCCTAGAATAGAAAAAGCGAAGAGTGCCGTCAATAGCTGGGTTTCACTAAACACTATCATGCATCAGATGGTTGTCAATCGGCAGTTATCAGTGAGAAAATAACGTTAATTCTTCTCATTATATGTAGTGGTAGCTTCTCCTACACACACATATCAATTAAGGCTACAAACGAACTTTCTATTTTGGTAAACGAACTTTCTATTTTGTATTTTTGTGGCTTCAGTGGCACTCCTAAGGTACCTCCATTGGCCTCCCCCTACCAACCGTTTCCCACCGTCCTCGAGTTGGCAGTCAAATGAGAGAGTGGGTTACAACTCTTGTTTCACGTTTACACAAACTTGCACACGGTGAAGACAATGAATTTTTGGTGTAATAAAGCAATCATCCCGAATATCATCATCAGGTCAAATTCGTTGTTAAACGTGCTGTTGAAATATTATGAAGCAAAATTCAAAAGATTTGTGTAAGGTGAAGTTGTAAGGAAAATACTAGCTCATTGTAGACACTTTGAAGTTTGCGGAGTTTCCAGATTGGATATACACAAAGAGAAACGGGAGTTACATCTTAACGGGAGTAACATAGTTTATAGATAAGATTCGCGTCCTCTTTTGTTTTAGTCCCCTTATATCCAACTGAAATCCTTTGATAAATACGAGATAAGATAACCCAAAACAGCCTATACGGCTTGAATGTTTTTGTCACGCACAATTCTACGGTTGCTTAGTAAAGTAAAACTAAGTTTAATACAACAAGATTGTCACATGTGTCCCAAAGCAATAGAAACTAAACAGAACTAGGATAGGTCGATCTGAAATAAGCAAAAAATATTTTCAATTTAAGTGCATGCATGCACCAAAGTTCGTAATCTTCACTAACCACACCTAATTAGTTAATAACGTAATTACTTTCAATTATCTGCTGCCGGTTTTTTAATAATTTGCGGTCGCAGGGTTGTATTTAGTTCCCACCATACAATAACACGATTTTAATCTGTTTTTAAACTTTCCAAGAGTTAGAAATACGTTATAATTATGAACTTAGAACTTCAAAACAAACTGGAAATTATAATTAAGTTTATATGTTCTAGTAAACTATACTAAAGTAAAATGTTCGATTTTTTTCAATTTAAAAGGCTGCTTGCTAATTTCAGGCGTTCTGAATCAAAATATTTGTGTTTCAGTTCTGGCTTCTTGTCTATACATTTAAACATACTATATAAGAACGATTCTCGACTATTTTGTCCGATATTTAGTTTACTTTTCTCTTTGTTTTTAAGCTTAGTTCTCGACAACTATTATGGCAATAATTAATTATGTTATGTTGCTTGTCATCTACGATGATATATATTGACTCATTCACCGTTCTAAACAATTAATTTCAATTATCAAAATAATTTAGAAACTCCGTATGAGGCCGAGCAAATTAAATCACACACATGCTGCATGCATGAGATATAAAACAATCTATGGGCCTTAACATGTTTATACAAGAGGGTCCTAACAGGGCTCTTTGTATGTCAGCTTGAATTAATGGCAATTGCCTGGTGTCGGTAAAATATTTGGTTCATCTTTTGTCAGCTATTACTGTACTGATCAGTTAAGTTATTTTGTAAGATGTCAGTTCCAACTTGCAGTTTCATCGTTTGTCAACTCTCCGTTAAGATATTTTGTAAGATGTCGGATCCAAATTGATGCTTCATCATTTGTCAACTATCATTTAAGATACTAGTTTGTCAGTCAAAAATACGAGCAAATGTCATTTTTCAGTTAGCTGTCAGTAATATATTTTGTTAGATATTAGCAATAAGTTAACCCGATCCAGACCTCTTACCTCAAACCTCTTACCTTGTATTAAATTTGAAATATTCCATCCAGCTTGCAAGCTCGATGTGGTTCCTTTACTCTCTTCAGAGAAGACTTCCCCATCGTCATCTTCTCCTTCTTGTAATAACTTCGTATCCTCCTTGCTGTCCAACTCGTCTTCTCCCGTCGCTTCGACATCGTAACTAGCGGATTGTTTGTTTGCTTTTGGAGCTGTCGGACTAGTCGCCGTACTTTCTGCTCTTCCCTTGGCTGGCTTTATAAGCCCTTCTTGCTCAGAGTCTGATGCTCCTGAAACGAATTTGACAAGAGAGTCCTTAATGTCATGGAAATAAGAACTATACTTCTTCTGTTCGTTTGGTCTTGCCGGTTCGTTTTGTTTCCTTGTAGTGCTAGGTGATCTTCTTGGCGAGTGTTTGGTCGGAGATTTTTGCGCATTCTTGCTGTTTTGACGTTCAAATTTAGGCACATGTTCATAAACCCGGGCTGTGGGTTTCTTATTTGCTCTGAAAAGCGCCTTCACTTTGTAGGTAAAGCTCGCGAACGCCGCAGCAATATTCATATTTGTGTCTGCTAAGGTACCACACCGCCACCCTTGGCGAGCCACAGTGAACCACTCATAACTGCAACTGTGCAAGCCAAAAACAAGTCCATACTTTGACAGTTTTTGTGAAAATAAAGCTAGTCAGAACTCGTGAATTATTAACAACATGCTGATGACGTGGCCCGCCTGATGCGATATATACCCCGACCAGATTTAAATCCGCTTACATTTGCACTCCAATTCTATTAGATTTTTGTAAGGTGACACCCTTAAAAAACCTCCAGCTTATTAACTAATTTCGATTTAATTAACGTTTTCATCATGTAAAAATATTTTTACGAAGAAAAAAATGTAGAAATCTTGCAGTTTATAATTGTCTTTTCAATTTATCTGTATTCGAGTGTTCGTCAATGAATTTTATATTGCGAAAAATGTTAAGTGTCGTCTGTCGAGAACTACGCTCTTGTAGAGATAAGTGAAATCGTCTGTCATAAAATCAAAGTATATGTAGTACTTATATATAAATACTTAAATACTTTAGTCTGAAGAACTCTAGATATTGAAAAAGTTACACGCAAAGAATTGGAGAAAGGTCGTACAATTATGGCAACATTTTGTAACTTGAATATTCAGTTGAAATCAGCTTTTAATGTTGCAAGTTGCATCTATTTTGATGGTCGTATTACTTTGCATTACTTGTATTTTTCTAAGACTAAGTATTTGTGCGTGGTATCTATAAAGTTGACATTTTAAAGTGCATACAAAGTATTTGACACTGCTTTTCATGTACAACAAACGACTTTGCAGATAAAGGTAATGATAACGAACACTTTTTATGTTTGGGTTTGAAAAAGATAAAATATTAATCACGGGGAAAATTGATGAAACGCTTTCTGATAATCTTCTAGAATTGGAGAAACAAGAGACCATTAAAATTGGGCGGTAAATTCGTTTTCTCGAAAAGATTATCATGTGATTCTATTTCTTTGGTTTGCCTAGGAATCAATGTTCCCTGGTTTGCCCATCTTCGAGAAACATGGCTAGGAAACAATGTTTTCTGGTTTGCCCATCTTCGGGAAACATGGCTTGGAAACAATGTTCCTGGTTCGGCCATGGGCATGACTAGGAAACAATGTTTCCTGGTTTGCTAACCTTTGGGAAACATGGCTAGGAAACAATGTTCCCTGGTTTGCCCACCTTCGAGAAACATGGCTAGGAAACAATGTTTCCTGGTTTGTCCACCTTCGAGAAACATGGCTAGGAAACAATGTTTCCTGGTTTGTCCACCTTTGAGAAACATGGCTAGGAAACAATGTTCCCTGGTTCGGCCATCTTCGGGAAACATGGCTAGGAAACAATGTTTCCTGGTTTTCCCACCTTCGGGAAACATGGCTAGGAAACAATGTTCCCTGGTTCGGCCATGGGTATGACTAGGAAACAATGTTCCCTGGTTTGTCCACCTTTGAGAAACATGGCTAGGAAACAATGTTTCCTGGTTCGGCCATGGGCACGACTAGGAAACAATGTTCCCTGGTTTTCCCATCTTCGGGAAACATGGCTGGAAAACAATGTTCCCTGGTTCGGCCATGCGCATGACTAGGAAACAATGTTCCCTGGTTTGCCCACCTTGGTATTCCACCTTTGGGAAACATGGCTACGAAACAATGTTTCCTGGTTTGCCAACCTTTGTAAAAACATGGCTACGAAACAATGTTTCCTGGTTTTCCCATATTATATACATATATTACACATGCTCAGTTAATGGAGCGATATCCATCGTGGCCCGTCCTAGTCCCTTTTATAAATGCGCGACATTCTTTCAAAATCTTAATTAGATCTTATTAAAACTCCCACCCACTTCACTTTAATTTTGAATCGAGTATAATATTAAAACTTTGTGCCTTTAATAAATGTCAATCCCTTTTCAATATATGCCGACTGTAATGGATTAACAAATATAGAACGCCATAAACAACTTACAAACGTTAATAATTAATGACCACTGATGAGCTACACATGTATAATTAACGAATTACATATATACAGATAATTACATGCAATCTTTACAAAAATGTTTAGAAATTGCGAGAGTGGTTAAGGGCTGAATTATTCGATCCGACATAACTGACTATAGTGTGAAAGGATTGGCAAACTAGAATGTTATAAAATGACTGAATTTTATTTATTTATATTTTTTTCAAGCAAAAATTGCAAGATGTTTAAAAGTAATTTATAATTAATGGCCTGAGCTTTGCTATATAACATCGTGTGAAATATATTGAGATATATATGCTTATATGAAATCTTAATAATTTTGCCAAATATTTTCGATATCCTTGAAAGAGGGATCAAACATGTCTATTCATATACTTAATTGAACTTCAACTTTAATAAACTTCATCTTATAAAAAAAGAATATAAATTAAAATCTACCCACGGTTTCATCTTAAGAATTAAAAGATGACGCCTTAAAAATTTGGATAATTATCTGTGCATGATTGATATATAGTATTGTTTTACTGCCTGTTTTGCTGTGTTTTTCGAAGTTTTCAAATTACGAAATTTAGAAGATTAAACCATCAACATGTTTCAAAGTTAACATAGAAGTTATGAAAACTCACCTAATAATACCCATACATGAATATTATATTTCTATTTTTTTTCTGATTTTCTAAATTTATACTCTTATCTATAGAGTATAATACAAGGTTCGATATATCGTCGTGGGGAATTGTCGTCAACTATAGTTGCCTTTTTAAACATATCGAAACAATTATTGTTTGATTTAACAAACTTTTAAAAGTCTAACTTGTACACAAACAGTTTATTCCCATTTTGCCGCGAATAAATAAAGGCCGTTTTCCACTTCAAACGTATCGTAACGTATCGTAGCATTTTCTTTTGCGTCGAAGTCATTAGTTCTACCCGAGTGCTCAGGAAACAAATAATTACGGTACGTTTCGGCACGATACGGTTGAAGTGGAAAACGGACTTAATAACTTTGTCTGATTTTCATTCTTTGATTTGCCAGACCGATCAATAGCGGTTCATTTTAAGCCAACCACAAGAGACACGCAATAAAGCAATATTAAACACTGCCCAACGATATATACAGTAGTTTATTTAAACAAATATAGCATGAATATAATCCGTTACCTACCTAAATTATCCATTGGACAAATAGAAAGATGAACAATTAAATATGATCTGCTAGGTAGTTTGGTTTTTAAAGTCAGCGGACACTGGAATAAGTATTCAACTCTTGATTATTGTGTATATCAGATCACAGAATCATAGAGCCACTGTATAAAAAGGTCCAACAGATTGCTATTCAACTCAGCACGACAAAAATTATTTCAAAAACCACTTTAAGACTTTGAGCTTTAATCTTTTGCAGCTTTCATCGAACTTCTAACACGAGCAAGTTTCGGTATGTTTTTTTCAGTCGGTAAGATTCTTATTATAAGAGCTTGTGAATTGTTAATGCATTTTAAGATCGTATACTAGATAGTGAAATAAATAGATGCTATTGGTTAGTCAATTAAATAATTGTTCATCGGACATTATGTACACTTATGTAAAAACAGCATGCAGACACATTTGTTAATTATAACTGTTCAGCTGACTCGCGTCCAGGCCTCGCGCGCGGTTCCCTCGCTGCATGTTAATGAAATCTATAATTAATTTCTTCCGTTACTATACCGAGTTGATGTTCGTGCGTGGATTTTTATTTAATTCTGGTTAGTTTGGAAGCTTTTGTAAGCTACAAAGGAGCACGTGTCGCATGAAGAAGTTTATGGGTAACTTCTAAGAATAAGTGATACTATCCGTGAAAGAAGAATTAAGTTTAGTGGACACTACCTGAAAAATACAATAAGAACTTCGACGTTTTGAGTGAAGGCCCTTCGTCTGGAAGTTAGTAGGAACTACTAGGAACTACTAACTTCCAGACGAAAGGCCTTCCCTCGAAACGTCGAAGTTCTTCTTGTATTTTTCAGGTAGTTTTACACAACAGTCAACCGCCGAATATTTGCTACACTCTAATCACATTGGCACCGCACGTTCGAGATATTTAGTGGACACTGTATGTATGAGAAGAAATAAAGAAGTTATCAGTACAATGGTACAAGAAAGAAAAGAAGACCTGCAAATTAAGATGCTGGAATTCCAAGGAGAATCTTGAGAATATGCATGATGAAAAATCCTAAACAATGGAAAGTAATTATTAGGAAGGTCCCGTCGAGATCAATAAGATGATGATGATTGACGGTTTTTGGCCTAATGAACCGAAATGTCGTCATTTCCAATATATTATTACCGGTTTTTATCCAAACACTAGCCATCGTTATGTCTATATACTGCAGATTGTGTACAGTTTAGTTAAGATAGTTCTCAATAACCAATCAGATAACTGAAATATTTGCCGTTCAGATGATAAAACTGTGTATTTAATTAATTATTTTAATATCCTGTCGCTTTTAATATTATGACTCGAAACAAATATTTAGAAATTTCATAAATTTTGGCTCTCACAAATTTAAAACAAATTCACCTGTTTTGCTTGACTATACATGACATCGAAGTTACTAGACTATAATATAGTGTATCTGAGTGGGCTTTTTCTCTTGTTCTTTTTCAATCTTAAAGTACTTAGAAGAATTTAATTGTTTGAAAGATTAAACCACAGAACGGAAAATTGCCAAACAATATTTATTGAAGCGTACAAAAGGTTGCGTACAAAAGGTTCATAAAGGTTGGTATATTTATATTTAAATACAATAACTTATGAAATTATTTTTATCGATGCTTCCAATTAAGAGAGAGTTAGCTTCAACTAGCCTGTGCTATATGCCGTTAATAGTCTCGTGTGCACAGCTTATATTAGGAAAATATAGAAGATAACGCTATAGTTTTTTCGTTTCCAGAATGAGCGCCAGTGCGGTAAACACAACCTCTCCATTGGAATGGTGCTGGACAACTACCTATATCGCTACCCCGTTACCAAATTTTGTAAAAACAACCGTCCTAATCACCGCATCTTTCACTGGCCTGCTGACATTCTGCTCTTTGGTTGGAAATAGCCTCTATATTCTCGTCTATACGAAATATCCTAGACTTCAAACTGTTTCAAATTTGTTACTTTTGAATGTAAGCGTTACTGGCCTGCTGCTTGCTTGCATAAGTCAACCGATGTTCGTTGTTCGATGTTTTATGGAAATGTACGCCACGTATAACTGCATTTTGTGGGAAATTCAACATTTAAGTTTCTTATATTTGACTTGTGTTTACTTTCTCACTATATTCCTGATAAGTTTTGATAGATTTCTGGCAACTTTTGCTCCGCTGCGGTATGCAACCATCTTTACTAAATTCAAAGTAACCTTATGTGTAGTTCTGGCTTGGTCTTTCTCTCTTATCGTCGCTTCGTCAATAGTCTTCGGTTATTACATCTTTTATGCCGTAACTTGTCCTCTTTTTATCATAACAACAATTTTGGTGTTGTCCATCTATTTGCGTATACTTCGACAAGCTCGTTTTCAACGCAGGAAAATTCAAAACCAATTCGCACCAGGGGTAGTTACTGAAGATTCCAAGAAGATGAACAACGACAACAACAACGACAGTAACAACAACAATACCAACAACAACAGCAGCAGAAACAACAACAACAGCAACAACAACAGCAAGAGAAAAGCAGAGAAAACTGTTTTAGCTGTTGTCATTTTGATGCTAGTCACCGCCCTACCTGGAATCATTTTTGTCATTGTTGTGTTGGCAAGTGGATATGATTACAAACTCGCCTATCTTTATGGAAATTTGACTGAGATGGCGATCTTTTTTGGAGCTACCCTAAGCCCATTTGTGTATTGCTGGCGAAACAAAGAGATTCGTAAGGCAATGGTGTCTAATTTAGTAAACATTGATGGGCGTTAATCTACAAAACAGAGTGGTTGACAATTTTTGACATGGTTAGGAAGAAAGATAAAGCCGAAAGATACATATCTTCTATTTATTTGCCACCAAAAGACAAGACTGCCATATAAATAATAAGAATCGACATTATTTTCTCACTCTGATAACTGGCTTTCGCCCATTCCAGATTGACCACAATGCATCATGATTCAAAATGGCGTCACTTTTGGTCAAACGGTCAATTTCGTCATTCCAACCAAATTCGTCCCAGATCTCTTCTCATGTTGCGTCACAGAACTCTACACATAACTGGAGTGATATTCCAGTCGCAGCTGCCGATGATTAACACCGTGTGATTATAATTTGTTTGACCGTTATTATAAAAACAACGTTTATTATAATGTTAATTATTCCGGCTGATGATAGCTGAGAGCAATTTGTAGAAATAAAGCCTTATTCTCTTTATATTTCGGGCTTGTAAACTATACTTATTAATGCACACAAACTACTCTATTCCTTTATAAAATTTGTAGTTTATTTCCCCGCTATCTCTTTATCAACTGCGAAGAGTTTAATTAAACTTGTCTAGGTATATATATTACTTTTTATGTAATTATATATACCCAGCTTCGTTAAATTAAAGGTCGAAACGAGTTATCGATAGAAATTATCCTAGTTTCTTATTGGCCGATATCTATGATTTGATAATATTAAATATTTTGATAATAATATGAACAACGCTGTGGTAATTTATTGTGTTTGATTTAACAGAATGAAGGTTCTATTATATGTAAATAGTTCCCTATAGCTGAGTCGAAAAGAAGTGTTCTACTGTTTGTAAAAGAAGATGCACCAAAATTATGTTCAACTGTAATCCTAATAGTCCAACGTTTGCCGTAAGCTGATGTGAGTATATACGACTATAGTCTCGCTGATAAAAGGTACTGGCAAATATATTATTCATGTCTTAGGTAATGTTAGACCTTGTGTAATCGATTTCGACGTTTCAAGCGAAGGCCCTCCGTGACTTCGTCAGGAACTTAATAGTTTAAGGCGCTTTGCTCGAGACTTCGAAGAGTTTTAAATCTTTCAGGTAGTTCAGACACAAACTACGGTAGTTTATTGTAGAATATACTACCTACAGAACTCGATGATCGCCAATGATTTGTTCCCAGAACCATTTTCATTATAGATCGCGCTATTCTGCTAGTACTTCTGGATAGTTAAACTTTCAGTTTACTGCTTTGCTTTATATAGGGAACCGTGGAAACTTTTACTCTTAAAGAAACGCAGTGAGAGCCCGTTCGCAGGCTACACGCAACCCAAATGACGTTCTTTGGTTTCGATAACGATACCCACAATCCTTTCGGCGAGTGTACTGTGACGTCATATCTCAAGCATGTACCTAGTCGCAATATAGTGGAACACAAAATAGCTTTGGTTATTATCCAAACAGTATTATGTCCATTTGCGATTTCCATAAACCTATTATTCCTAAAAGTTTACTACTCGAACTATCGACTTCAAAATACGTCAAATCTGCTACTGGCGAATTTGTCACTTTCGAACTTATTTTACGTATCGATTGCGCTGCCTTTATCAACCTTACGTCATGTACTGGAAATTATAGGGACACGTGTGTGCATTCTGTGGGACATCCAGCAATGTTCATTTCTGTACCTATCTGCCATATCGTATATGGCGTTACTGCTAATAAGCGGCGAAAGATTTGTCGCGCTATTTTTTCCGTTCCATCATGCCGATATTTGTACTATCCCAAAGATAAAACGCGCTATTGTCATGGAGTGGCTTATATGCGCCGCCCTTATGGGGCTACTCCGTGTTGGCTCAGTTATATTCTATTCCATAGTGTGTTTTGTACTGGTCACAACCTTGTTTGTGGTTGCAATGATCCACTGGAAAATCTTTCTCGAAGCTAGAAAACAAAGGCGAAATATTTTTGCAGAAAGGTTGTCGATCTCGCAAAATATTCCAGGACTCGTTGTGGCAAAGTCGCGCAAGGCGGAGAAAAATGTCGGCTGCGTTATCGGTTTCATGTTGCTCTGCAGTCTTCCTATGGTTGCATACTTGGTTTACGTGTTAATATATGGCTACACGTTGTTCGCGATTTATGTATTTTCTGCCTGGGGTGAACTGCTTTTGTTTATGAACGCGTCTGGTAACCCGTTTATATATTGTGTGAGAAACAGGTGCATACGGCAAGCTATGTGGAACGCAATATTGCGGAAAAACTGAATTATTAAAATTGTAAAAAGTAGTCGAAGACCATGGTTAAAATATTTTAAAACAAAAACATAAAGCTACATAAATCTTCGTTTGTAAATGTGTGAGTATTAGGTCGGTTTCAGAAAGCATTGCATGCATGGGCAGCAGATGGTGGTCAAATTAAAAAAATGTTGACACTTATAAGAGCAGGCAAATTACACTAAATCTCGCTTTCTTGTACTTACTTACCTCCAAAGACAAGACTACTACGTATAATGAATATAATTAACATTATTTTTTCACCTCGATAACTGCAAGACACACCAATAGAACGTTGAAGTAATATCAATGTATTGTAAAACATGTTTAAACAAAAAAAACATGTATCAACAAAGATAATAAAACGAAAAATATGTTCACGACAAGGTGTATATATATTTTAATTCTCAAACTGACATGAAAATAAGCTGTCCTGGTTTTGGTTAGAACTACCATCGTCAGGAAGTTAGTAGAGTGTTTAGCGACACAAACCACGGCAGCTTACTGTAGAATAATATCTTCTCTCAAATATAACAATTGCATAGTCTAAAATATAACAAAGTTAAATATTCCGAATTTAACATATAGAATTCTGCACAGATAACTACCTCGAGACTTCCGACTCTCGGGTACCATTGCAACTAAACCTCGGTTTTCCCCTAATTAACATAATGCGCGTGGGAGTATGGGAGCTACATTAATTTACTGGGGGGTGCGCAATCTCGTTCCCCGAGCCCGCGATCCTGGGGGGTGCGAGACTCAGTTGTAAAATTCTAACAATTGTTTTTTGGAGCCCTGAACGAAAACGGCAATATACAACAAATTTCTGGCAATTTCTTGGTGAAAAAGCTAGCAAATATGTCTCTACAATGGACAATAGCAGCTGTATTTCTTTACATAGAAATAGCGATTTTAATCTTGCTTTGTTTGCCGATTATTTCCTCTGCAAGGTAGGATTAAATCGAGTGATTATTAATACTATTCTGCCACGAGAATTTGTTTTGTATAGTTTTACAATGGACTTTAAATGTGCTTTGCATTAATAGATGGAGCCGTATATTTAACTCGAACTTTCTCTCTGCTTGCCTAACCTATGGTCATCTCTACTTTAATGTTTTCGTCATTGCATTGTTGATCCTGTTTTTGGGTGAGTATTTTAAAGTGTAAATAATTTAGGGAGGGTCAAATATACGTTTCTGCGAGGGGTTTTGTAGAGACGTCTTAGTATAAAAGCACAAAAAGGAGACGAAATAATCGCTGATCAAGCTTTTGTATTGAAACTACAGCATCCGCCGACACTTATTCTCTCACAAGATAAATGATAACTAAACAGCTCTAAAGATATTTATAATTGTTCATTTTACAAGTTTAAGCATGGTCAGGGATTGTTTATTTGCTTTATTAACTTTTGTACTGTAATTTTTGTTGCTATTAAAAGACAATTCTGTTGTTGTCTTGATCAAAAGATATATTCAACATCTTTGCAAAATTGGCATGAACAGCTGGTCAATATTGCATACTATGGGAAAATGTAAATTTGGTTTTATCCATTACTGTCGTTCCAATTGAAGTGTTCCTAAAATATTGCATCAATTCATTACCTAACTTCCTGTGTGTGTGTGAATCGACCAATGGCGTCTCATTTCAGTGACTGATTGACCAATTGGGAACAAGTATGCTAGTAAACAGGAAGTTGAGCAATTTTTGAGCAAATGTATTGATGTCAACTAGTATGTAATGTATCGAATCAATATTTGAGGAACACTTCAATTGGAACGACAGTAAGAATTTGTAACCCCTGCAGAGGATTTTATTACAGAAAAATATATGACCTGTTCAGTGGCGTAAATGTGGGGTGGGGTGTTGGGGGTGGTTCACCCCCCAGAGATAATGATAATGATCCGGTAAAAATATGAAACGTAACTTACGTAACTGAATATCATGTTCATTGAATTGTGCGGCTACTCAAGTTATTGCATGCAGCAGCACACATATTTATCGACTTTTCGGATTATAATTTGGTCAGGTTAAAAGTCGGTCTGGATTCATGGATCAGTCTCTTTTCGAGACGTCACCCCCAAAATTGATATGTATGCACCTGGACCTGTTTTGCACTATTTCATTGTAAATATTGTAAATGAAATTGACAAAGATCGTAAATGAAAGTGGATTTCAATTTCAGTAAGCATCATGTGACAGCAGATGGTAACAAGGAATTTAAACTACTATCCCTCAATTCTATTTGTCTGCTACCAAATACAAGACTACTACTTATAATGAAAAGAACTAAGATTTTTTCCTACAAAGTATTCTGACGTTCAAACTCATTTAGATTCAGTGAGAGAAACGTACAAATTCCGAGATGACGACTGGGCAAAAGCAGATCCTTCAATTGATCCACGAACATCGATGCAGTTCAAAATGAGACTATTCCGTGCACAGCGGAATATCTATATCACTGGTTTTGCTCTCTTCTTGCTTTTGTAAGTGCTATATAGAAACCATTGTATATGTAGGATGTCAAGACATTACAAAATGCACCAAACATATATAAGAGTAGTTGTTAACATTATTACTATAAATCTACAAATCCCAGCAAAATCTATCCGACCCCCTGTCAGACGAGTCTTTATCTGTCCCTGGATGGTAGAACAATATAGAACTCCCCTGGAAATCACATGCTGGGTGATTGAGCAATGTAACACCACTATGATAGGGTGGATAGGCCTAAGGTTAATATTCAAGGCCTTTCTTTGTAGCATTGTTCGTCGAGTGGTTATGCTTCATCAAAACCTCGCCACTGCCCTTGCTTCAAGCGAGGCTGCTATGAAACAAGCCAAGGGTGTTAGTGACCATTGTGAACAATTGATGGAGGAAATGGAGGAACTCAAGGTACACTTGTGGATATGTGATGCAGTTAAAAGCAGCCTAAAACTAGCTTTAGCTTTACCAGTTCTAAACTGTTCTCCCTAAGACCCTAGCAGTCCAGTAAGAGTCATCCCTTATTCAGGGTGTAAAAAAGAATCAGGTAAAATTTTAACATTTTCAGGTACACTTTGGGGGATAAATTCAGAAATGTCAGAACATGTGACAAATGCAGTCCTGGACTCAAACTGGAAACACTCTTCTCACATTTGTCTGAGTCTGAAACAAATAAATTATAATCAAACAGCTACACTGTATTGCAGAATCCAACCTCAGTTGAAGAGGTGTGAGGCTATAAACTACTTTACCACTAACACTTTATGTGTTGTGCTTTTGGTGGTGCTTGACCTTATGAACTGCTTGTTTTCATAGAAATCAAAGGGAATCAAAGATCAGAAAAGTTCTGAGAAAGATGGTGATCATGTTGAAGAGTTGCTTGAGAAGAAAAATAAGGAACTTGCAGAAAGAGAGAAAGGTAGACAAAACAAGTGGAAACACAATTACATTCATGTCAGTTTTTAACCTTGGACTAAATATTGGGTGAATTTCTGTATTTACAACCACAATTTTTATACAATAATTTCTTACTCTTAAACTATTTCTTATTCTGACAATCCCAATCCAAACTTGAATCTTAACCCTAATCTGTGTGATCCTAACCCTTATCTATGTAATCCTTATCTTAACCCATACCTTGTACAGTAAATGTTTGTGTTACTTATAAACCATGGATGTTTTTTTCTCATTCAAGAGTTGCAAAGTACTCAAAAAGATCTTGAACTGATGAAAAAGCAAGCTGAAGGAGTGAGCAAAGAATATGATCGTCTGCTTGCTGAACATGACAAACTTCAGGTGACTAAACTACTGTGTAATGATAAGAAAACAATGTTTTTTGGGAAGGCCTTTTGCCAGGAGAGTTAGGACATAGGAGCAAAATAGAGATGAATATACCACAATTAGTGGCGTATAAATCTGACTCATCATGCTATAGAGGTGGAGGTAGTTATTTGCCACAAGCGTATCTTCATCTTATTGGCCGATGACGTCATCCCTTGAGTATCTAAGGAGCTATCATCCTTGATGAAAACACTAGGCTGGAGTGTCAAAACCTTGGGTTGTGAATGCAAGTTGACTGGGCTTTGCATTTATTTACTTAAAACCAGAGAGCGAAACACATAAGTTGGAACTCACTTGGGAGACACACATGAGAATGTCTGTTCATACAAGTATTTTTCCTTGTATAGGACGAAATTGTTAAGAAAACAGACACAGATAAAAAAGTTGAATAACTCGCATGGAACATGAACGCTAAATTTGATATGGTAGATAGTAAGTGAAACTTATTTAATTCAGATTTTTGGAAACGCTTATAGGTTTACAATAACATTTGGTTTACATTATTCGTTTGTAGTTAAATGTAAAGAACTGGCGAGCCTAAATTCTGATATTTTACGACATGTCTGCCACTGAATGGTATTTTCAGCGCAAACCTGTTTTCCACTTGCGATCTTTTTTGCGCGATATTGATTGGTGTTAAAAATGACGCAAAGTGGCAAACAGGTCTTAAGCACCAAACTGAATATAAGTTGTCAAATGTTTTCAATTTTCTTGGGTTTATATCCAATATATAGTGAATGTATACTGTTTTTAAATTACTATAACGAAAGAAAAATTTTATTGAAAGTAAAACTTAATGGTTTCACAACTTTTTTTAAGACTGTCATGTTACCTATATAGCACTCTGTGGTTCTGCGCAGCGAAACAAAGCGAAAATATATTAACCGAAGAAGGACGAAGGCTTTCCGAACTTTTCCGAACATTTTTCGATTCACCGCGATGTTGGACTAAAATGGTGTAATAGTTAACGATGTGAGTGACGTACTGTATTCTGTGGAATGTTTCGATAATATGTGTAATTTCTGAATACCTTGCGTTACTGATATACTTCAAAGTCATTTCTTACGTTTTCAAGTCTTATCGATACCTAAACGTAATATAATAATATTCTATCGCGCTTTTGGCAGAGCAAGTAGAAGATATGAAGAATATTCATTTGAATAAGTTGGACCATGCACTGTAAGACAGTTGTACTGAATAATGTACTTGAAAATCTGTGCTTTGTGAAAATATTTGTGAAAGAAACAGTATAATACATTATTTGAAAATTGTTGTGTTCGTTTCAACAAGCCTTTATGATTCAATAATCTTATTTAGATAATCGTAATTATAATTTTACTGCTGCGTTATCTATGCTGATAAGCCTACCATTTTTGGGAGGTTTTTGACGATCTTGAAATATTCTATGTTACAACTGATAACTTTGCACGTTTGAAATTTTTTAAAATGTTCACATTCCACAAGGTTTTGCCATTCTTAGCGCATTTGCTCCAAAAACTTGTATATATTATTATTATTATATATTTAGTACAAAGTTTGAAGTTTACTATTTTACATCAAGTGACAATGTTAACTCGCACTCGATAGGTTTAAGAATTCTTTAAAAAATTATAGATTATTCATGCTTGCATGACAGCCTACATATCGCATATGGCCTTCAACTTTAGTAATGCACTGAAGTTTCCATTCTAGTAATCTCGTCCCCAGGCTCTTCAATCAGCGCTGCCTAAGAGGGAACGTGTAAAAGGCCTGGTTGCCTAAATCTTGATTCAAGTAGGATTTGTACTTCTACAACACAATCAACATCTTGAACATAATTCATCGGCATTCTGACAAGTTGTTTTAACATTGCACGAACGCGGTTATCTCAAAAATTGCTCCAAAAATCTGACAAAGAACATGACATTTTAGATCTTGTCAGGATTACAACTCCATTCCAGCATGTCAAAGCAGTGACGCACTGTCGTTTACATTGATTTATTTTTATTTTTCTTGCGTTGTAAACAAGTGTTTTAGTAGCTTGTTGACGGTGAAAAGTAATCAAATGAGATTCATCGAAACGGAACGGAAATTCGTCTCTTCCTGCACGGGCGTGAAAATTGAATTTCTCCAGTATTAGAATGTTCGATGTACAAAATAAAGTAGACTATGTAGAACAAAATAAAGAACTGAAAACATATTTTATCCCAAATGGAACGTAAATTTTAAAAATATAATTAAATATATTTATTCTTCATGTTACTTGAAGAAACAAAGTGATGAAAACTGTAGGAACGAACTGAAAAACGTAGAATATCTGCAAAATGGAATTTGAATTAGCACTTTCATCAATATTACAAACTGCAAAAAGCACCCGGGAAATCCACCCGGGAAGTCTGGGAATGTCCAACTGGCTCATTTGAAACAAGTATGTCAAATTCGACAAGTTTTAGTTAAGAATATTCCAAGTGTTAAACAATGTGGAGTTATTGATTCACGTTTGAAAAACATCAGATTTATGAAACCTCTCTGAAACGCCGCTGTTTGTAGTCTCAAATAAGGCCTACCACTGCAGCCTACAGACTTAATAAGCTAATATACGTTTATGCCAGTTGCCACCCAAAAATGACCCAATTCACATATTCAGATAACTCGCATTTATGGTGTTCGAAATATCACCACAAAATTTTGTCTTGATTTTAGTCCATGTGTTGGATTTTCAAGATGCAATTCTTCGGAATTTATAAAATAATTTATACTCTTTTTGGAAATTGTCGGCTGGAAATGGATTTTAGTTACCACTGTTCTGATAATGTAAGGATAGATTTCCATCGGACTGGAACAAAGGTAACCAAGTATTTAGAGGTAATCAGCTTATGTTATGCCGCCACATTGCCACCCAATTCACAATAAATTTTCTGATAACTCTTATCATTATGGGTATATTTTTTTCATTTCGTCTTAAAACGTCTTCGGACTTAAAAATACCAGACAACTATATTATTTTAACATATAAAGCATCTCAAGCAAAACGTTTCTACCACAAAACATTAGAAATGTTGTCAGTTGATCTCTGCCTGATTTCCGGCTTCAATAGATCCTCAATTCAGTTATATTCGAGACCAATGCTCACACTTCAACGAGCGACTGCTTTTTACATTGCATACTTTATGGTAAATGTCAATAGCTCAGGAAACATGCACTTCAAACAGTTTATGTTTTATCTTTTGTTTTCATCTCTTGACGTAACAAACTAAGTATTGTATGCCAGCTCAAATATTTGTGAACGTGGGATGAGATGCGTGTGCTGAGGCGTGGGAACAAGTGCACAAACAATAGCCTTATTTGAGCTCAGTAACACTGTAAACAATCCACCGCGTACCTAATCGGCTAAATTATTGGTATGTCAAATTTCCACTCAAACTATGAGCTCTATTTATGAAGAGTGCCCCCTATACTTTTTGCGTGAAGCGTGATGGGGCTATTTTACTTCGCCGTGAAACGTGATCAATGATTTTCTTAATCCGTGATTCGTGATCCAATGGCTTCAACTCTTTATACGTGCAACGTGAAAGAAACTTTCCATTTAACCGTGAGCTGTGAATTACGGATATAAATAACCGTGATTCGTGAATCGTCTGTTTTGCGTGAACAGTTTTTCCAGGATTCAATACGGTCATGTAATTTCTGTTGTTTATTGACCCTTTATTGAAATTTGAAAATGAAAAAACTAAAAGTTAAAAAACTTCAAACCCCCCACAGTCTCGTTAAAACTTACATAAAAAAATTGGGGGCAATATGATGCAATCAATAATATAATGAAAACTTGGGACAATATGTCAAACCAACCCACCCACGTTTTTGGTCGGCCATTCCTTTTTTTGATCGGCCACTAATTATTTACAGACCTCAAGATAGAAAATATTGAATAATCAAAACAAAACGGTCGGCCATAATGTCAGAGCAAGACAACAATTGGTCAGCCATCTCAGCAATTCGCTCGGAAAATGGCCGATGGCCGACCGTTATATTGAACTCTGGAATATGTCGACGCGATCACACGCTCCCAAGCGCGATCACACGCTCCCAAGCGCGATCACACGCTCCCAAGCGCGATCACACGCTCCCATGCGCGATCACACGCTCCCAAGCGCGATCACACGCTCCCATGCGCGTTCACACGCTCCCAAGCGCGATCACACGCTCCCATGCGCGATCACACGCTCCCATGCGCGATCACACGCTCCCATGCGCGATCACACGCTCCCATGCGCGATCACACGCTCCCATGCGCGATCACACGCTCCCATGCGCGATCACACGCTCCCAAGCGCGATCACACGCTCCCAAGCGCGATCACACGCTCCCACGCGCGATCACACACTCCCATGCGCGATCACACACTCCCATGCGCGATCACACGCTCCCAAGCGCGATCACACGCTCCCAAGCGCGATCACACGCTCCCAAGCGCGATCACACGCTCCCAAGCGCGATCACACGCTCCCATGCGCGATCACACGCTCCCAAGCGCGATCACACGCTCCCAAGCGCGATCACACGCTCCCAAGCGCGCTGCACAAACTTTAAAAAATTAACCATCAAAAACGAGCAATAAACCAGTTCAAGACAAACCAAACAAATTATTAAACGACGTTAACCCATTAATGTGCGAGACCCTTCCCTTGACAAGTAAAATCGTCTGACGTTAGACAGAGTAAAATAACAAAGCAGGGCGCCTTTGGGCGCATTGCAGCTCAATGGGTTAAGGAAGACCAGAGTGAATAGGGTATAGGGGGCCCTCTATTAACTTGAAACTATAAGCTCTACATGTAACTGGACTAATATCTTTGAAATATTTTTTACCAATATGACTGTTACAATATGATGACAAATGCATAATAATGAGTCAAGTGTACACCTACGAAACACGTCATAAAATGTCTAACATTTCTGAATACTTAACTTAGACTTAGTTAAATGAGGTGCAATTATACAGGTGTTTTATGGAGTGCAGGACTCTTATAGAAAAAGCACATTCAAAACAGTTTGTTTTGCATACATACATACATACATACATATATTATTCAGCTCACTCCCCGTCGGGGCTTTTCAGTGACCGATTACACCAAGTATTTCGCTTACCTATATTATGTACTTAGCCTACACTATCTATTTTTACAACAATTGTGATATTACTTTCCTAATCTATATATCCTAACCCACCCAGTTAGCTTTCCCCGTGGGAGGAAACCGGAGTGCCCGGAGAAAACCCACGACTTTCGGTAGAGCGCTGACTTACTCTTTTCACATAAGTAGAGTCCCCAGCGAGAATCGAACCCACAACTCAGAGGTGAAAGGCGCTTGCTCTGACGACTGCGCCACCGAAGCCCACGCTACAGAAGCCTTGCTCTGACGACTGCGCCACACTGCGCTTGCTCTGACGACTGCGCCACAGAAGCCCACGTTACAGCTATACGTTATAGAGAGTGTCTGAAAACGAAACCCACGAACAATTTCATATTTGAAACAGGATGTGATTTATTGGCCTCCTATTCGTGAAACACCTTAAACACACTCGTAAATTTTAGGCGAACTTCAAATTTAAATCTCAAACGTTGGGGGTCCAATGTAGGTAGTATTCTGCAATAATCTGCCGTGGTTTGTGTATGAACTACTTCAAAAACATAAAAAACGTGTTCGACGTTTCAAGCGAGGGCCCTTCAGGAGCACTTACCTTCTGCATGGTGAAGTATCTTCAAAGTAATGCTCGATACGTCATAGTAATTTTCATCCTTTCCAATTTCAGGTAGTTCAGACACAAACCACAACAGCTTATTGTGTTGAAACACTCGGCCCCAGGCTAGTGCTGCTGTAGCGGTTATTATATAAATGGACGAAGTGCTGCTGCAATTCCTCGTTCTTCGGATCCGTTCTTCGGACTTTAGTGATGTTTTTATTTTGATATTATAATAGCATTGAGATAGAGTTTCAGTCCCATATAAGTTAGCACATTAGTTTGCACTGCGCGCCGACGTTTCAAAACATGCGGAATAAGAAAAACTTTAGGTTTATAGATTATGAAAAAAATGGCACCATAAAACTTAGGTTATGTGAGATTAAAGTTCTTAATAAATCATAGAAATATTTAAGATAGCTTAGTCCCATATTTTTTTCCTTTTCAGAACAGGAATGAGGAAAGTTGTCGTTAATAAAAAGGGCATCATAATGTGGGGTAGCCATAAAAATAGGATTGAGATATCTTGAGCCTTTTTTAGACACATCTGTGTTCCGTCATAGAGGGCCTAGAACCTTAACTTAGTGATAGAAGTTTAAAAGCTTTTTAAGGCAAAATATAAACGATTCCTATATATAACCAAGGCATTGTTTCAGCTCATATCATATGTAATATGTTGTTTGTAATAATGATGTTAAATTACTTTAAATGGTAAATTTATGTCAAGAGTAACATAATTAGATAAGCATGCAAAGGAAAACAAACATGGTGTTTTTCAATTCCCGTCGGTATAGTTTAATATTTTATTCGGTTTTCAACGCGGACATTATACTAGTTTTACAATTATAGCCTCGAGGTAATTTTTTGAATTGCGAGGTTGTAACCCCATTTCCTGCAATATGAGGAAAGGTTTTGCATAGATTTGTAATGCTACTTGGCATAAAATGCTTAATATGTATTTACAAACGGGTAAATATAATGAGATATTGTAAACGTTCTCTAGGTCATAAATAAATATATAACTTTTGCTCGAAAATTCCATCCACGAAAAAAGATTAAACTTTTTATACTTAAACAGCATCATTTGCCTATCTATTTACAGTAAACAATTTGCCTTATGTAATATTTAAGTTATTTTAAATAAAAAAGGGATGTACTTTGTATATAGTTTGAAGTATACATGGTACGGTATGGTATGGTATTGTATTGTATTGTTTGGTATATATTGTTTGGTATGGTATTGTATTCTATGGTATGGTATGGTATTGTATGGTACGGTACGGTACGGTATGGTACCTTATGGTACAGTAAACACAGTTTGTACATAGTTACATTGAAGCATTTAGGTTCTCACATGCATGTACAGAAAAGCAGCACTCACAAACCACCTTGACTCTTCATGATACTTTGGGAAAAAGATACTATAAGAAGAAAAATAGTACAAGGATAACATGGCGTCCAATTGTTAATATTACGTCATGGGATTAATTGGATTAACCCTTGGAGTTTAAGAAGTCTTTATCTCGCTCAAGTAGTCAGTATAAAAGTGATTACCATGCTTGTTATCAACAATTTGAGACGTGCCTGTACCTTGGCCTGCAACGAGCAGAGATAACGCTCGCCTCATATGGTTCTCATCAACGAAAATCTTCATTCTTCAAGGATTTAGTCTAAAGATATCTCATTATCTCAATCTTGGCAATAGACGACGTCTTCTAGCTATTTTCACATACTCCCTCGAGCAGTGTACTTCACTAGCGTCACGCGCACGTCAGGCGAGAGCCAGGACTACTCTCATGTGCTTAAAGAGTCCTTAAGTACTTTACTGCATTTCATTTCTACCTTGCTAGCTTGCCAAGGACGACGTGTGCTCAGAACGTGCTCGAAGCTACTCTATATATTATATATTGTATTGGATTAAGCTCTCTGTAAACAAAAGTGATCTTATACGCCGTGTTTTGTTTGTATTCTGTGTAAATAAATATTCCTGGTTAAATTGGCTTCAGTTCTCTGTTACCGGTGCAAACGCTAGATTCATTGTACTCTACGATACTGGATTAAGCGAGAAACTTACTTTGTACTGGGTTAAACTCTGTTAACAGAAGTGGTCATATCGTGTTTTGCTTGTAATCTCTGTATACAAAATCTTCGCGTTGAATTGGTTACTATTGGATCGAATTATCTGTCACTGATACGAAGGCTGTACACTGTATTCTACGCTATAATCCTATACATAGTACTGTACAAACATATAGTATTACTTGCTAGTCACCTGAACAGCTACACAAGAATTTGGTAGCCTGTATCTTAGAGTACGCCTCGACTCATCCAACGACACGAGGAAGTGTGTTTCAAACGAGGACGATAACCCGAGTGTATTTGGTCAATATATTTTACTACAATCTTTATAAACCAAAAACGCTAGTAAAGAGGACACTATCCAGCTACCAAACGACCTTAAAACAGTGGCAGTTGAAATACCATCAACGGATTCAAATTTCCTTTCCTGAAACTGTATATTTTATTCGACCATTCGTTACGCAAGACAGAATTAACCTTGGTTTGAAATTAGATCAAAACCTATTACCTTGACTTTGAAAGGTGACCGATTAGAACATTAACACCATATTTGAGAGGGATTTAAGCCGGCTAAGAACTTTTTTACTCGGAAGACAGTGAAAAATATTGATTTTTGTAAGAGAATAGGCTTAATCCGTACAAAAGCTACGTGAACTCTGACTAAGTGTGATCGCCTGAACTCTGATACGAAATTCTACCAAATACCCGGGTGTACATGTGTACAAGGAGTTGGACATAAAATATGGCTAACCTTTTGGACAATACAACATTTGCTTTCAACAGTACAGCCATAAACAACACCACCCTCAACTCGACCTCTAACTATACAGTACACCACGGCGCTGTTAGTTTTAGTCCAGTATATGACACATTAATAATCCTTCTCGCTTTACTTATTATCGCCATTAACAGTATCGTAATCTGCTTATTCATCTGGAAACCATTTCTTAAAGAAATCACAAATTATTTCCTCGTTAGTTTGGCTATAAGTGATGGGCTTACGGGACTTCTCGTTGTACCCATGTACTTCGCTTGTTTTCTAACGGGCAACATAATCGAGATCTGTTTCAGCTTCGACATGGTGCATCGTATGACGGCATTTTCAACCGTATATCATTTGCTACTTATAACTTGCGACCGGTATGTGGCTATCACCCGACCGTTTCGATATAGCAGTACCTTTACATCGAGCGTTGCCTATACTCTCCTAGCTATAGTATGGGGTGTTGCGGTATTTCTGCCTTTAATCCAACTAGCCTGGTACGACCCCTACAACTTGGACGAAATATATACAACGCGTATACAACGCTACGAGCTACACTACGACATCACATGTGCAGTAATCGCTTTTCTAATACCTGTTGTCATTATGATGTCAGCTTATGCACAGATGCTACGAATCGTAACCCGACATGCTCGAGCTATTGAAGCAACTACGCGAGAAAAACAAACTTTAACTAAAGAGAAACGTGCTATGATTATCTTCGCTTCAATGCTGTTAGTTTACATAGCGTGTTGGTTTTCGTTCTTTTTCTTTGCTCTTGCTCAAGACCTCTCACCCAATTTCATCATGCATATTCCTCAATACGCATATCTGATTTTATTCTTTTTTCGGTTCTGTACATCGATAATCAATCCAATTCTCTACGTTTTCTTCAAAACCGATTTCAAGAAGGCACTACGTGAAGTTGTTACGCAGTACCAATGCCGCACGGTCGTTACTAGTTTCCTGCTTCAGAATTATTCCGTTTCAAACAATGATGAGGACGATAGCTCACCGCGCGCACCCTTACGATCGCACACGTCGAGAACGCGCAGTTGAACTAAATAATCTGCGTCTAAGTGTGCGCGGAGTTCCACACGTCGGAGACTTAATCGTTCGCTAAAGACCTAGTGGAAAGATATGGTATCCCACACAGAAATCGCGGTGTGTTGGTGAACAATAATATATACATTGCCATTGGACAAACTTGCTTTGTACATATTCAAATAGGAAGGTTTCACTATCGTGCAGCAGATGGTAGTCAACCTGCAGTTGTCACAGTAAGAAGATGTAAATTTGGTTGTCTTGAATTTAGTGGCAGGTTAATAGATTTGAGAAATGTAGTTTAGTTTTCTTGCTCGTGTTAACAGTTCGTTGGCCACCACCTGCTGTCCTGTAACGCTTACTGAAACAATGAACTAAATTTAATAGCTTTAGGATATTATACAGAGGACACGTAAAAATTGCTAGCCCTAAACAAATTAATATCGTATATAGTCTTATAGACGATTAATATTTTCTTGGCAAGTTTCCCTTGACCATTTTTGGTTTAGTATCTTTGTGCTATAGTTGTTTTCCGTGACAAGTTTCCTTGCTTTAAGCTGATTTTGACAAATCTTTTAAAGCTTTTTCTTGGCAGGTTTATTTGCTTTCAAATCTAAACTATTAATAGTAATTTCACCTCGATAGGCTTCCTTGTTTGAAGGCGATTTTTTACCAAATGTTCTCTATTCGGCTGAGCACAGCCACATTTATATAGACAAGCAGAAACTAACTTGTCTTCTGTGTTTGTCAAATATAGTCTTTTAGAATTGCTCCAAGTCTGCCTCTTGAAACATTTGAGATCGTTGGAGCAAGTCTAATATAGTCTGTGTTGTTCAGCCGTATTAGAAGGACAATGCCATGAATGGAGACTGGCAATAAAATTGTTAAATATTTAATAGTCATATTTCATGTTTCAGATTTCATTATCTACTCGGATTTGGGTCTGGGGTAATAGTAAGTATAGTAAGTATAGTAAATATAGTAAGTATAGTAAGTATAGTAAGCATAGTAAGTATAGTAAGTATAGTAAGTATACATTGAACAGATAATAGTTGCGAATGATAACACGTACAGCTAGGTTTCGCGTGCGTGACTTATAATTAGTAACTATTTTGTACATATGTTAACAATTTTTAGATTCATTAGCATATTTTGCGCGTAGTTAGGAAGCACGCGCGCGAGTTATGACTGTTCTGTATAATACAAGTATTAGCATAATTTGTGTATCTTGTCTTTTATTGTACGTTTAGATATGCGTCCCATCATAATGTTCTTAAAATATATTTAAAAATGCACTTGACATCGAGGTATTAAGTGATTGTTAAAGCTAATTAGTTTGTTATGATACGAACATAATTGCTAGCTGTCCATCACGCTACTCCTCTGCAGTGTGTAGCGAGACCCAGGACCTTATCGCGCCAAATCTCAGGTTATTATTAGAACATGCAAGCTATATTCGGTGCAATGTCAGAGAGATAAAATTCCAGCATTGTTCGAGACGTCTCCATGTTTGTTTGTGTAATACGTTGTTGCGCGCGCCATATAACGCATGATTTGTTTTGAGTCTGAGAGATAACGATGTCTGGGTGGACGCTTGCAATTGTTTTTCCTGACATCAGAGGTCTGTTTGTTCTGCTCGTGTATATAGCAATATATATTCAGGTTGATCAAGGTAGGAAACTAAAGTTCACACATGGAACAGTTCCTGTTTACTGATTTGTGTGTGCGCAATGTCACGAACATCCGAATCCAACTTAAATCTTCCATAGATCTATATTTTTGTTGAAACCGGATTAAAAGGATTTATATTCTAATTGAATCCTTTCATACAATTAGGTTTTCCTTGACAAGGTTCTTTGCTACCCATAGGCGTAGGAAGCAACTTGAAGTTGGAGGGACACTTCGTCTTAATCCACTTTTCCCATTGTTTTAGCTGGAGAAAAGGACACTTTTAAGAAAAACTGGGAGGCATGTGTCCAGTATCCCCCCGGTTGCTACGCCACTGTCTCTACCTGTCGATCGGGATCCCACATTTGAGATATCACTAAAAGGCGTGATACCGTATAAAAGAGCTAACTTCTTGTTCAAGAAAAGCTGACTGACATAACCAGTATTTAAAAAAGTCTCTTTATCAAAGAAAATTTTACAATTTCGTAGCCTACATGTTGCACTGTGTCTCTTTCACCTTCCGTCTTGGTAGCACAGACGCAGTGGTTAGTGCATGTGCCTTTCATCTCTGTGACCGGGATCCGATTCCTGCAATATGCAGTTATCTGATTATAATTTCACCTCAGTGCTAGCTTGATTCTACCATACACCACAGCTTCTCTCTATGGAATAAATAGTTAAAAACTGATAGAACTATCTTGTATAAGTAAGTTATTGATTGCGTGGTGGTTCTAGTGTCGCGATACACGATATACTTGAGAGTTTGTAGGATCAAACTAGCATGAAAAATATGACAAGAACTTTGACGTTTCGAGCGAAGGAACTTCGTCTGGAAGTTTGTAGTTAGAAGTTTTTTGTATACGAAAACTTGTTCGTCACTGCAGTATGAAGCTTAAGGTGGTCAATAAATTTGTCTCACAACAAGCCCACTCATTTGTCATGCGTACAACCCCAAATCTTCACCCTAAAGCAATAATGACCTCGTTTATTTCTTTCTTCCTTATAAGGAAGTAGTAACCCCGCCACTTCCACGATGCAAATTATGCTAATGTGTGGTATGATCTCATTAGAACATTTATCTTTCCGCATTGTCACTTGAAAATTTTTGGCAAATTCCTGTTTACAAGTGTAGTAAGTGTAATTTAGGCTAGACTAATTTTCTCGTCTTGTCTGCAATTTTCTCGACTCTTCCATGGGGGTATGGAACAGAGCTTCATTCTATTTTTACCGTCGTGGATCGGAAGTCGCGCCCTTTTTCTTAAAGGGGAAAGACTTGATTTCGTTCAATGGTAATTATGCTCATGTTTCCCAGTAAGGTCTAAACCAGATTTGAAACGAAAACTTCACGAAAACTGTGCAGTTCACATGATTAAGTGAAATTTTACATAACGGTAGCAAGATATTTAGTTATTCATAAAAAAAATTTAAACGTGTGGAAAATTCCTAGATTTCTAGAAGATAATGGTACAATTAAATTAACACACAACGTCCACTAGATGCGAAACAAAAACATGAAAATATCTTCAGAATATTAAAGAATCTTTATAGCGTAATACTGATACTGCATATTATAAACATGGTTCAGACGTTCATACAACTAACTAGCAAGAGAAAGATATATTTTTCACCCATTAATATAGACCCTAAGGCCATGTCACACGAGGCAATTTTTGCTGCAACTTGCAACGCAATTTCGGACACAGAGCGATGTTAGGTAAAAAGTATATTCGTAGAGAAATTGTGAGCATGGACCCCGTTTTACTTTGCCGATATTTTTCTTACTAAACCTGCTCAGAAGACAACAAAGAAATGGATGAGAATAATAATATCGGTGAAGTGAAACGCGGACCATGTTCATCAATTGTTTTTTTGTGCGTACATTTGTACAATTCTACGTAACATGGCTCTGTGCAGGAATCACGTTGCAAATTGCAGAAATAATTGCCCCGTGTAACCACGGTTATATAGTGTAACATTCGGGTCACAAGACAAGTTTTAGTTCTAAACAATACTTTCATCGGCTGGATTCTTAATCAATTTCGTTTCTATGACGACATCATTCAGAACTGTAACATGACGGGAACTCTCTCTTCCTGCAAAACATGCTGTACGTCTTATATAACACACAGCAATAAGAGCACCAACAATTAGTAGAATGATAGCCAGAGGAATAAGTAAGGAGATAAGTAGTCCATCTAGATCGCTTGTTGCTGTTGGCCGAGCTTCTGTTGGCCGAGCTTCTGTTGGCCGAGCTTCTGTTGGCCGAGCTTCTGTTGGCCGAGCTTCTGTTGGCCGAGCTTCTGTTGGCCGAGCTGTTGTGTTGACTGTTGCGTTTTGAGACCTCTCCCAGTATTTGGATTTAACTACAAAAGATAATAAGGAATGAAATTCAGCTTTGGGGGCCTTTGAAAGCTCTATAATATAATTCTGAATATTTTATCTCCTCTGCCCCCCATCCTCGCTCTCACTTTACTGGCCTTGACTCATAGAAGGCCTGTTCGCTCCATCGCAAATTTGAAGTTAGCCCGATTAAGAACAGCGACAAACAGACGGAGCAAGCAAGCGCCTCTAGTGTAAATCCGGCCATTTACTCACCAGTTAATTGACCAGTTACTTTAACAAGCAAACATGAAGATATTTCCAGCTCCTCATCCTCATTTTGAGGTGGTCCTGGTTTTTCACATTCGATCGGAAACTTCAGAATTTTTCCTTTCAAACTTTTCTTCACTTCGTTCTGCATATTTTTAATGATCTAAAAATCAGAATACTTTTAAAAGTACTGTGCAGACTGAAAAAGATTGTTGCGGAAACATTGCTAGCTGTGTTTCCCGAAGGTGGGCAAACCAGGAAACATTGTTTCCTAGCCATGTTTCCCGAAGGTGGGCAAACCAGGAAACATTGTTTCCTAGCCATGTTTCCTGAAGGTGGGTAAACCAAGCAACATTGTTTCCTAGCCATGTTTCCTGAAGGTGGGCAAACCAGGAAACATTGTTTCCTAGCCATGCTTCCCGAAGGTGGACAAATCAGAAAACATTGTTTCCTAGCCATGTTTCCCAAAGATAGGCAAACCAGGAAACATTGTTTCCTACTAGCCATGTTTCCAGAAGGTGAACAAACTATGTACCCATGAAAGGTGCCACATATTATGTAGCTTAAACATCGTTGGTTTGGAGTGATTGAAAAACGATTCTGACGCTTCCGTCCATCCCATGTCTTCAGCCCAGTAACTGAGGGAATCCAATGAACAAGACTGATACACGGTGGTAGTTGCATTGAATCCTGTAGTGATCCCATAATCATGCTTCTTATCTAGCACTATCAACGCGTCATCTACTGTATCCCATCTCCAACTTGTACTCCATCGCCACGATCCAGTTGTAAATTGACATCCTTTGAAATTAAGAGGAAAATCAGTAATAATTGAATGTAATGTTTTTTATTTATCATATTTAGCAGCTTGGTATACGATGCGGGTGTACATTTATTTATGAATACAGAGTCAGAGAATGAATCGTATCCAAGTCATTGACTCTTGCCACGTCAAATGATCATAAAAAATGTTTAAGAAATTACCTGTTGTGTTGGCAGAGGTGTTGGCTAAACTCTCTCCAAAATATAATGCTGGATCAATTGAATAAATTAGCGCTGTATTGAACTGCATTGTTCTTTAATCAATCTCCCGTTTTGTAGGGAGTCGTAGATTTCAATTGATTCTTTTTACACTACATTCACAATAGACTGCATGAATTTGAAACTGTACGAAATTTGTCCAGTTCCTCTTGGGAATTCGTAAAGTTAGCTGTTTTCATACGTCCTAGCCTGTGCACAGACCTTACGTCAACCTCGTACCCAGGGCTAGCCCAGCAGGCTAGCGCTGGGTACGAGGTTGACCTTACGTTATGGTCTTACCATATGTATGACCCAATGGTAAGACCTTGCATTACGACATTACGTAAGGTCTATGCACAGGCTACATACGTCCCGGGTGAACGTGAAAGAGACAATCGTGCAAATTTGAGTGCGGTCCCAAATTTATCCAGTCTCGTGTGAATAGAGCCATTTATTATATAAAGTATAGTGCTTTATAGAGATTTCGAGCACTGATAAAACTGATAATCTCACATGTGAGATTATGATAATCTCACATGTGAAAATTATCGCTTTTGAAGTTAATGAAAATGGATATTTTATTTTACTTTATTTTGTTTGAAAAGACTGTCCTTTATATAATAAACAGAAAAATACATGGATGCTTGGAAATACCAGATTTATTTCTCGTGTTGAACATGATATCTCACTCGTTCATGTTCAACACTCGAAATAAATCTGGTATTTCCGCGCACCCATGTATTATTCTCTATATATACCTTGTTTGAGTTCACTATTCGCAACACAGCTCATAAGTTTTGCATCAAAAGTCGAGCTGCTCAAATTGCACTTGCAGTGCATAACAAATCCAGGACGACCAGTTTCCCCCGTCCATTCCTCCGTCTCATTGCACTTTGCTCCAGGAATTGTGACATTTTCCTGTTTCACCAGTACTTCAAGAAGACCTTTTAGTGTAATTTCATCTTGGCGTTGTCTTTGTACTGTTATTTTCCAGTTGAATAAATCCCAAATTGTTGGCTGAGTTGAGTTGTAATATTCAGCTCTAACTTGTTGCAGAACAAGGCAACAAAGACAAAGTATAGTTGCTGGTTGCAAAATCATCCTGTAATATATTGGAGATTAGCTATAACGTATTTGATTGCTCAATGTTTAGGATGCTTTCTGTTAGCTGTTTGTCTTTTGTTGTGTAGTGATCTAACTCTTGTTTATATGGCGGCCAGCTTTGGACTAACCCTGTGACTAAAATGTGACAATGAATAGGCAACAAAGCCGTTGACAAATTGTTTGGTTGAACAATTAACGAGGATTATCTCAAGGCAAAACAAATTAACTATATTTGCATTTAAGCAATAGGAAGTAGAAAAATTTGCATTTGTATGTCCATAACCTGTAAGAAGCTCAAGAAGCTGTTTTTGAAATTATTTGCCAAAGTTGCAAAATGGCAAGATACGTAACATTTGCAAAACACCGCGGTCCACATGAACATTATGTGGCAGAGCTTTCGATCGATCCATACGCCAGGATCTTCAGCAGTGCGGACATACGAATATTTATGAAGTTCCGCTCTTACCGATCGAGGTAGGAAGTGCTGCTAGTCATTGTCCTTTGCACTTGAGAACCGAATCGCGAAGGACGCAGCTCAAATAGATTTTGATCTCCAAAAGCCAAACACCAATTTTATGAAAAAGAGCATAAGCTACTCTGGCAGAATTGTGGAATGATTTACCAAAATTAGCAAAAGAAAAGCATATTTCCATTGGGCGGTTTAAGACTATTCTCAATAGCAACAATTGTACATAGGACGATTTTTAAATATGTCAATTATTTGTACAACTGTTATGTGTCTTCTTTATAGTTTTGTAAGCACGTTTTTCTAACACAATATTTGTAAATTATAAGTTTATCTAATGTATGTAAGTAATGTAATTGTAATATGTAGACGGCCCCTTTAAAATCAGTTACCTACGTGTACTGAAGGGTTTACCGTTTTTAAATAAATTTAAATAAAAAAAATAAATAATAAAAGTGACCGAGTCGAAGGCTTACTAGATTACATCGCAGCTAAAGTGGTAGGGTTAATTTCTGGTGAGGGAGGAAAACCGAAGTATCTGGGAGAAACCTCGAAGCACATGAGAGAACCAAGCATCAGTGCCAAGCACAACTCGACTTACACGAGTTTTCAAGCACAGGAAAGTTACTCAACCTTGGTAAATAGTCCAGCCTCGACCTACGCTAGCAGGCTTAACTCAGAGGTAAGGGGCAGCGAGTTAGCAAATAGATCAATTATATCTATCCAAGTTGATATCTATCACCATGCAAACCACAGTGCATACAAACCTGCAAAGCAAGGATTCCTGAGTTTCCTGTTCCCAATCGTGTCCACGTATTATAACAATGATACCATAGTGACAAGCACCCTCCCCTCCCTGGTTGTCAATATTGTCATCACGAAAATTCACAATATGGCGGTCCAATCGTGTTTTCAAAGTGTAAGAGAAGTAACTGTGTTTTCTTGAAAATATTTAATCATGGAAAGTGATGATACGCTGATTGACGTTGTTTCTGTAAGTATAAGTAACGAGGCATGATTATAACATTTGAAAATGTCGTGATCGTTTATGTATAGCCAAAAAATCCACTAGAAACATATCAGTATCACAACTGAACAACTGCATATTTGACAATAAAGCATCTGTAATGTCGTATATATATATATGGGATAAGGTGATATCAGTTTTATCGCTCGAGGATGATATCATTATTGTCACGAGTGAGCGCATCAAACAAGGGGCAATTATGATATCGTACAGAGAGGGATAAACTGATATCAGTCATATCACCAAGTCATGATTGTGATAACCTTTTTATCACGTCTAGTGCCTTTATCAGGGTGATAAGCAGCAGGAAATAAAAACGATATCGTCCCTAGGGACATATTGTTTTTAATTTCACCCTGTTATTGCCCTGATAAAGGCACAAGTATGTGATAAATATGTATATGAGCGTGTTTTGGTTCACGAAATGCCAAAGAATGCTCAATATCACATAGATAGAGCAAATATAGTTTTCGCTTACCTCAAGGTATCCACTACAGCCTGTTTCACTTATTGTGTGAAAATGATTGCTTATTGCGTGAAACAGCTAGGCTGTAGTGGATACCTTGAGGTAAGCGAAAACTAAATATATATATATATAACAATTTAAATCTGAAAACATATAGAAACCATAAAAACTGTGTGCCTGATATCTCAGTTGCACGATACAAACTTTCCACACTGGCCCTTGTGACCTTCAGTCTATCTGGGGCACTTAATAATTCAGGAACGGTGGTAGGCTGAGGGAAGTGGAGTCATAGAATGCCATCCTCCGCCTGCATGTCCAAAACGCTGCCGCAAAAATAATTTTAACTAAAATTCATCACAATAAATACCCCAGTTTCTTACTGTAGTGATACTGGACCAATAGGAAAAGACCTATTCTGGAAATATAGGAAGAACCGTTTAGAATTGATAGAGCTATCCAGTCTAAATAACATTTGCTAAGTGTAGTTTAATTTTGTCCAAATTTGTACATCATGAGGACTTGTCTGACCTGTCCCTAATTTCCATCAAAAAGCACAATGAAACCCCAGGAAGTGAGTCAATGGTGAATGCATCTCATGATGAGAGTGAAGATGTCGACATTCTTAGCGATTTTGGTCCCTCGGACGTGAGCATTTCCCATAGTAATGAAGCTTCAACGTCTGCCAAACCAAGTGATACCACAGACTCTGAAGAACATACAGGGTTTTTAAGTACATTCGCAGGAGACCACAACTATTGCTGTACTTCTGTGCCTACGGATATTGACACAGGCCAAAGTGAACACGAAACTGGACAGAGTGGACAGGAAATGACGCAAAGTGGTCATGAAAGTTCTCCTAAAGTTATTGTTGAAAGTCAACAAGGAGAAAAGGTGAGTGCATATTTTCTACCAATGGCATCCTCACACATATTTGCATCTAAGGGTAAACATTCATAGGTAAAATTCATAGGCTATTCTAACATGAAACTTTCATGTATATCAAGAGCATTTGAAGGCTTAAATTAGTGCAGCAAATCAGCCTTGATTGGTTAATCAGATTACTATAAAACATGTCGAAAGTTTTTGATAAACATCGAAGTTTTGTGCAAGTATATAGACACTGTTGTTTGTACCTATGACTGATGATGATAAATCTTTAAGAAAATGGTAAATATTTTGTACTTTAGAAAGAAGCATTGTATTGTGTATGTCGAAGACCAAATGTTGATAAATTCATGATGTAAGTTCAAACTATAAACACAGAATTATATAAATTGTTAGTGATTGTAGGGCAGGAGGCCCATTGATATAACAAGTAGCATATATTATTAACTCTTCTCCTGTGTGATCTTGCCAGTGGCTGTGATGCATGTGATGAATGGTATCATGGTTCATGTATTGGAATTACAAAAAAAGACGCAAAGAAAATTAAACAGTTCTTCTGTCTTGCCTGTCAAGGTACCATAAACACTTTGAAATGTGTTTGGTGTGTGCTATTTTTTTGTGCGAATAATAGTCATGTATAAATGTCTTTGTCACATTTGATATGAATTCTCTCAGTTTTCCTACTCATTGTTTACAGAAAAGAATCCAGGTCTTGAAACAAAATTCAAGATATCAAAAGAGAAAGGAAATGAAACATATCAAGACACGGATGAATATGATGAAAATCCAAAGGTTCTCAACAATACTTCTTAGAAATGCTCAGAATATGTACTATGTCCCTAGTCATGCATTGTTTTTGAAGCGGTCAAATGGTGTTTTCTCTACAACTGCAATTGGTAGTGTCCCTATCATGTGGCTTGTTATTCCTAGATATGCGTGCATTGTGTTTAGTGATTACTGACTTGACATTGTTCATGCAGCTGTAACTTACTTTAACTGTATTTCTGTTAAAACTTTTATGGAGCTTGTGGTGCGGTGGAAAATGTTTGTCAATTAGACTAAGGAAATTACGTCCTATGTTTGTGCTAACACTCTTGCTAAATGGTGCTATATATAGATTTTTGCTTACCTCAAAACTGGTCTGCAACAGGCTGTTTCATCTGTATCATTTTACAGATGAAACAGCCTGTTGCAGACCAGTTTTGAGGTAAGCGAAAATCTATAATTTGCTCTGACTAACTATATGTTGTCGAGTATATCTCTTTGCGTTTCATAGACCTAAACCTACATGTATATGATGTGTTCCGAACAATTCAAATGTGTTCCCGATGTGTTGGGAACGCATTAGGGACAACAGGCAACACATTATAATAAGGAACACACTTTGAAGCACTTCATACCACAATTACTCTACTTACTTTTCAGTCAAAACAACGAAGCAGCCGGAAATGTGGTCAATGTGCAGCTTGCAAGATCCAGGAGGATTGTGGGAAATGTGACTACTGTCTGGTAACTATTTAACCCATTAGCTTGCAATGCACCCAGATGCGCCTACTTTAGTATTTTACTCTGTCTAATGCCAGACGATTTTACTTGTCAATGGAAGAGTACTGCCAGTTAATGAGTTAATATGTATATATGGTACCTGGATTGTATTGAATATTTCTGACATTTTGATTGTCATTTCCTAGGATATGCGAAAGTTTGGTGGTCCAAACAAGAAGCGACAAAAATGTCGTTTACGACAGTGCTTGAACAAATCAATGGTACAGTACAGAAATTATGTTTGTATTACTTAATAAGAGATGTTGTATTCCACACACTTCACCTTACCTTTACCTGTACACATTAAACCCTCGCCCTGATCCCTCGTCTATTTCTTCAAGCAATCATAAGTTTTTAATTTCACAATTCTTTAGCATTTAAATGCTCAAGACGGAAGTTCAAAGGATGAAGAACCACCAAGAAAAATTAGAAAGATCCGCCAACCTAAGGTTCAGTATATGAATGCTAGGTACAGATCATCTGCCAAGACGCATTACTGGCTGATGGATCAGCCCACCAGGGACTGGTTGTATAAAAATGTAGTACAAGTTAACTATAGTTGGTGCAAAAGTAAACCAATCATAATCGCCATTTGACAACAAAACGGGTAGTTAAAAAGCAGTTAAGAGTTTTAAACAACTGGCCCCAGGCGCAATCTATGTGTTAATATGAACTATGCACGCAAATTTACCTGAGTAGACAAACTACGCAGTTCGTATTTACATGGCTTTTTGTTGTCTTCCTGTAGCAGCGCCATGAAGATTTTGGAGGTCCGAGTAAAAAGAAACATGCAATCAAGTTGAAACATACCAGACACCTTCAGGGAAAAGAGCAGAAAGTAAGTAATACTTTTGACATGTTATAGTTGCTTGTCAAGGTATTAGTATTGGTGTTTTATTGATAATATCATTATTAACAATTTTCCTCGTTTCTGATTGGCTAAGAACATCAAAATGTTCTCTTAATTCTTTTTACTATGGGTATTTGGGAGAAAATACCACATGTGGTATTTTCTCCCAAATACCCCTAGTAAAAATTGAGCAACGTCAATTGAGTAAAATTGAGTAAAAATTGAGTAACAATTGAGTAACAATTGAGTAAAAATTGAGTATTAATAATATTAATACGAAATAGCACTTGTTCTCGAAGTATTAATGAAAAATTGCACTTGTGTTTGGCGAAATATTCGTAATACCGCTCGTGCTTCGCACTCGCGGTATCAAGGCATATTTTAACATATATACTGGGGGCCACTTGGCCCCCCAGGCCCTCTTGATGGCCCCCCACTCACACAAAATTGGCCCCCCGCTCCCTGGGCCCTTTATACATTGGGTCGTTTACAGCGTAAATGATTTGTCTGTGTTTAACGAAATATTGTTTTTATGGCTTATTAGTTAGACATTTTTAAAGTTTTAGTTAAAACATTGAAATACTATTGGATTACAAGTAAAATATTCAATCTTATAGTATTCAGAATTGGTAATTTCAGAGCTCCAGATTTCAAAATTTTCCCGGGATAAAACTCCCCCGGATCCCTACAGGGCTCGGGCCTTCAGCACTCAGATTAAGGGCCCTTTCTTACAAATGGCCCCCCACTTAGAAATCCTTAAAATATGCCCTGCGCGGTATTACGAATATTTCGCCAAACACGCGTGCAATTTTTCATTAATACTTCTCGAACCGTGCTATTTCCTATACAAAGATAGTATTAGGAGAAAGTTTTGCTTTATAAGAGCCCTTAATGTCTTTCTTATTTGTAGTTAAAACGTCAGCTTAGTGAGAAAGAACAACGTCGAAGAAAGAGACTCGCATCAAGAGAAAATTCGGGGCTATATTCAGAACGGACACGAAAAACAGTTGAACTACCAAGACAATGTTATGGACCACAATGTCAGAAGCGTGCGAGGTCGAACTCCAAGTATTGTAGTCATGAGTGTGGCATACAAGTGGCGGTTAGGTACATATCAGTGACATGTAGCAATAGTTGTTTAAATGAAGAAGAAAATCAGGGATGGTAGTGGTAGTTGATGGTGGTGGCATTGGTGATGATGCTGTTAGTGGTAGTAATGATGGTTATGATGATGGTGATGGTGATGATGATGATGATGATGATGATGGTGATGATGATGGTGATGATGATGATGATGATGATGATGATGGTGATGATGGTAATGATGGTTATGATGATGATGATGGTTGTCACAGTTTTGTGACTGGATGGCACCATTATTGGGCAATAGTCCAGCAAGTAATGTTGTTTTGTTTCTTCAGACGAATACAAGAAATTCTGCCTGGCCGTGTTAAGGAGTGGAATGAAACGTCTTGTGTCTCAAACAGTAAGGCTGAAGAGAAGTTAACAAAACTTAAGAATATACAAGAGGTATTGTTTTTTGTTACATTGTTTCTGTTCTTCGCTTACTCAATACATGTATTTTAATAATTATATAATTTATGTTTTTCATGATTTGGAAGCTATTTGAATGATAACTTGACCACGCCCACAGCCCAGAGTCTATTCTTAGTGAACCCGCATTAAGCAACTACCTTGTATTAAACGGCCAGCAACTCATTCCCCAAGGGTGGTCGCTTGATACAGTTTCGACTGAATTTGCATATTAAGGAGACAAGTTACAGCTTCGTTCAAAAAACGCAATTTGCAAGACATATTTTCTGACATTCTGGCAATATTTTGACGTCATCATTTCAGGCCAAAATATTTTTATGTCTCCGACCATTTACTAAGTTATGGTGCATGTAGTGTGAATGAGCACTCTATCATCTATCAAAAAAACTTTAATATATCAACTTTAATCTACGGCCAGCAACTCGTTCCCCAAGGGTGGTCGCTTAATACAGATTCAACTGTACATTATTACACATTCTAATAATCTAGGCTTTTCTCCACTAACGTTGTATTTTATCACATTTAATTACATCAGACTACTCGTGCCAGGCTACTGGAACTCGACCAACAAAGTAAAGAGTTGGATGAAATATTAGAAAGAGCTTCACATTTGACAGCTGTCAACGAAGAGGCAAGAAAAATATCTTTATTTTATCATTTGAAAATATCTTACGTTTATCATTTTGTAGGTATAGGCACGGAGACGTCTAAATACATTCAAATGATACTTATATCACAACCACATAAATGAGTGTACAGTATTTTTAACTAGGATTATGTTGGTTTTAGGACACAGAATCAGAACAAGATACAGATATTGATCTAAACATTTACTGTGTGACTTGTGGGATTGCGTTAATGCCGAAAGTTGCCTTAAGACACATGGAGAAATGCTACATGAAGGTACGATATTCTGTTTAATGCTATCGGTTGCATGCGCTAAACTAACTGTAAACTCTTCTCTGGGTATGGCTGATCCCTTGTTGGTCCAGTGTTACTACAGAGGAAACCGTAGGGGGGGGGGGGGCTCCGGAATAAACCTGCAGTGTTTGGTAGAGTCAAACTGGAAGCACTCTTCTCACACGAGACGAAGCCCGGTCAGAGAGATGAAAGGCACGTGTACTAACCATTGTGCCAGCAACATCCAGCTTAGCGAAAACACAACATTAACGGTTGACGTTTTCAATTTTTGTAAATTCTGTTTAGAACGAGTCCTTTACGTCCTTTGGATCAAATTTCAAAAGTGTTGGGTAGGTTCATCGCCTATATAAATCATGGGTTTATTTTTGCAGTCGTGAATAGAATTGTTACTGAATTTCTTAATTTTGACATTACTTATATTTAGTAATTTGTTCTGTGACTTCTATAACTCGCAACAGAACTCGTATTGTAAGAGACTTCGCGTGTTGTGTCCTGAACATACGAAAGAACCGAAGGTAAGACTGCTACCATTATATAGTTTTGCCAAGCTGTAGTATATTACAACAAATGCCGTTCTACATGTATTCAGGTCTCACCACACGAAGTCTGTGGTTGTCCATTGAGTAACGACCAACTTGAAGAGACGAAAGACTTATGTTGTGTTTCAAAGAGGAATTGTGTCCGACATTATTGTTGGGAGAAACTACGACGTGCTCAAATTGACGGCGAAAGAGTCCGACAGGTAGGTAATGCACCAAAGTGAAAAACTGATTATTTAGAGTACAGTACAGTAGTGATATATACTTGCAAAATGAGTGACTGGATGGCAGGGATTATTCTAAGGTGCAGTAATAACCAATTTGTGCAGTGATAAATGAGATTTGTGCAGCGATAAATGAGATTATGTGCAGTGATAAAATGCGATATGTGTATATTTTTCATGAAATAGAATATGCAGAATGCAGATTTGGGTTCATTAGCAGTGATTTTGGCTCATTTGCCTGCATATAATTAGTGACATGCATGGAATAAACTTTAAGGCAGTCAGAACGTTTTCTAAAATGTCGCTAAATTTATATAAATTTTATCATTTTTCGCGCTTTTGTGCAGTGATAAAATTTCCTTAGAATAATCCCTGCTGGATGGCATGGAGAACATTGAGATTTTCAAAACAATGAAAAGACAATGGAACATTCTGATCACTGGATAGTGACTGTATAGCACCTTTGTTATACATGTAAATGTTATACGAAGCCAAAGGTCCCATAGTTGTTAAAATTTCACGCACTTTTATCAAGAAACGTAATTTTGGAAAACCACAACTGTCTTATTTTAGTGGTTGAAACTAGAGGAGGCTTACGAACAAGAGAAACACACCAGAATGGCGATGACTCAAAGAGGAGGAGTTCTTAGTCTCTTACTGCATAGGACTATTGTGGAAAGTTAAACGAATTATTACGCATTGAAACTCTTTTGTTTCTCTTCCTTTTGTATATAATGTATATTTTCTATGTTCATTAAATGTCTTGAGTTTAAGTTATTAAATATAGACATTTGTTTCCAGCGCCAAAAAGTGCCATATTTATTATGTTCTACAACTATCTAAAGTAATTTTTAACGGGTGACGAACTTGTAATCAAGAAAAAATTACTATAAACAATGTTTTAACAAAGTTATACCTCTGCGAATGCGTAATGGTTTAGCAGTCGTCAATGAACGCGTCACCACAAGCCTAGAATCACCCGAGTGTTACGTACATAAATACGAACGCGCTACAAATAATATTGTAATGTGGCAGGGAGTTACCGATCACAGGGTCTTGCGAAAAGGGTGCCAGGCATCATGGTCTAGGGGCCGCCGTCACTTTCCCTCTTAGTTCGTTCGATACCGGTTGGTAAGCCACTAATTACTCCACCCCTGACGATAGCGTTCACGTTACAATATAGTTGTTTGTTTAGACTTAAATTATTACCGGTCTTCTAAAAACCCCATCAGTAAAAAATAGCCGATCTTCTGAAAAGCCCGTAAGGAAATAGCCGATCTTCTAAAAACCCGTAAGAAAACAACTGGTCTTCTAATAAACCCGTAAGAAAACAACCGGTTGATACCGACATAACGGTATTAAGAAGGGCACTAGCTTGCCCCTGCTCTTTTAGTGTTTCTGGATTTATAAAAGTAAAAACACATACTGTATAACAATTGTCATAATCATATATTATTTATTCATAAAGTTTCAACAACTTCCAACCTTATCTAAAAAATCTTCAATTACAACACTTGGTTACATGTACTGTAATTTGCCAAGGTAATATCATCATAGACAGGTATAGGAATGATTGAAACTTGGAATCCTTGTTGCAAGAAATGTTTAATTCCAAAACAAAGAAAGGTACTTTGTTTTTTACTGTAGTTTGTTAAATCATCTGTTTAAATATTGTTTTATAGGTGGGTTTTACCAAGCACTATCATCCAGCAAATGTAGGAGGAGGCTACAGCAAATGGTGGTCAATCAGCAATTATCACAGTGAGAAAATAATGTTAATTCTTTTCAATATACATTTCAACAGTTCTGAAGTTGACCCCCATCTGCTGCCCTTTAACACTTACTGAAACCCACAATTCTCAATAATTTTAAAGCAATCTACACTTCAATAACATTGACATTGTTGGCAACTATTGCATCTCTTGAGTCTTTAACCACTTTGCCAATTATCCATGCTGAATGACCATCTTCATTTTGAAAAGCTTCACAGAATGACATTGCATCTTCTTGAGTCATAGCAATTAGGAGACCACCTTTAAAATGGTGGAACTAATGTAAGGTATTTGATTATGGTGATGATGGTGGTGGTGATGACAATGATGATGGTGGTGGTGATGACAATGATGATGGTGGTGGTGATGACAATGATGATGGTGGTAATGATGACAGTGATGATGGTGAATCTTGGTTACTTTTACCTGATGTTTCTGCAGAATATCCATCCAACAATTTAAAATTGATTGGCGATGCTTTGGCCACTGCTGCCATGTGTGTGTAAATTGGTAAACTTTCGATAACAAATGACACTTCTGCTTTCTGATTGGCAGCAAGATTTTTGGCATGTCCTAGTATTCCAAACCCAGTGACGTCAGTGGCAGCATGAGCATTAAACTTGTGCATCAGTTTAGCAGCAGTTTTGTTCAACCTTGCCATACCAAACATCGCTTCCTGGTATGCTTTCTTAACATCTGCTTCACTCACAACATCCTTGATTTTCTCCCAAAACTTTGGCTGGAAGATAGCATATATTGTTGGGTTTAAATAAGCATTATTGGGCAGCAGATGGTCAACTTCAGCAATGTTGATGCTTATAGGAACAAGAAAACTAAACTACATGGCATACCTGTTCAAGCCATTGATGAGCATTGACAGCAAGCTGGGTTCCAAGTGGTTTGGTCAAAACAAGAACATCTCCTTCAATAGCATTTTCAGGCCTAAATTGTAAAAGTAATTTATAGGAAGGAGGGTGCACTTAAGGCTCATCACCAGCATTGTTGAATAAAATTATCTGACATTCACAAATACTGTTGTTTGCATCTTAAGGCTAGTTCTCATATGTCGCCGATGGTCGGCGATCTATTGTATTCTCTGCCGACAGACAAAGCATTTTACACACCAATGACCACCGACAATGGACATCGCCGATTCTTGCAACATATGAGAACTAGCCTTAAGGATGAATGGTCACAGGTAAAAACGTCTATTTTCATGTGAAACTTCATTGCTTGCAATGAACATTTGCCAGTCAGTGTGAGGCTAGTTAGATGCACATGATTGGCTGGTAATTTTATAACCGATCAAATGTTCTTGACAAACATGTGAGCAAATACCAAGTTTTTATCTATGATTGTTAATTCTTAAATGTAACTGACAATATGTATGTAAGTGATCATAAACATTGGTGGGTGTGGTAGATCCCAAATCGACACAGCTTACATGATAAACTCGCTTGATGAGACTACCGATGTTGCAACCCCACCGATGATGTACCACGGATTAAGCACAGTCTGTCCACCATTCACAGACGTCCCAGCTTCCTTTGCGAGGTCATTAAACCCCTTGATCATCAAAGATGTTACAACTTCACGCTCTTTTGCTGTCATATCAGTGCTAACCCCCAGTAACATTAGCATATTGTCACAGTCACTGACCCCCATTGCATATAAATCACTTAACACATTCGCACAGGCTATCCTTCCTTGCTGATAAGGATCGTCAACCAACGGATAAAAGAAATCGGTGGTTTGCACAAGACTTAAACCCTTATGCCGCGTCGGAAGTACGCAGGAATCCAACCCTATGCCAATTTGACCTTCGCCGTTTTCGACTCCTAGTCCGCTCAGGAACTTGCGAAGTTGTTCCTGAGGGACTTTACATCCTCATCCTTTTAGTTTTGTGAAGTTTGTCAAACGAAAACTTGGAGAAAGGTCATAATTTTCGGGTTTAAATAAGTTTTCAGCCCCTTTCGAGTCGGCCATTTTTTACTCTAATTACGTATTTGCGTTCTTCCACTTGACGGCCAGTCACGACCTTTCACGACTATATAATTTAGCTTCTGTCACCATGACAATAACTGAAAAAAACAAAATGGCGTCAACTACAGGAGTTAAATTTTAAACTTGTTTATTTCTTTGCAAAAATGTTATCTTTTTAACATAGAATGTGTTAAAAATAAAGCCCAGGGTTGTAGTTTAATACTCTCTTAATAATGGCGCACAGGTATGATAGACAATTTGGTATTTTAGTGGAGAAAAATTCGATTTTTGAACACTAGTCTGAGCAACGAGCTCAGTTTTCATTTTCCTTTTCGTTTAGTACTTACAACAAACAGTGGAGTGAGGCGAATAATGCTTTGGTGGATTTGTTGGAGTTTGAAATTCCCAAAGAAGAGCGGAAGCAAGACAAGGTTTGCCAAATAATCTTTATTTACATGATTTAATACATCTATAAACCCAGACTGTAAAGTTTTATTTTTGCGCGGGGAATATTTTCGTGTTCCGTGGCAGCTGCGCAGAAATTAAGCCAAAACACTTGAGAATGGAGCATAAATACATGGATTTTTTAGCATTTTCTTGAAAATGCGTGGACAGAAATTTAGCTTCGAGTCTGGCATCTAACCTCATCTTTCATTCCCCACCCTCTCAATTCCTTTCTCTCACATCACCTTCCTTCTCTCCTAAGCTCCCCCTGTCAGATACTCCCCTCTTGTCAGTCACCTACCCCCCCTGTCACTCACTTCCCCCTGTCACTCACTTCCCCCTGTCACTCACTTCTCCCTGTCACTCACTTCCCCCTGTCACTCACTTCCCCCTGTCACTCACTTCCCCCTGTCACTCATCTTCCCCTGTCACTCATCTTCCCCTGTCACTCACTTCCCCCTGTCACTCATCTTCCCCTGTCACTCACTTCCCCCTGTCACTCATCTTCCCCTGTCACTCACTTCCCCCTGTCACTCACTTCCCCCTGTCACTCACTTCCCCCTGTCACTCACTTCCCCCTGTCACTCACTCCCCTGTCAGTCTTTTCCCCCTGTCAGTCTTTCAACCCTTTGCTTAAATGTTCAGATCCAAAACAACATTGAAGCATTCCAGTTACTTGCTGTGACATATGTGAAGTACATTCAAATATTTAGAAAACTGGAGGAATGCTATGACCAGGTATTGTTGCATATAATCATTCAAAAATCTTGATGTTTGTGTCAGCAAACTGTAAACTTATTCTGTGATATAAAACCACTTTGTTTAGATTGTTCATCCGCAGAAGAGACGTATTGTGCGACATGTACTCGATGGTACAATTGGGAGGTAGACAAACGTCTTTACTAAACATCCTTGGAAGAAAATTTTGTTTCTGGAACACTGTTTCCTCGTTTGCACAAGGCACAACAGGGCCATTTATACGAGAGAAACGTATTACATAAGACGCGTCTTATATAAGATGCGAACACACTCGTATAAATGGTCAAATTCTAGTAAGTCGCGACTTAAATAAGAGCAAGAGTTCAGGCTGTTCCACAATAAGTCGCGACCTATTAGATTTTGACCATTTATACGAGTGTGTTCGCGTCTTATATAAGACGCGTCTCATGTAAGTCGCGACTTATTTTCTCTCGTATAAATGACCCTAATGTTTCAATACAAATGTACAATGTCTTGTGGCTTGCCCAGGTCATTAGTCAGGATAGTTTATTCATTTTTTTCCATTTCAGAATCTTGGAGTTAAAGAATGACATGGTTTTACTGGAACATTCAGAATATCATTATTTTGACGATGTTCTTTCAGATCTCAAACTTACACCGGTACATACATTTAACATTTTAAATCAAAATTCAGTCTCACAAAATTCAGTGAAACACACCTATATACACCTACCTATATACAACTGTATACTATATACTAACTTTTTTTTTCAGAATGACATAGAGATACCAGTTCCAAAATATTTCTTATTTGAGAACGCAAAAACCCAGAAGGAAAGAGAGAAATTGATGGGCAGTATTCTTGCTAGGAAAGGACCCGTCGATACTGCTGTTGTAAGAATAATTTGCCTGATTTATACTATAGAGACGGATTATCCGTCAAGACGAACGCAAGTTCGTGGTCCGTCTGTCTGTCGCATTTATACACAGACGCATTATCAGACGAACTATCTTCTCTTTGCCAGTCCAGACGGATCATACTTCTCTAGTGTAAATCTTGCCACTACTTTGACCGTTATATTTACCAACAAATATTAGGAGAAATTAATAATAGTATGTTCATCACATTAATTTCTTTCTTTCTTTTATAGGAAAAAGAAGAAATTCCAATCTCCATGGATGAAGCAATCCGAATTATTCAGGTGAATATCACAGGAATTCAGTTAACAATAAAATATTTCATTCAAGTTTTGAGTACAGAGTAGCATTATATCTTCTACATGAGTAGTGTTTTTCTTTTCTCAGGTTCATGAAAGGGCGAGGCAGGGTCGATTGAGGGCAAAATTTATGCGTGAAATAAGGTACTGAAAATATTTTGTTTGATGGAAGAATTTTTAGTTTTAATACTAACTCATTATTGTACAATTTCTGAGACTGACCAAAACTAATTATTCCTTCTTCACTTCTATTTAGAACGCAAGAGGAGAGAGAGAAACAAGCTCAGTTACGTGGAGCGCCCGCCATTGATCCAGATCACGCTGCTACTAAAATACAAAAAGTTTGGAAAGGTTATGCTCAGAGAAAACGTACAAAACAATTGAGAGAAGAAGAATTCGAATTCATTGGCATGGTATTGTTAAAAATGTCTTGCTCTGTGGAATGTAAAATATTGTTCTAGTATTCATTATCTGTTGTGAATATTTTTTGTTTTAGAAAATGCAAAATCCAGGTGGAACTAGGTATACTCCATGGAAGAAAGCTGAAAAAGTTTCCGTGAGTTGCATGTCAGTGATAACCTTTATTATGAATATAGTCCATTGGAAAACCCCGTCGCTTACTCGTGTCATTTTAGGTGCACAGAAGAGTTGTCCAAGACGATCACGAAAAAGAATATCAAGATGTAAGTAAGATCAGGATAAGTTATACGTCGTAATCAAATCGGATATGTCAGAAAATATGAAACGCATTTTGGAACTGAGCATTATACACACTACCTTTCGTGTGGTTTCCACTTTTGAATGACTTGAGTTAAATCCTGGTTAAATGAACTCCATTCGCGCTGGTCAGTGTCTGCGTGTTTTCAAGGTTTAGTGCTCAAATTTCTTCATATGCGTTTTCAGGGGTTGGTGAGCATAAAGGATAAGATTCGTGACGTCGAAGGTCCAGATATGAAGGAAACGATGCAGGATCAAATCAGACAGTGGTTTATCGAGTGTCGGTAAGTAAAATAATATACTTGATGGCACAGTGGTTAGTGCATGTGTCCTTTACCTCTGTGATCTCAGCGTTTGATTCCTACAACATGCAATTTGGGGCTTCGGTGGCGCAGGCGTCAAAGCAAGTGCCTTTCACCTCTGTGATCTCAGCGTTCGATTCCTACAGCATGCAATTGTCTGATTATAATTTCACCTCAGTCGCATGTGAGAAGAGTGCTTCCAGTTTTAAACTCTACCAAACACGGCAGTTTTTCTCCAGATACTCTGGTTTCCTCTTGTCGTAACACTCGATTAATAAGGGCAGGTCCTTACTTCGTTCCTGTGTTATTTTTCAGTGATAAAACGGGGAAATTTCCTGAGTACCCATCCGATGACGAGGGAGGCTCGGCTTTGTTGTTTAAAGAAAAGACACCGGAGGAGGTACGGTACATGTAGAGAATGTAGAGAACATTCCTATTCAAAGCATCGTGTTTCCTACGCGAACAGGCTGCGAGGGAGACAACGTGTTTCCCGGCTGTACCTTAACGAGTGTTTGTGATTGTTGAGAATTGTTTTTAGCAAACCGTCCTTTTTTGACGATGACTTTTCGTTTCGTTTTAGCTGGCCAAAGAAGAAGCAAGCAAGGTAAATGCCAAATGGATTAAGTAGTCCCCGAAGTACTTCTGCTGCCAGTTTGCCTGACTTTTCACAATCCACCATCTTGTTTCCCCCAGGATGAAGATGGCGGCAAGAAAGGCAAAAAGGGCAAGAAAGGAAAGAAAGATAAAAAGGAAAAAAGCGCGGGAAAAGACAAGAAAGGAAAAGGAAAGGGCAAAGGAAAAGGGAAAGGAGGCGATGACGTAAGTACTGAGCTATATATATATAACTGGACTCAATTCTCCTCTCATATTAAGCCTAACTTCAATTCTATTAAATTCTATTTTGACTGTTTTAATTGATTCTATTGTATCCTGTTCAGTTGTATTCCAAGGCGTTCTATTTCGATGTTTTTTACCAATTTGTTTGTATATTTTGTGATGTTAGGAGGAAGAAAAGGGTTTCAAAATGTCAGAATCAAAATTTGTCGGCGCTATCAACGAGTCTGTTCACGCGTATCGAGGTAAACGTCTGTGCTTGAGTATTGATTACACGTAAAGGAAACTGGACTGCCTTAAATTTATATAGGATAGCTGGCTCGGTAGCTATATCAGTTCTAAACTGTTCTTCTTTCTTTAGATGTTTGGCAATGCCGTGATGAACACAACAACTTTCAGCAAAAATATGACGCTGAATTAGTCAAGGAGGCGAAGAGGTTTGTCTTTGTGCGTATTGAGTTTGGTTTTGTCGCTCAAATTCACCTCGAAATATTTTTGTTTTGTTTGCCCAGAATTGAAGTCGAAATAGAAGTGAGGAAAAATGTCGACGAACTGATGCGTGAGGAGTTGAAGAATTTGAAAATTGTATGCATACAGCCAAAGGATTTATATCTCTTGAACTTGTTTAGATTTTTTGTAGATTAGGTACGCTATTTTTCAAGACATTTAGTTTGTTCTCGTTTAATAAATGTAATCTTATTTATGCTTAGGCAGTAGATAGGGATAAAGGTGGTAAGAAAGGGAAGAAGGGAAAGAAGAGTGGTAAAAAGAGTGGTAAAAAGGTATGCACAAGTTATTGTTTCCCCTATTGTAGACATTTGATTAAGATTTATAGGCGTTGCCTAATACCTTGGATGTTGATTGATTTGATAGAAAAAGAAGAAAAGCGGAAAGAAAAGTGGTAAAAAAGGCAAGAAGAAAAAGAAGGAGAAAGATCTCACTGCAGATCGGTGAGTTATTACACCCTATGATTTTACTCTTTCTCGACCGAGAACTTTTGCATCCTTGAGTAAAATCGTCTGAATTAGGGGGTCAAAGGTTCCTCTTGAAAACTTAGAATACCAAAAATAATTGATGCATCGTTGATGTATAAGCGATATAATCCATACATATGGGAAAGAGTTTTTCAAACAGTTCGTTGAGAGGAATTGGGCGTTTCTGTGTAACGTTTCCCCCTGTTTTTCTTATTTAGAACTATCGAGTCTTTGTATGAAGAGCTTGTTGATGAAAATATCTTGATTCGTCATCCAAAGATCCAGCTGTCAGAATTCTTGGGCGAGTTCAGGTATTACAGTGAATTCCTTTTTTCCGTCCTTCTTTCTTCCCTAATTCTTCCTTCCTTTCTTTCTTTCTTTTTTAGTCCCTTCATTCCCTAATCTTTCTTCTTTCACACCCTCACCACAATGTTGGAGTTGTTCTATACCAATGGCGTATTGCATTAACTTTGTCAAACTTACGTGATTTCTTTCTAGTTATCTTGGATCAACACTGCGTCAGGCAAACATTGAACCGATGCCATCGCTATCTGACGTCCGCCGTATCATCACGGAGTTCTGTGTCCTACCCTTAGGTAATAAACCACTGCCTTTGCAGTAGACCAATAAGGGAAGGGACCATTCTCAACCTCTATAGGTAAACTACGTCAAGCGTTCCTCTTACCTTTGCAATTTTCAAAACGTTTGTTGCAAATCTCTTGAGGAAATTTGCAATGTTCCTATTAAGCCAATTAGAAGTTCCTCAGTTCCTGTTAGAAGTTCCTCAGTTCCTGTTAGAAGTTCCTAACTTCCTGTTAATAATATATTCGAGCGCAAAAACTCGCTGGTTTTGTTGATTTCGAAGTTGAGAGACTTTGTATTCTTATATATAATTCCTTTGAAATAATATTTACACTCATAAATTGAAATAAAGAGCTAGAAGTAACAAAAATAAAGACTTTTACAGCAACAGGAAGCGAAAAAAAAGTAACAGGAAGTCAACATTTTTCAAGAGGAACCTTATGAGTGTAAGTTTTGTTTAAAAGGAATTAAATATAAGAATATAACGTCTCTCAACTTCGAATTCAACAAAACCAGCGAGTTTTTACGCTCGAATTGTTAACAGGAAGTGAGGGGATTTAAACAGGAAGTGAGGAACTTTGAATCGGTTTAGGAACATTGCAAATTCCCTCAAGGGATTTGCAACAAATTTTTTGCAAATTGAAAAGGTAATTAGGAAAATTGCAAATGAATTAGGAACTGAAAAGAGGAACGCTGGACGTAGTTTACTTGTAATAAAGTTAGTTTAGTTCAGGTTTCTTCCTGTAGACAAATCAGAGATGGCCCTTATTGGACCTCTAGAGAGAACAATTTAGATAGAGCTTTCCAGCAGAGTTGAATCCAAGTGATTCTAGGTATTTTCTATGTTTTAATTATTTTCTTTCTCGATCATCAAGGTTCTCAGGCTATCCATGAGAAAGCGCCATTCATTAAGTCCATGCTGATAGCCGGACCACGTGGTGTGGGTAAGAAAACCTTAGTGAACTGCATCTGCACGGAGTCTGGGGCGAATCTGTTTGATCTTACCGCCGCCAATATTGTTGGCAAATATCCAGGGAAGGCTGGTCTTAATATGATGTTACATATGGTGTTTAAGGTAGGTCGATCATATGGTGTTTAAAGCAATGCCCCGGTCAAACGTGAACATGAGAGTTGACTGGATATTACCAGTCAAACGCGCGTACCGGTCAAACGTGCAAAAACTCTCATCAAAATTTGAACCAGCTCAAAGTTGATAAGAGTTGATGAGAGTCCATGAGAGTTCGCGTTCGAATGCGAGAAAAAACCCTCTTTAATATTAATATATAATAGCATATTCCACTAACGTTGGCTCTGAATTAGAGCTGAAACACTGTGCGATATATAACACTATTTGGTGCAAATCATAAATATAATTAATACTTTAAAAAAATTTAAAGAATTGCAAACAAGCTTTTACATTCATTTGTTCCATTCTTCTTCCTCCCATCTTCTATTCCTTCTTCCCTTCTTTCGTTCTTTACACACTTCTCTTATCCGTAATCTTGTTCTCGTGTTGACTTACTGCAATTTCATTCCCAGGTTGCCAGACAAATGCAGCCTTCTGTAGTGTATATCGGCGATGCAGAAAAAACATTTATGAAGAAAATCCCAAAGACTGATAAAGTAAGAAGTACTAACTTTGTTTATACTGAATAGCTCTATCAGTTCTAAACTGTTTACTCGTGAGATTCAATAAGAGTCATCCCTTATTGGTCCAGGGTTACTACAGGAGGAAACCGCAGAGAGACCTGCTTTGTTTAGTAGAATCAAATTGGATGTACGCTTCTCGTATGCAACTGACAGGAATTGAACCTCGATCGCAGAGATGAAAAGCACGTGCAACAACCCCGCTAGAATAAATGAACCTAACGCTCTGCTCGTTTTCCAGACTGATCCGAAGCGGCTAAAGAAAGATCTACCAAAAATATTGAAAACTCTGAAGCCAGAAGACAGAGTAATGATAGTTGGAACTTCTAAATCACCTTTTGATATCCTTTACATACATTATGAAGATAACGCACCTAACCAGCCAACGCATGTTTATGCCACCCAATTCACATTTTCAGATAACTCACATGCCTATAGTTACCACTGTTCTGATAATGTAAGCATAAAATGAAACAAAGGTAACCAATTCACATTTTCAGATAACTCGCATGCCTATAGTTACCACTGTTCTGAAAATGTAAGCATATAAGTAACCAAACATTTAGATTATACATGTCAGAGCTAGAAATTCATTTCTTGAAAAAAATTGTTTTCCTTGACTGCCTTTCTCAAATGCCGAAGTAAAGCCGTTCTGTTCTGCTTATCAGAAAGTTGTGCTAATCCCTCGACCAGATTACGCCTCGCGTTATTGTAAGTATATAATTGGTGGGTTTCATTAAGCGTTACGGGGCAGCAGATGGTGGTGAACTTTAGCAACGTTGACACCAATGCTGGCAAGCGAATTAAACTAAATATCTCAACTTTTTCTTTTTACCACCAAATACAATACTACTACAGCATATAATGAAAACAATTTTCTCACTTCAACAATTGCCAGTTGACCTACAACTGCTGCATGATAGTATTTACTGAAAATGACTAAATAAATAAGAAAAAGGTAACTATTCCACCGAAGCTCCCACCCCCATTACTTACCATACTATATGCATGTATTCATATTAATCTAGGTTTATGGCGAGAGTTAATTATTAAACAAAAAGGAGTTATCTCGGACAATCTTGATGTCAGCTCATTGGCAAAAGTCAGCGATGGTTACACTCCAGGTCATATTGTTGAGGTCATCAACCAAGTTCTCTCAGACCGCAGGAAACAACAGGTAGGAGAAAAGAAGATGAAAAAAATGTTCCTTATCTTGAAACACTGGAAAGTGTTGAACAACGAACGTTTTTATATACTTTGAGGTGTTTAAAATCACTATTATCATAAACTACTGTGGTATGATATAAATTCTCAAACGAGAATATTTCCCATTTATTTTTATGTAGTTGGTAAAGAAACCATTAGTTGCCTCGGAGTTCGTTCCTCCGCTCGCTAAAATTGATCCCATTTACAAGGAAGAAGAAGAAGCGTTCAAGGTAATAGGCCTATTCAACAGCTTTATTTCATTTAAACAAGAAGCAGTTTTCAGATTACAATTTCGTCGGGAATTTCGTCTCTTTGTCGCATGTAAAGTATAGTTTGATTCTACCACAAAGATCACAGGTTTTCTCCGGGTACTTTTGTTATCTCTTGTAGCAACACTGGAGCAATAATGGACGGCCTTGTTCGGCTGATTATTGCAGCTCTAGGAAGAACAGTTCAGGACTGATTGAGCTATCCAGTATATATATAGGTCTTCCTGTAGTAACACCACTGGACCACAAGGGATGACCCTTACTGGACCACTAGCGAGAGCAGTTTAGAACTAATAGAGCCGTATATCCAGTTATATCCAGTGTAAATAAAGTTAACATGCTTGTTTTCAATCTACAAACATCTCTTTTTGTTTTCTACCAACAGACATGGTACACAAAGACCCCACTTGGCAAGAAACGTCTCAAGGCCGCCATGGGAGACGACGACGGTGACAAGAAAGGAAAGAAAGGCGGCAAGGGTAAAAAGAGCGGGAAAAAAGGAAAGAAGAAAAAATAAATGTGTATGATTATTATGATGTTGTAAATATATAGATATCCATGAAACTTAAGATATATATTAGGTACATTTGCCCCATTATCTTGTCCATAAATCGTGTGGTTATATTTTGATATCTTGGTCAGCTTTAGTACAGCGACCGAGTCTTGTTGAAAAAGGCTTGCAGTAGTATCCTTCCACACACGGACATAGCACAGTCTACAGAGAGAAATATTTCTGTAATCACTGATTTGTATACAGCACACAAAAGACAAGATAAACAGTTGGAAACCAGGCTTAATAACATGGCGTTACCGGTTGTTTTGAGTTCAATTTCTTACCTAGAATAGACACTTCCTGAATTTGATGGCTGGCAATGAAAACTACTAATTTACAATGGATTACATTGTCAACCTCGAGTTCACGCTATTGATTCGATAGTGTCTATTGTCCTGATTTTTCAAATCCTATACGTATAGTATATCAAACACGAGGAAACACCGGAAAGTTCTTTGAAAGAAACAAATATATACTCACCTCAATCAAGCAGAACTGTCCAGGTTTAATCAACGACAGACATCTTCCTTGGGCTAAAGGATCAATCTTTGCGCAACATTTCTCCACTTCGCAATCTGTGTTTGCATCACACCATGACTTTTGAACACACCTATGTTGGATATTACACCACTCTTGTGTTGGACACTCGCTGTCGTGTGAACAGTATCCTTTGTGACGTAATACACATGTCCAACCCAAACAATATTTCGACTTGGGACAGTCGCTGTTTGTACGACAGTCGAAGCGACGCCATATTGACTTCTAGTTGAAAAAGTTAAAGAATTGGGGGTGGCACAGTGGGTAGTGCATGTGCCCTTCATGTGACCAGGGTTCGATGCTATATGTAGTTGTCGGAGTATAATTTCACCTCAGTCGCATGTGCAAGTAGTTCTTCCAGTTTGTCTCTACCAAACACGGTAGGTTTTCTCCGGATACTTCAGTCTCCTCCTGTAGTAACCTGGCCTAATATTGGATAGTCCTTACTGGACCTCTAAGGATAACAATCTAGAACTGATAGAGCTATCCCGTACAAAACGTTTAGTAAAGAATGAAAGCATATTACTTACCGATAACGAATTTGTGCTGAATATTTTCTCAGATTTTTTGTCTTTGACAATTTTTCCTTGCAAGAACGTGGAAAGTAAGGCCAGAATGAAGACCTTTACCAAACCCATGTTTTTTTCGTGTTTTTACAGCTACTGAATACTCTCATGAATACTACTATGGCTGTATACACATACATCCATGAATATTATAAAACTGAACATTTTAAAGTTTGCGTTTGTTGTTAAATTCCTTGGTGATGGTGTTTCGTTTGAGAAGAATTTTGTTAAAGTTTAGATTAATATTTGCCAACATTGTTTGCATTCGTTTTTGTGACAGTTTAACCTTACATTCTCATGAATTTTGATTTCAAATGATTCCCTCCAATATTTGTCAAATAATTGAGCCATACAGTCTTTTCATTGTTGGTTTGGTTCGCGGAAATGGAAGATTTGCGTGGTCATGTTCTGGAGCACGAAATGGTAATCAAGGTCTTTTCAAATTGCTGTTTCATCGTTTGTCAGCTATCGGTTCAGATATCTATTTTGTCAGTAAAAAATACGGGCAATTGGTTGGGCAAAAAATATATTTATTGATTATGAGTCTAAGACCATGATAGAAGCCTAGAAAGCGTTCTTCCGAAATAAAAAAGCATTTTATCAGTTCTTTTCTTTTAATTTGTTCAAGGTCACTTTTAGCATATTCTTTGAGCTTACGTCATCACAATACGTATTTCCGCCATGACGTCATAAGTTATATAACTAAAGAATATATAAAGCGAGGTTCTTGGATGCATGTGCTATAGCCAAGAAATCGACTAAAAACACCAAATTTTGAACAGTTTTGTGGTTTTATAAGCCTACAACATCACAATGAGTAAGAAAGAGTGGGTAGAAGCACAAATTAAAGGCAACAAGGTTGTTGTTTTCTCCAAAACGTACTGTCCACACTGTAAAACGGTGAAGCAAGCATTCTCTGATGTTGGTTTGAAGGAGTACTTGGTTATCGAGCTGGACACGAGAGATGATGGTGGCGAAATCCAAGATGTGTTGCTTGGCATTACTGGAGCACGAACTGTAAGAGTTTATAGTACTTTTAAACAGATTAAGAAACCATTTTCTATGCATGTTCTAAGTTGATAAATGCAGGGATGCCAGAAGTTGCTGAAGGCAAAGGGTGCGATTTGTTATCAAAAGGGCATATTTTTTAACAAAAGGGCACAAACTAAAATCAAAGTGCCCATTCTGCTTATTTGGTAACCGCGCCAAATTTCTTCAAACCGCACTAAAATAACGCCTGATTGCAGGCAATGTGTGTTGCAGGTTAGCTTAAAAAAATACTGCATTAATTATGGTGTACAAGATCGTACTTGATAAACCTTACGAGTTACGATAGTTTAATTAAGGGTTTACGGAAGTAATCTCTTCGTTTAAATCTGTTCGTGTTAAATCTTCTGTGCACCCGTTGCACCCATAGTCTGCACCCACATTGCACCCAGAAAGCTGTGAAAACAAAAGGCAAGGGGTGCACTTACACCCGCTGCACCTGTGGTTCCAGCATCCTTGGATAAATGTAACATTAAATAGTAATTAATTTACTGGTATCTGATTGACATATTACTGAGAGTATCAAATAATAACAGTATACTGTAGATTATTGCATATAATTTTTATTTGTGAACCACAATCTTTATTTGTGAACCACCCCTATGTTGTGGAGTGCATCCCCCACTAAAATAACTACCTACACTCCCCAAGAAATGAGCACACATTGGCTATAGCTCATCTTATAGCTGAATATCTGTCTTTACATGTAGGTCCCTAGAGTGTTTATTGGTGGTGAATCTATTGGTGGTAGTTCGAATACAATGGATCTTCAAAATAGTGGAAAGCTTGTTCCGAAACTGAAGTCTGCTGGAGCTCTTTGAAACATGAATACTTTCCCGTAAAAAGTAGTTAGAAATGTAGAATTATTATTAAATATAATATAAACACAAACACTTAATCAGCAGTAAGGATGGTGATATTAGTATTAGTGATTATAAACATTACAAAATACTACATTATGTACATCATTTTGAGTATTTATGATTAAAAAAAGTTAATTTAAAATCTATCACTGCCTGGCAGATTAATTATATACAATAAAAGGCAAACTAATGATTACAAAATAATTTATGAATTTGGTAATTATTTACATCCAAGTTCTTTTTAAGATTCCCCTTAAGCCCAAACATAGAGAAACCTTATAGACCTAACATTTTGCAAAATAGTGCAAAATGGAAAATGGCATAGCAATTTAAAACATAGGTGGATTTTCAGATTTTGCTCTGGGGGGGTGCCGAAAATTTAGGGGGGGTGCCAAAATTTAGGGGGGGAGGTGAGCAACAGGGTGCGTAGTGCCGTCGAGCAAGCTGCAGCAAGGGTCTGGGTGCACAGTTGGCAATGGGGTTTTGAAAATTTTTGGTCTTATTTAGTTCAAAATCCTTGTTTTTAGTCCTACTTAGTTCAAAATCTTTATTTCAATCACACTACTCCATCAATCACACTACTAATGTCATTTATCCCAATGAGCATTTAAATTTTTTTGGGAGGGTGCAAATTTCTCTAGGTGGGGTGGGAAAACTTTTTGGGGAGGTGCAAAATATTTTGGGGGGGGTGCGCACCCCCCCAGAAAATCCGCCTATGATTTAAAATTCATCCTTATGATTAGATTTAATTTTTCCATATTGACACACCTGATAAATCATCATCATCACTGAAGTCTAAGTCCCCCCAGTTTTGAGGCAAATCTAGTGGGCTTAGCATAGCCATAGATTCATCAAAACTACTGCATGATACAGTTTTCTTCAAACTTACTGTAATTTTAGGCTTATTGTTTTTCTGTGTAGTAGTTTCTGTTTGCAAATGTGTGTGCGAAATACTAGTTTCTTCTATCTTGTCCATCGTGTCTTGTTCTTGTGGATTTACATTGTCTGAAAAGTTATCTGTCATTTCACAAGGTGCAATGTTGCCCTCTTTGTCTTCTCTGTGATTTTCTACTTTAGTTTCTTCATGTATATCATCTTGCAATTTTATATCATTGAACTCTTTAGTAATTTGATCACCTTTGGTTTGTTGGAACAAATTTTCATTTTGTTTAGAGACCTCATGACATTGGTCTATTGGAATACAACCCAATTTATCCTCAGAATTAGAAATATCAGCATTAGTCGTTTCTGTTTTTTCGTTTCCAACGTTGGGTACTGTGGCTCCACACTCCTTATTCTTGGTCTTAATTCGTTCCCGAATTCTGGTACGGCAGTTATTCGTCAGTGCTATTTTTTCAGGCAGATTTTGTTCATGAATCTCCCATTGATTTTTAGTTCTTGACTTAAAATGTTCAGCTTTTAAAGGGTGATGGCTCATCTCTAAAAGCCTTTGTCCTCTCCCTTTTGTTGTCTTGTGGTAAGCTGCTTGTACCCCTTTCATTGTTGAATTTTGGTACGGTTTGCTCTTGATGTCGATATTACCCTTGTGTGATTTGTTCTTTGCTGCCTTGCTGGTATTATCTTCATATGATTCTTCCTTTGTCAACACTGCGTCCAATGCTGATTTTTTGTCCTGTTCAATTTCTTGAAATCGTCGCTCCCTTTCCTTGTTGGCTTCTCGTATCCGACGGATTTTTTCGTCCAAATCCACATGTTCCACAGGTTTTGTCACAGCTGGGTTGTTTCGCTTTATTATGTTTAGTCGAACCATCTGCATGCTCAAATTTCTGAATCAAGAAAATATTTTGAAAATTTAGTAAATAAAACTAAGTATGTTATTGGAATGATACTGGTAGATTTATGAAAACATATGGGGCCCACAAGGATTTGAAAACACAAATTATTAAGCTTAAAAATTACTGAAATTTAGAGAAGTAGACATGCAATAATTATGTTTTTTCTATACATTTTTATCGCAAATACACGACTGATATTCATAAAGGCCAACTGGAATTCAATATAGCGTGAGTAAAAAAATTATGGGAATCCCCAAAATAGGAAAAATCTACAACTGGACCAGTGGGATTTGACTCCGGCTTTGAATAAAAATAACGTTAATAATTTAGATAAAGTATTAATTTTGCATATTACCTGATAAAAATAAAGGTCCAGTGTTGTTATTTTTACGTCTTAGAATAAAAGCTAGCCAGCCAAAGATTTTTTGGACAAGAATTTTCGACGAATTTTGGACACCAACTGTGTGTATATATTTCAGCACAAATCCAACGGCTAAACATATAAAAGTAGAGGGGAAACATTGAAGTTCGTTTCCCACATTCTAATTATCGTTCTAATTGTTTACTCGGTATTGTTTAAAGGATTGCAAATGGTGATTAGAACGTGACCGTTTGTCCCTTGGTAATAAAATTTTTATCCGAATCCCAAGGGAGCAATTACGACTGCGCCGGAACAAAGCCATACCATGCATAACGCGAAAAAATTCGTTCTAATTGAAATGAGAAGCTGAATAACATGAAAATAAAATATATTTTGGCTTACCAGTTTATTTTGGAAAAACATTTGCTGAAATAGACAAAAATAAAAGTGTATATTCGATGCTTATCGGAGTCGAATTACTGATAGTTTCCTGAGAAAAACAACAAAGTACAAAAAAACAAAATTCAAAATAATTATTTCCGGAGATTGCCGACGGTTTACGACTTGTTTACGACAGTGTACGAAGAATTTGGCGGGAAATTGAAAACAAAATGGCGGCAGTTTGTTGTGAATTGAATATTTGATATTATAGTTGTGTTTTATGGTAATTTTTGTTCGTGTAAATGATTGATCATTATGTTGAAGTCAAGAAAAAGAAATTCCAAAGCAGACAAACTAGATTCTTCAAGTTAGTCTTGTTGTATTAAACTTCTATTGATGTCATGTAGATAAATTTATAGAAATTATGTATTTTTTAAATACACATATTAAATGAATAATTATATGAAAAAGATACTGGTCAAATAGTATATTTTAAACCAAACGAATCTACTTTTTGACTATTACTGACCCAATCTACACTAGAGACAGATGAACTCCACGCCGGATATCTGATAATGATTTGATAATTTGTTTGTATATCAACATGGCAAAAAAACACAGACAGATCATGCATTAACAAGAACTATCTGCTAATTTGTCCATTGACACTGACAGACTTGTGTGCATAGTCAATCTTGATGTATGATCTGTCTATGGATATAAAAATCATCACCAGTATAGATTCCGTCATTCTAGCTAGTTCATCTGGAAAGTTCATCTGGATAGTTTGTCTTGAAAGATGATCTGTCAGACATACAACACATCTTAACAGATGAACGGCAGGTTGAAGGAGGTAAAACTGATTTGTATTCATCATTGTACATACAGCTTCGGCTAGCAAGAAACGAAAGAGTGGAAAAGAAAATGTGGCATGTAGCAATTATTTTATCAACAAAATGTTGCAGTCTACATTTGGGAAGCTGGTAACTAAAGCTGGTATTACTCTTACCTCAGGAGAAACACCAAATAAAATAAGTAAGTCCTGGATCTGTCGTCAAATAGATTTTAATTCAGGATTGATACTTTTTTCCCAGAGGCAGAAAGTTGATTCTGTGAAAATGATTGTTTCTTAGAATTGGATCAGACAATATTTCAGAGAAATTTATCCAATGCACTAAAAAGACATCAGAATTATTCCCAGGTATTGTTAATGATTGCCAATTTAATCAATTTATTTTTGCAGTCTAGTTTGTTGAATTAAATTTTGTGTTTGCCATTCTGTAAAGGTTTTGGATGAATTTTCTGAAGGTTTAATAAGCTATATCGAGGAACCACAGAGGTATTAAATTTAACAGCAGTACTGTGTATCATGTTCATAGGTGGAGTTCATACCACAGATTTCTGGGGGTCCACTGTCCCCAAAAGTCGATCACAACATTTCCAGCAAGGGGAAATCCCCTAGGAATTTCCACACACAACCATCCACCTCCTTTGAAATGTCTACACAAGTTTCTTCCCTAAAGGAGTAAAATCATCTCATTATGGTTACAATACAATCATACAAAAGCAGTTTTGATACAACTTTTTAAGGTTTTTTCTATCCTTGTTGCCAACATCAACTTCAGAAGATTGTGAAGAAAGGTATTTTTTATGGTTTTCTAAAACTAATGTCCTAATGTAGCTTTCATAATTGTTTGTACCTGAATGTAAAGTTAAAATCCTGTTTAAATTTTTAGCACCCGTGGCCCAGCACAGGACAGTTTAATGAGAATACTTTTGGGAATTGACTCACTGCAGGTAAAACGTACAATGTTCTCAGAAACAGTATATAATAAAAAATTTGCAATCATAATTTTACTATTTTATTTATATTATAGCCATTGATTTCCAATGCTTTGTTGGAGAAGATTCCTGAGTTTTCTGATGATAATAACAGGTGATAAGTTATGGATAGTATAATACTGATTACTCAAGTTAATTGTACAAATATTTTCATAAATTTATACATGAAAAATTTATTTTGTAGAGTTTCAGAACATGATGTACCCAGATTGGTTATCAATCAATTTAAATGGTTGGATAAGATTGCCCATCCAAAGGTGCTTCATGCATTTTTATTCTTCCTTAATATTAACAGTTGTTGACTTTTCTAATAATTTCTTTCTGTTTTGTTCATTTCTAGGATTTAAGTGACAAATTATTAGAAATCATTAGCATCTCAAGCGTGTCTATACAACGAGAAATTATCACGGCTATTCCAGAAATCCTTGATGACAATGAACATGTTGAAATTGCAAGAGAGTTAATGTAAATGGAATTTTTACACATAACTTAATTTTGACTTACAGTAGTGTTTTCTAAAGTCACGCATATCAAAACAGATTTTTGGTGCAACTTGCAACGCATATGCCCTTTGTGTGACGTCATCATCACAAATAAGTGAAAACAATGAATGACTGGATGGCATGGAGAACTGTAGGATTTTCAAAACAATGAAAAGGCAACAGAACATTCCGATCACTGGATCGTGACTGGATGGCACTTGTTCGGATATGCTAACTGCTAAGTGTCATGGAAAGACAAAGCGCCCATTTCTAACAGAGATATATGTTTTTGTAAGAAGTACAGAAATTTGGAGCATTGCATAACGTTTTACTCTGCGGACATTTTCCTTTCTCAATTAACATACCCCAAAGCAACAAAGAATTAATGAATGAGAATGAAAAATATGGGTAGAGTGAAACGCGGGTCATGCTCACCATTTTCTGTTTGTATTTTTCTACATATAACGTTGGAAATTTCAGCAAAAATCGCCTCGTAATTCGCCTCGTATAACCATTCGCTTAATATCTTGATTTATTTTCAATTACCAGAGACATAATGAAAGAGAATTCACAGTTAACAGTTGCAATACTGGACACTCTTACAAATCTCAATTTAAAAGCTGATCTGCTTGCTGAGGTATATATACCCAAAACACTATTCGCTTAGGCCCGGTTTAGACGGTGTACATTTCATGAGCCCAACTTAATTCAAGAATTGAGTAAATGTGAAGCATATCATCTGAATCAATTAAGAAAGACACTTTTTATTAAGCACGGCTACACTGTTATGTTCGTCTGGTTCAGACATATGTTGATTCAAACAGCCTTTACATGAGCCTTTACATGATACCATGGAAGATATATCCATGTCCTTTACTTCAGCGTGTTCTGTACTTCTTAGGTGCGAGAATCGGTGATCAACATGTTATCTTCAACGGAGATGGATGATCTTCCTGTGGTCGTTAAATTTATTCTACAGTCGGTCGCAAACAACGAAGCTTTTGAGGTTATATTTACTGGACATGTAACTTGTGTACTTCCAGTTTGACTTTACCAAACACCACAGGTTTTCTCCGAAAGCTTCGTTTTCCTCCTGTAATAACACTGTATAAATATAGTAAAGTAAGTTTAGTTTAGGCATAGTTAGTTTAGGTTTCCTCCAGTAGTGACACTGGACCAAGAAGGGATGACCCTTGCTGGACCTCTAGGAATAGTTTAGAGTAGATAGAGCTATCCAGCATAATTAAAGTTTAGTTTTAAGTTTCCTCCAATAGTACAGTACCTTACTGGCCTCTAAGAGATAGTTTATAACTGATAGAGCTATCCAGTAAAAATAAAGTTTACTTTTCTGTCCAGGCAATAAGTGAACTGCGTAATAATTTGGAGTTTACTTGTTCCCTAATCCCAGCAGCTACATCAACTCCATCAAACATTAGAAAAAGGTAATTTAAATAAATATTTGACACATAAAGTTAGTTTAGTATAGGTATTTCTCGTCATTTTTATGTTATATAATTAACCTTCTTAGCTTTAAGAAATGTCTTATCTATTTTTTCTTCTCTCGTAAGTGCTGCAGGAAACAAATCTAAAGATGGCGTCTTGTTGACCTTAGATGCTATTAAAGCCAGCATCAGATTTAGAAAGTCTATAGCTGATGGATGGCTGAAGGTACCTTGAACACAATTTGATTCAAATGCTTCAGCAGTCCCTGCAACAACCATGCACTTTAAGATGGATTAAACACCGTTTTATACATTATCCTGATTCAACCAAGAGTATTTTTCTGTTATTGTAGACCCTGGATAATGTTAAAAATTCTTCGGAACATTTGGTGATAGATGTTTTCATTGTTCTCATACTTTATGCTGTGACAAGCAAGAGAAAACCGGTTGAAAGTTTGCTGCGAAACAAAATACGCAGTGGTTGTTTTACTGAGGATGTTCTCAGTATGGCGTTTAAGTCTTATGGACAGGTTTGTAAAAATCGTTTCTTATCTTTCTTTCTGGTGACGGTTATTAGGTAGGGGGTGTTATTCATCTTTCTTTCTGGTGAAGTTATTAGGTAGGGGTGTTATTCATCTTTCTTTCTGGTGACGGTTATTAGGTAGGGGGTGTTATTCATCTTTCCTTGCAAATGAGAGCAGAATTGCGAAGGACGCAGCTCAAGGTTATTAGGGCCACTCTGGCTGCACCATACGACCTTTGTCTGATCACGAAGAATAGTTAAGGTGGTAGGGTTAATTTCTGGTGGGGGAGGAAAACCAGAGCACCTGCAGAAAACTCTCGAAGCACAGAAGAGAACCAACCACAACTCTACTTACATGAGTTTTCAAGCGCATCAAGTCTGTGCATGGTGACTCACCCGTCCTAAGTAACATCTCAAACGTGGGGTGTCAGTGTAGGTAGCTTCTATACGAAATACTGCGGTTCTTTTGGATCAATCTACCTGAAAATACAATAAGAACTTCAACGTTTCGAGCGAAACACACTTTTGGGTAACACACCGTATTTTTGTCGTTTTAGGTTTTACGTGAATATTTTGAAAATCTTTTGGTTATTTCTGAAGTACTTCTTCGATCACCTGATTCCATTGTTTCTTCTTACGCCAAGAAAATTTACGTTCAAGCCTTTCTCTCTTTTGATCTGTATTGCAAACAGGTAACTGGTAATATTATGGAAGCTACTTCATTGTTATGAAGGGGGAGGGTAGGCTATTATTAGAGAGATGGGAGGAGGTTAATAAATTATTCTTTTGAAAAGGGGGCTTATTTGAGGGGGTTTGATAGAGGACTTACCGAGCTAGAATATACGTACTGTATATCTACTGACGAAATTACACCTCTACTTAATATATATTTTGCTTAGGAAATCGTTGGTGCGTTAGTCACTCATGTTGGCAGTGGTTTTCCTAACGAAGCAGATTCGTCTCTTGATGTTTTGAGTGATTTAGTTGAACATCATCCATCTGATATGTCCTTGTTTGCGATTTTTCTCAAGGTAAGATTAAAATGCGTTTTTCCTTAGTTGCATATGAGAGGAGTACTACCAGTTTGACTATACCAAACACTGGAGATTTTTTCCAAGAACTACGGTTTTCTCCTGTTGTAACTGCACTGAAACAATAGGGATGTTCATTACTGGACCACTAGAGAGAACAGTTTAGAACTGATAGAGCTATCAAGTGTAAATAAAGTTAGTTTAGTTTAGGTTCCTCCTGTACTGACAATAGACCAATAAGGGATGATCCTTACTGGACCACTAGAGAGAACAGTTTAGAACTGATAGAGCTATCAAGTGTAAATAAAGTTAGTTTAGTTCAGGTTTCCTCCTGTAGTAACACTGGATCAATAAGAGATGATCCTTACTGGACCTCTAGGGAGAACAGTTTAGAACTGATAGAGCTATCAAGTGTAAATAAAGTTAGTTTAGTTTAGGTTTCCTCCTGTATTGACACTGGACCAATAAGGGATGATCCTTACTGGACCACTAGAGAGAACAGTTTAGAACTGATAGAGCTATCAAGTGTAAATAAAGTTAGTTTAGTTCAGGTTTCCTCCTGTATACTGACACTGGATCAATACGGGATGATCCTCACTGGACCACTAGAGAACAGTTTAGAACTGATAGAGCTATCAAGTGTAAATAAAGTTAGTTTAGTTTAGGTTTCCTCCTGTATTGACACTGGACCAATAAGGGATGATCCTTAATGAACTAAGCGTCTATACGCCCGTATCTTTAAATCATTTTAGGGTATACTGGATTATTTGGACAACTTAAGTATTGGTCAAATTCGCAAGTTGTTTGGAATGTTGAGTACTTTGGCATTTCATAACAATGATGGCAGTATGATACAGGTATGATAATCAACAATTTTACCTGGGTGATATGATAACACTGAAAACAATTGGGAAAATTAGGAAATATAAATCCATTTACAGATTATAATAATTTAATTGATTGATTGAATGATATATATGTTTAAATTACACATCCTCACAATAAATTGAATTACAAAATTTTAAAAAGGGGACTACTCTATTTTTACATTATGTTGATATATTTACATAGGTTGATGGATATCACATTCTTGCGAATTGTATTTTGTCCTTCCTATCACCAAACATATTTACCAAATTTCAAATAGTTAAATATTAAAGGAAAGAGTTTAACACTGTCTCACTTTCCACGTGCTTGGAATTTGAGACTGAATTGTATCATGCGGACTCCATAGTCGTGTCCCCAGAGCTGATTTGTCCAGTTTCAGTGTTGTTATCTTCTTGTGGTTGCTCAATCACAACAACCACAACTTCACGTTCGTTTCGTGCTGCGATCTTAAAAATATTTTTGACGTCTTCATCATCTTCTATTTTGATGCGCATCATTGTGTCACCATTTACCACGCGCTCTTGTCGAAGAACTTGACTGCCTGCTTTGACTCGGGTGCGACGTTCAACCTCTGCTTTCATCGCGGACAACGTGAACTCGTTTAAAAAGCATTGACTTACGTCCTGTTCGTTTTCTTTTCTTGCAAGGAATTGGGTCTTCGATGCCTCGCTAGAATCACTTGAATCCTTCGCCAGTGAAGTAGACATGGATTCGTTAGCATCAGTTGAATCCTTCGCTTCTGTATGAAACATATAGGCCATAGCCTCCCGAGCATTGAAACGTGCTTTTGGATCCTCTTGAACTAATATTTTTATTAGGCTGCTTAACTTTTCGTCATCCTTGTGATATAAGCATTTCTTTATGTCACGTTCGTCTCGTTTTAGTTCTTCAATCTCCGACTTCAATTTTGAACTGTCTAATTGAACGGGGAAACGGCTGATGAAATACAACACCATTCCTGCACTGTAAACGTCTACTTTGAAATCGTATGTATGGCTCTTGAGCTCGGGCGCCATGTATGTCAAATTGAAAGGGCTTAGTTGATAAACTTCAGCGTTTATTGTCCCTTCAGGCGAAATTATAAGCGTCATTTCAACTTCCATACGCCTTGCAAGTCCAAAATCAGCGATCTTGACATGAATATCAATGATTTGTTGTGGATTTGGATTTACTATAAGGATATTACCGGGATGAATATCGCGATGTATCCAGCCGATTGAGTGGATGAAAACTAGGCCATTTAAAATTTGTTGAAATACTTGTTGATAAAATCGGGGCGGACCTTGATCTTGGATAATTGTAGTGCCATACCTGTGCGTAGAGACGAGCGTTTGTAAGTTTACCGAACACAGCTCCATTTGGATACACAGTCGTCGTTTTCCGTCGTCAAGTTGTAGAAACCAACTTTTGAAATACTTAATAACATTTGAGCCTTTTGACAGATTCATCCTTGTGAGTAATTCTACTTCTCGGTGTTGATATTTCTTAATTTTCTCATTGCCAAAAGGCATGATTTTTATGGCATATGTTTCGCCATCTCCGCAATTCGCTTTGTAGACTTGACCAAAGGCGCCTTTCCCAACCATGCCATCAATCTTATATTTATCTTCTAAAGCTTCTTGAATTTTCTCATATTCTGTCTTCTGGTTAGCCATGATTTTGTATCTTTTTAAAAATGAATTTACGTTCAAAACTAATGTAGTAGATATATCGTACCCGTTGCCTAGACGAAGTGGTGTGATATGTATAGCGTGTCTAACAATAACTAATTAATTATGATTCCACGAAGCGGAAACAGGAAGTTCAAAAAGTTCAAACACAATAGTTTTACGGTTAAATTTTTAATTCAAGTTGGGGTAAAAGCGTTGATGCAAATTAGAGCTCCCTCAGCGTTTTGGATATAACAGGTTTTGTACTGGTTTTATCCAGCATTGCAACCATATGACGTCATGCATGTTTGATGTGATGTTAACAAATCTTGTAGATCTTTGCTATTTTTTAATAAAACATATCAACTATAACATGCGTTATTTGCCCTGCTGAAATGTGTTTAATAACAATGATATCATGGATGCATGCAATGTATTATTGAATGAAATGATCGAAAGATATTTAAAACGAATTATTTAAAAAAACAAGAGGTTTATATAACAACAAAGTTGTAATATATCTCTGTTTTTTATGATAGTTCTGTCTTAATGAACTTCGTTTGATAATAAAGATGATATAAACATTCTTCACTCATATCTCATATATGCAATATTGGCTGTTAGGCATGCTGCAATCCACAACAACAAGGAGTTATTTTTGTTAGTATTTTTAATGGTTATAGAAATTGTCCAAATATTGTTACATATTATGGTCAAGACATGCATTATAAAGGTTATTATGGGTGCATTTTGTCTTGGGAAATTACGTTTTATAAAAATAGAAGTGTTTGGAAGTTGAAACTGAATTGTATCAGAGCTGATTTGTCCAGTTTCACTGTTGTTAATTTTAATTTTAATTTTATTAGCTTTGCCATTATATATCAACACTATACATACAATACAAAAACACATGCATATAGACATCTATAAAACGTCATACACATCTGGCAGGATATCTGCAACAGCTTAACGCCAATTACTGCAGATCCTAAGTTACAACCAGACACAGTACTAAAATGCGGTGCCCTGCAAAATAAAACTTCTGGCGTTTCCGCCTACAAGTAAACTCATATAAAATAGTACGCTAACATTTCTCCTGTCGGCCGCAAGTTGGTGCGTGCGTTAGGATTAAAACTGCGCTTTAAAACCTTCAAAATAAAATATTTCGAGCTCAAAATACTATCAAAATGAAGAGAAAAGTGAGACGAATCCGCTGGTATACGGCCGATAAAGTGAAAACCAACGATTCCGAAGTTATCAATGATCAAACGGACTGCATTTTTAATTAGTGTAATATTTTTGAGCGATTTGTCAACAATACAATTTCGCCTGAGTTTGAAAGGCCATAAATCACTAGAATACTGTTGTTTAGTCATACATTTGCCATCCCTAAGTACAATTTCTTACACTGAATCGAACGGTGGTATTTTTGTCCTTATTGGGCGGATAAAACCAGAGATAAGGCGCAGCAAACAGTCAATAGTGGGAGTCCGAGATTAATTGGAAAGAAAACTTTCCTCGAAAAAAGGAATTCGGAAAACGTGAATGGATTATTTTGAGTGGCTTGTCTTTCAAAGGCCATAAATCGCTAGAATAGAAATCAACTTTGAAATAAATTTTCCATCCGTAAATACAACTTTTCACGCTGATTCGAACAGTGGTATTTTTGTCCTTGTTTGACGCATAAAACCAGAGATAAAGCCTAGCAAACAGTCGGTCCTGAGAGTACAAGATTAATAATTAATAATGAATAAATTCCGAGCAAGTGCAAGGAATTTTTACTAGGCGATTAAGGAAACGTATTGATGCATGGAAACAAACTGGACAAACAAACGGACAAACTCACAGGCAGAATATAAAGCGGTGCCAAACTTGGCCGGGGCACCGCAATATAGGAACACAAATCTACACACGACACACAACGAACTAAAAACAGCACGATATAGGTTTAGTAAGATCTCGAGCTACATTACATTTAACACACACAGATTTCCATGTTCTCGGCTCGTCCACGTTGAAAACGTATTCAAGTGCCATTTTATAATGGGCGTATAGACTCCTCCTAAATTCGTTCATTTCAATGTCCTTACATCTTAAATGGTGAGGCAACGCGTTCCAAACTCTGGTTGTCCGTAGAAGAAACGACTTCTGGTAGGTGGAGGTTTTACATTTTGGAACAATGAAGTTCAGGGAGTTTGGAGTTGCTGATCTGGTTGGTCGATTTGAACGTTGAGGTATTGGTAGAATGTCACTATTTAGGTTTACTATGTCATGGTTCGATTTGAAGAATAACATTAGGTCTAGAAATTCGTGCCAGTAACACAATGGTAGAAGGTTAAGTGAGAGGAGCCGATGTTTATAGGTGATATCGCATAAGAATGGGAGATCCATTATATATTTGGACGCGCGTCTTTGGACACGTTCTGTGCGTTTGATAAGTTCGACTGACTGTGGGGCCCAGACTTGCGAGGAGTACGCGAAGTGGGAACGGACTAGAGACAGGTATAGGGTGCGGCGGATAGAGGGATTCTTGATCTTTATTGTACATCGTCGTATAAATCCGAGCGATTTACTAGCTTTGGCGCACTGGGAGAGGACTTGTTTGGACCAGGTAAGGTTGGAAGAGGTCCAAACGCCGAGATCACGCTCGCTGTCCGTGCTTTCCAGGATGTTATTTTGAAGTTTGTATGGATGCTCGACTCGGTTATATTTTCTGGTGTAACGTAGTACCTTGCATTTGTCTGGGTTGAGGAGAAGGTTGGCGTTGGTGGAATAAATTTGGAAGTTTTGAAGGTCATTGTCCATAGCAGAGGCATCTGAATTCGAATCAATCACTTTATATAGCTTCGTGTCGTCAGCAAAAGTCGCGATATTTGATTCATTAACAGCGTCGGAAAGATTGTTTTGGTACAGCAAATACAACAGTGGACCGAGGATTGAGCCTTGTGGTACTCCAGAAGTTACTGATAGTGGAGATGATGTTTCACCAAGTACTGTTGTCTGCTGGCGACGGTCTTCAAGGTAAGATCTGAACCAGCTTAAAAGATTACCTCCAAATCCAAAATCGCGAAGTCGATTGATTAGTTGCCGATGACTGACCTATCGAATGCCTTAGACATATCGAGATAGATTACGTCCACTTGTTTGCCGTGATCGAGTTGTCGACCAATATATTCAAAAACTTCAATAAGCTGTGTGGTACATGACTTTCGAGGAATAAAACCATGTTGGCCAGGGTTGATCTGTTCAAAAACTCGATCTTTGATCTTGTCGAAAACACATCTTTCCAAAGCTTTCGAGATGAGAGAAAGGAGCGAAATAGGGCGATAGTTTTCCACGTGCTCTTTGTTCTCTTTCTTATGAACTGGGACCATATTTGCTAATTTCCAGTCATGAGGCAACACACCGGTTCTGAGTGATTTATTGAAAAGAATTGCGAGCGATGGAGCAATTTGATGTGCCGTTGCTGTTAGTAGACGTGCAGGAATCTGATCAGGACCTTGGGCTTTGTTGTTGTCTAGGCGATATAAGGCGGAGAAAACATCTGTATCTGTTAGGGTAATATTTTCTATGATCGCGTCATCAGAATGTCCTCTTGTGGTTGCTCGATTACAACTATATCACGATGTCATGCCTTTCTTGTACTGCGTCCTGAAAATTATTTTTGACATCTTCATCGCATTCTATTATGATAAGCATCTCTTTATCATTAATCATACGCTCTTTTCGAAAAATCTGCCGGCGTGCTTTTACGTGAGTGCGACGTTCAACTTCTGCTCTCATCGCGGACAACGTGAATTCGTTTAAAAAGCACAGACGTGCATTCTGTTCGTTCTCTTTTCTTGCAAAAAAATTGATACCTCGCTAGAATCAGTTGAATCCTTTGCCAGTGAAATAGACATGGATTCATCAGCATCAGTTGAATCTTTCGCTTCTGTATGAAACATATATATACATAAACATATACATTTCGCCTCCTAGCATTGAGGCGTGCTTTTGGATCCTCTTGAAGTAAATTTTTTATTAGGTTACTCAATTTTTCGTCATCTTTGTGATATATGCATTGATTTACATCAAGTTTACCTTGTTTTAGTTTCTCTACCTTCGACTTCAATTTTTTTGAGTTCAATTGAACGGGGTAACGGCTCAGGTCCCTAATGAAATACAACACAACTCCCGCACTGTAAACGTCTACTTTGAAATCATATGTATCTTTCTTTAGCTCCGGTGTAGCAGTCTCAATACTCCCCCGGTCTCAACATTCCTCTATTGCAATGCGCATGCGCGCGTCAGCGGTTTTGCATAACAACATTTCGGCGTGGTCTGAGCATCAGTGGGTCTGAGCAGTGAACTCAATTTGGTTACCTGGAACGATAACTGGCACTGAAAAGTGAAGCCAAAATAACAGTGCCTACGCCATCAAACGTGATTGATTTCACAACGGCCAAAGTTCAAAATAAGTTACGAAAATAGAAAAAAAACTTGAAAAGCTGTTAAAACCTGCACGATAACTTATTTTATCCCATATTTTTATGGCTTTCATAAACTTTTTGCACAAACTAGCTTATACGCCTTATACGACTGACAAAAAACAAAATATTTTCGCTGTTTGAACAAAAACACTGAGAAAACTAACTTACTTCAGTCACTCAGTGACAAAGATATGTTTTCCTCCTAGTTTTCCTTCTGTAATCTTTGTTAGCCAGTTACAAAGTAGAAACTACTTCGATTTGCAAAAAAACTGTTGTTTTTTTTCAAAAAAATTACACAAAAATAGAGTTTACGTACGGACCGCGCAGTAAATAAGTTGTGGGGGACTGAAACTGACGTACGGACCGCGTGAAATTGACTTTTGAGGGACTGAAACTGACGTACGGACCGCGTAAAAGGACTGGGATTTAGGCTTCACTTTTTTCCGCCTGAATGATTGAATGTTATCGTTCCAGATATTAGAAATTTATGGAGTTCACTGGGTCTGAGTTATCCCCTTTCTCTTCGCTGATCGTCTGCATTGCCACTTCGTTTGAAATACTAGAAATTTTGCGTTCAATCTTTAAAATGGCGCCGCAGGAAGAAACTGCTAGTACTACAAGTGAACCTCAACCTGGTGAACCTCAAAAGATGACCAGAAAAGATCGTCTAGCTGAACACAACGAGAAATGTGAGCGGATTGTGCACTACCTGCGACATGGAAAGCATCAAGCTGGCTTGTCGAGAAATCAGCAGCGGGTGGTTCGTGGTCAAGTTAAGAATTATGTTCTGGATGAGACAAGTAAAATATGATATATTATTCAGTAATCTAATGTTAACTTATGTAAAAGGCGAAGCCTAAAAGCTCGTTCGTAATATTTGCACACAAATATGCCACATGTCTGAATTAGCACATGTCTGAATTAGCACATGTCTTATCAAGCTCTTGCAAGTAATCGTCATATTGAGGGGTTTGCACATGTCTTATCAAGCTCTTGCAAGTAATCTTCATATTGAGGGGTTTGCTGTATTGGGAGATAGATAGATCTTATAAACGGGACTTTGTTTCCTATGCCTAGGAGGTTAATTGGTCATATTTTCAAGATAGATAAGCATAAAATATCGGAAAATAGCTGAATGTTTCATAGGGTTATGAAAATGTATTTCTATGTATTTAATACTATAGGAGTCTTTTAGGAGATATATTTTCCACAGGGGTCAGTTAAAAGCTTACTTGGTTCATGTGGGTCATAAATGCTACCTACCCCCATTATTGTTTTAGCTCATGAACACAATTATATTTCATTATCTAAGACCCTCCCTTGAGTTAAAATGGCTGGCGTTAGACCATAGACAGAGTAAAAGGTAATTGTGTTTGGATGCTTTGCAGTTCACTTAACCAATAGAGTGCGAGACGTTTCCCTTGACGAGTAAAATTGCCTGGCATTACATAAGTAAAATAATACAGTAGGGTGCATTTGGATCTTTCACGGGTAAAATTGGCTGGTGTAAGACATATCACACATTAATTTTTTACATTATGACACATTTCAGATAATGAGCTGTATTATACTAGTGGGAAAGTTGGAATAAAAAAGAAGGTTGTCCTTGCCTTGGAAGAAATTGGAGAAATATTGCATCACCACCACAGCGATGCTATGGGAGGGCACAGTGGTGTGAATGCTACTTTGAACAAGATTTCAAATTATTATTGTTGGAATGGAATGAAAGAGGATGTCCAAGAATATGTAAGTTTAGATGAGAGTTACGTTGCTCAAACAAAACTACATGTGTTGACTATTTAAATTAACACACAAGACCCTTCCCCTGACAAGTAAAATCATCTGGTGTTAGACACAGTAAAAATAATGCTAAACTAGGTGCACAGGGCACATTGTACATTAATTAACAGGATGCATTAACAGACAGTTTGGTTAACCATTATTCCATTAACGTCCAAGACTTCCATTGACGAGTAAAATTGTCTGGTGTTAGACAAAGTAAATACTAAAGTAGGGTGCATGGGACTGCATTACATGTTAAAGGGTTAATCATTAACATGCGAAACTCTTCCGTTGACAGGTAAAATACTCTGGCTATGGCTATGGAGTAAAATACTAAAGTAGGACACATGTGGGTACATTGCATGGTAAAGGTTAACCAACATTTGCATATTTTTATTTTTTCAGATTATGTCATGTCATCAATGCCAGACATACAGTAAAATTAAAACTCAAGCACCAGAACTCATCTCTATCAAAGTGAACGAGGCACTAGAGTTGGTTGGGATGGATTTGATTGGTAAGTAGCAGTTGTACAGTATGTAAAAAGACGAGGGGTCAAACATATCCCTTCATTCCATTGAACTTCTCCTGGGGAGAGGTTAAATAATTGCATGCAACTTAAACCGTTCCGTTTTTATATACATGAAACTATACAGTACTAAATTACTTTTTTTTTAAGGACCATTACCAACAACTGAAGAAGGGTACAAATATGTTTGCACCTTCACAGACTATTTTACAAAGTTTGTGGATTTTTACCCGCTCAAAACGAAATCTGCAGATGGTGTTGCAAAATGCATCAAAACATTTACATGCAGGTAATATGAGGAAACATGGGCATGAGGTTGACTGAATAGTTATTAGACTATTAGGAGGCATTGTCACTCAACAGTCTTGAACAGTGTTGTTTGCTCTTTGGGTTTTGTGATGCCTTTTCAATATAATTTTAAAGATCAATAGATCAGTGTTCTAATTCTAGGGTGGTATTGTTATCTTTAGATGGGGTGCACCAGCTCGGCTTCTATCTGACCAGGGAAGAGAATTTGTTGCCAAAGTAAATGATGAAGTGTGTAGAGAGTTTGGGATCAAAAGATCAGTCACGAGCGCATATCATCCCCAGACAAATGGGTTGGATGAACGGACAAACCAAACTTTGAAGCAGCGTTTGTCCAAATTGGTCAACGACCATCAAAATAATTGGTGTAACTTCTTAGATGAAGTTGCATATTCAATAAGAACACAAAAGCAAACTTCGACTAAATACACGCCATTTTTCCTGATGTTTGGTCGGAATCCAAATTTGCCTCAGATGGTAAATTGTGTTATTTAATCTTTCATTATCTATCTATATAATTTGTTTTTGTTTGATAATGTTATTCTTTGCTTGTACATGACGTCACTATGTGTCATTGGGCGCGACACTCAAAGAGCAACACTCATTTCCTTGAAAGATGGTGCTGTGCCTTTAAAAAAGAAAGTTCCATATGACCAACTGCGACCTTACATGACCAGTGAACTTCATGACTTGAACACAGATGACACCACACCACCAACTGACAACATCACACCACCAACTGACGAAACTACACCACCATGTGACGACACCACACTACCATGTGACGACACCACACCACCATGTGACGAAACCACACCACCATGTGACGACACCACACTACCATGTGACGACACCACACCACCATGTGACGACACCACACCACCAACTGACAGAGACAAAGCCCACAATGGTAACACCTGTAAAAGAACTGACAAAAACATCAACAGCAAGAGCAAAGGTATCAACAACACCACCGCAAGAAAAACCAACACCAAGAAATCAAAAAGAAGTCGAAAAGTCGGGTAGTCTTGCATTGTGTTGCAAATGCAAATCCAGGAAAGCTAGCTTTAACGATGATGCAACAAAACTATTGGCTCACTGATGAACACATCGATCAAGTACAGTGGTTACTTTCCAGGCAGTTTCAGGCAGTAAAAGGATTTCACCCAATGTTGGCTTTTTTCGAAAGTAAACCCCCTAAAGTGGAGAAAGGATTGAAAGGATTTGTTCAGATTATAAATGCTGGAGGAAACCACTGGGTGACAGTCACCAACATTGGATGCGAAGAGAACAAAATAAAAGTTTATGACTCACTTTATCGGAAACTGTCAGCAAATGATAAAATGAGATTGGCGGCTTTGCTCAAAACCACCTTCCCGAACATGGTCATTGAATGGCCAAGAATGCAGAAACAAGAAGGTACATCAGATTGTGGTCTTTTTGCTACTGCAGTTGCAGTTAGTTTGTGCAATGGACATGATCCAAGTGACCTAGCCTATGATCAGAGTGTGATGAGAGAACACTTAACCATGTGCTTCATGTGTGAAGAATTGGCTGTGTTTCCATTAACACAGTCCAATTGTGTGGTTAATGGAAGATTGGAAGAGACGGAAGAACTATTCTGCCATTGTAGAATGCCACACGCAGAAGGTCAATTCATGATCGAATGCTCAAGATGTTTGGGATGGTTCCACCGATCATGTGACAATGTTCCAAAAACTGTTTGTGCAAATGCCTCTTTTCATTGCATGAACTGTAAATAATTTGGTAAAATGCAATTTTGTAAATACTATATATTTGTAACTATAAGTAAATGCATGTAACATTAAATTACTTGACAAGGAGAATGGTTATAAATAATAGGTACTGTATATACTGCAATTTTCAGCTAAGCTTGGAATCAAACAGAAGATTGATCGAATAGTTTGACCATTGGATGGTTGATGGTCAACAATAGATATGAAAGATAAGGAAAATACTTTATTCGACATTTTGAGTGAACTTGGATAACCATCACACAGCTATATTTCCCATCGCTACTGACACTAGGGCGTATGTATTGTTCTTGGTGGGTGCCACCATCCACCCCTGGCTGGGACTTGCCAATAGCATCTTTTGCATCTTTACAATACAACCTTTTTAAAATTCAGTCATGAATATTTTTTTGGCCTGCAAGCCTTGCTCTTGTGAACCAATTGCCTCAAGTCTTTTATATGAATGAAAGCGAGGCTTCCAGGGCATGCAAGACAGAGTAGGGTGCATTGCAGAGTAAATCTGCTATCAATTAAACATCTGATTGGAGAGGGGACGTCACTTTCAATATAAATCTAGTCTTGTGAACTTTGGGGTGATTTTCAGCTAATTTTTTAATCCCGCCCAATGTCAATACTACTGCCTTAATTAAAATTATGCTGTTAGACTAGTAAATTCACAGAAAACAAAATTGCACCAGTATGCTTCCTGAAATTTGTATCAAGCATTTGTATAAATCTTGAACCAATTGTCTTTATGACTGAGAGCGAGGCTGCCAGGCCAAAAAAGTATTTATGACATAATTATCGAAAGTGTATTATATGTCTTCAATGAGAGTGATTAAGTGTATTACTTCAGAGCTTTGCATGCATCACCCCTAACTCCTAAGGGGATGTTAATAAAAAATGGAAAAACTAGCATTTAAAATGCCATGTTCATATGCACAACAAGTTGCAACAATTTATTGCTCGTATTACTTCACCTTAATTTGGCAATGATTAAAAAAGCAAAAAAAATTAATAGGGGATACCCCAGACTGGGGAGCATTCAGACCAGTCTCAGCACTCCCCAAGTCTGAGTTATCTTCTAAAATAAACAAAAGTGAGTCAAGTGACATAGGGTATATGTAAAGAAATAATACGATAAACGCCTTACCATGTCTAGCAATACTGTGTCCTTCATGAGAATACTTTAAAAAACGTTTTTTTATGAATAAACAATGATAAAAAGCAGAAATTTGAACGGGGATAACTCAGACTGGGGGAGCGTTCAGACCACTGTAGCTACGTGCTCAGCGGTCCCCTGTTTTCAAAGGGGATAACTCAGACTGGGGGAATGCTGAGACCGTGACACCGGCGCAGTGTATATGTACCGTCATATAGATAAGGCGTTAGATTCTCATATTTCGGCTTGACTGTCCAATCAGGTGAAATTTCAATCTTTACTCCACTAATATCCCTAGGCCTAGCAAGTCCAAAATCAGCAATCTTGACAATAATCAATGTCATTGATTCGTTGTGGACAGTGCCGGATTAACCATATGGCAGAAGCGGCATATGCCAGGGGCCCCGCGCTTTTAGGGGAGCCAAAAACTGCACAGGGCCCCAAAAACTGCAAGGCCACAAAAATAAAAAAGCGAAGATTTTGCTCTTCAAAAATCGCGTAAGCATAACGTTTACAAGGCCTCTGCAGAATGAGACTCTAATAACAGATACGTTACATGTTCATGCCGATCATGTATATGAATGTTGTTCATGTTGTTTAGCCAGTTTGACTTTTAACCTTTACTTCTTTAAATAATACAAACTGGGTTGGATTTCAGTTCAAATTATATTGATGTATATATTTTTTTGTAAATACACCAAGGATCGTTTCATACTCAAACTTACGTTGAGCTAAAGCGTATTTGATTATTTGAAATTCATTTATCTTGAGCATGATTTTGTATCTGTAATAAAAAGAATAAAAAATATTTCAAATATACACGATTTTCTGCCCAAGTTGTTGTTATGTGATTGGTAGAGCGTGTCTGTAATTATTTAAGTTCTCTGCTGGTGGCCAAAAGGCAGCTGGTTAATTCTTTACTAGATAGGTGCACCCGATATGCTGGATATGTGTTCGTATATAATTTGAATTAGTTATAAAGTAGGTGTGTTCATAATTTTTAACTTTAAATTGATTGGAAAGAACTTCACAGTCTAACAAACGTATGGTTTCAAAAGCCTTGTTTTCAAAGTTCAAAAGCGAAATTCACTTTTTGGCTTTCGCCATCAAGAATGTGTTAACCCATGTTGGGCAAACTGCCAGCGTCGCTACGATCATTTAAATTTATATTAAGGTAATTAATATGCAGATACCCCCATGAGACAATATATATTTTCTCTTCTTATGCATTTCAAGTGAGTGTCACCTTTTTATCCGGGATCATCTTTATATATATACGTGTTTGTAAGAAGACGACTTTTCAGTAACTCAAGCAAACGGTATTTTTGACTGAAAACTATAGTTGACAAAATATCTTAACTGATAGCTGGCAATTGGCTCGAATTTTTGCTGACAACTGACAAAATAGCTCAGCAAATTTTATATGAGAAACGATGAAACAGCAATTTGGAACTGACATCTTACAAAATATCTTAACTGATAGCTGACAATTTTAGTTGAAATTTTAGTTGAAATTTCAGATAATATCTGAAACAGTGTTATCTGCAGAGAAACGATAAAACAGCAATTTGGAATGCGGAGTACTTTGGCATTTCATAACAATGATAGCAGTATGACACAGGAATAATAATCAATTTAAAACACTCATGCACGCAATCGGTGTTTTTGAAGATATTCTACATACAGTTAATCTCGTTTCATAATTTGTCCGCAAAGGTGTTGGTTGCATAGTGGTTAGTACACGTGCCTTTCATCTCTATATGGCTGGGGCTTGATGCAGTTTTCGGATTTTCGTAACATTCAAAATGCTAGGCTTGAGTGAGCCCTGGTATGCATCGACGCTTTTTATACAGTATAATTTCCTGTTTGGTTTCCAGACACGCTATATCATAATGCCATATCACCACCATTCACAAGACAACACTTCGTCTACGTGGGATAGTTCAGAGCAAATTTGTTGTTTATATACTCACTATATTAGTATCTTTTGAACGTAATTTCTGAAGATACAAAATTATGGCTAACCAGGCAACAGATTATACGGAATTGGTTAAACTCAAATACGCTTTAGCTCAACGCAAGTTTGACTGTGAAAGGATTCTTGGTGAAGGCAGGTTTGGTCAAGTTGTTAAAGCGGAGCATCAAGGCAAACAATTTGCCATAAAAATAATGAAGTATATGGAAGACGATAAGGAAAGGGTGACCTTTCAGGATCGAGAGCTAGAATTACTGATAAGGTTGGAACTGTCTGAAGACTCCAACATTATCAAGTATTTCAATAGTTGGAAATTGCAAGTTGGTTACGAACAAAAGCTATGTATTCAAATGGAATTATGTTCAGCAAGCTTAGAGAAGTTCGTCTATGAAAACGAGATGGGTGGCCCTAAAATAATCCAAGATGAAGGCCCGCCACGATTTTATCAACACGTATTTCGGCAAATTTTGAATGGTTTAGTTGTTATGAAAAACCTCGGCTGGGTTCACCGTGACATTCATCCCGGTAATATCCTCATAGCAAATCCAAATCCACAACGAATCAATGATATTCATGTCAAGATAAGCGATTTTGGACACGCAAGATATATTGGAATGAAAATAGAATATTCGGCTACATGGACAGTCGTCCCGACACTTGAGAAAGTATCCCCTTACGACGAAGCTGGGTTATTCAACGCCTCCGAGATCACGGAAACAACATACGATTTCAAAGTAGACGTTTACAGTGCCGGAATGGTGTTGTATTTTATTAGCCGTTACCTCGAGGATAAGTCAGAATGGGGAAGGGAGATGAAGGCACTGAAAGAAGGCAAACTTGACGTAAATCAATGCATATATCACAAGGATGACGAAAAATTGAGAATCTTGATAAATAATCTTCTTCTAAAGGATGCATCAGCACGCTTCAGTGCTAAGCAGGCTAAGGACTATATGTTTCCTACAGAAGTGAAGGATTCAACGGATTCTAGCGTGGCATCGAAGACTGTATTCTTTGCAAGAAAAGAAAACGAACGGGAAGTAAGTCATTGCGTTTTAGAGGCGTTCACGCTGTCTGCAATGAGAGCAGAAGTTGAATCTCACACTGGCGTCGAAGTGGGCAGGCAAGTTTTACTACAAAAGCGTAAGATAAATGATGAAGAAATGCTTGTTAAAATAAAATGTGATAAAGACGTCGAAAATATTTTTCAGAGCGCAGTACAAGAAAGACGGTATGTCGTGGTTGTTGTGATCGAGCAACGACAAGTAGATAACAACAATGAAACTGGACAAATCAACTCTGGAGACACGATTATGAAGTCTCCATCATAAGCTTCAATTACAACTTATCCAAGACCTCCACTTTCGAACTTTTTAAGACGATTTGTAACTAGTTTTGCCCTTTCCATAATAACCTTAATATAACGTAAGACATTCATGTAACAACTGTTTTTCCATTAAAATATTAACTGATATGACTTCTAGTTTTTGTGGGGGGAGCATGCCATTACACCAAGATTTGCCTAACATTAAAATGGCAAACATTAAGCCATCACAAAATTTATAAAATATTTGAAAATTAAATAGCCAATTTTTGTTGTGCTGACATACTGGTCCTTTCGTCCGCTATTCAGCGACCATTCAAGTGTTTGACATACTAAACCAACATTATTCACACTGAATAACTATCAATTCTGGATTTTTCTTTCTAGAGATCCAGTAAGAGCCATCTCTTATTATCAGAGACTCTTATTGATCCAGTATTATTACAGAAGGAAATCGAAACTAAACTTACTTATATCAGTTTTAAACTGTTTTCTTTACTAAGAGGTCTAGTATTGGCCATCCCTTATTGATTCAGAAACTAGAGTACCCGGAGAACATTTGCGGTGCTTGGTAGAGTCTAGCCTGCGTGGCAGGCGTTCTATTGTGGGGGAGGGAGTTTTGTTTAGAGCGCGCGCTTTTTGTGGGGGAGGGAGTTTTGTTTAGAGCGCGCGCTTTTTGTTTGAGAGCGCGCGCTAGGGGAGAAGTTAGGGGAGGAGAAAAAGCGAAGGGAGAGGCGAAATGAACGCCTCTCCCTTCGCTTTTTCTCCTCCCCCCCTAACTTCTCCCCTAGCGCGCGCTCTCAAACAAAAAGCGCGCGCTCTAAACAAAACTCCCTCCCCCACAATAGAACGCCTGCCACGCAGGCTAGGTAGAGTCGGCCAAGCATGTATGTTGTGCAGTATGTGCGGTTTTATAGATTGTGATTCGTCTTAATGAAAACTTTGTCTTCTTCAATACAGATAATAATCTTAATAACATTAAAATTATTTGGTGAGAAAGAATGAACATAAAGTTTATGTATTATCAGATATACAAACTCCTTCACGGTCATGATTTTCATGCCGAGTCCTGGATTATTGATAAAATTACAAGTAATTATGTGATCTTTTTATTTAGGATGATCTCCATATGGTTATCAGAAAACAACTTTCGAGCAACTCAGTGAAGTAAGTGACTTTTTACCACACTTGCTTGATTGTAAGACCCATAACTTTGTACGGAACCATTATTAAGCTAAATAAGCATGAGAGTCAGTAAGAGTTGACAACCGAGAGTTTGCATGAGATTTTACCTGAGAATTTCCTCAACTCTTATATTGCTTGACAAATCAAGAATAAGAGTTGCATTGGAGTTGTCAGACGAGAGTTTACATGAAAGTTTCCTCCATGACTTGATCGAAAGTAGAAAGGAATTATCACCGTCGTTCAACCTAATAATAGAGCATCTCATTGTTTTTAGGTATAAACGTATTGGTATTATCGGTGCTATCATGATCGTACGAAGTATGGCCAAACCAAGGTTAGTTCTGTTAAACCTCATAAAAACACACACGTTTATTAAACATATGTTAGACCTTGTAAAACTCTCTAACTCTATTGTGGTATTGGTCACTCAGTGATCGCAATTATATTTTTAAGCTACACTTTATTCATATAATGGTCGTCTTTGTAACAGTTCAGGTGAAGAAGAAACGCCACTGGAGTCGACCAGCCAATCACAGCAAATAATTGTTATGAATGAAAAACAGAAACAGGCAAGTATGAAGTAGGATATGGGATGCATATGTAACAGCAAAAACAACAACAACAACAACAGTTTATTCTTCACAGGTTGTCAGTCTGTTAGATTTAGTCCGTAATAGCATTACTCATGTGCCAGCAGCAGCCGCGTTGTTTTATGATGAGCTGGCCAACGTTATTGAGAAGCGACAGCTTGACCCAAAGACTGAGGTAAAACTTGTTGTTTATGATGGTGATGGTGGTTGTGATGGTGATGATGGTAGTGGTGATGGTGACGATGGTGTACAGGTGGTGGTGGTGATGGTGGTAGTAGTGATGGTGGTGGTGGTGATGGTGAAGATGTTGGTGGTGGTGATGATGATGATGATAATGATGATATTGTCTGAAGGTCAGTTCAGGAATTTTCAATTCAGTGCTCTTTAACGTTTCTTCAGGCTTGGATCAGTGAAACAGTTGTTGGAGATTTTCAAGAGGACTTTTTAATCGACGTGGAATCAGGATTACCAAAGTAATGTTTATCATTCTGTATTTAAGGGAAATCTAATTCAATATCTCTTTGATCCTTTGCTTAATATTTTACAATTTTTTTCACAACACAGAAGTGGACTTCCCGTCGATTTTGTCGGGGCTTTGGACGATGCTGAAGAAGGCTCCATTGCTTTTAACTTGGTTTCTTTGTTGATAAACTATTCCGACAAATCATCCAGGTACTAGGCTGCCATTTGATGGGTTTCAATGAGCGTTTCAGGGCAGTAAATTGTGGCCAACTTCAGACGTGCAAATTAGTGCAAATCTCGATTCTATTTATTGGCCTCCAAATACAAGACTATACTACACATAGTGAGAAATATTACATTTTCTCATTCTGATAACTGCAAGTTTACCACCATTGCTACATGATAGTGCTTAGTGAAACCCACCTATATTTAGACTAATCATTCGTCACAGAGATCATCCGTAGATCTTGTATAAATCCGACCATTATCTTTAGAGGCATGATGCTATTTCTTATATATCTTTGTAGTTCCCAAACTGTTGCTCCTGTTTGCTCGGCGCCCCATTTTCGTCTTCTGCGAGTCTGTGAACAGAATCGGAACAAAGGAAAACTGGAAGGGATTGACGCATTGCTAGGTAAGATGTTTCTGGTGTCCAACAAGAGCTGGGATCACTTTTTGAAAAATTCATTTCTAAGTGTCGCAAGTGGGAATCGAATTACTGAAACCCCTCAAGTGGTAATTCTTTACTCTCTGAAGTTATTTTATCTTTCTGCCCAAGGCTGTCCGGTAGTGATGTTTAAGATGGAGGAGATTATGGAAACGTTCAACAAACTAAGTATTCCTGATCGGGAACTTGTCTGTAGTTCATTGTTTTACTGTTTGAACTGGTATAGAGAGGTAGGTCATTGGTAACGGCCTTGAATTATAAGAACTAATCTACGGTAAAGGAAAGAGAGTTTAGTTACACAACTTCTGTTTCTATCTATTTTAGTTGATTAATGCTTTCTCGACGGAGACGGATCCAGAAATGAAGGGCAAAACGTTAAGTCGTATTCAAGAAATCACAACTTTACAAAATTGGTTAGAGCAGTGCTTGAAAGGTAACGAATATTTCTTATGGGAATATTTTAAAATAAATAGATTCAACAATTACTACAGGCTGACGAGAGTTAGCACCACAGAGTTTCCCAGATTTGAAATATGATATTTTTGATTTGCAGATACTCTGACGTTTGTCCCACCGCTAGTTCACTTTGACACAGAGGAAAACATGTGGAAGAATTCTGCTTCTTCCAAAGCCAGTGCGAAAAGAACTCGAGCTGGAAATACAAAGTATCTTTAAATTACCTGTTTCATTGCATGAAAGATGATAGTTAACTTCAGAAATGTTGACATTTTCGAGAACAAACAAATTAAACTATATCTCTCAATTCTATTTATTTGCCACCACATACAAGACTACTACATATATTGGAAAGAATTAACATTATTTTCTCACTCTGATAACTGCAGGTTGACCACCATCTGCTGCACGATAGTGCTTAGTGAAACCTGCCTTTTTATCAGTATTACTCTTCTTATACTTGATTGGTGTTAAATATTTTTTATAGAAATAAAAATAATGAAAATGATCATGATAGGACCATAGACGAGGTAGATGCAGTGGGTAGATGACAAAATGCTTGTTTTGAAAGTTCATTTTCATCGAAGCCTGAACAGGAAAGTCTTTGAAACAACTAATTATTTTTGTTTTATCCTTATTAAGTATATTGAGAAAGACAATTCTGGCAAAGACGACGTTACGGTTATCGAAGAGAAGAAGGAAAAAAGAAATTCAATATCCGGCATTCTCAATTCTTCGAAATATAGAGCTTGTTTCAGGTAAAGTAAAATTCACATTTTTTGACTGATTAGTACGGAGCAAGGTATTTGCTTGATAGTATAAACTGTAAGTGTTGTGGAGAATTTTGAACCACGAACGGATCCACATTGATAGTACATTTCATTTTCATTGCAGAGAATTGGATCTGAATGTTTTTGAGATTCTGAAATGTGGTTTGGTCTCCAAGGCCGTTCTTGATTCAAATATGAATACGGAGGTACAGGGTTCATGGTTGACTGCATTGATCTCTATATAGAGTTAGGATAAGTGTTAGGATTAGGGTTAAGATTAGGTTCAGGATTAATATTAGTGTTAGTGTTAGGATTGTGGTTATGAATAGGGTTAGGATTGGGGTTAGGATTGTAAGGATTTGGAATAGTTTAGAAGTCGCTGAACTGAATATGGAAATTGAGCCGTTGTGTTTTTCAGAAAAAGGAAATCTTGCAGTTACAAGCACCTCAACTGTATTTTCTACTCGATGATCTTGCAAAGAAACTGGAATACTCTCTTTCGTCGTCTGTCAAAGCATCTTTCTTAAAGGTAACGGTTCGGATTCTCCTCCGTTTTATTAAAGTTAGTTTTTGGTGAGGGAAGAAACCCTCGAAGCATCGGAGAGAACCAAGCACAACTCTACTTACATGAGTTTTCAAGCACAGGGTAGTCGCCTAACATGCCCTTGACCTACAGTACTAGGCTTCTCATTCCATGATGAAAAAATGGAATGTTTTTACTTACCATAATATTTACACTACAGTTTCACAAAGATAAACAAGTTGGTTTTTCACATCTTGCACAAAAGACTGCCGTGGAAATTGTTGTGTACGTCCTTGGTCTCATGCCCGACCTCTGTCAACATTTGGAAACAACCAGCGCGTTCTTTCAGGACTTGACAGAACAAAATGATGGTGTGATTGATGGGCCTGGAAGCAATACAGAAGAAGCAAAATTAATGGCGTCATGTTTTGAACGGTTATTTTCCTGCATGGTTCAATTTTTCTCATGGTAAACTTAATAACTAACTTTGTATATACTGGATAGCTCCGTTAGTTCTGAACTGTTCTCCTAGAGATCCAGTAAGGCTTCCTATTGCTCCAGTGGTACCACAGGAGTACGCAAGAGTACCGTGAGAAAACCTGCGGTGTTTGGTAGAGTCAAACTGGAAGCACTCTTCTCACATGCGACTGAGGTGAAATGATAATCAGACAACTGCATATTGCGGAATCTAACCCCGATCACAGAGTCGAAAGACAACCCCCTTGTGCATTAATGGGCTGTGGGTAAGAACGATCGGTAGAAGAAGTTAACAGGTTTTAATGTTCCTTAGGTCTGGTTTTAATGCTGCCTGTAACAAAAGTCATCTTAAAGCTGCGTTTGTCATCTTGAGTTCCAGAACAAAGATCTCCAAGAAATCACAGCCTGGGTTTCAGGAACTTGCAAGGTAATGAATATTGTGGGTGATTAATTATTGATTACTTAATTGATTGATTAATTGATATTAATTGATTAATTAACAATTAATTTTGATTACTTAATTGATTGATTAATTGATATTAATTGATTAATTAACAATTAATTTTTTAATTGATTGTTTAATTGATTGATTGATTGATAAATAATTAAATAATTCATAAATTGATTGATTATTGATCACTTTTAATCTAGCCAAGCCTTCCGTTACTTCGAACAGTTCTCCAGCACACTCCCATCAATTGGAACGGCTGTCACTTTGGTCAAACTGCTAACTGCCGTAAAAAGTAAAACTGACAAAGAAAATACTCCCTTGTCAGTATGTAAGTAAGATAAATGGTTAAACTTTCTTTGAATTTAATCATATTGTTTTTGATACACTAAATTATTGAGCTTACTCCTCATTTAATAACAGATTTTATATGGGCTGTCCGTCTAGATTTACCATTCCTTCCTTTCTTTCCTTCCGCCTTCTTTTTATCTGTCATTCAGCCTTCCTTATTCAGCCTACATTATATGTATATGATATATAAAAATTTAAATACATCTACAATACTATAGTATTCACTGTAATATAAACACTCACCACCTTCTTTTCTTTTTTCTTATATGTATTGTTGTTCTTGTAAATATTATATTTTTTTTTTTTTTTATATATTTTGTGACTAAATAATTATTATGTAATCTAACACAATTGAACATAACTAAGGGCCTAAATAAAAAGTCTGCTAAGATTTCTAGTAGGTCTCTTGCCCAAGATTTTTAGAAATTATTGTAATATTTTAGTAAATTTATTGTACATGGAAAAAAAACAATAAAATAAAAAAAATATTCTGTATTTATCCAGCTTCTATATGTGGCGAATTTCTCAACCGAGAATGGCTGCAGCCTGACGGCCAGAGGGAACAAGGATCAAAGTACAATGAAAATCTTCAATATTTATTGAAGTAAGTTTAAGCGCCATCTTGTAGCAGATCGTGGTTAGGCGTCAGTTATCAGAGTGAGAAAATAATATTAATTTTTCTCATCATATAATTTGGAAACAAATAGATAGAAATAAGAAATGTAGTTTAATTTGCTAGCTCCTATAGGTGTCAACAATTTCTGAAGTTGACCACCATCTGCTGCCCTGTAACACTTACTGAAACCCACCAATTGAGCTTTGAGGAAACTTCAAACTTTGCCCAGAAACTTACACGAGGACTTTGAATGAATCATATTTTAACTGTTTTGTGAACACAGACATCATATTCTCCAAGCAAAAGATCCTTCAGCTGCTATTGAAAGTATTACTACTGGTGCTGTTGCTGAACTGTTGGACGAGAAGAATGTGTGCACGTCATCGACAACATTGCCTACTTTAACAAGGTAAATGCAAGACAGGTTTTTTTGACAATGTTTTGAGTACTTGTGACAAATTTCTCGTGTTTGCCAGTTTGGCTAAAAAATGTGTCTTTGATTAAGGTCCAGTATTTACCAGTTATTGTTGTATTGAACTGCCTCATTCTCTAATAAATCGCGTTATATTTATTTCCAGGCCATCATTTCCAACATATTATAAAACAATACTAGATTGTCTTATCACGTATTTCAAGAATACATTGTCAGTGCCGATGAAACGTTCTGATTCAATGGAGGTGGGTTGCATGTTTATTAGCATTATCCAGTTGAGATAGAACACTTTAGAATTGGCAGAACTCCATCCAGTATATATATAAAGCTAATTTTTACTGTAAATCTATTCATATTCCTGCAGGTGAAAAGAGAAAGACTTGTGGTCATTAATGTCACGGTCAGGCTGTTCCATGTTTTAGTCAATCTTGCTAAGGTAAATATAAGTACAAGGTTCATTAATTTCCAGTCCAGGCTGACAAAAGCTTACAAGTTGTATTATCTTTCAGACTTTTGAACACAGGTCTGTACTAGGAGCAGCGCTTAAGGTAAATCTGCATCCTATATTAAATCCGAAAACGTGTGACGAAAAACTGTTTATATTGTAGTGGATCTAATTTTTGCGCATTCTTGTTTTAGTATGGTCGTCTTTTTGTCGAGGGGTTTGTGAGTCTTGGCATGCCAGCGTTGGATGATATGCTTCGCACCAGCAAGGTTTGTGATCAATAGATTTGTTTATTGATTTTAGTGATCAATAGATTTGATAGATAGATTGATTTATCGATTGATCAATTGCTTGATTATCTGTTCTCATTCTTAGGATGATATTCATGGTTTATTGAAAGTTTTTCAGCAAAGTACTAGAAGTTTACAACACTTTTGTAGCCATTCAAAGGTATAGTACTTTCTATTTCGTAGAGGTAGAACTTTCTATTTCGATATTTCTATAAGAATATTACTTTCTGTACAGGTCACAAAAGATATCTCATTGACAAATCACGTTCCAGCGCTTAAAAAATCTCTGGAAACGTTTGTATTTCGAGTGAAGGTATTTATGCTGGGCATGCTTTTGTTTCTAAACTAAACTAACTTTATTTATACTGGATAACTCTATCAGTTCTACACTGTTCTCCCTGGCTAGAGGTCGAGTAAGAGCCATCATTTATTGATCCAGTGTTACTACAGGAGGAAACCTAAACTAAACTAACTTCATTTATACTGGATAACTCTATCAGTTCTACACTGTTCTACCTATAGAGGTCCAGTAAGAGCTATCATTTATTGATCCAGTGTTACTACAGGAGGAAACCCAAACTAAATTAACTTTATTTATACTGGATAACTCTATCAGTTCTACACTGTTCTCTCTAGAGGTCCAATTATCTATCTCTTATTAGTCCAGTGTTACTACAGGAGGAAACTTAAACTAAACTTACTTTATTAATACTGGATAGCTCTATTAGTTCTAAATGGTTCTCCTTATAGGCCCAGAAAGGATCATTATTAAGGATTAGCTCAATGATGCATATATATATATATTTATTATATACACAAGCTCTGGATATGAGGTATTCTGCAATCTGATTGGTTCTCTACTAGCAGGATATTAGCTCATATCCTGCTAGTGGAGAACAGTAGAAAAATGGCTGGCAGATTTGGACAATTAAATGAAGAGGAAATTCAAGTTTTACTTGAAAAAAGTACGCCAAAATGTTCTGTTCATATCCAGAGCTTGACTCTATCAGCATGTCGTATACGACTCGAGTTCGTAGAATAACTGTTAAATATATTCTTCTCACATGCGAGTGAGATCACATAGTCAGTACCCCGGTCACAGAGGTGAAAGGCACATGCACTAAATTACTCTACTAATCTATCCCAAAAATCAGTCGTGTTATCTTGTCTCATGAATAGATCGTATTCACAACAACTCGTTTCTTTTACGTTCTTTCCACAGGCCATGTTAGCGGTGAACCAGTGTCATGAAGCATTCTGGATAGGAAATCTAAAGAATCGCGATCTACAAGGTCAGGAAATCATATCCCAGCAATCAACGCGAGATCGTGAGGAGGAGCCTGGGGACGAGGAGGAGGATGACGGCGAGGATAGAGTAAGAGCCTGGGTACTATGTTGAGCCTTGGCTTGATTTATAGAGAAGGATCATCCGTCAAGACATATCATGTGTTCGACGGATTATCCATTTTAGTGTAAACACAGGACGAATTATCCAGACGAACTAGCTAGAATAGCGCGATCTATACTGGCAATGGTTCAAGAAACTAAACTAGAACTCAATTACTATATTTATCAACTAACTTTATTTATACTGGATAGCTCTATCAGTTCTAAACTGTTATCCCTGGAGGTCCAGTAAGGGCACCATTTTTCTGGTCCAGTTTTGCTACAGCCAACCGGAGTACCCGGAGAAAATCTGTGGTGTTTTGGTAGAGTCAAACTGGAAGCACTCTTCTCACATGAGACTGAGGCGAAATTATAATCAGACAACTGCGTATCTCAGGCATCGAAACCGTCACAGAGGTTAAACATACATGCAATAACCACTGAAAGCATTAGTAAGGAAGGAAACTTGTATTTTAACAGAGCAATGATGATGAAGAAAGTATCGTCAGTGGTGAGAGAGGTGCAGTATTTTCATGAAAAACTTCAATGTCCAAATGACTTGTTTGTTTGTATCCATTATTATTTTTGCCACCTTTCGTTATTGAAGTTTTTCCTTTTATTTTAGCAGGCGGTCAAGACGAAGACGACGAATCTTGCAGCGAAAGTTTTTAAACGGCAGAAAAAAACTTTCAAAATAAATAATCAGTGTTTTGAATAAAAGGCGGTTACCAGCAGTTTACCACCGCCTGTTAAGCCTTTCACGACCACCCATTTCTTTGTTTATTTGCAAAATGTATATTCGTCTTTCATGTAGTGGAAATTTTGAGCACAGACGCCAGCCTATTCTTGAAATTCAGCCTGCTATTACAATAATTATTGAAAACACTGAAAAATGTTAATTATTTTTATTATTTGCAGTAGTAGTCTTGTGTTTAGTTGCAAATAATTAGAATTGAGAGATTTAGCTTATTTTTTCGTGTAAACGATAAATTATAGAAGCAAGGCATTTAGAAGTTTGAAAATTCCAAAATGACCATTCAAAGCTTGGTGGATCAAACTCAGTGTAAAGGCCTGATTACACGACGAAATTATTCGCGAAATTATTCGCGAGAAATTGTGTCTGCAGAATACGGATGGCTGCACATCAGTGATTCTGTTCAATTTCCCCACTGCTTTCGCTGTGAGTAGAACTAACTTCTAAGCGAAATTTTTTCTCGCGAAGCCTAATTTATGTTTTCTGCGCATGCGTCAATTCATTTCGTGCGAAATTTTTCGCATTTCGCTGAGAAAAAAACACTCGTTTAAAGACCATGTAAAGTCCGTTCTGCGCATGTGCTATGGGGGGCATAGATGTAAACGCCCAAATTTCGCGTTGTTTCGACTAAAATTCGACATCTTCTAAATCAGAAACTCGAATCTGTATTTATTTAAAGCATAGCGAACCAGAACACATCATAATTTTTTAAATATAGCGTGTTTAAAATGTAAACAAACGGACGTTGCCGGTTTGTTTACATCGGGACTTTACATCACCTTTACAGTAAAAACATTCAGACAATCTCCTTTGCTGCTTGTTTTGCCCTGCCCTTCATTTTTACGGCAGACTATCAGATTTTTGTGGTGATTGAAATTAGCCACATAACCTTCCCCCCCAGTATTACTGTGAGTTAATAATTCATGCCTATAATAATATAGGCCGGTCAAAACAATATAGAAAATCCATCAACACACTTGCACACCAGACGATAATTTCAGTAGGAATGAGGTCACGTGACCATTGTATTCAGCTGCGAGTCAATTTACATGGCGAAGGAATCAAAACAGATTGAATTTCTAGTTCTCCCAGTACTTTGGCAGGTTAGTAAACTAGCTAGCTTTTCTTTATTGCTTGCAAATTGCTCTGGTTTTGTTCAAAAGCATTATCATCTCAAAGCTTTTGAGAAATTATATGTTTTTGACCACATACGAGCGATGAGAATTGACGATAAATCACAAGCGAGCATATTAGTGGTTTAAATCTGACTTACATTATACCGCAACTGTGTATAGCTTGCGCGAGTTTACGGCCGTTTATCGTGCAAAATATTTATTTACGAACCCATTTACACCTTACAGACTCTCAGCTTTACTTACAATTCAAACACACGGCTCTCGCTAAACTGAGTAGCTGTCAGTCTGTCATGAAAATTCAAATTATGAATGGCTATATTGGGCTAAAAAATACTCGTGCTTTCCTTTTGTAAATATTCATTTTATATTGTTTTACTCTAGAATACACACTTTAGTATGGCTTGAACGCATGAAAGAAGCGTCGTTTTTCGTTTGGGGAAGCAAGACTTTTATTAAAGTCATGAAGAAATTTAGGCGAGCATTGTCGTTTTCTGAGGCTAGTCGTGAAAGGCACTTTGACATTACTGAAACAATTGAAGAACATTCAGAGCATTATGCTGCGGACGACACCAGTCAAAATGGACAAAAAAACAGGGGTAAATATAAACCCTTTCCTCTCCAAAGCCAGATGGCTTTACGTTCAGAAAATAGGTGTTAAATTCCTAGTCGGAATGGGAGAAAAATTAACAAGAAATTATGTGCTAAGGCAGCTTTCAGCTTATAACTTGTAGTCTACTCAAGTATGCATTTACATAGAGCAGATTTTGTCAACACTACAAACTATAAGCCAGTTTTTTATGCATGTTCGTTCAGAACAAGCTATAAGAAACCTTAGCTATGTTTAAAGCTTCATAGATTTTCTAGCAATCTTGGCAGCTCGTTGCGAGATTTAATAATAGCTGTTGTATCACTTCATTTGTGTGCGGTAGATGATTAACATATATTAGCCATCAGACAACGGACAAAAAATCTAAGACAAAAACGCGTGGGTTTTTTGGCCTATTTTGACACGAAATGTGCAGCCGTAGAAATGTGCAAACAATATGCATTTTGAACTTTTGTTTATAGCATATTGTTTCAAGATATTTCGTGTTTTTAGCCAAAACTAGATCGCCATATTAATGCATTGTATGTAATGGATTGTGTCTTATTTGTATAAACCCATTCCCTGGTGTGTAAACTATTTAGGTTCCTGATTCCCGGGCTTTGAATAAACGCGGATATATCCGTATTTACAAGTGAAATACACAATTTTTTATGCATTTGAGGAACCCATTTAAGTGTGGGAAATTAGAGAAATTAGAACGCCAATTTGTTACAAACAGCATGCTAATTTTTCGCAGCCGAGTTTAATTTGTTGACTCCGACTTTGTAAACATCACGAAAGCCAAAATGTTATAGAAACGACACGATTATAAACCATTAGCTGCTTGCTTAAAATATCGTATGTCAAAGTTAGATTCGATTAGAAATCGAATATTAAAATAAGCTCCCGCTCTCAAAAAACCCTAGAAAGTTTGTTTATATTTTTCCATAAAGGGAACCTCAAAATATATGCGGTTTCTGTTACATGCGGTGTTGTACGCAGATATTTTAATTGCTTTGCATATTTGGGTTGGCTAAGGTGGGTTGGGGCTTAAACATTCTTTAGAATATTTTGCATATTTTGTGAAAATTAAATCGGATTATTCTGTTTCTGTTGTTTATCCCGGCTAATATTGTATGTCTACTTAAAATTGCTACCATATTCCTTGATTTGCATAATATTACCATATAAAAACATTGCTTATCGAACTATAAGATTTGGCTTGGAAATTTATGCTGTTTTTTGCTTTGAAAATTAATTGAAAACCTGAATAAATTTCCTGAAAAATACCAGTAGTTACAAAAAAGACCTTCCAATAATTACTGCTGCCTCCACATGCTCTAGCTTCTCTTAGTTGAGAACATAGCACACATCTCAGTGACACATGTAGTAGTTTACTATTAATAAAAAATGCGATGCTGATGAGCATGATAGAATGCTCTGTCACCTTTGATCAACTAACAACCCCCCCTGGATTCCACTTGAAGTGACTGGGGATGGAGAAGTAATAATCATGGTTAATTTTGAACAGGAATCTTCTGGCCTCCATTTACATCAATTATCGAAACAATTTTTCTGCTCCTGGGGCAAAACTAAATCTGTCAACTGAGGCCAATGGACAGAACAACTTGCGTGTTTACTTATTAAGATGCAATGTGCCCTAATATACCCTAAAGTACTTAGTTATGTTGCTCAGCCTAATCCCAGATGATTTTACTGGTGAAGAAGAAAGTGTTGGCCATTGACAGCATATTGTATCACAATTGTAGCCAGGGCATGCCTTCGTGATTTTTTCTAGTACAATTTTTGCATTTCTCAGGGTTTCAGTCGGCGTATTTGTATGGAAAATCTGAGGACAATATCAATGCCTCAGCAGATCAAGTGTCGCCATCGTTCAGGACAAAATTTCCCAGGCAACGATCAAAAACGGTTAGTTGAAGATGTACCAACTATTATACCATCGTTTGCATCTAAGGATGAACAGTTGTGGATATTTTACCTACTTTCATGTGAAACTTCAGTGTTTGTAACGAGGCTTATGTGATTAGCTGTTCATCTTTAGATGCAAAAATAGTATTCCTTCCTTATCTCATGATTTCCTTATCTCATGATTTCCTTATCTCATGATTTCCTTATCTCATGATTTCCTTATCTCATGATTTCCTTATGTTGTCTCATTCCTGACAAACAAATTATTTTAACCATATCTAGGAGGGCAGAGTTAAGTTAACGAAAAGGTTGTCACTGCCATCACTTGATTTTTCAAATGGAGTTTCACCTAAATCGAAACATAAAAATAAAATGGTCAGTCCACCTCTTCAAGAAAAAATGTCAAGGACAGAGCGAAGACTGTCACTGGTAAATTTTTACTCTTTAAATTTTATACATTTCTGTGAAGATGTTACTAGATTTTATTTTGAATCTTGTTTCTTTCAATTTTTAGTCTGAAATTGGCTTTGGTAAAAGTGAAACTTACACAAAATTAGATAAATTAGGAGAGGTCTGTAACATTTATTATTGGTTTCTCTAGTATAAAGTGGATGTTATTTATTTAAAACAGTGGTGTGTTTGAATGTTTTTGGTACAATGTTTCTTTCTGTAAGTTAAAGTAAGAGAGAATGTTGTTTCAAATATACAATTCTCAATTCACATTATCTCTTTACTAGGGAACATATGCAACAGTCTTTAAAGGAAAAAGCAGGTATGTCAAAGTTGGGTGTTAACAACCAGCCTCCATTAAAGTATTAAAAAAGTTACATTTATATTATATATACCATAGGCTGTCAGATGTAATTGTTGCATTAAAAGAAATTCGGCTGGAGCATGAAGAGGGTGCACCATGTACCGCAATAAGAGAAGGTATGGTCAATTTAAAACAAACTAGCATCAACTGTAAAACCTTTTAAAGGGTGTATGCACGACATGCCAAATATTGGAAGTCCAGTATTCTGCATGAACTCTGAATCCTAAGTGGAGGTAAAGAGCCTGACTTGCGAGGTTAAATCACTCCTGTCATTGTCTTCCTTTCATCCCGATTCCTACTACTGAAGTAAATGTTATCCTGTATACTACAAAACTTATTGCAGACCCCTTGGTAGCATGGGATGTTGTGTGTCAATGACCGTAAAAGAAAAATACATTAAATGACTCGAACGTTTTTCTAAATTTTTGTCTAGTTTCACTTCTGAAAGAGTTGAAGCATGCAAACATCGTTACACTTCATGATACTGTACATACACCTGATGCTCTCACTTTGGTGTTTGAATATCTGGTAAGAAGTATTCAATAATGTTATTGATGGTATACAGCTAGTAGTTAATGCATTATAGTTTACTCTGTTTATTGTGTTCATTCTCTCAGGAACGAGATTTAAAATCGTACATGGATGAATGTGGTGGCATTTTAAGTATGACGAATGTCAGAGTAAGTATTTCCAAATCCTAATTTGTATGTTCAATTCCATCATTCGTCTAATAAACATGGAAGATGTCTGGAAACTATTGTCCAAATTTTTTTCCAAATTCTAGAAGCCATTCTAGAAGAAAATTCTTAGAACGTATTTAATTTTTGGAACGCGTTATGAATGCACACAGAATGCAATTGGAACGCATTTAGTCATAGAAATCAGTCGTTTGCAACACATTTTGAAACGTGTTTGGAACGCGTCAGAGTATTTGAACGCATTTGACAAATAGTTTCTCTATTTTTAGTTATTTTTATTTCAATTACTACGTGGTTTGGACTACTGTCATAATAGAAAAGTATTACACAGGTACAATTATTTTGTTTCATATTACATCTACCTTTGTTCTTCGGTTTTTGTGTGCTTTTTTTTCCTTTTCTACTTTCATTCAATGTTAAATTTACAAGCACAGTGCATTCTGATTTGTTTTTAACAGAGATTTAAAACCTCAAAATTTACTCATCAATGAAAAGGGAGAACTCAAACTGGCTGATTTTGGTAAGCCATGCTGGTCTGTACTTCTGTTTGATGGGTTCATAAACATAAAACATAAATAAACAAGTGATATACAAATTATTTAGGTCTCGCGAGAGCGAAGTCAGTTCCAACTAAAACGTATTCAAATGAGGTCGTTACGTTATGGTAAGTTATACACATGCAGGCAATATATACCACTTAAAACTTGTACAATAATGAGTTTAGTTATTAAAAAGTAATTTCCGTTAAAATGTACACTTGTATTATTTCCAGGTATCGACCTCCGGATGTTTTATTAGGATCAACTGTATACAATATGTCTATTGATATGTGGTGAGATTATATCATTTATATATATTTACTTTCGAACTCAAGCTAGGAAACGGAAGTTAGTCTTATGTCGCGCTCTTATTGCGGTTAGGCTGCGATCAGAACGTGGTTAATTTGCGTTCAATGTGCGGTTGTTTCGCGGTCAGATTTTAGTTGGTCCGCGTTCGGTATGTGGTTGGTCCGCGTTCACAATGAGGTTGATTCGCGTTCCGATTGCAGTTTGTTCGCGTTATATGTATAGTTAAACCACATTTTGTATAGTCCGCGTTCACAATACGGTTGCTTTACGTGAGATATGGGATTGTTTATTATAAAATAACTGGAGCTGATTGGTCAGGCCCCATGTCATGCAGGAGAGAATCAGAGTGGGAAATTTTCCGCGCCCTGAAATTTAAAAAATTGTCCGGGCGATAATAATAGTTCAACTTTCTTGACAAAGAAAATAAAAAAAAAAGTAAAATAACATTCGTCTTAAAAAAAGTCGGATAAGTTGACGAGTTGTTGACAAGCAGAAAAAGCACAGAACAAAGCACAATATACGCTATTGTTACGTTGACGTGGGAGAATTTAAATGTACATCAAATGTATTAATCATATATTAATTTTAATTTTCTGTATTTCTGTTATATTATTTATAAAAACAAATTGATTTCCGATTTCCGTTCTCTTTTCTGTTTCTTAGGATGTTGCTCGACTTTCGTAAAAAAAAAAAAAAAAATCTCTCTGTTTTTTTTTTTTGAAAGTCTCGCAACAACCCGCGTGTAAGAAACAGTAGAATCATGCACAATCAATAATACGGTATTCCTTTATTATAAAATAACATGTTTACTACGCGAGCTGTGATTGGTCAATACCCGTGCAGGATGAGACAATCATGCACGGAACATTTTAGGCACTTCGCGGGGTTTTTAAAATGTCCGTTGTTTCTTTGTCGTTATTTTATAAAATAATTACCAAATGGTTTTCCGTGCAGGATTGTGTGATCCTAACACTTGGGATGTTGCTCGACTTTCTAAAGCAATCCTTTAGTGTTTGATACGCAATTGCTATCCATTCACAATAAGGTTTGTTTGCGTTCGAAATTCGCTTTCACTTGTGTTCCGTGTTTGGTTCATTATTCGCCTTTGGTCAGGCTTCGACTCGTAGAACAACTCTAGCTAAAATATAATTTTAATTTATATTCTCATCTTTTCCTTGCAGGGGTGTAGGATGTATATTTTTTGAAATGGCCACAGGCAGGCCCATGTTCCCTGGAGGAACTGTAGATGAACAGCTACATCTCATTTTTAAAGTGAGTAGAGTTCAATGTTTGTATCGGGGAGTTTGACTAAGCACTACCGTGCAGTAGATGGTGGTCAACCTGCAGTAATCAGAGTGAGAAAATAATGTTCATTTCAGTGAGAAAATATTTCTTTATATATAGTACACATTCTGTATTTGTTGGCAATTAAATAGAATTGATTGACCACTGAAACCCACCAAAACGCAAAAATATTTGATTTCATTTACTAAGCTACTACATATCATTTCTCAGCTTTTAGGATGTCCAAACGAAAAGGTTTGGCCAGGAATACAGAATAATCCCAATTTTAATGAAGGTATGGTCTCAGTAAGCTCTTTTATCTCAATATATTCTCCGGGTACTTCAGTCTTCTTGGTCTAGTGATCCTTATTGGACTTCTAGGGAGTGACGGAGTAGTTTAGAACTGGTAGAGCTATCCAGTGTAAATAAAGTTAGTTTAGGTTTCCTCCTGTAGTAAGACTGGAACAATAAGGGATGGCCCTTTCTGTACCTCTAGCGTAAGCAGTAGTACTAATGCTATATTTGTCCATTTTATTCAGGCAATTTCCCGAAATTTCCAGCACAACCTTTAATAAATCATGCACCAAGGTATTAAAGTTGCCTTTGCTTTCATTTAATAATATGTTTTGCATCTGAAATGTTGATTCCATATTTACGGATAAATCTTTTGTTTTATTCTTTAGGCTTGATGGGGATGGTCTAAATCTATTGTCAGGATTTCTAGAGGTACTAGAAATTTTACAACACCGAAATTCATGAACTATCCCAAACGTTAAAAGTTAATTAGTTGTTAATCAAGTTAATGAGTTAATTAAATAGTTGATTTGTTGATTGATTGATAATGACATTCTGTTGATTTTAGTACGTTGCAACGAACAGAAAATCAGGAGCCATTGCAATGAAACATCCCTATTTCAAATCATTAGGACCTGGAATAGAACATTTGAAAGATGGTATGTGAACGCATTAATAATATATTTAGACAAATCTAGCCTACGTGCATGTATATAGTCTTTGAACACAAACGCAATGATTCATATTTCGTTTCTGTATATCGTATTATATATCTTCCATGATCTAGATCAATCAATATTCACGTTGGATGGCATTAAACTTGCAAAGGATCCTGGGAGTGGAAGTAGGGGTCGATCATCAATGGGTAAGAAGACGTATCGTGGTGTCTATAACAGTATAACATTGTTGTTGGTCAGTGCAGGTTATGGCGATTACAATTTCGCCTCAATCACGTGTGAGAATAGTATTTCCAGATTTATTCTACCAAACCCCGCGCAGATTTTCTAAGGTAGAACGGACGTCACCGGACATCCAGGGAGAGTAGTTTAGAAAGGATCGATAAGGCTATGACCTCTAGATGACCTCTAGATGACCTCTAGATGACCTCTAGATGACCTCTAAGGAGAACAGTTTAGAACTGAAAGAGCTGTCCTGTATAAATAAAGTTTGCTGAAGATTAATTTGCTTTAACTACATTCAAATACATTCAAACATGATTAACTCTGGCAATACGCTTACCGCAACCATGTAAGATTTATGGAAATTTATTTTGTAGGCAGAAGACGACAGAGTATGTTGTTCTGAGCAACTGGTTATAGTGTCAATGACAATGAACAGAACATGGTCACGTCAGGAAAGTATCGGTATAAGACTCCAGTAGAATTTTCAATATGAATATAGATGTTTGTAAAATATGCACAAAGTTTTTGACATGGTACCTGAGTAGCTTTGCAGCTTGACAACCGTTGGTTCAAATTTTCATAGGTTTATCAAATAATTCGTTTGCAAATGACGTCACTGCGTGTCATTGGGCGCCATCTTGGTTGAATTCTAAAGTTTACTTCAACCGTTACAGTGAATTAGTCGAGTAAATTTACTACATGTATTTCTTGGTTTGTTTTAACACTTCTTTTTGTATTATGGACAGTTTTGCAATCTCTCACCTTATATGACAAGGAATTTTAGGTAGTGCCACAGGCCGAGCCACAGGCTATGCTGTTGTGGTTTCCCTGTAAGTCTTCATTATCTTTGTTATTAGTCATATATTTTGTCTTTTTTCTGGCGAAGTTTGATAATATATAAAATGAATAAAAAACCCATCCTAACCTTTATCCTAATCCTATCCCTAATCCTGATCCCTGTGACATTGTCGAGTTTGAAAAGTCAAGCAAGATGACGTCGATTGCAAACGAATTTGACGGCGTCAATAGCAGACAAGTTGAATCGTCTTGTGTTAGTAAAATCCAAACCTCTCTTTCGAGTAAGAAGGAATAATAGTTAGTAGATACTTCGAGAAGACATAATTATTGACATTGAATGTACATTAATAGTTGAATGACATGCGAGATATGCCCTATACTGTACATAATATACATAGATATATAGTTATAGAAATATGAAGTGTCCAAGTGTGGAACACAAAATTGATATTTTATATATGCAAAACCTGTTTTTAGCGCAGCGATGAACATTATATAACTGGAATTACATTTTCAGTGAATTGCCTGAATTAAAATGTATAGGCAATGATGTTTGATGATGGTCATTGATTTTTAATATTTAACCAGAGTAAAGGCCAATTTATACTCGGTGGCGGACAGTAGGAGTGGGGAAAGGGCCATAGGGGGAACCACCCCCGATATTTTCTTAATGTTACTATTTTGGTACTATTAAGGTACTAGTTGATTAACCAAGTAAACTGAAACAATGTTATTTCAACCATGAAATCTTATCCAACATGAAACCAAGTAACTTATATGTTGGCAAGCTAACCAATCTCGCACCCCCAACGTTTCATGAAATGTTCGCTGATATTTCAACTTTTCAAGTATTGTGAATGTCTAATACTTCATGCGAAGAAAAATGAACCTGAAGTTGTGGCTTTGGACAAACGATTCCAGAGGGGGCCCTTAACCGATCATGTGACGGGTTTGACCAGATGTCTTTGAGCTTTGAAATTTGAGAGGTATTATTAAATAATAATATATGTGTCAAACTTCCGACCTCCCCGCTTATGTATCAAATTCGCGGAAGGTCAACAACGACTCTTTGCGCGCGACTCGTGTCGGTGGAAGTACAAATTGGCTTTAATAATTAATATGAAAGGAAAGTGAAGCGAAAGGCCCGCTAAAGGAAACTGATTATAGTCTGTGATCTTTAATTCTTTATCAGGTGAGGTAGTATAAATTGCGGTTTATAGATTATATCACCGACACGTCTTGTGAAATACTTTTAATGGTTGGCGATTATTGGCTGGACCGTTACGCGGACTGCAACAAATAGCGAGTTTTGCAATTTAGATAACAATGTAGTTACAACATATAAACGATCTCAGAACAAATTTTATTGCTAATCTTTATAATATAAATAATTATTTTTCTTCATTCGCTTATCAAGATATATTTAAATATGTTCTTTCTATGCAAGACAAAACAATAATGTCTTTAGTCGCAAAATACTGCTTTGACATACTAACAGTATACGATATGTTATAACTTTTGTAGTTTTAAGTATGAAGTAATGTTAGTATGGATGTGCATTTTTATGTATGTATCCTATATGCCAATGATGGTATTTTTTTAGATTAAATATATTCTAGATATAAAGGTCAACCAGTGTTTTCAATAAATTAGACCTTTAATAGGTCGCTTATTTTTTTGTCCTTTGCAAAAGTTATGTTTGCCTTTCATCTGGAAATTTTGAGCACAGACGCCTATATTTGAAATGTTGCCTGCTATCACAACTATTATTGAAAACACTGATTGAAGTGATCTTTTGGCATTATTATACGTGCCGACTTACATGAAAAGTACTGGAATACTAATGAAGTTCTTACAATTTTATCAGGTAAAACGAAGAATGAGGGTCGAGATGACCTTAACGAATTCTCCCACTATAATATGACTATAGACGAGACGTCTCGGTAACCGTTGACTATACAGACCCTAACTGCGAGCAACTGAGCTCTCCCCGTTAGTGGTAAGATGATGTTTACAAAACTACACGTTTCAAGTATGCTTTTTAGAATCGTTTGTCTCTTATAACACCCACCTTTTGTCTTCATATTTGTTTAGCCGTGTATAAAATAGATCGTAATTACCATTATCTAATACCTAGCAGTGAGCACTTCCGCGATGTTAAATTTCGCTAAGCGACGCTCTGAAACACTTCTAGCAATATAAAGACACAAAGGATTTCAGTTCCTGTAGCCTACAATTTGTATCTCAAAACACTCAAATTGCCTTGTCATAACAGCTACATGAAGGTGAACTCGGTCAAAACGCCTTCAAATCGTCTTGGCAAAACAGCAACGTGCAGGTGAAGTCTGTCAAGACATTTCTAAATTACTTTGGCAGAACAACTGTGTACAAGAACTGGCGAATGAAAACATTTTTTACTGGCTGAATAATTCATATAGAAGAACCATAGAGAAGGAACTGTGTATCAAAACGCTTTCAAATCGTACTGACAGTACAACAAGATGGAAGCAAAGAAAGTTTACCAATATTGTCTGGTTCTTTGTGGCCTGTTCCTGGCGCTCAGTGGAATAGCATGTTTGGTCGTTGCTACCTTACTTAATCATGATTCTGACTTGAGAATGAGCCATGAATCCAAGAGTAGAACGTATGCTACTCAATATTGGCTCGGATTACCTGTAAGTACTTACTTCGAGCTCTTAACATTTGTTTTGATCAAATACATTATACTTATTACTGTATTGAAGAAGTTGGATGCAAATACCTGAAAAATATCGGAAATACTTTCAACGTTTCCGCGTTTCGAGCGAAGACACTATGTCCTGAAGTAACTAACCAAACGAAGGCTTTTGATCGAAACGGCGAAGTATTAGTTATAGATTTTTACATAAATTATAATAATCATAGAAACCATTGAAATCCCTTTGCATTGAAACGATAATCCCTCTGCGAGAATTATTTAAACTGAAGATAAATTATTCATAAATTATTTAATCAAAGAATTGACAATCCAAGCCTAGTCACCCAAACGTCTTAAAAATTCGTACAGAAAATAGCTTTATGATGCCTTTTCTATAATGATTTTTCCTTTGGCTTTGAGGAATTGATCATTTCTCATTGGGTTACGATGTATTGCAGTTATCATATTCAATATTTGTGTAGCAAAGACAGAGTAGTTTTAGCTTCCAGACGAAAGACCTTCGCTCGAAACGTCAATTTCGTCGAAGACAGTCTATTAGCGCGTCTAATATGTTTGAGGGTCTAAAGGCGGCTATGGCTATCAGAACGTCATAAAATTCCTACAGTAAATAATTTAAGGATGCTTTTTCCAATACTCATTTGGCTTTGAAGAATTTAAATAGTTTTTGGGTTGTCTTGATGTGTTGTGGAAAATTTTATGACCCCATCCCAATTCACTTGTTTAGGTAACCATGTCTAAGATAAATATTTGTATACTTATTATGTACATCTCCGGTAATCCGGTTTAAGCGAGATAAAAGCACACCAAGCCGACAGTGAATACATTCGTTATTATTATTGGTAGTTGTCCCCTGAAGGAGGCTTTGTCATATACAGTAGTCAAAACTTTGCTTGCATGGGCTTTATGCCTGTTTGTAAATTTACGGTCAGTTTTGCGCGCGCGGGCGAAGCGGCGGCGAAGAATCACGTGAATATCACTCGCGCGGTGCACGCCAAGAAAGTTGAATGTAGTTGGTTCAACAGCGCAGCTCCGCCGCAGGTGTAAAAAAAAAACAAAAAATCATGCACCTACAGCGAAAGTTGAAACAAACATGTCACCGTCCGCCCGCGCGGGCAAAGCGGCTGTAATGGAAAATTGCCTTTACAGTACACTGTCGTTACATCTGAGTTTCCGTTATCTTGATTAAATTGACACATTGTCACTTATCTTCTTTTGTCACCATGGCCATGGGTCAGATTGAGTAGTCGTGCTACATTTCTAACGAAACACTGAAGTTAAAGTCTTGTCCAATAAAAACCAGGCCTCTGCATTCATGTTCTTATTTTTTCTTTAGATAATAGCGTTCGGTGGATTGGTGATGCTGCTTTCAACTTCACTGCACAAGAGGAAGAAAATGGTAACTAAGTTGTTTCTATTGTAACGATAATGCGAATGAAAGAAGCTGAAGAGCTCTTGAAAACTAATATTTTCATTTCTTGAAAAACTCTAAGAAAAAGGTCTCAATCACGAAAACGAGGCTGTATAGCCAAGGCCATGAATCACTCAGAAGTGTGTATTGAGCACGATAGATTTTGATTAAAACGCTATACTTTATCTGATTCAAACTTTTTGTGGTTTGTGCATGTAGCATTATATATGTACAAATTCTCTACGTGAAAACTAATACTAATTTCTGTTTATTTTTCAGGCTGCTTTCAATCTATTTACTTGCATTCCATTCCTCACGTGTGCTTTGGTCGCTGTGGTCCTGCATGGCACAGCTTACACTCACTTTCTCTCAATACACCAGAACCGATTATTCCTCGAGGATCACGACTACATATGTTCAGATTTTTCTTCAGATAGCACTCAATGTCGATGTACTAAACAAGATAATCTCGCGATTAAGAAAGACTTTTCCGTGCCATGTGCTCAGCAGAAATCTCTGGTTGGTTTTCATGTAGCGTTACTCACGTTTTCTGCCTTGGCGTTTGCGTTACTGCTTGGAATATTTGTGATTTCTGTCATCTTTCTGCTGCATTTTTTTAAATTGGAGGTAACTGAATTATTTATTTGTTTGTTTGTATTTGTGTTTGTTTGTGTGATGTTGGTGGCACAGCGGTTAATGCATTGCCTTTCATCTGTACCATTCCTGCAATATGTCGCTTGTTGTCTGATCTTTATTTTGCCTCTGTTGCATGTGAGAAGAGTGCTTCCAGTTTGGCTCTCAAGGATGGCGCATACAGCTACTCATGCGCCATTATTGCATTCTATTGTATTACAAGAATAGGTAATAGATAATTAATCAAAACTAACAAAGCGCGGACACTTGATAAATATATGACTATCACACCAACGAACATATGAAAGATAAACTGTCTTGATCAGTTTCCACTCAAAATTTTCGTTATGATACTGGCGACACCACTCAAGTCTGTGAATCCTGTCCCTAATAATTTTAGCACCTAAGAGTTTTAGCACTGACAGCACTGTGTACGTAATTTATAAAAACTAAAGGCAGTATGACATGAACTCTCATGCGCAGTACAATTTCCAATTAGTGTAATTAGATATGAAAACTTTTTCTTATACAAGGTGGTCATTAGTATGTGTATACATATTTTGTTTGTTGAATTGTGTTGCCATTCAACTTATTGGAGCAGCACACGTAATTTTTCAATTGACTTTTCGATTTAGAATTGGGGGCCGGGGGGTGAGAGGTCGGTCTGAATTTATGAGTCAGTCTCATTTCGAAACTTCACCCCCCCCAGCCAAAATCGATATGTACGCCCCTGTAAGGGATGGTTCATACTAAACCTCTAGAGAGAATAGTTTAGAACTGATAGAGTTACCCAGTATAAATAGAGTTAAGTTAGTTATGTATTCCATTTCTAGCTTGCAATGACTACCACCACATCAGGGCAAGACAATGGAGGATTTTCTCATGCCAGGGGTCGCCGCAGGCATAGCATTGGTGTACACATTGATGCACCTGTATCCCAACATCCATCGTTAACAACCCTAAATATCCCACTAGAACGTCCACCTTCCTACGAATCTTTGCTGACGTCATTCAATATGACGCCACATGATATGACGTCACATATTGTGACATATGATGACATTGACGGAAGAAACAGGGCAGCCGCGGTGAATCGAAATGCTAGGGTACGACATATAGGACAATTGAGTTCTAGGTTAAATAATCAAATTCCAGGACGAGCCGAGCAAGGAGAGAGTTCGAATGAGCTTGAAAACTTAGAAGAACAAATGGCAGTAAACGAGGTTGATGGCACCGCTACTCAAAGTAGTATATCTATTCCTGCAAGAAGTACTCGAGCATCTGACGAACGAAACCGTACGACTCAAGCGAACACTGAAAGTGGACAAGTGACATCCAATGATTTGGACACAAGAACATCTGAAAGTCTTGAGGTCAGCCATGAACAAACTACTACAAATGATATAAACGAGCCGAGATCCGAGCAAAACAGTGAACCTACCTTGGAAACAAGATCCGGGCGAAGTGTTAGAAATACCCATCCATTTTTGGAACTTTCAGACCAACTGGTCTCCCACGAGGGAAGCAATTCTTCAGGTCAAAGTTCAAGTATTAGGAATCCCATTTCTGCTGCCGAACAATCAAACGAGATGCACGTAACAAGAAATTCTTCAGGTCGAAGTATTAGAAATATCCAACAACCAACTATTGAGCATTCAAGCGAGATGGTCACCCATCTCTTTTTTGAGCATTCAAACCAAATCGCCACCCACGAAAGAAGCAATTCTAGGTCGCCACCACATACACCTTTAGAGCCAACGGTTTCTACAAATTCTGAGGATGGCGTGTATATTGATATCACTCAAAATCAAGCCCCAAGCTCCGTCCCTAGTGACACTGCACGCATCGCGGTAAGGTACAGAGGACAGTTCGACTCCAGTTCTGTAAACTCTATTCAAACACGTTCTCTTATAACACACGAGCAAGACGATACGACAGATCAAAGTGTAGTCAATGTTAACCTATCGGAAAGGACAACTTACCATGATATTTCGAATGAAATCAGTTCTCCTGACTCGACAGAACAAACGACAGGCTCGTTCATTACAAACAATGATACAGCTGAGGAAGCTAGCACAGACGTAGTCATGGACACAGAAAATCTTACTGGACCAGATGAGATCCACAATGAGATCCCGCCTCAGCGAGATTGTCCATCTGTGTCATCAGAAAACAGTGATCTATATCCACATAATTTTGATACAAACTCTGAAAGCAGTCTTGAAATAATGTCTATTTAATGATAAGAACTGGCATAAAAGTATTAACGTAAGCGCCTGTTCGAGTTAAAAAGACTAAAAAAATTGTGACTGGAATAATTAATTAATATTTAATAAAGTAAATGTAACATATTGATTTAAATACATTTTATATAAAGAATACTGTTCATAATTGTTGAGCCATCAACCTTATACATATATGCTGGTTTCTATTTGATCATAGCCAATACCTTGAATAAATATTATATTCAGAAATATTTTCTATTCATAATATTATATTCAATAGTGAATATTTTATTCATAAAAGTATATATTATAATTCCATCATAATGCACCACATGATTCCAGCAGAGGTTTAAGTTCTCCTGTTTGCTGTAACGCCTCAATTTCGGATCCTCCGCCAACAAATTTTGCATTAATAAAAACACGAGGGACCTGAAAATGAAGAAATTCTCATTAAATATTTGACATTCTGCTGTCAATAATCAATACTTGGTCTGAATTGCCAAACTGTAATGACTGGGATATGTCCAATAGACAGATTTCACTGAATACTTTACAATAATTTGTAATGCATGCAACACATGGTAGTTAACCAACAGTTATCAGACTGAGGAAATAATGTTAAATATTTTCACTATATGTTGTGTTTGATGCATAATATAAAATGCAAGAGAGAAATAAGTCCGATTTGCTTGCTCCTAAGTGTCGATAGTTCTGAAGCTGATCACCGTCTGATGCCCTGTATTAAACGCTTTATATTGAAATCCAAACATATTTGAATACAGTATTTGAGTATTACAGTGCACGTGAAGATATTGTATAATAGGACACTTTATTGGAGGGGGTAGGACAAGAGCAGACCCAGGCGTATCTGGTAGGGGGGGGGTATCCTTGCTTATCCACAGGGAGGTGGGTACCAAACAGAACAAACCATTTCTATTTCAAGCTTTTGTATCAGTATGCAAGTCAGCCAGTCGGCGAGTGGACAAAGTTCGAAAACAAATGAACAAATTACAAATACAATGGTATATTGATACATCGTGTATCTATTTCAAAACTCCAGCAAGCAAGTATATGGACTTCTGAAGCCAAATCAAGGTAAATATATCTAATTCTTACTGTTCTTGCACCGGTCATGTCTCTTAAAACGTCAAAAATAATTTCGCCATCGTCTCTTTTATCAAGCTCATGTACAGTGTATTTGTCAAGTCCTGCGGTTTGGAAGGCGCTCTTTGCATTACGGCAGTATGGACAGTATGTCTTTGAAAATATAACTACAAGATTTGTACTTATTTCTTCGTTTATCCAGCTTTTTATTTGCTCTTTATTAGCATCGCTGCTACTGCTTGCCCCCATCTTGAATACCGCGTAATTAGGGGCTGGGTACTAAGATTGTACCGTCGTTTGCATCCAACAATGAATAGTCGCAGAAACATTGTCTATGTCTATCACGTGAACCTTCATGTTTGTAACGACTATTTGACAAGTTTTCACCAGATAAGCAAATCCTCAAGAAACGTTCAAATGCTCGTCAAAAACTTTAAGATTCGCATGTGAATAGACAATGCTTTTATCTGCGATTGCATGTTCATTCAGGGGGATCTTTTGTATGCATAATTTGCATGCAGATGTTTGTTTGTTTGTTTGTGTTTGTTTACGACTCGGCTGGTTATTTGTCTGTTTAGTCTGTTCTTTTCATTGCTATAAATCTTGATTAACAAAATTATTTAACTTATTTTATAACAAAGGTAACAAAAATTCATTTAATTCATTTCATAATATCATTTACACAAATTTACACACATTTCAAATATATATTTACATATTGTAATAATTTTTATATTTATATATGATCAATTAAACTAAATTTTACACAAATTCTCCGTTACATAATTACATAGATTGAAATTTCAAATATATTCTGAACGAAAACAACGCGTTCATCATGGCATACTTTTAGTTCTTTTGGAAAAATGACGTGATTGTTCTTTTAGTAAGTTTGCGATTTCCTGGACTTCACTGTCGTCACTGGATACTCCTAACAAAAATAAATTTGTAGTGTTACGGATGATGTTGGAGTATATGGTGGGCAGGTGATGATGATGGTTGTGATAGTACTGGTGATAATGTTGGTGATGATGATGGTAATGATGGAGGTAGTGATAGTGATGATTTCATTATTACTTTCAAACAAATAAATCTTTCAAATGAGCTTACCGAGCATTGAAACAGAGGTACGTTTTCGTTTAACTGTGTCTTCTTGTCGACACCATTTCTTCTTACCATCCGTCCCAGTGTATCTTAGAAATGGTCCCGAGTGCGGAGTTTGCTTTGTAGACTCAGCCTTTTTCGGAAAAGGATTTTTATCATCCATATCTAACAGAGATTCCATTGATTTGGAAGTTTCTGGAGAGTCAACTACATCAACAAGAAATATTTCGTCGTCTAGAACAGGAGGTGGATTCCGAACTTGAGGTTTGACCATTGCCATCGGAGATTGCTTTGGTCTTTTTGAGTTTCTTCTTGATACGTTCAGACTACACGATCTGGGAGTAGGAGACCCTGTGAAAATGTGTAAAATAACATGTAGATTATTTTTATACATGATCTAGTTTCCAACCAATGTAAAGATTTTTTGGCCGTATAATTTTAACTGTTATATTTTCAACTAGTTGTCCGTTGACACTCACTAGTCACATTTCCAGATAAACTCGTATTTATCTGAAAATTGCCAGTGTTCTGATAATGTAGACATAGAATGGAACAAAGGTGACAAAGCATTTAAATAGCATATGTGAGTAATTGGATAGAAACGGGCATAAACCTTTATTGCACATCGACTGCGCGCTTGGTGGCTACATCATACGTACCAGTGTTGCGGATTTTGGTAGAGTGAATAGATGGAGTGCTTTTGTTTGTTGTTGAGCACGGCTGGTTTGGTCGAGACAGCATTTGATAGCTCGTTGGATTCTGCGTACCCAAATGTGATATACTCCCTGATTGGGAAATGGCTGTGGTGGAATATGGCGGATTGGGTGTACAAGCCTCTGTAATGTTATTTGCATGGTGAGGATTCGGGTTAACCATAATGTCTACTGGTACTTTTGGGTTAACCATACGATCTACTGGTATTTGTGGATTAATATTTGGGCCTACTAGTAGTTTTGGGTTAATCATTGGGTTTACTGGTAGTTTTTGGTTAACCATAGGGTCTACTGGTAGTGGGTTGTTTCCTGAAGGGTCATAGTAATTGATTGTTTGGCCCGTTTGCCAGGAGTTATATCCATAGCCAGTGTCTGATGAAAGTACTCCATTGGGAAAAGTCATGTAGTTTCCTGAAACTGGCTTATCATTGACATTGTGGTGTAGAGGTGGGATTGAGAAACCACAAAGAGGATCGGTGGGTTGTGATAATGGTGGGGTGTTTCCAAGACATGAAGCTTGATTCCATCGGTTAATACATTGTAAGTACTTCTGCTCCAATTCCTGGAATCTTGTCTTCTGATCAGCGTAAGCAGATTCTTTATTCTTCATTTCATCTAATTGTTTTTCTAGGATGCCTGCCTTCGTTTCCAGAACTGTGATTGTGCCAGATTGCTGAAAAGACGAAATTGTTAGTTTATACATTCAATCTACTAAATCAAGTAAGTTGAAAAGGTGTGATGATATCTCAAACGTGGGGGTTCAGTGAATATGTAGTATTCTATATTAAGCTGCTGCGGTTTGGATTTGAAGCAAATTAATTACACTGGTCTTTTGTTCTGGAAATATGTTTTCTTGAAAAAAAACAGTACAGTACAATATACATACTTGAGAAATATTCTTGTTTAATTCTTGTTTTTCATGTGATTCCTTGTCTTTTGCTTCAAGAATTGAAATAAGTTCTTGCTTCACTATGAAATAAAAACAAATACGTTTTCAATCACAAACTTATTATCAAAACCTTGATCAAAACGATAGCAAATTGTACTGTATACCGTCCTACCATACACACAGAGAGACATATTATTATTATTAATGTATAGTATTCCCGATCAGGGCTTTTCAATATACCTATTTACAATTGCAATATTTAATATTTCTATATTAAAAAAACTAGCGTTAATTAAAAAATATATTAAAACCGTATTAGAATTAAAATGTTTGATCTATATAGAAGATTGATTGCTTTCTAACATTTTCTTCTTTAACTCTGCCTTAAAAGTTCTTAAGGGTAACTTCTTCAGGTCATTATCCAAGTCATTCCAAATCTTCACAGCTCTGTACTGAAAACTCCTTTGACCGGACATTGTTTTGTGTGGTGGGATATTAAGTGCTTCCTTGTTCCTAGTATTTATATCGTGAATTTCAGAACATATACTCACACTCTGCCCATAGATTATATAAATAGTATATTGAACTTACTGTTCATGACTTTATCATCAATACGCTGAGTTCCATCTTGCATATTCTGTATAATCGTGTGCAATGTGGTTTCCATATCGCTTTTGAAATTTTTAAAAGAAGAATCCACCTGGAAGGAAAATATACAGAAAAATCACCTGGCATACAAGCTATTTGTTTAAGACTATGAAATCGAATTTCTACCTCCGTTGTATAGTCTTTTAAAAGATTGATAAATGTTTGAAGCATATCCCTGTATTAAGAGAAATAGAATAATTGTATAAATTATTATGAAAAGGAGTAGGGAAACATGAAATAATTTTTTATAAGATAAGTTATTCGAAGTGAAAGGGAATAGTTACCTTTCTTCCTTGATGGAAATATTTCGTTTTTCTTCTTCAATGAAAGCTTGCATTGACCTTGTTAATTTGTTGTTTTTGGAAGATGCAGGGAATAATGGTGGGTTGTTTACATATTTTGAATAATAGTTAGGATTCTCGTCCTAAAACAAACACATTTAACTTTGTATGCTTTTCCTGTTTATCAATATATAAAATGTTGACAGGAAGCCCAAGTTAGGTAGTTCAATGACGTAATTATAGCTGTACGCACTGAGTGCCTACTTTTATAAACTCATTGTAAATTTTGCATATAAAGTGAGTTTGACATTTGTATATTTATAAATTTAAATAAGATTATTATGACTATGAGACTATAATACTGCAAAAAAGCAATCATTTAAAACAGTTAAAATTAAAACAAAAAATAGATATAACTTGTTATTCAAAAAAATAACAGCATGACATGTTTAGATCTTTACTTCTGTTGTCTGCAATTGACTTCGCTGATATTGATCAAACTTTGATGGAATTGGTCCTTTTTGTTGGGGAAACATCTCAATTGAACTCATTTGAGAATTTTGTGATGAATACATGACTTGGCTATACTGTTGTGAATCCCAAGCGTTATTGTCACTAAAAATACAAATATAAAAACTATAATAACGTTTGTAGCATTTTAAAACATTAATACAAGCCTTGTTTATCTATTTCTTAGAGTTGAGAACTTATCGGAATTTTCACAAACAACAAGCTTTTAATGTATGGACGAATTGGTGGACACTGGACATTGGACAGTAAACTATAGTTTTCATACTTACTTCGAGGGAGAGTTCACCTGGACATCCCTTGCTGAAAAGACGTTTTGTGAAAACATCTTGAAGGAATACCAAAACTTTTTCCAACGAAAACAATTTTTACAGCCTACATCTTCCTTATAAGTCTTTTGTTCACGCCGCTATCGAATATATCAAGGAAAACATCGTTTTTAAATAACAAATTTTATTAAATGGCCGAGGCTTTTTTGGCTAAGGTCATGTCAAGTCAACTTGGAATTTTCCCGCGCTTCGCAAAAACTGTAGCTTGGAATCTGATTGGCCGAGAGCCTTAACATAGGAGAATTGTCCCCCTTGTCTAACATATATCACAAAATAAATCGTTTTTAACAAACAAATTATCCTATTCATCTTTATTGCATTGAAATGATATTAGGAATGTGATAAGAAGTACTTTAGTGCTCAAAAAATTATATTTGCGCCTAAAACTGACCCTAAAAGATAATGGGGTATTTTTACCCGCTCGGAACTTGTGCTCATTAGATTATATCGCGTAAGCTGATTGGTCTACGTACCCGTCATTTCGCTCCTTGGAAACGAAGGGAATCAGTTGTCTTGTTTATATTCCAGCACGTTTTGTGAAATTTAAAACAATTTTAGTCGAAATGTGAGCAAAAATTTAACCGAGATGGCGTCTGTTATTTACGAAAATAATGGAAATATTGTTGGAAGTTGGGTAAGTACTGTTTTTAGTCTTTTTGCGTAGTTTTTGGTACAGAAAATTGTCAAAATTTATCAATTATCGCTAAACATATTTTGGAACCACAATTATTTGACACTTGTTCATGCTTATTTATGTTATATGCTTTTCCAACTTGTAACAGCTGTGTGATTTTAACTCTATGTATTGTTAATATATTATTTAATATTATATATAGACAACTATTTTTAATAAAATATTCAATGTTTACATTTGATACAAAATAATTTATGAATTTTTTACAGTATCCAACAAGTTTCCATGGCCACTTCAGAAATCGGCCTCGATCTGAGTACAGCATACCATTTCGGCAAAGGGCGAAACCTGCTCCGCCACAGAAGTTTCTCGACCAATCAAAAGTATGCTTTCAAATACCTTGTTCTTTTATATATATGGGTAAATGTACATACATCAGCAGCAGGCCTGACGCTGCCTGCCAATAGTCATGGATAAAAAAAGTCTATTCTCCTTTGAAACTTCAATGTTTGTAACAAGCATTTTAAGGTTTCAGTGAGCTCAGCTAATCAGCGTGAGGTTTGCTCTTCACAAACATGAAAGTTTCCCTTGAGCATAGGCAATATTTTTATCTCCAAGTGTTCCTCATCAGATGCAACAGGGGGTATAGTCAAAGTTGCAGATGAAAACATATATTGTCTATGCACACATCAAACTCACAAACTGTGACGATTTGACAGGTTTTAATCTGATTAGCCAATTATGTTGAAGTAGCCTAGCTTGCACTGTTTGTAAATGAGGACTGCAATAGGCTTTAATCACGACTATAATTTATCAATTTTTCAGCATCGCTCAAACAGTCACCTCTTCTCAAGACATGACAACAGACATGCTCATACTAACAAGGGAAACCTAGAGTCATATTTTGGCATGGTAAGAAATTTCAAGCATTAACGAGCACCTTAATGTGCACTTATAAAAAGTATCTTATAAATAGAAGCACTTTAACAAGGATATTTAAAGGTGATGTAAAGTCCCGATGTAAACAAACCGGCAACGTCCATTTGTTTACATTTTAAACACGCTTTATTTAAAAAATTATGATGTGTTTTGGTTCGCTATGCTTTAAATAGATACATATTTGAGTTTCTGATTTCGAAGATGTCGAATTTTAGTCGAAACAATGCAAAATTTGGGCATTGTTTACATCGTGGGACCCCCCATAGCACATGCGCAGAATGGACTTTACATGGTCTTTAAGTTAGCATTTTAATGAGTTTGTAGTCCAAACTTTAATCTTCTGAGCACCAGCCAAAAAACCTCAGAGTTAATTCCAAAAGCTCATATGCAATCTCTAACACAGGGTCTTGGCAAGAGAAAAACCAACAACTACCAATGTAATAAAAATACGAGGGACCTATTAACATGGTCTGACCGCAGCGAACCGCTTGTTTCAACATATCGTTCACAGTTCTCTCTTACACCTACTCCAAGAGAGCTGTGTAATGTCAGAGAACCCTTACACATTAGAGGTAACCTCGGCACGCAACGACGGCAACTCGGAGTCCGCTCAACCATACCACCTAGGGCAAAAACAGCACCTTTATTAGCATGGAATTCTACAGACGAGTTTCTCGAAGTTAAACCACTAGTTGGTTGCCGAAGCAACCGTTATGCAGATCACACTGCTACTCAGAATTCCATTTATGGTGTCTCGTCGATTTCGCTAAATCGAAACCCAGTTCAGAATACGGTGGTTCAAGAAACTGTAACACCACTAAATAATACTGTGTAATTTTACAAACAATAACCGGGTTTCATATTATGGTTCTCAATGGAATATTTTTACCTGCAACTGGTTTAGAGTACTGTCACATGTTGTGGCAATGATTTGATATTTATAATAAATTTTGTTATAAGTATAGACACACACTCTCAAACACAACTTTTTCAATTCCACTTTTAACTTAAGGAAGAAGCCTGCAAAATAGGCATAAATCCCATTTTATTTATTAAAGAAGATCAGGTCCTAGACTTGTAAAATGCAGTAATTGATAATTTTTTAATTTCATTAGACTTGTCGACTAGCATATCTTGTTTTTCAACACACTTCTCACTGTTTCAAATCACTTTACTGTAACAGACTTGTGTATGAAATATTACTTATCATCTCAAAATTCAAGCACTAGTCGTTTTCTTTATACATTTTTATTCATATAAATTGTAATGCATTGTTTAAATTACTATTAATCAAACTTTACATAAAATAATTTCTAATAAACTAAATATAATAATTAATAATCTAACATATATATTATAATAATTCTTTAAATACTAAATACGAACTATAATATACTTTGCATTCAAGATCTAGGTTTCAGTTCATAGTTTAACCTAATTTACAATGATAGCTTCCTCACCACTTCCAGCCTCAGCAGGCAAACATCGCTGATAGTGCAATCTTCCTTTACATTCATGACCTTCAGGACATGGACACAATCCCTAGAAAAATATCAAACTTTAATTTGTATTTAATGGCCTTTGCATAGTCATGATCCAGTGATTGGAACGTTCATTGTCTTTTCATTGTTTTGAAACCCCACTGTTCTCCATGCCATCCAGTCAATCAGTGTTCTGACATATTTGTGACGTTATGCAAAAGCGTGTGGAATATAATATACTATGGCCTGTGCGCAGGCTAGATACTGTTGATAGACGCATTAACTTGCGTGAAAAATCCATTTTGGTTTCTGTATTATAAGCCCATAATGATCCAGACTAATGCTGCAATGCGCCCTTATGCGATGTACTTTGTTATTTTACTCTCACTGTCTAATGATAAGGAGTGAATGTTGGGCTTTATTGGGTCAAACTAAACTAAAACCAAGCGTCTTTATCGAGTACAATATTCATAAACGAACACATACCTTCATGCAGGATGAATACGGTTTCGTATTTTGACATTTTGGCTTTCTAAAACAAAATCCAAGAAAGATAGAACAGGTTTGATCGTCAGGACAATGGTCATCTATGAAACATCTTTTGTCGAATATTTTATCTCCTCCAGTACATTTACTGAGGAAAGGCACACAATATTTGCCCGCTGAACAAGGTTGATGTACAGAGCATGTTGGTGTTTTCTTTAGCTGGAAAAAAGATAGAAAGATGAATGTTTAGTTCACAATCACATTGGGGTTGTGTGGTTATTTTGCAAAACAATTAAGCTACAGTTCACATCTCAAACGTGTGTATCCAGTGTATGTATAGTATTCTACAATAAGCTGCCGTAGTTTGTATCTGAAGTCACCTGAAAAGATATCTCAAACGTGGTGGTTCAGTTAATTTAGTATTCTATAATAAGCTGTCGTGGTTTGTGTCTGAACTACCTGAAAAATATATCTCAAACGTGGTGGTCCAGTGTACGTAGTATTCTACAATAAGCTGCCGTGATTTGTGTCAGAACTCCCTGCAAAAGATATTTCAAACGTGGTGGTCCAGTGTAGGTAGTATTCTACAGTAAGCTGCCGTGGTTTGTGTCTGAACTACCTGAAAAAGATATTTCAAACGTGGTGGTCCAGTGTAGGTAGTATTCTACAATAAGCTGCCGTGGTTTGTGTCTGAACTACCTGAAAAAGATATCTCAAACGTGGAGGTCCAGTGTAGGTAGTATTCTACAATAAGCTGCCGTGGTTTGTATCTGAACTACCTGCAAAAGATATCTCAAACGTGCGGTCCAGTGTAGGTAGTATTCTACAATAAGCTATCGTGGTTTGTGTCTGAACTACCTGAAAAGATTAAAAACACTTCTCAAACGTATGGTCCAGTGATAGGGTATAGGTACTGTAGTATTCTAGAATAGGGTGCCGTAGTTTATGGGCATGGGAAATGTCCTAAATAATAAAATTGGTTTTACATCAGTAACTTACACCAGACTTCTTTGGCGATTTCGACTTTTTGCCTGCTCTTTTTGAAGATATTTCAACGGTTAGAAGAAGAATTAGGAGAAGAATGAATGTAGTTTTCATTTTACTTCTTGATAGTTGACTTCTGATAGTCTTGTGGTCTTCACACTGCTTTCGTTCACTTGAATGCAATATTTTTTACAAACACTCGCCGTTTATACCTCACCTTATGCCCTATTAAGGCTTAATTGGTCAAATAATTCCTGCGGCATCTAAACTAAAAGATTATGCATAACGACAGGCAGGCGGAACGCATTGTTTTGTTCCCTTTATTGACATTGTTTTTAAATCTCATCGTTCTCCATGGCATTGCATTGCCCATTCATTGGATTAATTTTGCAATACAGCCACGCATATCTTCGACTTTTCTAATTAACGTTTTCTTAAGCCCGTTTTCCACTTCAACCGTATCAAAGACGACCAGTAGGGCCACTCGGCGATGCAACATGTAGCCGGCTTTTTATGCAAAAATATGCAGTTTACTGGCCAGGGGCCGGTTGTACGAAGCCCGTTTAGCTTAAACGGTGGATAACTCGAAAATATAGATCAAGTCTATACATTCATCGAACAACCAAGCTAAAATATTTCAACTTGAATAGAACAATTATATTTGCAACTATATATTAAGGGCATAAGATTTAAGTTCGGTCATTCACCAAATGTGTGAAAGTGTTTTTTAATTTTGGCTTATCCACCGTTTAAGCTAAACGGCCTTCGTACAACCGGCCCCAGGCCCCCAGGAAAGTTAGTCCAGCTTGCTTATTGGCCAGAAAAAGCAATTGACTGGCTTGGCATGCGTAATGAGCGGCCACACAAAAGTTCAAATGAGTGGCCCTACTGGTCGTCTCTATACTGTGACCGTATCGTGCCGAAACGTAGCGTATTTCTTTGTTTCCTCACTTTCCTGAGCATAAGTGTGAAACTACTTGATGACACAAAAGAAAACAGGTGTGATAGATTTTCCTCTTTCTCTCTAGACAATAGGCCCTTTGTAGAAGCCAATACACTGAATGAGTGGCTGGCATGGCACTGAGGAACAGTGAGATTTTCAAAACAATGAAAAGACAATGGAACATTCCGATCACTGGATCGTGACTGGATGACACTAAAGGGTGTCCCAAAAAAACCCAAAAGTATTGAAATAACGTATTGTTAGAATTTGAATGCCTCGGCACTCTGCTGAACCCACGAGTGCATAAAAGCTTGACATAACTGTAAATTTTATGCATAAAGAAGCTGTTTAAAAGAATGTTTGTAAAGCCGGTTTTCCACTAGGCGGAATTTTGCGCGCGGAGCGGAATTTGTATTTGTCTATGATTTCTCGGGTGGAACTAAGTAGAAAAGACAAAGAAAAATTCCGCTCCGCGCGCAAAATTCCGGCTTAAGAGAGATTTATGTAATACGCAGCGTTAATTATTTTTATGTTAGACAAAACGAACTAAACCCATGGGTGCGTAAATACAATGGAATCAAATTTTATGCATGGATTATTTTAGACTAATTCAATATTTTACGCATCTTTGCGTTCAGCTTAGTGCTAGAGCATTCAAGTGTTATTCATATCTTGTAATACTGATTGACTATAGTCTTTGGTAAAGACCAACTTCAAACAGGCTTTACTGCCGTTAATTTGCGTGGATCAAAGAGTCGAACTTAACATTTCAAACATCAGGAACATGGTTTCGGTTAATCAAAGTTTAGCAGCAAATGTACCCCGCAGAGGATCATGAAAGTGTTAAGAAAGGGATATTTTATATGCACATTGTTCATGCAGTATATTCTATCTATGGCTAAAAGGTATGTGTACTATATATATGTGACTCGTTCATAATACTCAATGAAGAAACTTTGCTTATTTTCAGCGTTTTTTTCACATAAGGAGACTGAGACCCAAGCGTTTTGGTCCGTGACGTCATCATTTGCTGTTGGCCTGCAAATATAACATGCCCGCTTTAAAACAGCTAACCTCTGCCGAGTATACTGCTAGGTCCTAGCTGAGGTTAGGTTAGTTTAATGTTCACAACGCCAGCTAGCTTGAACGGGCCATCACCCATGCAATATATATGTAAAACGTCTGTCCATGCATTTACAAGGATTCTGATGTCCCAGCAAACTGAAATAATTTAACAAGACATTCTAGATGCGCATTTTTATTTACAATCTTCATCTAGTGACGCAAATACAAATAAGATAGAAAATAGATTCAATTATGTTTACTTATATTAGTATAATATTTGCTTTAGTTAAATAGCAATTCATGTTTTAGTATACTATAGTGAAGTCAAATCTCTCCGCGAACATTTTCTAAATCGCAGATATATATCTTGGTTTTGTTAGAAGAATTTGAAACTATTTTCTTTTCATTAATTTTTATAAATATATGTGCTGAATATTACTGACATTAATATACTGCAGGACCGGTTGTTGGGCTAGTTGAATCGAAGTAACTCTAAAATCCATTCAGTTATTCTTGTTTAACTATGGTTAAATTGACCTTTTTTAGACAACCGGCCCTTGGCTTTCTGTAGTTGTGCACATAAATTTCTATTTTAGTATTATGAGATCAAATTAATTTGTTACTACATCAAACTATTATATAGTGAATAAAAATTCTAATCGTCTTGCGCACAGCGCTCATTATTATAATTAGTTAATGCGCCGCACTTCGTACGACTAACAAAACTTCGACGTCAATATTAATCCGTTAGTATACAGAATATTTATAAAAAGATGATTAGGGCCTTGATGTGGTCTTTTTATGTCCAGCATTCCAATGATATAATCCTTCAATTGTAATCTTATCATTCTGAAAATATATTTCTTTTCTATTTCGAATCGTGCTTATAGGAGAACTCACTACGAGTTGCGTGAAGACGTCTTTATGCCAAAATCTCCAACATGTATGCGTGCAAACCACACCAATGCACGTTGGTAGACTTTCCAAAGTACTTCTTTACACATACGCTCTTGTCCAGGCGCTCTTGTTCCGACACGGTCAACTTGTACCAAATCTAGGACGTTGGATAATCGTACTTCGACTTGCATGTTGTTTTTCTGTGTTAATAATTGTGACACAGTTCTCCTTTTACTCCAGATATATGTTATATATCTCCAGCCAATTTTCACCTTTTTTCATTCGGTCTGACTCTTTTACGAATTGCTGCTTGTGCTTTATTCACTCTGATGTTTTAACACGATTTATTTTGGGGAAATTTGTGGATATGACACGTTCGCCACTGTTCCATATTCTTGAAGACTTTAAAATAAATCTAATACTTTACCAAGCTCCGCCTTGCCTTTCTTTTCCTCTACCATTCTGAAAAATATCTTGAATCGAATTTCAAACAATTTTTCCACTTCAAAAATAGCGAATTTCAAGCTTCTTTTGTATGTGACGTCATCATACAGTAGACTCACGTGACGACCTTCGATGTATGTTCACGTGTTCGCCTGGTGATTCGCCCACGTGATTGGCAATCATCTCCGGTTCTTCGTCTGTGGGTATTAGTACCGAGGTCTCTGCCTCGTCGCCGTCTTCTCGGCTATGACGTTTTCTCACGTGATTGCCTTTGACGTCATTTTTGTCTTTATCGTCATTTTTGTCTTTATCGTCCGCTGGCCCACGGATCGGCTCAGATCTGATTCGTCGCTTGGTGCCAGTCTTTTTGCAATCGTTCACGTGCACATCAGGGCTAGCTAGGGATAGAGTAGACTCTAGAGGTGAACCAGGGGGTGTGCAGAAAGATGAGGAACTTCTAGGGTCTTGTTGTGCTAAGGGTTCACCGTTGTAAGTGTATTCCATCTCAGTGAAATATCGTGACTAGAAGGAAGAAATGTAACAAATTGAGGATGATATTGATAGATCGATTCAATAACTGGGATGCTCTACCTAAATTAGAGATGTTGCATTTGTGGGACAGGGAATGTGCGCACTTTCACCTTTCCGACCAAATTTCAATTTCAGTCAATTCAGTTGTCTGATTATAATTTCGCCTCTGAGAAGATTTCTATTTATCTATGTAATTATCTCATCAAGCTTTGCCTTTGACATACAACAAAGTAACAAATAGGGACCCACTGTGGACCCTCAATTCTACCAGTGTGACTCTAATTTCTACGAAACCCCCATGTTTTTTCTGGGAACTCCAGTTTCCTCCTGTAGGAATACTGGGCCATTGAAAGATTGCTCATACTAGACATCTATGAAGAATAACGATACGGTATAAATAAAGTTAGCTTAGTTCTTCTTTTATCTTTTCACTTACCGTGGCTTTCTCGAGACATCGTATTAGATGTTCATGTTGTCTATCTAGCATTGACTTCTCTTTATCTCTTGAAGTCACTTTTTGAAGTTCAAGACCAGCACCCTGGAGAAAACGAATACAACATTAACAGAATATAGTACACAAAAAATATAATCCATCATAAGATTACGTGGCACCCTTGACTGATCATTTCAAACGTTAGGAACTACGGAACGATAAAATGGCAAGGGCCAAGGGAGGCAGGTTCTGGTCAAAAGGAATCCCATTGATATAAAGTCGAAGGCTAGTGGTAGTCTTTCACACAAGTACAAAGAATTTTGCACTCACCACTGAGACAGAAGTAACATCACCAGGAGTAACAAATGCTGTTCCTGTCATTGTCTTTGATATGGAAATCTTTGCTTTCTAATATGGAAGGAAAATGTTAAGACAATTATTAGCCGTTTTATTGAAGAAAAACTAGTTGCGACCAACATATATTCTCATTGTTATAACAATGTTATTACACTACTACATCATCACCACCATCACCACTACCATCATCATCATCACCATCATCATCGTCACTACCATACTACCATCACCACTGCCATCATCATCATCACCATCATCATCGTCACTACCATACTACCATCACCACTGCCATCATCATCATCACCATCATCATCATCACTACCATACTACCATCACCATTGCCATCATCATCAACGTCATCAACCACCATTATTCTTTCCTTAGAAATTGATTATTATCTGATATACAACACGCAATTATTGCATAGCATGACCAAATTGTCGGCTGGCTTCGCCATTTTTTTTTAAATTGATTGTTTTCACAGTCTATGAACACGCAAATATTTGCATAGCATGACCAAATTGTCAGGCTGGCTTCGCCACTGCCACCATCACCACCACTATCACCATTATTACCACCACAAACACGACCATCATCACAACCATAACAGATCCAAGATCCTAACCTTATGCGCCTTCCTCTTGTCCGCTCGCTGAGTCTGAAGATAAATTCGACTAAAATTCGACACGATCACAGGTACTGGCAAAGCAATTACGAGCACACCACTGAGCGAACATACACTACCAACAATTTTACCAAATACAGTTTGTGGTACCATATCACCATATCTATAATAATAATAGATGAAGTACAAGGAATAATTTGAATGCTTAACTTAACATATGACTATATCCATATGAATTCTTATTAGTCCAACATGAAATATTGTTGAAAGTAATTCAAGAAAAAATGTTTTCTATTTCTTTTATAATATAACTCAAAAGACATTTTTTAAACTCGATTAATTTACAAATTCTCATTACGTACGCATGCTGACCTTTGCTCGTCAATTTCGCTGCAAGAAAACAACTCTGTTTGAAAATTAACAGTCAAAAATGTGTAAAAGCATTAAAATTGTTTTTAAATAGTATTCAAAGTTTTATTATTCGCATTAAATTTGTTTTTTTTATGATTTTAAATTTTGGCGGGAAAATGTCCGTGTTTCTATACAGTTATAGAAACACGCTTCTCGACCAATCAGCATGCGCGTACTATAAATGTTATATTATAATACACAATAAAAAAATTGATATAGCGTTATTAGCCTCTTATTAACGGTCCAACTGGCACGGTTGGGTGCCATCAGACTCCGTCTATTTTCGATTAGTTTTGTTTATATTATTTTTATATCACTATAATTAAAGATGTACATGGTCCGTTAATGAGAGTAAAAACAACCGTAGTTAACAGACATAACACGCTGTGAAATTGTCTATAGTTTTCGTCCATGCATATTTTTAAAACCGAAAAAGTAAGACCCTTTTAAGGAGAGGAAGCCATGAAGGATAGGAGACGCGAAAAATAATGACATTTTCCTTCGATTTTTGTTTGCATCTAATTAGAACATGCTTAGAATCGTTAGAAGCATTCGAGAACAACTTTTCCTAACCATTTAAAGTTTGTTCTATCTGTTAAGTGACATGCATTTTAATGGAGCCATTAAAACGTCTGTATGCATTAAGCTAGCTTTTAAATATATAGATTATCAGCAGACATCTGCTTTAAATTTAATATCCGTGCACAGTTTTGCTCTTCTCCGAAAACAGTTTTTCTTATCTATACTTTTACGTGATAATTTAGATTGAAAATGTAAAAGTTTTCCACGACATGTATACTACATGTACACTACTCTACGCTGATTAGAACGAGAGTCGTTCCAAATACATTCCATCCTTTTGGCGAATATATAATACAAAGTGTTTTCAGATAATAACTGATAAAGTAATCTAAATGCAAAATATATTTTAAAAGCTTTTAAACCCCTAACCAAGCTGCTGTGTGCACAAAAAGCCATTTTGCTTAAAAGCAATTTCCGTCCCTAATTTTTTAGATTTTTATGCAGTGTAAATTAAAAAGCTTTTTCCTTATTTAGCTGTAATTTACAACACGAACTTTTCAAGCAATTCCATTAGTAAATAACTAAGCAACTATTGTGCTATGCGGCCTATTTTCCCATTAGGACCTCTGACATGTATGCAAAATTGAAAAAATGCTATGAAACCTTCGTTTATGCTATGAAACTGTACATCTACACAGCAATGCTCTGTATACTGAGGTTTTCTAAATATTTTTTCCACAAACCGCAAATTAAAGAGAAAAAACTCTTGTTTTGTTTTTGTTATTTAGAGTATAATAGAGTGCAATTCAAATTTTGACCGATAGCAAATTGCTATACAAACTTTTGTGTCGAATATTTCTCAACATATCTCGAACATTTTTGCTAAAAACCTGACCTCTAAATTCTGATTCTTGCATTAAGATAATCTTATATGCTCTCACCATTAAATTTTAACAAATTGCCACATAATTTTAAAGTTTCACTTTTTTCAAGCAATTCAGTATTCACGCAAAAATAATGATGAAAGAATAGAGTACGTAGGCGCCAGTTTGGGTAATATTTTAAATTCGGCCTAATCAACCTGCCAAAATATTTAGGCAATATTTGGTTGCCTAAATTTTAGGCACTCTTTTTTCCTCTCGAATGAACTGCGGTTTTTTGGAACAAATTATCGAGCAAACAATCCTATTTTTTTAAAAGAATCATCTCATCTAGGCATTATCAGTTCTTTTTTAAGCCACTATGTCTTTTCTATAGACAAGTTAGCTTAAATTTATTCTTGAAATTAATGTTTAATATGTTTATGTTCGACAAAACGCCATTCGCATACGTTCATTGGTTAATGCAAAAACCACGGCTTCGTAACGATGCTTAAGTTCAATGATTTATTTATACTGGACACCTGTCGCAAATTTTTGAATGAAAAATGTAAACGAACAAACTTTATGATCAGAAAACTAAAGTTTTCTTAGCCCAAATTATAGAATTAAGTTTAAACATAGAATCTTAAACCCTTAGACTCAAACTTAAGTTATAGTTTTGGGGTTTTTGCCTTTATATTTGTTGCAAACAAGGTTTAAAGTTCGCTTCACATTCTAATGTTTCTGTTTATAGTGTTCTAATTTGAGTTTCGAACCAATTAGCCTCAAATGGAACGCATCTCGCTTGAATTTTCGTTTTAAGTGTCTCAATTATGACATTTGCGGCTTTTGTTTGAAAAGCTGCTTCATAACCTGGCCTCATTTTAGTTTATTTGATTTTAAGCTCGAAACCACAACTATAGTCAAAATACTTGCCTGCAGTTGGAGCGTGTTATCTTTAAATGTTGGGTATGGGCCTGCATATCTCGGTAAAATGTTTGATATCATGATGACCGCATTTTTGCATGCACTCTTTGATACACATCGATAAATTTTCTTTTTTGCTGACAAGCCTGAGTGACTCATCTACTATATATATTAACCTAGTACAGACTGCAGACACATTATCTAATGCGTCGCTGTCTGATTAAAAATTACCAATGAATATTTGGGCATTTGGACTTAGCTTATTAAGGATTTCATTAACTCATGCCGGGCTTAAGGTTATTGTCTTATTGAATTGAAAACTTGCTAGGCCAAAACATTGCAAATTTGAGCAAAATGCTCTGATGAGATTGAGGAACCATGTTTTGACTGATCCTATTTATACTGCAAATTCTGAAAGCTTATGAGTTAAGTTTAGAAAGGTCTAAATTTATTCTTAAAGGATAGAATGAAGTATATATTTATGCCTAAGGCTAACCAAATATAACTCTGGTTTAGACATGCATATTAAATTTTTAAACTTTAAACCATGCTATAGTAATCGAATTTAGGACGTTGTATGAGTTTCGAAATTAATAACTGAAAATTAATTGTGAATTTATTCACAATGTACATATATCATGTAAATTGAGTCGAAGAAAAAATTAATTAGAAAACATTTGAGTTGAGGATATGAAAAGTTATGCTTTACTGCATCTATTCATTTTACATGTTAACCTTTCCTTGGGTGCATTGTATATATAAAGTTCCTTGTATTGCTACATTCTTAACCCAGATTAGATCGATCTATGAGACTGCATATGCATATTTGAAGTTTACAAGCAAGTCAATATGCTAGTTCAATATTGTTTTCGCGTTGTATGTTTGATGTGTATATAAAGTGATTTATAAGATTATAAACGCACATATTATACAAACTCGCGCGCACATTGTATAAATGCGCCATATATTTCGTATACTACTTGTACTCACCCTAAAGTTGTCATCGTAACAATCGTATACCAAAAGCTTGCGGGGATACTTGTGAATTTTGTGCCATTTTCTCCCTTTTCCACGTAGTAGACAATCGTCGCAAAAATGATGACAGCCATGGACAGTGAGAATAGTAAAAATCCAAGTTCTGATGCGCAACTTTTTAACGTATATCCTAGAATCCGTAAACCTTTGGAATGTCGTGAGAATTTGAAAATCCTAAAAATCCGAAACACTCTCAGCGTAACAAAGGCACCACTGATGGAATTGTCCGGCATAAATAGCCCAACATAATACGGTAATATTGCAACGACGTCAATAACACTTAACAAATCTCTTGCAAATTTAAATCGTTCTGGTGCCGCGTAGAGTCTTGCTATATACTCGACTGTAAACACTATAACGCATGCAGACTCCATGCCGAAGAACACCTTCTTATACGCCGTTCCGCAATTCATGTCTGATTTACAAGGACAAGTCTCGACTATAGTACTCAGCACGCTAAGTGCAATAAAAAATCCCGTTACATAGTACATAAACCCAGCTATTTTCGAGCTCTCGGGGTTTTGGAAAGCAACCCAAAGCCTTTCGCGTGGGTTTAAATCAGACGTATCCGTCTCTTCTTCTTCGTCGGCTTTGTCTTCAAATACTCGCTCGATGCATTCGCGTTTTCGCTCGCTAAAATCCTCCCAGCAGCAGTCGTGTACGTGGTCTTCTGAAATGCCAAAAAATATAAGTTCATCTTCGAATGAGGATACGCACTCTCCTCGCGGGTAATGAAGTTTACCGTTACGATAGTAGTTTAAAACATGTCGGAACAAATCCGGGTCTCTGTCAAAGAAATATTCATTCGTATCTGGTTCATGGAAGTACTCTTTCTCCGCACTGCCTAACAAAGTGTCCGGATAGCGTTCCAACGTATTCCTCCACGTTTCAAATTTCCTTCCCGAAACGTTAATAATAATTTTATCATCATCCCGTTGTGACTCGGGGGCCGGCGGCATCGGTGTTTGAGCAAGAGGGGCCCATCCGATAGCCGCAGCTCGTGCAAACGGTAGCCAAGCGGCAACATCGGCCGCCATTTTAGTTCAAATTCTTTCAAAATACTTTTAGTTTTACTACAAATTGATTTCATCCATATTGTAAAACGCTCGCCGTCCGCATAACAGGTGCCATTGAAATACACACATACAAAGCTTTAGTCCTTTCTTTTCAACATCTTTCTTATTATTTCGTGACTATTAATGCCTTTACACCCCCACACTTCTTCACCGCTTTATATAAATGGCTCCCGAAATAGTAGAACCCAATATAAGCTGCTTTTTCTCTATATGTTATCGTACGGCAAACATTGAAGACGCACTCTTAGCCCGAATGAGACGACTGTTGTTAACAGATGCTTGGAAGAAATTTGCATTTTATCAACAAGTACTTAAATGACCGGCTGCATACTCACAAAACCCGTCATTAAAACTACCCCTTTTCTCCCCAAAATAAAACTTAAACTAATTTTCTTTTAAAATTACCCTATTAAATAAACCAAAGGCTCATAATTTGCCAAAAAAATTGGGGTTAAAATTTCAGTTTCTGATTTATTCCTAAGTTCTCTTAACACTATCCTCAATGCAGGGTTAAATGCAAATATAGGCGAAAATTCAGCAGGTTGCTTACAGCCAGCCAATGAAAAGCCGAGTTGAGGCCTGATAGTTGTCTACTTAAAGCCAAAGTGGTTTCTTCAAGGGAAAATAGAAATACCCAAAGCTTTTTTAAACAAACTGAGAGAATTTACGCTTTCTTGACCAAAATATAGAATTTTCTTTGGCAGTGTTTAGCAAAAGTGTTGGCCTTGTTATATCTGTTTATAGTTTATCACGTTCATTAAACTGCAAACTGCTTTCACAATTCACAATTAGCTTCATAAATAATAAATGCCAAAACCGTTATTGTTGATATCACTGATCTCATTTATTAACGCAAACTGGAGTTACATTCACTGATCTCAAGAAACACTGAATAGAGAGACTGAAAGTTTAGAGGTTCCCTAGTCCCTACAGTTAGTACAGTTTGAAACACGATCTATATAGATCAGACGTCACCCTCGCGTCTCACGCGTGGAATCTTCGTGACCCGGTAAAATTTTGAAACAAGACGTGGGAAGTTATTTTCGAGACTTATCTGCGAAGAAACCGCAACCTTTTCATTATAATCGTATATCTTTGAAATTCAAACAGTACGTATGGCATTTTGAGGGGTTTTTTCTCGTTCGTTTCTCCGGTGACCGTATCTCAAAATTTGACTATGTATTCAACATACTAAGTTCTATTAAATTTAAAAAAAATCGCCAGTGTAGTTTTTGTGAAATTACATTTTGGCTTTAAAAAAAAACTACACTGGCGATTTTGAGAAAACTCAGAATCTCATGATTTTATATTTTCTGCAAAAAAAAGAGTAGGTCACCGACGTACCTTATTTTTCTGCTATCATACCTTCTTTGGCTAAAATTGCCAAGATAAATGATGACGTCATGTCGCCATGGCAACGAAGAGTAAAAAACTTGTGTATAAATTATTGCTTGATATACGAGAAATAAAGGGCTTACGCAAAAATTTGAGTTTTCTAAGCTTATAACCTTTCAAAGAGCTTTCAATTCAAAACACTGATATATAATGGAAACTGTAGGGAGCCTCCTTAAGGACGACGACGCAACCGCAATGACAAGCAGCGGCGCAGCGCAAGCCATTGGCATTGTAAGTGCTTGTACAGATCATGCAAAGACTAGAATGGTTAGTGAATGTGTCTTCTAAAGTTTAATATCTGTAACTGGGTCTCGATTCCTGCAATACTGTTATACTGTAGTTGTCTGATCAAAATTTTGCTTCTGATGCATGTACGAATTAAGAATGCATGTGACCAGTTCGACTCTACCAAACACTTTACTACTAACCTTTAGGGGGAACAATTTAACAAAACTAATAGAACAATCCAGTGTATAGAATAGATTTACTGCATATATTTAGCTATATTGCTCAAACTTCATGCCATATTATTCTTAACTTTTTATCAAAACACTTATAAGTATTCTTCATTCTTGTATAATCACCAGTCTAATTAAGTTTTAAAAGGGTATTCACGATTGCGCGATTGCGCAACATTTTGCAGAATCTATATCTTGTTTTTCCTATCGATAATTTGCATTATAGACTAAATTTCGTTCTAGGCAAGGAAAAGGGAAAAATCACAACAGCTACAAAGAACATAATAAGATTAGTAAAATTGCAAAGTTTGGTTGCGAAATGTTGTAAAATGCGGAAAATATAGCCTTGCAAAATTTGGTAACTTTTGTATTACGTGCGGGAAATTCCTACCACATTTCGGCCAAATATTAATGTGGTAGGAATTTCCGCACGTAATACAAAAGTTACCAAATTTGCAAACTTTGCAAGGCTATATTTTCCGCATTTTACAACATTTCGCAACCAAACTTTGCAATTTTACTAATTTTAGTATGTTCTTTCCGGCAATATACTTTTTTTTGCCTAGATAAAAAATTAGTCTATAATGCAAATTGTCTATTGATTGGTCAATATTTTAGCTCGACGCTGATTGGCGAATTCGCTACCCGCTTCTAGCTTCCTTTTCATTTTTGCCCTGTCTGCGTTTTCCTTGTTTTTTCTCTTGTTTTGGGTTTCATGAATGTGGTAGAAAAACATCTTTAAAAGCAATTTTTAAGCCATGGTTGCCGACAAGGACGCGGACAAACGTATCTTTGTGAAGGGTTTTCCACGCGAAACCACTGAAAATGACCTAAAAACATTTTTTGAAACGTACGGAACGGTGCAGCATGTGAATATCGTAAAAGATCATAAAAGTGGCCTGGCAAAATACGGCTTTGTTACCTTCGAATCCAAAGATGTGCGGGACACCTTGCGTCAGGAGAAGTCCATACAATTTCGGGAGAAAACCATGTACATTGACGAGGCGTTTCGAAGACAAGATTTCCATGAAAGGAATCATTATGGCAATAGTGCAGCCCACGCTTTCAGGCGACAATTTTCATCAAGGCAGTTGCCCTTCGATTACTCATCTTCTACAGCGCCAATGGCCTACTACGGCTGGCCCTTTTACAACCAAAACCCTGTCTATGTTCCGGCCGTTCAAGCCCCAACCGTTGCCCAGATATCCTCCCCGAGTTACCAAACTAGTTATATTCCGAGCAACCCTCAAGTTTTCATGACATATTTGATACCTGGAAGCCCAAGCACATCGGTCCAAAGCTTGAATTCTGGTGAGCAGTTCTTGCTTCCAATGCCGCGAACAAGCTACGTTGATGGCTATACAGATTACCAGACCATTCCCTCTATCATAACCCTGCCTCCGACACCTGGAAACGACTGGCCATCCACCGAAAGCGGATTGAGCATTTTTGCAAAAGAGGTGAGACTTGTTGACTTGCTTTTGTTTTTACAAATTTTTCTGTTACAAAATTCATTCGCTTTGCTGCGACTTTTGAAAAATGCATAGGCTACTGTTACACAGAAGTTTTCTATCAGGTATTTTAGCCATTTCTAGCTAAAATGTAGCCGTTTAAAACCAATTATAAAACTTAAAAATGTTTCGTATGTGGCTTCTTCTCAAAAAGGACTCGAAACAACCCTATATTTTTATTTTTCGCTACAAATAAGAGAAAGCATTGTATTACTATATGTTCCCGTCTATTTGGTGTTCAATTATCTATCGTCAGTTTTGTGAACGAAATTCCCCAAAACTCGCGAAAATGTTAGGTCCTTTGGGATTTGACAATTTTTATATACTTCCGGGCAAAGGACCTTCGCTAGTTTTGTTGACCTTGGCTTCTTAATACAGTTCTTGATTTTTTTACGAACATAATATACTAAGTTTTGGGTGAAAGTGGACATTTTTCGCCTGGTAACTACCCGAAAAAGACAGCTTTAGTATGTATTTTTCGATATTTGGTATTTTGAGGACGTAAAACTGTTATTGTTGGCTAAAAATTAAAAGGTAAAATCTCTTTTGGAATGACCTTGAACTTTGAAAAGAGAAGCCATTGTATAATTTATTCTGCAGTCAAAATGGCGACATAGAGCGGCCTCAGGCCTACTGATGTATTTTGCATGTGAAGTTTCTTAGACTTAACAATTTTCATTTTTCCATGTAGTCCATGCCCATGAGTCCAAAGACGAAAGGAAAGAAATCATTTCAAGCTTATGGTACAAAAGACGAAGAGGAAAATAGCGATGCGGCAAGTGAAGGCTCTATAGCTGCCGTCCTTCCTACCACCAAGGAAATCATTAGCCCATAAACTGAAATATACACAAATTGAAACACTGCATGGGACAAGCTGATAGCTTAAATTTTTATAAGAAGGAAATAGAATGAAAAATATCTAATAGTGCATGCATCAGTATAAGTCATCAAGCAATAATAATTGCTTTTTATGTATATATAAATTTCTGTGAAAATAATTCCACAAAAATATTACTCCTACTAGTCATTCTTTTCTACTCCATTTGTAACAGTGATAAAATGTAGAAAAGAACATAATATCACTGAAATGGTTGTGTTTAAAGTTTTTGCTCATATATAACCAACTACAGTGGGACCTGTCTAAAATGAACACTGAACAGCAAAATATCCGTACTAGTCAATGATCCAATGGCAATGCGCTTTTCTTTGCCGCTCCCGTATTGCCTTGTTTGACTCTAAACAAAAACAGCTGAATATTATCTGTAATGTTTTCCTTTGCCATCAATTGCTTCTGCGAATTATTAACAAAATAACGAAAAACGTTTCTGAATGATTACTTTAATACCAGCCATATCACTTTTAGAATTTTCAGATAAACAGAATGCTTCTTTGTCAGTGAGAGCAGGGCAAATGGGGGCATGGGGGTTGCTAATGTGCGAGCCGGAGCCTTCTTTTGCAGCGAGCCGCGAGCCTTTTTTGCGAATCTTATATTTATGCATTTTTGCGAGCCTGTTTTACTTTAATTTGCACGATGGAATTTTCTATTCATGAAGAAGGTAAGCACCAAGCAATCACTTATTTTGTTCCTTAGCGTATAGTCACGGTATAACAATTGAATAAACACTTGCAATATGTGCACGCTCTGTAGATTCGGTGGAAGATGTTTGTTTTGCTATTTTGTTATGTTGTTTTGTTGAAAGACGTGACTTGAATGCAAGAGCATTTTGATGTTAACGGTCTTATTTATTGTAACATTTTTATTAGTAAAACTCTGATCACATGTGTGCAGAGTCCGTACACTCTGAACATTAACCGACAGATGTCGAAGACAGAGTGTTTATAAGAGATTAGTCTAATATTTACGTTATTAATAATATCACATATAAGCAATGTAAACTAAAATTTAAAGAGTTTTGATTAAAGGGTTTGGTTGAGTTTTGTTCCTAAGCCATTTTTGCTTCGTGTGTCTTTGGTTACATGCCTGGAAATTTTATTGTGTAAGAAACACTGCAATATAACAGCTATTACATATACCGTAACACAGGGCCGGATTAACCACGTAGCAGATGCGGCATATGCCGCGGGCCTCGCGCTTAGGGGCCTCGCGCTTTATTGTGCCACGCCCATTTTTTACGAGAACACGCCCATTTTCTATTGTGACACGCCCATTTTTGGTGACTCGCGAATTTAGATGCCTCGATCACGAATTTAGGGGCCTCGCGAATTTAGGGACCTCGCGCATTTAGGGCGCCTAGGGTTGGCAGTTGGCCCCAGCGAAATTGCGGTGATTTGCGGACAAAATTGAAAACAATTATTTAACAATTTTGTGTGTCTTTGAATTCAAAGGTTTTCATAACGATGGGGGTTGGGGTTGGGGTGAGACTTGTTGACTTGCTTTTGTTTTTACAAATTCGTTTTGCTACGACTTTTTAAAAATACAAAGGCTACTATTACACAGAAGTTTTCTATGAGGCATTAATTTTAGCTCTTTCTAGCTAAAATGTAGCCGTTATATTTTTATTTTTCAAGCTTCGCCACAAATAAGACAAAGCATTCTATTACTATATATCCCCGTCTATTTGGTGTTCAATTATTTATCGTCAGTTTTGTGAACGAAATTCCCCAAAACTCGCGAAAGTGTTGGGTCCTTTGAAATTTGAAAATTTTATATACTTCCGGACAAAGGACCTTCGCTACTCGCTAGTTTTGTTGACCTTGTAATATAGTTCTTGATTTTTTTACGAACACAATATACAAATTTTTGGGTGAAAGTGGACATTTTTCTCCTGGTAACTACCATTTTAACAAGATTGTGCAACATTTTGCAAAATCTATATCTTTGTTTTTCCTATCATTTGATTGGTCAATATTTTAGCTCGACGCTGATTGGCGAATGCGCTACCCGCTTCTAGCTTCCTTTTCATTTTTGCCATGTCTGCGTTTTCCTTGTTTTGGGTTTCATGAACGTGGTAGAAAAATATCTTTAAAAGCAATTTTTAAGCCATGGCGGAGAAACGTATCTTTGTGAATGGTTTTCCACGCGAAACCACTGAAAATGACCTAAAAACATTTTTTGAAAGGTACGGAACGGTGAAGCATGTGAATATCGTAAAAGATCATAAAAGTGGCCTGGCAAAATACGGCTTTGTTACCTTTGAATCCAAAGATGTGCGGGACACCTTGTGTCAGGAGAAGTCCGTAAAATTTCAGGGGAAAACCATGCACATTATGGAGGCGTTTCGAAGACAAGATGGCAATAGTGCAGCCTACGCTTTCAACTGCCCATCCATCGAAAGCACAATGAGCATTTTTGCAAAAGAGGTGAGACTTGTTGACTTGCTTTTGTTTTTACAAAATTCATTCGCTTTGGTGCGACTTTTGAAAAATGCATAGGCTACTGTTATACACAGAAGTTTTCTATCAGGTATTTTAGCTATTTCTAGCTAAAATGTAGCCGTTTAAAACGAATTATAAAACTTAAAAATGTTTCGTATTTTGACCGTGGCTTCTTGTCGAAAAGGACTCAAAACAACCCTATATTTTTATTTTTCGCTACAAATAAGAGAAAGCATTGCATTACTATATATTCCCGTCTATTTGGTGTTCAATTATCTATCGTCAGTTTTGTGAACGAAATTCCCCAAAACTCGCGAAAATGTTGGGTCCTTTGGGATTTGAAAATTTTTATATACTTCCGGGCAAAGGTGGCTTCTTAAACAGTTCTTGATTTTTTTACGAACATAATATAATAAGTTTTGGGTGAAAGTGGACATTTTTCGCCTGGTAACTACCCTAAAAAGACAGCTTTAGTATGTATTTTTCGATATTTGGTGTTTCGAGGACGTAAAACTGTTCTTGTTGGAATGACCTTGAACGACTTTGAAAAGAGAAGCCATTGTATAATTTATTCTGCAGTCAAATGGCGACATAGAGCGGCCTCAGGCTGCTCAGGCCTACTGATGTATTTTGCATGTGAAGTTTCTGTGCCATTTCCCCAATGATTTAACATAGTGAGAATCTACTTGCCTAAAACGTTTTGGCATGCAAAATTTGGATTTTATGCGAAAAAGAGGACAGGTTGGGAAAAGAAAGCTTTTTACCCGGTCGGTAAAAGTGACCCCTTCTTACTTGCAATATAGCCTGCTATAATTATAGAGTGTACTACACTCTATAATCAGTGCTCGCCTTTAAAACTAAAGCAAATTGCCAGACTACTTTACGAATGAGAGGGGACACCCCTAGAAATTTGCACATAAAGATATAGCTATACGTGGTTTAGACTTAGCAATTTTCATTTTTCCATATAGTCCATGCCCATGAGTCCAAAGACGTTTTGTTGCACTACCAACAACATTGGCATTGCTGAGCTTTAGGTGTAAGACGTGACTTGAATGTAAGAGAGCATTTTGATGTTAACGGTCTTATTTATTGTAACATTTGTATTAGTAAAACTCTGATCACATGTGTGCAGAGTCCGTACACTCTGAACATTAACCGACAGATTAATGCATGTCGAAGACATTTAAAGAGTTTTGATTAAAGAGTTTGGTTGAGTTTTGTTCCTAAGCCTTTTGCTTCGTGTGTCTTTGGTTACATGCCTGTAAATTTTATTGTGTAAGAAACACTGCAATATAACAGCTATTACATATACCGTAACAAAACAATTTCAAACTTTATATAATCCAATTACGTTACACATTTCCCTGAAACTTGACTAAACTACTACACGCGTAAAAACGCACAAATTGTAACAAGTCTGCAAACAAGTTGTTACAAATCTGTTCACAAGCTGTCAACAAGTTGTCTTCGCACTGCTTATTCCCAGTTGTTGTAACAAGTTTGGAACAAGCTGTTAACAACTTGTAACAAGCTTGATGGCATTATCAGACTTGTTACAAGATTGTTCTGTCTGCCACAGCCATGATACAACAAGAATGTTACAAGGTTGACAACTCAAGGTTGTAACAATATTGTTATATCAAGCATGTAACGGACTTGTTGGAACAACCTTGTAACAAGTCTGATAATGCCATCAAGTTGTTACAATTTGTTAACAAGTTGTTCCATACTTGTTGACAACTTGGGACAAGCAGTGCGTTGACAACTTGTTGACGACTTGTTGGCAGACTTGTTACAAGATGTGAGATTTTTGCATGTGTAGTTTCACTAACAACATTTAAAAAATGAAGTAGATAATTGATTCGAACTGATCCGGCCCGAAGATGCTTCATGTAAGCCCGAAGTGTATGGCTATATAGGCTATAAGTTCAAGGGCGTCAATCCTGGGGCAGTGGAGGAATCCCCCCCACACTTTTTGGGCAGAGGGGGATCAATATGTAATTGTCTCCCCACTTTTGCTTATATGACATGTTCTCATCATCATGATCAGAATTCTGTAGAGTCTTCTCCCAAAGTGCATAAAATGGCATTTCAGAGATTCTAGATTTCAAACATTTTCTGGGGAAGCATGCCCCTGTAGCCTTCCAGCTTTCGGAACTCGATACCTGCATTCCTGTTAGCAGCATGGGGCCCCAATAGACAATTTTGGTTTTGGCCCCTTTACTGTCCTTTACGCCCTTTCGTCGGGCAAAACATACCTACACCCCTAACGCTTAGACCCAAGTTGCTGACATGCCCTGAAAACATTAATGTTTACATGCCTCCAGAACTATCCCCCCCCCCACACTTTTTGAGATGGATTTTCGCCCTTGTATAAGTTAGACTGGTCTCTTGATATGACATGAAATGTTGAAAAGTTATCACTGAGCGAATATAATTCAGGTTGGTACTTGGTTTCCAAATAGATATGAAATTTAAGGCGAACGGGCCAAAATTAAATGCCTTATAGTTATAAATCCGCGCCCATTTTGACATTTTGTGGAGATCAGACATTTCATAATGGGAGGACATTGGGAGCACACATTCTATATATATAAACCTTATAGAAACAGTGCATGTGAATATCGTAAAAGATCATAAAAGTGGCCTGGCAAAATACGGCTTTGTTACCTTCGAATCCAAAGATGTGCGGGACACCTTGTGTCAGGAGAAGTCCATAAAATTTCAAGAGAATACCTGTGCATTCGAAGACAAGATTCCCCTGAAAGGAATGGCGATAGCTAGTGCAGCGCACGGGTTCAGGCGATACTTTCCATCATTAAAATTAGGGCAGTCGTGCTTGGATTACTCCTCTGGAAGGGCCTACTACGCCGTCTGGCCCTTTTATTACCATGAAAACCCTGTCTATGTTTCAGCCGTTCAAGCCCTGCCTCTGACACCTGGAAACGACTGGCCATCCACCGAAAGCGGAATGAGCATTTTTGCAAAAGAGATGAGACTTGTTGACTTGCTTTTGTTTTTACAAATCTTTCTGTTACAAAATTCATTCGTTTTGCTGCGACTTTTGAAAAATACAAAGGCTACTATTACACAGAAGTTTTCTATGAGGTATTTTAGGTCTTTCTAGCTAAAATCTAGCCGTAAAACGAATTATAAAACTTAAAAATGTTTCGTATTTTGGCCGTGGCTTCTTGTCAAAAAGGACTCGAAACAACCCTATATTTTTATTTTTCGCTACAAATAAGATAAAGCATTCTATTACTATATATCCCCGTCTATTTGGTGTTCAATTATTTATCGTCAGTTTTGTGAACGAAATTCCCCAAAACTCGCGAAAGTGTTAGGTCCTTTGAGATTTGAAAATTTTATATACTTCCGGGCAAAGGACCTTCGCTACTCGCTAGTTTTGTTGACCTTGTAATACAGTTCTTGATTTTTTTACGAACACAATATACTAATTTTTGGGTGAAAGTGGCATTTTTCTCCTGGTAACTACCATTTTAACAAGACTGCGCAACATTTTCCAAAATCTATATCTTTGTTTTTCCTATCATTTGATTGGTCAATATTTTAGCTCGACGCTGATTGGCGAATGCGCTACCCGCTTCTAGCTATCTTTTCATTTTTGCCCTGTCTGCGTTTTCCTTGTTTTGGGTTTCATGAACGTGGTAGAAAAATATCTTTAAAAGCAATTTTTAAGCCATGGTTGCCGACAAGGACGCGGACAAACGTATCTTTGTGAAGGGTTTTCCACGCGAAACCACTGAAAATGACCTAAAAACATTTTTTGAAACGTACGGAACGGTGAAGCATGTGAATATCGTAAAAGATCATAAAAGTGGCCTGGCAAAATACGGCTTTGTTACCTTTGAATCCAAAGATGTGCGGGACACCTTGTGTCAGGAGAAGTCCGTAAAATTTCAGGGGAAAACCATGTGCATTGACGAGGCGTTTCGAAGACAAGATTTCCATAAAAGGAATGGCGATAGTGCAGCCTACGCTTTCAGGCGACAATTTTCATCAAGGCAGTTGTCCTTCGATTACTCATCTTCTACAGCGCCAATGGCCTACTACGGCTGGCCCTTTTACAACCAAAACCCTGTCTATGTTCCGGCCGTTCAAGCCCCAACCGTTGCCCAGATACCCTCCCCGAGTTACCAAACTAGTTATATTCCGAGCAACCCTCAAGTTTTCATGACATTGATACCTGGAAGCCCAAGCACAGCGGCCTTGGTCCAAAGCTTGAATTCTGGTGAGCAGTTCTTGCTTCCAATGCCGCGAACAAGCTACGTTGATGGTTACACAGATTACCAGACCATTCCCTCTATCATAACCCTGCCTCTGACACCTGGAAACGACTGGCCATCCACCGAAAGCGGAATGAGCAATTTTGCAAAAGAGGTGAGACTTGTTGACTTGCTTTTGTTTTTACAAAATTCATTCGCTTCGCTGCGACTTTTGAAAAATGCATAGGCTACTGTTACACAGAAGTTTTCTATCAGGGATTTTAGCTATTTCTAACTAAAATGTAGCCGTTTAAAACGAATTATAAAACTTAAAAATGTTTCGTATATTTTTGACCGTGGCTTCTTGTCAAAAAGGACTCAAAACAACCCTATATTTTTATTTTTCGCTACAAATAAGAGAAAGCATTGTATTACTATATATTCCCGTCTATATTTGGTGTTCAATTATCTATTGTCAGTTTTGTGAACGAAATTCCCCAAAACTCGCGAAAATGTTTAGGTCCTTTGGGATTTGACAATTTTTATATACTTCCGGGCAAAGGACCTTCGCTAGTTTTGTTGACCTTGGCTTCTTAATACAGTTCTTGATTTTTTTACAAACAATATAATAAGTTTTGGGTGAAAGTGGACGCTTTTCGCCTGGTAACTACCCTAAAAAGACAGCTTTAGTATGTATTTTTCGATATTTGGTGTTTTGAGGACGTAAAACTGTTCTTGTTGGCTAAAAATTAAAAGGTAAAATCTCTTTTGGAATGACCTTGAACTTTGAAAAGAGAAGCCATTGTATAATTTATTCTGCAGTCAAAATGGCGACATAGAGCGGCCTCAGGCCTACTGATGTATTTTGCATGTGAAGTTTCTGTGCTATTTCCCCAATGATTTAACATAGTGAGAATCTACTTGCCTAAAACGTTTTGGCATGTAAAAATTTGGATTTTATGCGAAAAAGAGGACAGTTTGGGAAAAGAAAGCTTTTTACCCGGTCGGTAAAAGTGACCCCTTACTTGCAATATAGCCTGCTATAATTATAGAGTGTACTGTGATCGCCTTTAAAACTAAAGCAAATTCCCAGACTACTTTACGAATAAGAGGGGACACCCCTAGAAATTTGCACATAAAGATATAGCTACACGTGGTTTCTTCAAAAATTTGACCCTCGAAACAACTCTTAGACTTAGCAATTTTCATTTTTCCATGTAGTCCATGCCCATGAGTCCAAAGACGAAAGGAAAGAAATCATTTCAAGCTTATGGTACAAAAGACGAAGAGGAAAATAGCGACGTGGCAAGTGAAGGCTCTCATGTCCCTATAGCTGCCGTCCTGCCTACCACCAAGGAAATCATTAGCCCATAAACTGAAATATACACAAATTGAAACACTGCATGGGACAAGCTGATAGCTTAAATTTTTATAAGAAGGAAATAGAATGAAAAATATCTAAAGTACATGCATCAGTATAAGTCATCAAGCAATAGTAATTGCTTTTTATATATATATAAATTTATGTGAAAATAATTCCACAAAAATATATACTATTACTAGTCATTCTTTTTTACTCTATTTGTAACAGTGGTAAAGTGTAGAAAAAACATAATATCACTGAAATGGTTGTGTTTAAATTTTTTGCTCCTATATAACCAACTACAGTGGGACCTGTCTAAATGGACACTGAACAGCAAAATGTCTGTGAAAACTCGCTTTAGAAGAGCAAACACAATTTTGCTGATCAGCTGTTTCGGCGCGAATATTCGACCTTAGATATGAAAGTTTGATTGCCGAAATCTCGAAAAGTATATGACGCAGCGATGTAAAATTTCGCACACATGTTTGCTACTTCTAAATCCACCAACTGACCAAAAAATGTTAAGATCAGAAGGAATTGACCTCAGCCGCCAGTACCACCTTAATATTCTCAGCTCTCGTCAAAATGTTCAAAAATCATAGAAATTCACATACGCCTCTGAACTCCATATATGAATGGAGTAATATTAACTTATTGCTTTTCAAAAAAGAGAAATTTCACACGAAGGGCATCCCGCAATCGTCCACATAAAGAGAATGTGGTTTCAGAAAAATTAAATCCCTTTCTTTAGCAGTTATTATGTCTTTGAGGTTAAATTCCAGCCGGTATAAATTTTCCAAACTCATTTTTATGACGTTCAAACATTGTTAATCCTAAGGATTTCGTAATTCGACTGTTGTCAAGGTCAAAAGTATTATCTCAGAATTTGACCACAAATCATCGCAAAAAGACAATAATGTAAATAACAGTGTCAGCGAAGGTTATAATTTTTGCAGTAGAAACTGCTGTTGATGTGTTCGATTAATTTCGCAATCACGGGAGCCGTGATTAGTAGGCGGGGATTCAGTCTGTATGTTGAAATTTTCAACGACTATAGAGTATAGGAGCATCGGCAGTGAGCTCATTGTCCATTGACATTCCTGGAATAATAACTCCACAGCCATTAGCCACAGGTACTGAAAATGTACTTTAAATGTATACTCCACTTTCGACAGTCTGATGTGAATACCTGACTATGAGTTGCAATCACATGCAAGTAAATAAGAGCCGTAGAACGGCTCCGTTACTAATACATGAAACGGCACCAATTAGCATCAATTGCTTCCATAACTAACATTTGAAGTTGACCTCTATGTCTGATGCAACACAGAACCGTATTTAACGTCGCTTACGCGAGAAAAACCTGCACCTAGTGTTTGCTAAACTCAAACCGAAGGCGCTCTTCTCGCGTGAAGTTATCGGCATAAGGGTCATGCGCATGCGCGGGTCACTCTGCCACCAGCACCCCGTACTACCCACTGGTACTACCTTTACAACCGACCCTAAACATGCAATTTTACTTTTTTCAATTATACACAAGTGTAAATTAACTGCATTAGATTAAGTTTCACTCATTTCAAATATGAGTGTGAATGTTATTTAATATAGCTTCAGGTGCGAATAACCGACCGAATAACCCAAGCTCATACAACCCAATTCCGAAATCCTTCATAAATAACCCCTAAACTATTTATATTCAAACTCCTAGGGCGAAAATTCAACGAAAAATTGCCATAGGTCTTAGAAATATCGCCACAGGCATGGGTAGCTAGCGAATTTCGCATAAGCTTTGGTTCATGCCAATTGTTTTGTGCCGATAGATTTCATTCCCTAGTCGTCTGCGCACAGCACTCCTTAATTATCATCAGCCGCCCCTAGAGCAGCTGCTCTCATGCATGTATACTGAACAGACACATTTGGCATGGCTATGTAGGGTTTTATTTAATTGCATTCATTTACCGTTACTTAGTGAGGCAAAAACCTTAAATATCTGTTGTTCGCCGCAGACCTTATGTTCCCTAAAAGCTCCCAAGTTTCAATTTAGAAAACACAGAGTTTGACAACGAAATAGTCCACTATTAAGAAGTAAAGAAGGATTGATTCTAAGAAGGTATAAGCAAATGGATTGCTATATTGCTGTTTGAAATAAAAAAGAAAGGGTAAGACCTATATGGCAATATATGTACTACTTTACAGTTGTCTAGACACAAATTTAGTGCTTGAATATTACCCAAAAACTTTAGAATTCCAAAATTTATCCTTCTGTGTCTGTTGTCGTTTCTTGCTCAGTATATCATTTGGATATTCAAATTTACAATCGCGTTTCCTACTGTCACGGTTTGAAAACTATACGCGCGTCGATTTTAATTAGACTGTGGCGCCGATACGATATGAGAAAACAGTTAATAGTAAGCCGAAAACACTCCAGCTCACCGTACTTCGTTGTCAACATGATATAGAGCTTTTATAGCCTCGATCTATTGAATCAAATATTTCGCTTTGCCAAAACAATAAGTATCTATAAAAGTTATTATAATAGCAGAAACAGCGTAAACGGACAATATTTTTATTGATTTATGTTTTTGTCTCTATTTGAAATGTGATAATTCACAAGCGAGTGCATCAGCTATGTCAGTGCTGTGCATGAGTAATGGTAATACGGCGAAGTCTATGTCATGAACTACCCGTAAAATGTTACACGAAAGCAAAGTGCCAAAGACGACAGTGTCAGTAAAGACTATTTAAACAAATTGACAAGATATCCAACTCCTTTATAATAAGGAAGAATATATTATTAAAAAGGCTTTACAATGAATAGGTTTACAACTAATACAATCTTAAACTGTTGTTGATAAAAGCTTTTTAAGCATATCCAATATCATATCAGATAATATTCGTTTCAGAAGCATATAACGGTGTAACGACTAACGTATATGCACAGGCTGATCTTTTATTAATTTCTTATCGTAACGTTCGTGTAAGTTATCTGAATAACAAAACGGTTTTATAGGATTATGAATTTGAACAATATAAGCTAAAACATTACGAATTATAGAGAACACATGCGTTATAAGTCCAGAAAGTATAATATCTATATTTAAAGCTAATATCCTTTTTTCATCTAGCGTGCTTGCATGTTTTTACAGGTACAATTAGTTGCACAAAAACTGTAGTTTGTACATCTGTTGACATAGACATAGGCCATGGACGCTATAGATTAAATTTGAGATAATGACAGTTCGGTTGGACAATGTGTTTGTTTTGCCACGCTGCTATAGATTTTGCCACGCTGCTTTAGATGCCCCTGATATACTACCCTTAGACTTCGCGTTCACACAGGACTGGATGAATTCGGAACCGTATATAATCAAATTTACACAATTTCGCCTTGCGAGTTCACAAGGGACGCATGAAATCGAATCAGTCGAGCAAAGCTATAATCCGTACGAATTCACGTGTGAACAAATGGAATCGGACGATTTTGCTATACGTTTCTGAATTCGTCCGGTCTCTTGCGAACGTAGACGTAGTAAACTTTAATGAATTGAATGGAATTGTATTCAAAATTGAACATGCATGACGCCTCGTTGGACCGTTTACAAACACTGAAAGGATGTAGTACAGGGTATACGCTTAAGGTGATCGCTTATTTAAGGTAGCTCTGTTACTTTATCAATGTGTGTATTGAACGTATTATTATTATTCCTAGACATAAAAACTGTTCTCCTGGACGCAGTGATCAACTTTAAATGATCAAATGAACGGGAAAATGACTGAGGCAGTGGCTTTGGCTTCTAATGATTACATCGTCATCAATGTCAGCGGTCGACGTTTCAAGACAGATGAAAGATTACTGGAAAGATATCCAGGTATATATAGAGATCAGCCTAACAACCTAACCTAAGAGTCCATGCAGCTTAGACTAGGTTAAACACGAGTGCTAGGTTCAACCAAACACCACAGATTATCTCCTGGTACTCCGGTTTCCTCCTGAAGACCGAAGAAGGAATTAGAAGGGATAAGCCTTATTGGATCTCTATGGAGAACAGTTTAGAACTGATGGAGCTATCCAGTCTTTGTTTAGTTTCGCCTGCGATAGTGACAAACAAAGATGGTCCGATCTTAAGGAAGAACAAAAACGGATGAGGGCCCTATCCAGACTGCAGAGTATGGCAAGCGTACACCCGAGATATTTTTTACCTATTGTCATTGCACACTTGAATAAAAATCTAATTATTGTGTTGCGAGATAGTGAGCTGGAATATTACGACTTTGTGATAAAAAATATTTGCGAAAATAGTCCACTCTTCGAGGCGCCACCATGGTTGGCGCCGAGCGTAAAATTTTCGAAATTTCGGGCCTCTAGATCGTCGGAAACGGCCTTCTCAGACCGTAAATTTGACTTATATTTTAAATTATAAACTTAAAATGTTAGCACATAAAAGGTATTAAGTTCACAAGGCACACTTGATATGCAACTGCACACTTGCACACCTCGAATTTTGCTTTGCACACCCGAGATCTCGTCGAAAACTGCCATACTCTGCAGTCCGGGGCCCTATGTTAGATCAGTCCTTGACTTAATAGGTTACCCTCTTTAAATAAAGTTTAAAAGTAAAGTTTAGAGAAAAGTGAGAAAGCTATCCAGTATAAATACGTTAGTTTACATATATTGACAATATATTGCTTGGATTTTACTGTGATTGTTTGGTTTTATAGTCAGTTATTTTATAATTTATAATTTAGAGTTAAAATATGTTATCGTTCCTTTCTTTCAGAAACATTACTTGGTGGCAAAAGACGTTATTACTACTTTGACTGTAAGAGACAAGAATATTTCTTTGATCGTGATCCAGATATCTTTCCACACATCCTAAATTTCTATCGCACAGGAAACCTCCACTGCCCACCAAACGAATGCGCCGAACTGTTTGAAAGCGAACTCAAATTCTTTGGAATATTCACACAATCCATGTCTCTATGCTGTGTGGAGCATTTCGAACATCTGAAAAACAAGACTGCAAAATTTAAAGAAACGCAATCTAAGAAAAAAAGCATGGCGATTGCAAGAGCTCGTAGGCTGAAACATATACATGGTTTTAAAGAAAAACTTTGGTTTATCTTCGAGCAGCCTGGGTTATCCATTCCAGGCCTTACAGTTTGGGGTGTGACTATATTATTCATTCTTACAACTGTAGTAAGTTTGGTTCTAGAAACTGTTCCAAAAGGTAGCTCCACATGGGGCAAACAACATCGAGAAGATTTCAATCTTTCAGAGACTATTTGCGTCATATTCTTCACTATAGAATACATGTTGAAACTTTACTGTTCACCAAACCGTTGGATTTTTGTAAAACAATTCTCCAACGTCATCGATCTTTTGTCAATTTTGCCATTTTACTTCGGCCTAATACTCGGTGATCGTGGCAACAGTCGCTTCTTCGTCATTCTACGTGTTTTACGAGTTACAAGAGTGTTAAAGATCAGCAAGTTTTCTGCGGAGAAGATGGAGCAACATGGAAGTTTGTTGAAACAGAACAAAGGTGAACTTACTCCGCTCTTGGTGTGTTTTGTGACAGTGCTTATCGTGTTTTCCACAGTCATATATTACAGTGAAAAAAGTGATGACATGTTTCCCAACATCCCAGCATGCTTTTGGTACACAATCGTGACGATGACGTCATTAGGGTGAGTCATAGACTTTGAGTCTTGTTGTTAAGGTATTTACATGTATATGGTATTTTATTGTAACTAACAATATGGCTAGGAGCCCTGTACCAGAAGCCTTAATATTAAGGTCTATTTGAGGCCCCTAGTTCACAGACTCTTAGCATGCATAACAGTAGTTCCATCACCAGTCACGATGAAGTGATTGTTCTCATTTCATTGTATTGAAAAACCCACTGTTTTCCACGCCATTCAGTCACTCATTGAAAAGCGTTTGGGAGCTAGGCTGAAGGGTTAAATGTGCTAAAACTTGACTGGTTACCAGATATGACTTTTACCTTTATGGTGCTCAAACATGAAGCCAAACTTTAATGTTTTTTTTTGTTTAATGGTATTGATATACCTCCATTTAAACTCTCCTATGTGCAACTTTAATTCTACATCATTCTACATCATCGATTCTTGTATTCATTCAATCACTGCAGATTTAGTAGACTTATTTTTTCTTTGTTTGTACTAGGTACGGAGATCTTGTACCACAAACAGTTCAAGGAAAGATTGTGGGTGCTCTATGTTCCTTAAGTGGAATATTTCTCATTGCATTAATGGCACCCTTGTTACAGAAAGTCTAGATATTTATATTCATGTTTAGTTATTGTGTAATATTATTTCAGATATACTCATATACTGGATAGCTCTATCAGTTCTAAACTGTTCTGCCTAGAAGTCCAGTTAAGCAGGGGCGAAACTACCACCTTTTCGTTGGGAGGGTGTCTGGTAGAATTGCCCTGCCAAAATCTACGATGCCCTGCGCGCTATGAGGGATCGCGGAGCATTTTTGGGATTGAGGGGGCTAAAGATCTCAGAGAGTGCAGTGACACTAGTATCAAGTGCTGAAGGAGCGAGACCTTTAGGAGGGTATAGGAGAATGCTCTCCCAGAAAATTTTGAAATCTACAGCCTCTGAAATGCCATTTCATGCACTTTGGGGGAAGATTTAAGAGCAATGTCACAAGAATTCTCTCCAAAATATTTGGTCGAACGAAAAGCTGCTGACCATCAAACCTACCGATCGTACCTACGCAAACGAATGATTATTTACTGTGAAGACTGAAGAAGAGAAAAAAATGCCTAATTTAATACCTTAAACATTCATACTTTTTAAAAAATCGATCTGAAAATCCGCACCAAAAAGGCTGACGATTCCCTGCTATTGCTAGCAGAGATCTTGAATTAATGTTTTATCCTGTTAACTTCTTTATGGTTGTGAAAAATTACAATATGTTTAACTATGCCTATTCTACTAGAAATCACAATATGTATGACAGTTATAGGTAAAAATTCAGCATGTAATGTATATACCGCTGTGATCAGGTGCTAAAGTAACTTATTAACAACTTATTGATATGTTTTGGAACAGTATTCATCGTATTTTGTATTGATCTGTACAAAATCAATACAGAATCAAATGTTCTCACGTAAAAACTTAAAATATCACATAGGAAATGAATTTTTAGTTCCACTAGTCTTGTTCTTTCGGTCTTTCTTTTTTTATATCCTTTGCGCAACTGCACCATGACTTCGTTGCCATGCAAGACCTTTGACTGCCCTGCCAATCGGTTTTATTTTAATTTTGGGGGGTGTCAACCCCCCCCCCCATACCCCCTGCCAGTAAGGGTCATCACTTATTGGTTCAGTACCCTAGAAAACCTTGGCTCGGCATGCGATTGAGTAGACTTGCCACAAGTCGATCTCGTACCAGTGAGCGGCGAAGCAGCGAGCCGCGAGATCGACTTGTTTCGCTCGCAGGGATTTAGATCTGAAAAATTTAAAAAAAAAAAAAAAAAAATAATGGGCGGCAGTTATGGGAACAAAAAGTTGTCGATTTCAGCTCAAGTTGTAAATAGACTTTCCTTTGACTTTTCCATCGTAGATCTCCACTCAAATTTGAAAACACAGCTCAAAGTGGAACAAATGCTATCAATTTAGACTAAAATGGCGTATAAATTTACGGTTTTAACATTGCTTTCATGTGTTTTGTTAGAATACTTCTTTCTATGACTATATTTTATTTAATGGCGGTTTCAACAGTTTGCACGCCAACTAAGACATTTGAACAATATTGGGTTCTGCATTTGGCAAGTGGGAAAAGTCCTTTCCAACGTCCAACCGAACCGCGAAAAAAATGGAAAGAAAAAAAATGGAAAGGACTTTGGGAAAGTCTAGCGATTGAGGTGAAATCTGATAATCACACAACTGCATATTGTTGGAATCGAATCCCAGTCACAAGTGAAAGAGACTCCACTGGCCATAAAATAGACTAATGGACTACAGATTTATAAAGTTTGCACAGCGGGAGTGCAGTTAACCAATGAGAAACCGACTAAATAACCAATCACCAGTCAAACTATCACCAATCATAAACAAGTTAAGTTTATGCCCGCATCACGGGGGCGATTTTAACCCAGTGAGCTCTATATATATATATCTGGAGTGAGAACTTATGTCCAAAAAGTGAAGCCAAAGATGGCGGAAATTGACGTCCAGTGCCAATCCCTTTCTATTGTTTTTGACCGCGCGGTTTGCACAAGCCGGCACAAGCCGGAAAGGAGTGTGCCGAAATTTCGTGTTTTTACTCCGATGTAAACAATAACATCATGATTTTATGAACTAATAACTTGATTAGCGATGCGATCTGTTAGTATAAACTGGAATTAGCTAGAAAAATGGTATGAAAACTGTTTATGACCTTCATGAGTTTGGACGTCAATTGCCGCCATCTTTGGCTTCACTTGGCCTATTGGCCGAACATTAGAAGTTCTTACTCCAGATATATATAGAGCTCACTGTTTTAACCTTCCTGTTTGCAGGCTATTTTTTGAGAAGTGGCGCTGGCCAAGTGTTGCTTGTACTTCCTTAATTGCGATTTCCAAAGTGATTGAAATTTTTCTTGAATAAAAGCCTTCTTTCTTCGAGAATATAGTATGGCACCAATCCTTGGTTACTGGGAGATACGCGGGGTAAGTTAAATTGTTTACTATTATGATATTTAAACAGAGAGATATTCGTAAGCTGGCTAATAACTGTCACCAAATGTCTGACGGAGTCTTAAATCTTACTGCCCTTTGCAACACACCACCTAGAGGAGTCTACACACCACACTGCTAACTTTGTTAACTGCGCACAGAATATTTTTCTTGCCAAAATATGAGCGCACATATATTTCACATGTGAGACAAAATGTGCACATGTAGCAAAAACTTCAATTATCTAATAAATCTCTTTCTTGAAAGATCAAATTGTGTGCAAATTGTGCACATGACTTCAATTATCAAACAAATGCGCACATCAGCTCGAAAATGCGCACGGAATATCTTCTGTGCGCACAGCAAACTTAGCAGTTTGGGCAACACAGATGGAATCAATTTGTACTCGTCATCAAAGATAGAACTGTGGCCAATATTTTTAGCCATAAATGAGTTGTCTCCAGGTTTACGTTTCTCGAGAGCAAACCTAATTCTGGCAGGAATATGGCAAGGCAAAGGTAAACCACCTTTTCGGCATTTCATTGAGGCATTTAGCAAGGAAATGAATAAACTGTCTCGTGACGGATTCCGTATTAATTAACGCTGGTATCAAGACTATCCTGGTAAAAGTTCTGATCGCCTGATCGGCTGTGTTACTGTTGATTTACCTGCTAAAGCTGAACTGTTGTGCATGGTTTACTTCAACGGAAGGTTTTCGTGTATCACATAGGGGGCTTTGGTGGCGAAGTGGTTAGTGCACTTGCCTTTGACCTCTAAGGTTGCGAGTTCAAGTCTCAGTGAGAACTTTCTCAATGCGACTCGAACCCAGTCCTCAAGTGAAAAGAGTAAAGTCAACGCTCTGCCGAAAGTCATGGGTTTTCTCCGGGTACTCCGATTTCCTCCCACAGGGAAAGTTGACAGGGTGGGTTAGGTAAAAGGGCCCACAGTAATTGGCATATGCTGTTGTGGTGACCCTGCCCTAGTTGGGAAGCTAAAAAAAAAAAAATGTGAAGACGAAGGTGAAGTAGCAAAACAAGGAAGAGGACAGTATCCCTTTAATGATAACTGTCATTTAAAGTCGACGTCGAGTCTGCTATAGAACGAAAGCGAAACCAAAGTTGGGTTTTAAAGGGTCGAGTAGCATATGTATTTTGGATTCTTTTTGCATTATGACTGGAATGGTCCCTGATTACATGCATTGTGTTATTATGGGAATTACAAAAACTTTGTTACAGAAGTGGTTCTCGCCATCTCAAAGTAAAAACGAATATTACATAGGAAGTAGTGTAAAAACAATCTCACGTAGGCTTCAAAGCATCAAACCTCCTGATTATTTGGAACGACTACCACAAGATTTGGAGATTCATTACGGGAATCTTAAAGCTACTGAACTGCAAGCATGGCTGTTGTTCGTTACCATGCCTAACAGGTACAGTAATATTGTCGGGATTACACATTGTCACTAGTCAATTTGTCAATTTTAATGACTTGTCACATGTCCTCCCAAATAAGAATGTATAGGACATATGTTGCGGAAATATACCATATGCATGCACGCAATTTCTCATATAGCATTTCTTATCATACATTGCTTTTTATAGGTATATTGCCGCAAAAGTACTTTGACCACCTTTCTTTACTTTCCGAGGCAATTTACTTACTTCTTGGTGATTGCATAACTGAAGAAGAGCTATGCAGAGCAGAAATTCTCCTTAAAGAATTCTACAAGAAATTTTCGACCCTTTACCCTGGTGGATCATGTGGCCTGAATGTACACAACACTAGTGCGCATCTTGTTCATTTTGTATGCTTGTGGGGACCTCTGTGGGCGTGGAGCTGCTCTGCGTTTGAAGATGCTAATGCAATGGTTTTGCAAAGTGTTCATGGTACAGGAAATGTAGTCAACCAAGTTGTTAAAATCAAAGAGGCTACGGCCATGCTTCGCCAACAGGAAAAGACACAAAATGTGGACCAAGACAACAAAAGCTACTAACTGTGAAATTGCAGGTACACTCGTATATATACTACTTTCGGCAAATATGCTTTATGATTTAGGTGTCTCCTTGTATCATACTCCTGATTTGACTGATTTATTCATCATTCGTTTGCTTCATTCATCCATCCATTCTTTCGGTTTATTCGTTCATTTATTCATTGAATCATTGCACAATTGCAGTAAGTTATGCATTTATTTTAGGTGGATTTCAACCACTTAAAGATGGCCATCCTGATGCGGAGTTGGTGAAGAAAACGTTTGGCATGTTAAATGATATTTATCAAGTCGAGAGAATTGTGAGGAACGGTCAACAATTCTATTCAACTCTTTATAAAAGAATGAAAAAAAGAATATGCTATGTTGTCCTTCTGAAAGACAGAACTGTTGGTGCTGTCCAGTATTTTCTTTGTAATAAATCCACATTGATGGTGTACGCGGTTGTGGTTCAATTTCACCTGGGCAACTCGTCATTTCTAGACAAGATCACTGGAGGGAAGCATTTAACATCCGTCAAGTTGGTTGATTTATCTACTAGTAATAAAGTAATTGTTCCTGTAGATAAACTAGAAGAAACCTTGTTTTTTATTGATCCAACACCTACTAATAGCTATTCGTGTGTTTCACGAGTTATAATAATTCATGTTTATTAAACCGTATTGCAGCGAAAACTGAATTACACGGATAAAATAATATAAAAACGTTCTAGTAATATTTAACAGTTATGAAATTCCTAAATCGATCAGTGATCAAAGGTCTGACCGATGGTTCATATCTTAAATTATAATGGTAGTCATCCGAATTGTTTCTTAATTGAAGTATGGAAGACGCAGGATTGTTATCTAAATGATCTCCATTTCTCATTTTGTCCACGAACGTAATACATGCTTTATGTCGCCGTCTTTCTAAAGTATCCAAGCCAGAAAGGGTTAGTGCGTCATCATACGAAACAAAGGGATAAATGAACCTTAGTGCTCGTTTTTGAACTGACTCCAATAGCGCAGACAGAGAATCAGCTAAGTCGGACCAAGCAGGAGAAGCGTATTCGACTACGGATCGTATTAAAGAGCAATATATATCAACCAGATCTCTTTGAGACAATCCACTCTTCTTTAATAAGCGCAAAGCGTATAGCCATATAGGCGAGAATTAGCTTTCTTTAGAATTTTCTCAACATGGCAGTTCCACGTAAGGTCCTCTGATAGAGTAACTCCAAGTAGTTTAAACGATGTAACCCTCTCGACGCCAAGATCCGATATATAAATTGGATGAAAGTTGTTACGCTGTATTTAAGAAAGGATACCACCATTTCTTTACATTTCTTCGGATTCAACCGCATTCCCCGAAAGCTAGCAAAATTCGATATTTCATTGGCAACAATTGGTAAGTAGCTTACCGAACATCGAGGAATGATTTCACGCTAGTGCGTCATCCAAATTTAATTCTTCCTTGCCAATCCTTAAGTAGAGAATTAACCAACACAGCAAATAATAATGGGCCCAACTTGGTTCCCTGTGGCAAACCCCCATTAACTTTCTTCCAGACCGATGTCAAATTCCCAATTTTGACACAATGCTGCCTATCAGTTAGAAATGACTTAATCCAACGCAGCATAGCAGGGTGGACATCAAGGTTCTGAAGCTCAGATTTCAAAACATTATGGTCCACTAGGTCGAAGCCTTTCTTAAAATCAATGAAGAATAATCTTGCAGAACAGTTACCACTATCAAGATTTGCTCTAATATGGTGTAACAAATAAACCAAGGCTTGGGTAGTTGACTTCTTACTCAACGCGAACTGTTTGTTATCCATTTTACCACATACCTCGGGAGCCAAAGAGTCCAGCATGAAGCTAAGCCTTCCATAACTTTTGAAACTTGAGCAGTAAGTGAAATTGGACGTAAGTCCTCTTCAATTGACTTAGGCATCGGGATCTTTGGAATTGGCACAACGAAGGACCGCTTTAATTTTATAGGGAAAACTCCCTGCAGCATTAAAGCGGTCCTTCGGTCGGTATTTAAATATGTATAAACATATATAGTTCAGAGTGGTGTTGAAGCTGTTTAGCGGTAATACTGTATACACCTTTTCGTGATAGTAGAAATCTAAATACATTTTGAAGCAATTTGTATATGAACAGTTGATAATTGTCACATTGAAACATATATTATTTAAATATGCTATTCAAAATATTTTCCTATATATTTGTTTACTCCATTTATAATATGTCTTAAATAGACCCGTCAATGATCAAATTTTATAAATTTTTATGAGCTCTTTTTAGAGACATAATGACCTTTGAAGAAAAATCAGACGAAATTATGAACGGTTCATCAGACATTCATGAACATGTTGTACGAATATTTAATCTACTGAAAATTCACCAACAACTACATCAATGTAAATAATTATTCATTTTTTCACGTAGGCGGAACCGTCACTGTGTCTTTTGTCAGTGTATTTGTTTTGTGTAATTGTAAACCACTGTTATTTGTTATTATTCATTTTAATCAACCCGTTGAAGACTGCAGACTGGCAGCCGAAAGCTCGTAAATAATAAATATTTTAAACCAGAGAACGTTTGAAACTTTAATCATGAATCCTGGTTTCGCCTCTTCCATATTTAAATTTCATGAAATGTTCTTGGTTCACATTTCAGGAAGTTTTCATGAATATTTAGTTCACCAAATGAAATCATGAACGTTTATGAATCATTCATGAACAAAATTGAACAAAAACTGCTTCAGTGACGTTCATGAACATTTCATGGTAAGTTCATGAACCAAATTATATGAATTTTCATGAATAATAAATTCATGAAATGATCAGTATGAACATTCATGAACATTCATGAACATTCATGAACATTCATGAACATTCATGAACTATTCTGTTAATGAACAAAAAGTTCATGAACTGATTTAACGTTCATCAAGTGTTCATGAACCGATCATGAACTGTTTGTAAAATGTTTGATGAACAGGGCATGACCTGTTCATGAATTTTCATGAACTTTCATGAACTTTCATGAACGGATCATCAAAGTTCATGACTTCATGAACAAATGGTAGTGTCCCATAATGGACATTTATTCCATATGGACATTCACCTATATGACATTTTACCCATATGGACATTTTACCCATATGGACATTTATTCCATATGGACATTCACCTATATGACATTTTACCCATATGGACATTTTACCCATATGGACATTTTACCCATATGGACATTCACCCATATGGTGATTCCCCACCCATGGAAAATCTGGACCTACCCCTCCCAGAACTATATATACATTGGTTTCAGTCCCCTACACGTGTGGTTAAATATATAACTGGCATGGGGGACTGAAACTGACGCCTAAGAATGGCTTCAATATCCACCATGTTTGGCTGTTGAGCTGGAGTTGGCCTTCCATCTATGCTCTTCAGTGGGTGAACCTAGATCTGACCATGAACAATGTTTGCCTAACTCAACGAACTGAAGGACTTATAAAAACATTTTGATTTTTGTTGTATAGCTTGCCCAGCCAATTAGATTGTTACTGGCTTATACAGAAACAGATTTTGAAGATAAACGCTACACCTGCGGTCCTGCCCCAGGTAATGTCATATCTATACTGTAATTTTATCTGTGCTTGCGTCATACAGTATGTATAATGTCTAATGATCATTGGTGTGATACTGCATGCTACTAAAAGTGCATGGTATCTTAATAATTTACCGCGGATTGGGGTCACAGAAATTATATAATCATTTTCAAATTGTCCTTAGATTTTTCAAGAGAATGTTGGTTAAAGGAGAAAGAAAATTTGGGATTTGATTTCCCAGATGTAAGTCTGAAACCTATTGAATACTTGATTGTCTTTAAACTGTCATTAACTTGTAAAATCCATTACTTTTTTGTAGCTTCCATATTATATTGATGGTGGTACAAAAATTACCCAGAGCAGTGCTGTAAGTACATAATGACTATTTCACATTTGTCACCATGAAATGGTCAGGACAGGCGTGGCAAGAAGTGGTAATAACCAGACCAGAACTATCTTTTAAAATGTAATAATAATTTTGACCTGCCTTGCAACAGTTACTGGTTGCCAGCACATACAGACAGTACAATACTGTGTTTCATCAGCTACCTAATTGACATGGAAACAATGCTTTAAGGCTTGCAGTATTTAATGTGTATAAAAAGTGCATTGTGTAAAAAAACATGGCTTTCTTCTGGAGGGCGCACAATTGCTCCAACGCGCGCCCACACACGCGCCCACGTAAAGGCAATTTTCCATTACGGTCGCTTTGCCCGCGCGGGCGGAGCGACCATGTTTCAACTTTCGCTGTAGGTGTCTAACATGAGATTTTTTTGTCCGCTTTACACCTCGCGGACACGCCTGAAAGTTGAACTACATTCAACTTTCTTGGCGTGCCCGCGCGACTAATTATTCACGTGATTCGAATTGGTCGCTTCGCCCGCGCGGGCAAAACGACCGTAATGGAAAATGGCCTTAAATCTGGGAGCGCAATTTATCGCGCGCGCATGCAAAATTTGATTTTGAAGGACAATCGGGTGATACAATTTTGACGCACCAACATTACGTCAAGGCATTTTCAAGTTATCATGTGACGAAATCAAGTGTTACTCAACAGTTTCATATCCGTTGGTGTATTCTATTTCCAAAGTTAGAGCGTTTAGAGTTAAAGATGGTCACCAAAGGCAACCTAAATTTACAATGTAACGTTCTCAAAATTTGACTTATTACTTATGTACAGAGAATATAAAGTTTTGTATAAGCTGCTAATTCATCTCAGTTAGGTCGATATTTGCTTGCTAAAATGGCTATAAACTAAAGCACTTTTGACTTATACTGTTTGATGTGTTACAGTATTGTTTTGTCTACATGTCTTAGCTAGCCACAATAATACTGTAATCGCACGTGCCACATGATTTTCCCGCGAGATTGTCCGAGTGCGCAATTTTCTGAGTTGGAAAGCCCTGTAAAAAGTGTGAATTAAATATTATAATTTAATTGTTTTCTAGGTTATAAGATATATTGCTCGAAAACACAACTTGTGTAAGTTTATGAAGTTGAACATGTATTGACGAGTTTTCAAATATTAATTTATTTCTGCTTGCTTTTGTTGAATATTGCTACTGTATAGTTAATTGAAGTGTTGCTTGATTTCATTGTTTGAAATTATTAGGCGGGACAACGGATGAAGAGAAATTGAAAGTTGACATGCTAGAGAATTGTGTGAGTGTACAATATGGCTGAAACATATAAACTATTTATAATTTGCAGTAATAATTCAATATTTTTGTATGTTACTCTACATAATAATCTTTTCATTAACCCATTAACTGGCAGTACTCTACCACGGACTAGTGACCACTGACTAGTAAATTCGTCTGGCGTTAGACAGAGTAAAATACTGAAGTAGGGCGAATCTGGGCCAGACTGGAATCCTTGCAAATCACGTGGGGAAGAAATATTGCGTCCGACCTATTTTTTGTGCAGATATGCAAAAAAAGAACAAAAAAATTTGCTCGGGCGCTTGAGAAATATATACCAACAGTGGCATTGTAAGTAACAAATATGTTTAATATTGCATGTTTAATTTCTTTAGACAATGTTTACTTCACCCAAAGAACAAATTTGCGTGTATAATGTTAAAAACCATACATAATAGCGCAGATTTTCATTGTGCGCGGACATTATTAAGGTTTTGAGAAATTGCGCGGAGAAGATCTCCTCACACAGCAAAGATTCCAGGCGCATTGAAGCTAAATTGGGTTAACAAGAGACACTGGCAGATAGTTTTGTAAACCCATTAACTGTCAGTACCCTACCACTGATGAGTAAAATCGTCTGGCATTAGAGAGAGTAAAATACTAAAGTAGGGCGCATCTGGGTGCAAGCTATTAATGGGTTAATGTTTGGTCTTGCAGATAATTGACTTCCGAAGAGGATTTACAGGACTCTGCTATAGTCCTGAATTTGTAAGTAATATATGTAATTGTTGTTGCATGCAAAGTTTTCTAAGTGGTGACACTTTGTAAAATATTTGGGGTGCATTAATTTAGTTTATTTGGGTGACAAACATTAAATTCCTTTCTTTTTTGGCTGCAAACTTTTGCTCTTACTCTGAAACTTGAGAATGAGCGAAATAGCTATGTTGTGTTTTAGGACAAACGTGTGGACAGTTACAAAGAGAATGTGGGAGCTAAATTGGCACGTTTTGAAAAGTACCTTGGTGACAAACCATACCTTGCTGGTGACAAGGTGAGACTTGTCTTGGGATTGACAATTGACTATCATGGTTTTGAGAAATGCTGGAGATGTGACAATCTTATTTATGTTTCAACTTTTTATATGGTTATTGTTTTTTGAAATATGTTTAGTTGACCTTCCCTGATTTCATGCTGTATGAGATGATTGATCAACATAAAATCTTTGATAAAACATTGATGGAACCATTCAAGAAGTTATTGGTATGTACTTTTCATTAATTAGTGGTACAATGGTTAGTGTATGTCTTCCATCTCTGCAACAGGAGTTGTATTCCTGCAATATGCAGTTGCCTTTGCTTCAGTCGTATGCACGCCGAGTGCTTCTAGTTCGATTCTACCAAACACCACAGGTTTTCCCAGGGTATTCTGGTTTCCTCCTGTAATAACACTGAACAAATAAGAGATGACCCTTACTGGACCACTAGGGAGAACAATTTAGAACTGATAGAGCTATCCAGTATAACTAAAGGTTAGGTTTCCTCCTGTAGTAACCAGTGCTGTAGAACTAAATTCATAACTAGGGGGCTCTCTAGATGACCATGTTACCAAGGGTGAAAACATTTGGGAATGGGTGATGTCATAAGTAACCCCCCAAAAGCCATGATCACATCTTCATACAATATTCATGCCTGAAATAGTCATAGTGATGCAATGGAAAAATTATCTTTTTAAGCATTCTTACAAAAAATAATGGCTTGAGGAAGGGGGGCTCTAACCCCAGGCACCCCCCCCCCCCCCTCTACAACACTGGTAGTAACACTCATGGACAAATGAAAATGCATGGTCCTTCAACAAGTTAGAACCAACTGGCAGTTTAGAAGCAGTATGAATGATGATCTAATTTAGTTTTAGTTTAGAATCTTTTTTTCTCATCTAAAATATTTTCCTATTTATTTTTTAATAGGCTCATGCTGATAGAATCGAGGTATTTGAACTTAATGTTTGTCTAAGTTGACATCTTTCTTAACCATAATTCTGCAATTTGTGTAGTATTTTGGTGTTTTCAGTAATATATACAATTCTTTCTAGGCCATTACCCAAATTGCTGCGTACAAGAAATCGGACAAGTTCATTGAGCGTCCACTAAACAACCCAATTGCTTCGTTTAAATAGGTTCTTGTGCTTGGGAGGTCAGTGATATCGTTTGTCAAACAATACTATTCAATACTGAACTTGTGTGTTTGTGTGGTGTCAAAAATCAGAATTCTATATTTGTTTTTTTAGAGCATAAAATAGAGTATTGTATTGTATTGTAGTGTGAAGCATGATAAGTTTTTCATACCAGTCTAGAAATGCTTGTATGCATATGCTGTATAATGTCAATGAAATGTATTTGTTATAATGAATACAAGACAAACTATGTTTATTTAATTTTTTTCTACAAGCAACAAGTTTCTACTACTACAGGTGACACAATCTGTACTAATAGAACATACAGTTTCATAATATTGACTTTTGAGCTTTTTATGTAAAAGCAAAGAATAATGCACAAATGTTCTGCAGAATCAATTTCTCTTGAGCGCATCAAGTATTTTCAAAATCTCCAAGAAGAGATTAAGAACATCAAGGTAAAGGTTAATGGACGCCAAGATGTATTCCTCGGGAGATAATTTATGCATGAGCATGTGTGTATCGTAGACGATGAATAACGAAAATAATACTGCACCACCGATTGCAATCGCCAGCTCAACGATCTCACTTTGAATGAATATCTGCAAGAACGGACAATATTTAATGTAGTAAAAGTATCATGTAACAGATCAATGGTCCCACCAATATTTGTGTTTTGCCAACCATCTCATGGACCTAATGCGCACTACCAAATTGACCATCCACCCCACAAACCAACAAAACTATATTTTTACCTGCAAAATTCCTGCTAGAATCAGGATCCATAGTGTGGAGAACAAGCTAAATGAAATGTAATCAAAGTGAATTATTTTTGTCTTTGACAATTAAGCCACTTACTGTGGGCCCTAGCTAACAGGTCTCACACTTACGCTGCTCCCCAGCTGCTGAAATCTTTCTTGCTCTGGAAAGTATAAAGTGTCAGAGCAACTGTTGTTGCAATGGTAAGAACAAAAGCTTCAATCACAATCTGGACATCATACAAAGTCACTGAAAAAGAAATGGTATTGTAATATTGTCCGATGAAAGGAAAAGTTGCAATGCACTTTAATTCTAATGCCAGACAATTTTACTAGAAGGTTTTGGTTGTGAAATATTGTGAGTTAACCATGTAGCCAATCTCACCAACTGTGCCAATGGTATAAGATTCTGCAAGTGTCTAAAACAAGAAAGTAAGGTTGATAGCTTATGTTGTCAATGGTTAATTTAACATAATGTGATGGTAATGGTATCAGGTCAGATGGTTGAACTTACAAAAGCTAGAAGGAGATACATGTTGACTGGACTGTCACGTCTTTTTATGGCCAATCCAATGAGAAGACCAATGGATAGAAACATGGACACAATAAGAAGTGATGGACTAGAAAATAAGATATGGTATATTGTTTTACTAAGGTACTTCATATCCATGGTGGTAATTGTTGTCGTGGTGGTGATGGTGGTGTTGGTGGGGATGTGGTGGTTGATGATGGTAATGATGATGGTGGTGGTAAAATATAATGGTGGTGATGATGATATAGTAATGATGGTGATGACATGGTGGTTGATGATGGTGGTGATGTGGTGGTTGATGATGGTGATGACGTGGTGGTTGATGATGGTGGTGGTGATGGTACCTTACCTAGCTTGAACAAAGGTTTTTACTGGTTCAATGAACATAAACAAAGCTGAGACAATGATGGTAAGGCCCAGTTGCATGGAAAGGATGCCATAAACCTTTCTTAGGAATCCTATCAGTAAAATTATTTAAAAAGATTTGTTAATTTTTGTCATCATTATGCATTTTTAGTATTGCATCATCAAAAGCCAGATTTACACTGTGGAAATTTACCTGGGTTTGACCAGGCTTAGCTTTAACCTGGGTTAGTTTAATAGTAGAAGGTGTTTGTTGATGGAATATTTGAACAAAAATTTATATACACTTTAGACCTAACCAGGAGCAGTTGCGAAAAATGCAACTTTAGGCCCTCTGACAGGAATGGAACCTGCCTACCTGCGGCCCTATAATTCCGATGTATTTAACCCATTAATGTGCAAGACCCTTCCCTTGACAAGTAAAATAGTCTGGCGTTATGGCTCAATGAAGTGTAAACATGCCAAACATACATTGAAATAGTACAACTGATTTTAGTGTGTCCTGCTTTGGTTAAAACTAAAACATGAATTCATGCATGCAGAGCCCAATAGTTATAAATATCTTTTCTATAATGCTAGTTGCAACAACCTAAAAGGGACGGACAAATATTGTGTAGAACTACATGTACTATAAAACGTTATTCCCTAGAAAAATTCTTGATATTTTTAATAGGACTTTCGTTTTCGTTTAACAGTACAATATTGATATTACAGTAATAAATATAGAATCCATATAAATCTCTCTCCTCAAAATAGACTTATAACCACTATAGATATCATTGAATAGTACATAAATACGATAAAATCTGAAACTATATAAAACCTTCATCATCACTATAAACAACGCAATTTAAAGTATCAAATATTCAAAAATATTAACTCGCATTATTTCAACCTTACCCAAACGATAATCAATGCTCGACTGTGCGACGGTGACTCCATAAAGGAAATCGTCTTCAAAAACACCGTGTTTAGATGGATTTGGGTGGTAAACTGAAGGAGTTTCGTTGCTTTTTGTTGAAGCCATCTTTGTTTATATTGTCTTCCGTCTTCGTAGTCAGAAATGATTTCTATAATGACGTCATTCTACATGTAAATGTATTCAAATTTATTCGAAATGACACCTGTGTGCATAATTATGAAATTTTGAATTCGAAATTAAAATATTTTTGCACCTGTTCTGGACTGTTCTCGTTTGTATTACAGTAAATGAGTATTAAATGTCCATCTTTTTTATTTATTTTTACTCAAAAGGGAATGGTTGACTCCTACTGTTTATACTACCGAAATAACAAATTTTAATAGTTAACAACTAGCCTAAACGTGCGGTGCCATTGTGGGTAGAGTACTAGAGTCTAGAGTATAACCAAGATTCGGCGGTTGAGTTGTGTAAAACTACCTGAAAAATACAATAAGAACTTCGACGTCTCGAGCGAAGGCCCTTCTAACTTCCAGACGAAGGGCCTTTGCTCGAAACGGCGAAGTTCTTATTGTATTTTTCAGGTAGGCTACTAGCCTAGTTGCCTTGAAACAACCGTTACTTTTTATGAACTACACAAATAACAGAACTGTATTTTATTTTTTGTTCTATTTATCGATGCATCGCACAAATTAGCATACCATGACTTACAGTCATTGTAGTGTAGTTTTCATGTACGGTTGTGCGATGCATCGCACAAATTAGCATACCATGACTTACAGTGAATTGTGGTGTGGTTGTCATGTGCGATTGTGCGATGCATCGCACAAATTAACATACCATGACTTACAGTGATTGTAGTGTGGTTGTCATGTGCGATTGTGCAATGCATCGCACAAATTAGCATACCATGACTTACAGTGATTGTAGTGTGGTTGTCATGTGCGATTGTGCGATGCATCGCACAAATTAGCATACCATGACTTACAGTGATTGTAGTGTGGTTGTCATGTGCGGTTATGCGATGCATCGCACAAATTAACATACCATGACTTACAGTGATTGTAGTGTGGTTGTCATGTGCGATTGTGCGATGCATCACACAAATTAACATACCATGATTTACAGTGATTGTAGTGTGGTTTTCATGTGCGGTTGTGCGATGCATCGTACAAATTAGCATACCATGACTTACAGTGATTGTAGTGTGGTTGTCATGTGCGGTTGTGCGATGCATCGCACAAATTAACATACCATGACTTACAGTGATTGTAGTGTGGTTGTCATGTGCAGTTGTGCGATGCATCGCACAAATTAGCATACCATGACTTACAGTGATTGTAGTGTGGTTGTCATGTGCGATTGTGCGATGCATCGCACAAATTAACATACCATGACTTACAGTGATTGTAGTGTGGTTGTCATGTGCGGTTGTGCGATGCATCGCACAAATTCATATCATGATTTACAGTGATTGTAGTGTGGTTGTCATGTGGGTTGTGCGATGCATCGTCAAATTAGCATACCATGACTTACAGCGATTGTAGTGTGGTTGTCATGTGCGGTTGTGCGATGCATCGCACAAATTCATATCATGACTTACAGTGATTGTAGTGTGGTTGTCATGTGGGGTTGTGCGATGCATCGCACAAATTAACATACCATGACTTACAGTGATTGTAGTGTGGTTGTCATGTGCGATGCAGTTCAGTGGATGCATCGCACAAATTAACATACCATGACTTACAGTGATTGTAGTGTGGTTGTCATGTGCGGTTGTGCGATGCATCGCACAAATTAACATACAATGATTGTAGTGTTTTTATAAATTAATCCATGGTGAAATTAGTTGAATATTTCTCAAAATAGAACAAAATAGCCTATTGTGAGCAAAATATTCTCCTGGGTGTACGTTCAACTTTATAATTCTAACGATCTAATACCCAGGTATGACCTGGAGCATTGTATTATTTGACAAGTATTAATAATCTGGTCAGCCAATCATGTTCAACTAGCCTCACGTTGATTTGCTGAGCGAATTTAAACCACAAATATTGAAGTTTCAGGGGAGAATAATCAGTGTTTTTTTATCAATCTCGTACTCAGAGCCTGCGATCCTTTTGGCTCTGGGTACGAGATTGTGTTTTTATCTGTAGCTGTTCGTCCTTAGTTCCTAACGACGGTACATTTGCGCATTTGATCATATATATACTATATTTTGCATGTTAATTTGCGCAATACCACTCTGGTACCACACGATGACACGAGCAGTGGACACGAGCTCGTTCAACTGAGCCTGCTAAGTACTAATCTGAAAATCCGCGGCTTCAACGTACAAAATACTTCATGTAGCATTCTAACAAGCTCACTCAACTGTGCACTGAGTGTGATCGTCACAGCGTGAGAAAAATATATATATAGACCACTTTCATAATTCAGATGTGTTTAAATATTATTTTATGTGCATCTTAAAAAGCCTTATCAGCCTCGTTTCTGTGACTGAAATTGAATATAATTTATTAACCTGAACGAGGTCAATGAGGCTTATTAAGATGCACATAAAAGAATATTTAAACTCATCTGAATTATGAAAGTGGTCTATAATCATGCAGGATCTCTGACTGCGCCTATTCGGCTTGTGCAAGTGACGTCACAACTCGGAATTGTGTGGCTTCCGGTTTTTGGGGGGAGCAAATTCCAACATTCTCATTGGATAATTTCAAACTAATTAAAATCAACATGATATGGCTGACAATTTTTTACACAATACGTACGCCAACCTTTCTGAATAACTCGAGTTCTAGACCTGCTAAAGCAACAAACTATACACCAAAATACTCATCGTTGCTCAAGGATTCTAGAGAGGTATAAGATATAAACGAAAACGGCACTTCGTGAAATCCACGATTTGCCCCCCAAATTGCCGGTTATATAGCATGACGTAATATTCTCGCGTGGTGTAAAATTGGTGTACCAAGGTGTCAAGGTGTACCTATTTTTTTATTATTTTTTATACTTCGCAACCTGACCGTGCGAGCTTGAATAATAATGAGGGATTGGCACTACCATGTTTCTTCCTTAAAAATGTCTCCTGAGGTGTGAAAGTTGTATTTTATAATGAACGTTTTGCGATGAAAAATCTCTGTATTTTCGACGAGATCAAGCTGGATTTCTCTACCACACAAAAGAATGGATAACCTAGAAACGGTCTTACAATGTTTGAACGGTATGTCTATAGGTTAAAAGGGTTTTTATGCCTATCATATTTACCTAGTTCCGTGTGTGTAAAATTTGTGGCTGTGTCATACGATATATATTTAACATTTTCTTGTACAATTATTTGTATTTTTCTAACTGTGAAATGTTTTGGTTCTACCTTAGATTTCGAGAGAGCCAAAGACAAAAAGATCGGGCCAGAATTAGATGAACTGCTTTCACATATAGCAAAAACCGGGAGAACAGAGTATGATATATAATTATAAACATTACATTGCATGACAATATAGCGTAAAAATATATGTATTTTCGTATAAATTCAATTATATTCCATGAAAATCACTTATCCTAGACAAGAATAGATGACTATAAACTACCATTTAGGAGATTTTATAATAATTTAGGCTATATATCTAGACATTTTCAAGATTTTACAATACTAACTATAAAATCACACGTGTTAAAAATACTAGTCTTTTACTTTCATGAATATTTAACCTATTCCCTTTTGTTTTAGATTTCCTTGGCATCTCTTAAAGCCACTTGTAGCTTACAAATTGGAAAGGGTATGTTTTTAAAGCTTAAAAAGATTTTTCCCCACATAAGTATAAAAGTCTGTAATCATTGTTTACAACATGTAAACAAATGCCATCAACGGATATTTGTGTATGGTAAACAATACTTATTTATGGGAGGAAATATTAGTGTAATGACATGTAGTAAAACACAGTTTTCAAGTGCTTAGCACATTCCATAATTTTTCAATTTTACTGTAGTATTAAATGTGCACAATCGAAGTGGCCTGAATTATAATAATTAGTGATACAATCAACAAGGGCAACTAAACTAAATGCCTCCAGGCATCTGAATTCAGGTCGGCAATTGGCAAATGCCAACCTGATTGCTGACCTATTGTCATGTCAGGACAATTAAATCAAATTTTTTGTGTACCTGGGACTGCAAACTATTTGAAAATGTGCCTGCAAAATATCTCCATAAAAATGCGAAATCATAACGTGATGAGCCATGAATTGCTATATTCGGCTGGCTTGGCTTAGCCCTTTATTGTTTTATGTACTTTCTCTACCATCATTAACTACTGTTAATAATAAAGACTAAAGTTATTTGTCCATAACTGGCAGCTTTGATGTTTCTTTTAACTTTCCATCAATGACTTATAACAAGTCTTACAAAATGTGCCTGCAAGTTGTTCATTTCTGAAATGTGCCTGTCCCCTTTATTGACCCCTGCCTGCAATTATACTTATTTGAAGGAATTTAGAGTAAAAGAGAAAAGCAGATGGAGAAATATTGTTCTGTTACATTCTACAGGCACATTTTATTGAAAAATTGAATTTGCTGACCTGGGGCCGGTTGTACTAAAGGCATTTAAGTCGCTATCCACCGTTTAACTTGCTATCCGCCGATCGTGTTGTACGAAGCCCGTTTAGCGCTATCCACCAGTTATTTTGTTAACAGCACTTGGATAAATTTAAACGGTGTCTTGAAGTCGATTAAGTCGCTATCCGGCGGATAAATTCGAAGTTCAGTCAAGAAAAACAAGGAATATTTCGCATGAAAGAGGGGTCAAATTGTAATAGTCCCTTTTCTATATAGAATAAGCATAAAAACTCACTTTTGACTTCTCTTGAGTCCTCATGGTCTTAAAATTCACAGAGCCAAGGTAACTAGCAATGCAATGTCTTTGTTGTAATGTATTTTATTTTCATGCCGGTGTCAGTCGGGTTTATACAAGTTCAGTATTCTGGCTTTTTTCTCCTTTCCTTTTGAAAACAAGCAGTACGTAAAACTCCAACTTTTAGTTGATTTAAAAAACAAACAACAAACTAGTGTATGAAGACACAACTTTGCCTTTGGAAAGCCAAATAAACATACAAATAAACAGACAAGACATTGACAGATGAAAAATCTTTGTTCGCTTGCTTAATGGCTTTCATAAGCCAATCAAACCTTGTGAGAAAATTTTCTTAAAACTATTTTGAATCTAGTGCAAGGTCAAGGAACAAAATATTCAGTCTCAGTTTCTGAATCAACGTAAACAAGACAATGCAACTCAGAGTGTTGCTATTGCATTCGCATAAAGAAGCCGAAAGTCTTTGAAGCGAAATGCAGAAAAGTGGATACAAAACTCCTTACTGCAATGACTGAATGACAAAATTCCAACCAACAGCAAAAATCTCTGTTGAAAAATAAATCAAAAGCCAAAGGGGGGACCATAGGGTCGCTGTTTGCCTGGTCCCCCCTGGGCCATAGGGTCGCTGGTCCCCCCTTTACATTTGAGAGAAATTTCCAACATGTTTTTCTCAGTTGAAAGTAATTGTTTTGATGAGAAAAAAGGTTTTTGACCACTTCTGATGATTTTTTCCTCCTGTAGGTTGTGGATGAATTTTTTGAAAATGCATTATCTGCTAATGCCTATATCTCAGTGCCTACATCAAAATCCAAGGATCTTTATCCAGATGCACAAAAACTAATTAGCAACTTAAATCATTTTGTAGGGTAAGTTCAGAGATCTTAAAGATCATGTTACACGAGGCAATGTTGCCGCAACTTGCAATGCAATTTCGGACACAGAGCTATGTCAGGTAAAAAGTATATTCGCACTGAAATTGTGAGCATGAGTCTCCTTTTACTTTGCAAATATTTTTTTGCTAAACATGGTCAGAAGGCAACAAAGAAAATGAAGTGAATGGTTATATTGGCGGATTGAAATGCAGGCTATGTTTACTGCTTTTCTGTGCATACATTTATACAAAACCTGGTTCTGTGCTGAACTTATGTTGCAAGTTGCCCCTTGTAACGTGACCTTAAAAAACCTTTTTGTTTTTGCCCTAATGACATAATGAAGTTCCACCACTTGATAATTGAATGAAACTGGAATGATAAATTTTCTTAATTTATAATGTTTTATTTAGGACACCTTTTACCATTCAACGTTTGTGTGAACTAATCACAGAACCAAAAAAATATTACAGGACGACAGATAAATTTTTAAGAGGAGTTGAGAAGGTACCTTTTGAGAAATCTCTGATTTTGAATTGCGATATTTTTTGTGAGTTGAGTACTGTACTTTACATTATTTTTCCCCTGCAGAATATTATGGTCGTCAGTACAGTCCAAACAGATGGCTCTCTTATTACAAGGTATTACTATCTTGCCTTATTACAAAATCCTGAATTTACTGTGACTTCATTATGCATCACCATGAATGTATATAGCTGTCTAAGAACAGCGGTGGACAGTGGACACAAGGGTGGAGGGTGGGGCAATCATCCCCTTGTACCAATTGTAACCCTTGTATCAACATGTTCAATATTTTCTCAACAGGTCATTACCAATTGCACTCCCTAATGGTGACTTATCTCCAACAAAGCCAGACACTGCACCAACATCTCCGAACCTCGCTCCTTTGAACAACTCACCACTAAATACCATCACTCAGGATGACGCCACAAATCCAGCTACTACTCCCGAAGTTACATCGGAAGAAAAAACCGAATCACAATCAAAGGAAGAAAATTCTGTAGACACTCGCACTTCTAACAGTTCAATAAATATAAAACAAGACAGTGAAAACAAACAAGAACAATCACTAGCTATCACTGAAGATATGCCATGCTCCGAGAATGGTGAAGTTGCTCTAAAAGTAGATGGAAATGCAGTGGATATACAAATCAAGGATAATGTAGAAAATTGTGTAGAAAACGGTACAAATGAAAAAACAGTTGATGCCCCTGAAAAAGCAGATGTTCTGGCAAATAATGAACCAACAGGTTAGTGGAAAGGTTATGTACAAGTAAAACTGACGTAAACATGGGATAAACAATCTCATAAACTGACTTTATTTACACTGGATAGCTCTTCTAAACTGTTCTTTCTTGAGGTCCAATAAAGGCCATCCCTTTATTGGTCCAGTGTTACTATACACCAAAACCTACACTAAATTAACTTTATTTATTACTGGATAGCTCTATCAGTTCTAAACTGTTCTCCCTACTAAGAGGTTCAGTAAGTGTCATCCCGATCTAGTGTTACTGTAGGTCCAGGAAACTTTAGAACTGGGTAAAAACCTGTGGTGTTTGTTTTAAAGTGAAACCTTGTAACCTTGACAATTTTTATTCTCTTATTTTCAGATGAAAAAGCGACATCAGAAGACGAAAGGATGGATGAAAGCTAATAGTGAACCAATTTCAATCAAGTACCTGTTTCCTGAAGCCTTGAGACAAACAAGTACATTATTTTATGATTTTTGTTAAATGAGAGTGTAAGATATTCATGTTTAATATGCAATAATGGTCACACATTCAGGACAAAATACATTCAGTCCCACACTTTTATGATGATTCCAGCTAGTTCTCATCCGCTGACCTCTCAGCATAACTGGAGTTAGAGCTTTAGTCAGTCCTAATATATACTGTATGGCCTGCCCAGTGGGCCTGCCTACCCAGACCATATAGTTCACTGAACCAGACTGATTTGTGTCTCACAAAACAGCCTCACAACCTGACATCCAGTATCCACTTTCTTACACTTGTGGATAGAAATAACTTCTTAAAATAACCATCATGTCATTCCTGTTTGTACACAGTGTAGTGCAAAACAGATGTAGTAGATTTGGTCACCAGAAATATATACTATTTCAGAATATTTTTAGCTATAATTTACCAGTATTAACTTAACATCACCAAGAAGTAAACCTAACCCCTTTACTTTTTGGCGATTTTCAGCCACTTTCTCAAAAACTAAAAAAGTGGCTGAAATGGCCAACAAGCAAAGGCTAACCCCTTAACATTTTTTCCACAAAAAGTTAAGACTAATCTATTTACTTTCTGGCCATTTTTTCAAAAACTCAAAAAGTGGCCGAGAATGCCCCAAAAGTAAAGCCTAACCCCTTAACATTTTTTCGACAAAATTTAAGGCTAACCCCTTTACTTTTTGGCGATTTTCGGCCACTTTTTCAAAAACTCGAAAAGTGACCGAAAATGACCAAAAAGTAAAGGCTAACCCTTAACATTTTTTCGACAAAAAGTTAAGGCTAACCCGTTTACGTTTTGTCCATTTTCAGACACTTTTTCAAAAACTCAAAAAGGGGCCGAAAATCGGCAAAAAGTAAACGGGTTAGCCTTGACTTTTTGTGGAAAGAAATGTTAAGGGTTTGTTTGTTTGTTTGTTTGTTTTTAATCATTCAAATGCATGACCTGTTTACAGGTATTGTTGGAATGGTAAGTAATTATAAAAACTAAAGTATATGTAATTAGTGTTAGATAATATAAGGTAATGGTTGTTTACATCAATGTGATTATTTTACAAAGTTTTTTTGTTTGTTTTATAGTAATAGTTTGTACATTTAGCATATATTCTAGAATTGGATAGTTAGAAATTTGTTGCCGATATTTTTGTTTGTTTACCTATTTCCATGGAGTTCCATGGATTTGAGGCTATTTTCTCTCTCAATAAAGCAAAGAGAGATAAATTTGGACAATTTCCGCGAACGAAATTGGGCCAGGAATCCAGAACCTTCTATTAACGATTAACTAACGATTAACATTTCTATAGCGCAAATTTACATGTGAATATGATCAAATGCGCTTTACATCAAGTGTTACGCTTACCTAATTACACACCTAGCCTAGACTATTTTATCTTTACAACGATTGTGATATTACTTTCTTAACTGTGTTTACCTAACCCACCCTGTCAACTTTCCCTGTGGGAGGAAACCGGAGTGCCCGGAGAAAACTCACGACTTTCGGCAGAGCGTTGACCGACTCTTTTCACATCAGTCCGTTGCGAGAATCGAACCCACGAACTCAGAGGTGAAAGGCGCTTGCCCTGACGACCGCGCCACCGAAGCCCCCTGTAACTTTACAACAACTGAATCGTCAGAAGATATTGTATGTTCTAGTAATTTTTGTTTAGTTTCTGTTGTCGTATTCGAGTTAAATATGTTTTTTAATATGTTATTTGAATTGTTTCTTAAGTCATGATATTTTTGGCAAGTAAAAACGAAATGAAATTCATTTTCTACTTCGCCAGAGTTGCAAAGTTTGCAAAGACGCTGTTCGCGTGGAATATTTTCGTATCGTCCGCGTTCAATTTGAAGCTTGTGATTGCTTATTCTAAGTTGAATGAATGTTCTTATTGTTGGATTTTTTATTAGATGTAAATATGCTAACCCCTTTACTTTTTGGCCATATTTTGCCACATTTTAAAGATCTCAAAAAGTGGCTGAAAATGGCCAAAAAGTAAAAGCTAACCCCTTAACATTTTTTCGACATAATATTAAGGCTGACCTCTTTACTTTTCGTCATTTTTGGCCACATTTTCAAAACCTCAAAAAGTGGCTGAAAATGGCCAAAATGTAAAGCCTAACCCTTAACATTTTTTCGACTTAATGTTAAGGCTAACCCCTTTACTTTTTGGTCTTTTTGGCCACATTTTCAAAATCTCAAAGTGGCTGAAAATAGCCAAAAAGTAAAGGCTAATCCCTTAACATTTTTTCGACATCTTGGTCTTTTTGGCCACATTTTCAAAATCTCAAAAAGTGGCTGAAAATGGCCAAAAAGTAAAAGCTAACGCCTTGACATTTTTTCGACATAATCTTAAGGCTAACCCCTTTACTCTTTGGTCTTTTTGGGCAAATTTTCAAAATCTCAAAAACGTGCGCAGTGCCTAAACGATATTTGGGTGACTGAGCATGCGCAATGGATCAGGTATGCTCCCACATTTATAAGAGAAAGGAGTATGATATATATATACTGTAACGTGAGTGAACGATGTTGATTTGTTCTTTCTCTGTCGTCTTAGACGATGTTGAGCGTGCTATCGCTGTCCTCTTGGACAATGTCGAGCCTTCTTCTTTGCTCTCGTTGTCGCCTTGTACGATGTTGAGCCTTCTTCTTTGCTTTCGGGCGCAGACTAAGGTACGCCTTTAACATTTTAAACCTTTTTTTTACTAACTTTTTTTTTACTTTTTTAACTTACTTTTTTTTTTAAAAACACTTACCTGGCTCGAACTGTCAGTTTTTATCCTAAATACTTTACTTTTTCAAAAAAGATTATTTTTTTCCCAAGGAATACTTTTCCCACCAAAATTTTATTTTTTAAACGGTGCTAACGTTGGTTCTATAAGGCCAGGTCAAAAACCCACCCACGTCCCTGAAGTAAAAATACTTTGATAGCGTAAAATCCTGGCGATTGGTTGTGGTGCAAAAAGTTATACTTTTGCGCATGCGCAGATCGATTTGGCCCGATCTACGCATACGCAGAAATATTTTTTTCTTTATCAATTCATTTAATAATTTTTAAACCATTTTATCACACCGTTTTCTAACAAAAAAAAATATCCCTCCCTTGAAAGATTCCCTCCAGGGTCGCGACAGAGCCCAAGTGCCCAACCCGCCCCATTCACCTCACCACCAAAACCCCTTTTTGTGCTCCTTCTTCCAAACATCCCTTGAACTGTATGTGCATACCATGCCAAGAGGATGTAAGTGCTCCATTTGATACATGCCTTGGACTGTATGTGCATACCATGCCAAGAGGGATGTAGGAGCAAAGGATTAGGAGACTAATTCAGTGTTCAATCATGCTACTATTTATATGACATGTATTTCTCTCGTGAATGTGGGACATGTCATATCGGGTACGCATCCTCAGTATGTGAACATACGGTCCCACAAGCTGTTCAGCAATTTTCTTTTTATAAAAAGTCAAGCCTTCATTTATACTTACATCATTAACCTTCTTCTGTGCTCTCGCTGTCCTCTTGGACGATGTCGAGCCTCCTCCTTCACTCTCGCTGTCCTCTTGGAACGATGTTGAGCCCTCCACCCGTTTAAAAAATAAAATTTTGGTGGGAAAAGTATTCCTTGGGAGAAAAAATCTTTTAGCCCTTACTTCGCCAAAATCCGAAAATCGCCAAAAAATAAGGGGTTAGCCTTTACATTTGTGGAAAAAATGTTAAGCGGTTAGCCTTTACGTTTTGGTCATTTTCGGCCACTTAATTTTCGAGTTGTCGAAAAAGTGGCTGAAAATCACCAAAAAGTAAAGGGGTTAGCCTTTACTTTTTTTCAACGGAATATTAAAGGTAGCCTTTACTTTTTTTCAACGGAATATTAAGGGTAGCCTTTACTTTTTTTTCGACGAAAAGTTAAAAGGTTGGTCTTTAGAATAGACATTATTTTAGCACTCAGATTACTGTCGATTGACAACCATCTGCTGTACGATATTGCTTACTGAAACGATGTATACATTCTATCTATATTTCTACCTACATGCAGTACATACATATTAAAAAAAGCAAAGACGGAGAGCGCGGCAAGAATGTCCACCAACAGCCAAGGGCTATCTAGTTCGACAAACTGAGCAGGTTGTCATCTTATCACATTCCTCTATGCCGTGAGCAAAAAGTGAGACTAACTGTCGATGAACTCTGTAGAGAGAATGTAAAAGGGTAAACAGTAAACTATTATGAAAAAAGAACATACACTTTCAAAAACAGTCCACAGGCACTGATGAAAGTATGACTTACAATGAACATGAAAGCATCCTTTACGAAGTTTGAAAATTTTGGTGAAATGCAAAGGGGTCGCAAAGAAGTATTACATTTAACCTTTATATCAAGTACTTCACAACATACCTTACATGTATTGCAGGCTCATCAATAATTTCACCATCCACATTCCAAACACTATGACGTAATTGCGATCGTTCCTTCGTTCTACGCCGTGTGAAACTCCTATCGCAGTCTTGCGGACTTGAATGAGCTTCCATCCGTAATTCTTCATTTTCGCTGTCAACACGACACACTGGACGAAATGAGAACTCCTTGACACGATGTACTTCCACAAAATCGAAATCCATCTAGAATAGTTGGTGTAGTTTAGTTTTCCTCATGTTGTCATACGAATAAGGAATGGCGCTTACTCTGGGAGAAGATATTAAAGCTGACAGTGAGAGCCATTCAATAACAACATTTAGTTATACTGGACAGCTCTATCAGTTCTAAACAAGTTCTCTCTAGAGGTCCAGTAAGGGCTGGTCTCTTATTGGTCCAGTGTTACTACAGGAAGAAACCTGGATACCTGAAGGAGACCAGCGGTGTTTGGTATAGTCAAATTGCATGCATCTTAGGCCAAAATTATAATCAGAAAACTGCGTATTGCAGCGTGATTGCAGCGTGATTGCAGCGTGATTGCAGCGTGATTGCAGCGTGATTCCAGGAATAAGCACATAAACAGACCACTGTGCCACAAATACTACCGAGAAGCCTCATTCTAAACGTGAGCTTGCGTACTGATATTCTATACTCACGTGATCAGCTCTTCCCGCCAAACGAATCATGTGATGTAAATATCGAGCACGTGACGTATGACGCACAACCACGAGGTCGATACAACCGTCAGCGAGATGGGCACTTGGTGATATTCCTTCGGGACTTTTCTTATTTGCACAGCAGTTTGTCGCTCCCATCACACTGATAAAACGTCCAGTTATACTGTGCCAGCCAGAGGTCTCCCCTAGAAATATATTTCATACATTTGCGAGAGTATTTATATCAATACTAAGTCCTACATACCATATGGGGGTGTCGTTGATGGGCTAGTTGGTTAGTTGGTAATACACGCGTCTTTCACGTCTGGGACCGGGCTTTGATTCCTGCAAGATGCGATTGTCTGATTACAATTTCATCCTACCAAACACCGCGAGTTTTCTCCGGGTACTTAAGTTTCCTTCTGTAGTTGCACTGAACCAAACCATGGATGCCTCTTACTGGACCTCTACGAAGAACAGTTAAGAACTGATAGCGCTATCCAGTATAAACATCAAGATAAGTAAACATCGAACACTAACCTGGTACCAGTTCACCATATGTTGTGTGTGGTGAAGGAAAACAAACACTGCAACTGTAGGGAAATTGAGAAGTTGATAAATAAACTTTTCATGTTTTATGTGAAAATGTTTTTACCCCTTTTCAGGTGGTTTACCAGACAACAACTATGACAACTCATTGTAGAATACTACCTACACTTGATCCCACATGTTTCACATATCATAAATGAAAAATTAAGTGTTTTAAGAAAAGTGTTTTACTTTTAATTGTCTTGGACCTTACCCTGCTCTACATTTCATTTTATCTTGAGGATGTCCTTGGGCATCCGAACTGATTAAGTACGATAACTCTCCTTCGTAGAACCTGGTGGTATTGTATGGAATTTAAATCAAAATTGCCTTCTGTATTATGGTATGGTATGGTAATTTATGGTACTGTATGGCATGGTATATGGTATGGCTTGGCATTGTATGGAAGGTACTCTAACTATAGTAAGATATGGTATGGCAATATTCTGAATAAAATTCATACAAAAAAGGCAACACAACAATACCTATTAGCCAGAAATATTTTAGCACCAGAGATGTCGTATCGTTTCACTCCAGCCCATCGTAACTTCTCACTATCCTTCATAACATCCCCAAAAAAACCATAGCCAGCGAATGAGACAGAATATCTTAACAATTCACTGCCACTGCGAATGGATGAAATATCTAATGGCTGATTTTCTCCTAAAAACCGAGTAAGTTCACTTGGTAAGTGCTAAAATTTATAAAATATTTAGCTATCCTGTCATTGATTTTATGTATACTCATAACTGGCTCTATCAGTTCTAAACTGTTCTCCCTAAAGATCCAATAAGAGTTATCCTATATTGGTCCAGTGTTACACCGGAAACATAAACTAAACTAATTATATTTATACTAGATTGCTTTATAAGTTCGAACAGCAAGGCATCCTTTAGTGATCCAATGTTACTAGTTGCTACAGTACCAGAGTACCTGGAGAAAGGTAAAGTCAATATGGAACGAAATCATACTTGTACAGCTGTATAATTATATAAAATCTGCTTTCCATTTGGTCGTAACTGTCTTGAACAAGACATGTTCAACGATGTGAAATAGAGGTGTTGCACCATCACGTTAAAAGCAATATATAGTATCATAGTAAACATGTCTAATAAAATACGTCTTTCCAAGCATTTGTTTTTTGGCGGCCATGTTATTATTATTATTGGAATCTAAAATACATGAAGAAGACATAAATAGTCTTAATTACCATGCATTTACAAATATTATGTTACATTAACATGGAATTGGATGGCATCCACCTGCCATCCAACATGGCGGCCAAAACACAAATCCTCAAGAAATGATGTGTTTTATAAGAAATTTCTATATTCTATTTACTATCATACTATAGATGGCTTTTAAAAGCTAACCTAAGTTTTTCGCGTTAGGTTTGGGAAAAACGTAGCTTTTAACAGCATTTGAAAATAATGCAATACGAATTATTCAAACCTTTTTAACTCGCAAGGGAATAATTGTATCGACTTGAAATTGGTTATGAATACTTGTTATAATGACATACAAAACATGTTTAACAGCCAGCTTTATAGGTTTCACATTACAGATTTTAGAATTTGGTCACGTGATGGTGCAACACCTCTACAGTTTGGATCCTTCTTGTCTTTTGCATGCTGTATACAAATCAATGTTTACTGATTGTAAAGGTATATCACCGGCGATACTCTATTACATCAGTCACCTTGATATATTCAGGTGAACCGGGAACTCCGGTTCCCAGGACGAGGCTATACTAACCAGTTATGATCTGTAAGGCTGAGGTAATTGCATCAATGGTTCCAGTTGTACAGTAACACACACAATCTGTAGAACCTGTTAATAAATACGTAGAGAGTAGAGTTGGCAAATTTTGGCTGAAATATTATATATAGCACTTAAACCCCAGTAACATGTACTGTAGAGTAATTTGATGGATCCAGCTTGATTTGATATGGCCCAATATTATATTTTTGTTTGATATGAATTTGGTGTTGTAGTTCTAAGCATAAAGTAATTATTCTGTGTATAGCTGGTGGGTTTAAAGGTACGTGCCGGGGATTGAGCCCTGCAGGCAGTAAAAATTAGGGGCGGTATTCTGCGCAGGATGTGCAAACCACGTTTAATAGGCACTCCAAGAGTCTCCTTGACAGAATAAATTGATGAAGTGGGCACATTAGATAATGGGTTAAAAATCCTTGAAAATAATTCTATTTTGACATACACACCAGCGGGTATTATTCCAAGTTTAATGCTGGGTTTCTGAGGATTAAATCCTGTTGAAGAAGATGCTTGAACGTTTTGTTCCTCACGCATTAAAATTCCATTCAAAATCTCACTAAACATTCCATCACCACCAACCGATATTATTCTGAAACAAAAATTAGCACAATTTGGCAAGGTTTCACAAATAATTCTCAAATCATGACTAATTTATGATCAAAACACACAAAAAATCAGCACCATATCGTTGTCATGATACCACAGTAATAAGGGTCCATAAATTAACTCAACTTTTGTGTCAAATTTCTCTTTAAATAGTTACTTAAGTTTGTCTTTGAAGTCATATTATACAGTCGAAGTACTTTTAATTATTATATAGTTATTTAAAAACAACTTCAAGTAATATATACAAACCGCGCGAGAGGTCTTTATCTGATTTAAAACATCGAGGCGCAGCCGAGTGTTTTAGATCTGATAAAGGCCGAACTGCAAGGTTTGTATATGACTTCTAAAATGACTCGTTTTGTATACGCTCACTGGCGTTGGAATTTTGAAGATTGATGTTATCTACGCTGTAAAAATTGAAGGAGAAAATTTGAGCAAGTCTATATCAAATATATAGATCCGCTACGCAAGCCTGGAAATAAGCGTCCGGTCACGGTCATTGACAGGTGTGACAGTCTCAACGTTCCCCCAGTCTGAGCATTCCCCTATTAACTATGCGCATGCGCGAATCAGCGGTGTACGTGCAACCGTGTGTTCAACACTTCCGCGTGGTCTGAGTTATCCCCTTGTTCGATTTCGCTACAACTTCTACTCTAAAACGCGTTTGAAAAGTCGAAATATCGTTAAAACTTTTCAAATGGTGCCAGAAGAAAAGCCTGTTCTTAATGGTGAAGTTAGTGAGCCTGAGCTGAAAACAAGAAAGGAACGTATGGTTCAACACAGAGAAAAATGCGAGCGAATTCTTCACTACCTGCGCCATGGAAAGCATCAAGCTGGATTAGCGAAAAATCAACAGCGAACTGTTCGTAGCCAAGCAAAGAATTACATCGTGGATGAAACAAGTAATGTTCATTATCTCCACTTATACAGTTAATTTTTAACCTACCCCACACATAAACTATAAAACGATGGCAAATTCCAAAGTCACAAATTAAATATTTGCATGTTTACTTTATCCTCGCTCACTGGACCCCACGTTTGAGATACTATATTATATATAATTTTCATATTTTCACACATCTCTGCTTTATCCATAGATGATGAGCTTTATTACACAAATGGAAAAGAAGGAACCAAACGAAAAGTCGTCCTTAAGATAGAAGATATCGCAGATATTTTGAATCATTATCACAGTGATGCTATGGGTGGGCACAGTGGTGAATGCCACTCTCGACAAAATTTCTAATTATTATTGTTGGAATGGAATGAAGGAAGATGTCCAAGAATATGTGAGTTCACAGTATACGTACCATATAGATAATTAATTTTGTAAGAGTTCGTTGATATACTTTGGGAAATGCTTCAAATATTATTGGTGGTGTGCAACTATTCCCCAGGGATTCTTAGGACAAAGATATTTTCGCCATCTTGGATGACATTACAATTGCAAATAAGAAAAAACATTGTTAAAATCATCCAACATGGCGGCGATGACGTAACATGCACACCAAGAATATCGTCACTTCAGCCCCTTTATAATATTGAATGTATACATTTTTGAACTCTTAAAATAATTGTCTATCAATATCGAGGGGGGGTACTCTGTTTAACGCCAGAAATTTTACCTATCAAGTGAAGAGTGCCACGGGTTAAACTGAAGGTTTGTGTCTGTTTAAATGGGGTGTCCGCTTAAATATTTCCAAGTGGTCTGGCCATACATACATACTTTTATCTAAAGAAATGTTAATCATCTTTCATTGGTAGATTAAGTCCTGTCATCGATGTCAAGTTTATAGTAAAATCAAAACTCAGGCACCAGAACTCATCACCATAAAAGTCAACAAGGCACTGGAGTTAGTTGGAATCGATTTGATTGGTAAGTAGTATCAAGTCAAGGTACATGATACATAAGCTGGAGATATTATAATGCTCTTACATTTATTATTTTGCTCTGACATTTTAAATCCAGGCAATTTATAGGAAAGTGTTGGACATTGATGGGTTAACTATGTCTCTGATCCTCAAAGTCAAGGAGATTTTATAGTCTAGATTTTATAGAGATAATGATTCGCGATTAATGTGTTTTTAAAGTCCAGAGGAAAGTATTGGATGTTGATGGGCGAACTATGCCTCCAATTAACCAATTACACTGCAAAGTGCCCTGATGTACCTCTGTCTAATACCAGATTATTTTATTGTAAAGTGATTGACCATTGATGGGTTAATAAGTAGCCCATTAAGGTTTGTATAATATGGAAATGCTCGCCTGAAATTGCCCAATGTTATCCTGTATTAGTTTTGTCACCAATGTCCTATTCTATTCCTCGGAAAAAATGCCAAGGCCCTCAGACTTCAATTTACATACTGTATCAATTGATTAAAACAAGCTAACGTAGTTAACTAGTAACATACTGTGTTTTTCTGCAGGGCCACTGCCAACAACTGCAGATGGGTATAAATATGTTTGTACCTTTACGGATTATTTTACCAAGTTTGTCGATTTTTATCCCATCAAAGATAAAACAGCAAATGGTGTTTCAAAATGCATCAAGAAGTTTACATGCAGGTACTTGAACTATTCAGTGGAGTTATAGTTATTTAATAATATTGTAATTATAGTTGTGATTAGCCTAAACCCTCAGTTGAAATAAGGGATATTTTTATCTTTAGATGGGGAGCACCTTCGGCTGAAAGTTTTGATTCTCGATCTTCAAAATTAACCAAAAATGATGGACAATTCTTGGCATCCTTGGCAGCATTAGTTCATAGCAGCTTGCCAAACATGACTGTTGAGTGGCCATCGATGGAGCAACAAAGTGGAAGTTCAGATTGTGGACTTTTTGCAATTGGGGTAGCAGTGAGTCTCTGTAATGGAGACGATCCAAGCTTGCAAGCTTATGATCAGAGTGTTATGAGAGAACACTTAGCTTTATGCTTTGAATGCGAGGAATTTGGTTTATTTCCTGTTAAGAAGTCAAGATGTGTTGTGAGTGACAGTATGGAAGAGAACATTGAACTTTTCTGCCATTGCAGAATTCCACATGTTGACGGTGTTTTCATGATTGAATGTTCAAAGTGCTTGGGATGGTTTCACCGATTTTGTGACAAAGTTCCAAAAACTGTCAGTAAAAAAACCTCTTTTTATTGCATGAACTGTAAATAGCTTGTTTGTAAATTAGAATTGCTTGGAATAATTTTGTAAATAATTGTAGATAGGTTTGTTTAATATTTATATTACATGCTATACTATTAGTATAGTGCTACTATTAGTATATGCTATACTAATAGTAGGCTTGCCTCGAAAAAAGATGTGTTTCACAAAAGTGTTTAAATCGTTTTTAATTCATAAAAGTCATTAAAATAATATTAAAAAGGGGATAACTCAGACTGGGGGAATGTTGAGACTTGAGTAACACATGATCAGCTGTCCCCTTTTTTGATGCATGCGCATTTGATCGAAAATGCTCAGGCTTGGGAATGTTGAGACCGTGACACCTGATCCCAATATATAAACGCTATTATTCCGACAACTACACTGTAGACTACACTGCATTATATTGTTTGATGACACTGCATTTATTATATTTGTATTATATTGTATGACACTGCATTATATTGTAGTGCAGTGTGGTCATACAATATAATGCGGCATAGTTGTACAATATAATGCAGTGTAGTCGTACAATATAATGCAGTGTAGTCATACAATATAATGCAGTGTAGTCACAATATAATGTAGTGCAGTCATACAATAATTATAATGTATATAGTTGTACAATATTATATAATGCAGTGCAGTCGTACAATATAATGCAGTGCAGGTGTATAATATAATGCAGTGTGGTCATACAATATAATGCGGCATAGTTGTACAATATAACGCAGTGCAGTCATACAATATAATGCAGTGCAGTCGTGCAATATAATACAGTGTATTCATACAATATAATGCAGTGCAGTCATACAATATAATGCAGTGAAGTCGTGCAATATAATGCAGTCATATAAGTGTAGTCATACAATATAATGCGGCATAGTTGTACAATATAATGCAGTGTAGTCGTACAACATATTGCAGTGTAGTCATACAATATAATGCAGTGCAGTCATACAATATAATGCAGTGAAGTCGTGCAATATAATGCAGTGTAGTCATACAATATAATGCAGTCATATAAGTGTAGTCATACAATATAATGCGGCATAGTTGTACAATATAATGCAGTGTAGTCGTACAACATATTGCAGTGTAGTCATACAATATAATGCAGTGTAGTCATACAATATAATAGTGTAGTCATACAATATAATGCAGTACAGTCATACAATTTCCATCAATAACCAAAGCCTCTACCTTATTATTGTTTAATATTTATATTATATACTATACTATTAATAGTCTAGCAATAGTAGGCTTGCCTCAAACTCTCGAAGCATTAAATATAAAGTGCATATTAAACATTGAAAAACACAAAAAAATAACACAATCCGCTTACCTAATCTTAGATCCAAGATTATAACAAAAAGATGTGTTTCACAAGAGTGTTTAAATCGTTTTTAATTCATAAAAGTCATAATAATAAAAAGGGGATAACTCAGACTGGGGGAACGTTGAGACCGCGTTAACACGTGATCAGCTGTCCCCCTTTTTGACGCATGCGCATTTGATCGAAGGGGAATGCTCAGACTGGGGGAACGTTGAGACCGTGACACCGGCACAAATACGCTATTTTTACTGTTTTGACAGGCAGAAATTTGATTGTGTCTGTCACTTTGTCCGGCGCTAATTTCATAAAAGAACATTCTGTCAAAACTCAACAAATTCTGTATCATTCGTCAAAAAATAAAATAATGTTCCTGCGGAAAGTCTCCATGATTTTTGCTTTTACTGGCTTAAATGATGCTTTATATACGCGACGCTTGCAACGACCGACAACGCCATGTTTGTTTTATTGTTCAGTGTTTCCATTATGTAAAACTTTTTTTCGTCTACTGATAGTGATAATGAAATTTTTTGATCAAATTTTATTCCAAGTGGAAATGCTACTTGGAAGTTTGGCGGGAAACTCCCAAACCAAGCGTGTTTTATTTTCGTGACTCGGTGACTGATGAAAATGTCGAAAAAAATCACTTATTTTTTTACCAACAAAAGTACAGAGAAGGAAAGTACATCCAAGGAAACAACTTCAGCAGAAGCTGACAACACGAATAAAGATTTAGCCAAACTTTCGCAGAAAAAAACTCCTGAAAGAACGTTGTTTATTAACCTTGTTTGTTTTGTATCCTATGTTTTTGACAGAAAAGTAGCATGACCAGTACATTTTGTTTTATGACAGACACAAATTCATTGGTACTGGTCTTTTTGACAGGCAGGTCCCTAAAAATTATTTCCAGGCCTGCCGCTACGGGTCATTAGTTTCCTTTGTATTTTGCTTATGAATAATTAATGAATTTTAGAAAGTATGTTAAAAAGTCCTGTTCAGTAGCAACTCACCCATCATATTGAGTTAGGTTAGGGTCACTTGTTATGTAATCTTTTGCATGATTTACTCTTGTTGTCTCTGCAAGACATTAACATTGCAATTTGTCAGCTAATATTCAAGCCAGTGTTGGCTGTCAGTAAGATATTTTGCAAGATGTCAATTCCAATGTTTGCAGGTAGTGTCAAACTGGAAGCACTCACAGGAATTATACCCAAGACAAACGACTAAAGAGCACAATCATTCAATCATGCACTAACCACTGTATCACCAACACTAGCATAGTGCAAGATACTTCATAAAAAAAAACTCAACAACAGGCTGATGCGATATTGAAAAAAATCGATATATCGATATCGAAAAAAATCGATATATCGATATCGAATATGCAAATAAAATGTAGTTTAGTCATGTTTTGCATGTGCATGTGCAACTGCAAAACAAAAAAAAAAGTTGCAAGTTGTAAGTTATTAAACATTAAAGGTTTAACATTTTATGAATGTTTAAAATTAAATATTTATTTGCAATTTTAATAGTTAGTAGTCATTATTGTTTTTTATTGTTTTTAAATAAGAACCACTAAAAGTAATTCAAACAGGACGTTGATTCGACATATTGTCTAGACTTTCCTTCCCAACAGAACAGTGAATTAGAATGAGCTGTGATATTTTGAGATTATTATTCAAATTAGTGCAGATTCCATCTTTATGAGTCATCATCACACAGTTATTGTTCTCAAGAGCTCAACTGCCGCTTGTGTGGGTGGTGATCTTCTGTGATCACACTTACTCTGTTTACACTTTTAAATTGCCCACGTGCTTGCTACGAATTCGTAATTGCAGTCATACACATGTTTTCTAAACTTTACCGGACAATAATTGCCGAAAAAAAGGAGATTAAGTTGGCTAGTTAAAATTTCCGATATTTTCAATGTGCGAAAAATCGAATATCGACATTTTTGAAATATCACTATTTATCGAAAATCAAAATATATCGCATCAGCCTACTCACCAATAACTTCTGTGTCTATTCTTGCCATTTCAAGTAAAGGTCTCACTTTATTTCTAAATATCTTGCGAGCTTGTTTCCGGCCACCATATGGATTGACAAAGATCAGTAATCTTTTTGGTCTGTCAAAATCTATAGAATGAACACTACTTAATTTCTATAATGACACATTACATAATTAGATTATATATTTTATAACTGCTTTGCTCTGACTAAGAAATATTTATTTTTCACTAATGTGTTGTAAACCCACTGTCAGATGGCATAAGCAAATATATGCAAAGGGCAAGGTAGCACCAATATTAAATCAACCCCCACAATATTTAGCACTGACCACTGGTTACCAACCAATAGGAAAACGTTTTCTGCACCCTAATGCCAGAAAAAGTCACTACCAAACAATAGTCCTTGTCTTGACTGTTTTCCATTCTCAAGGTTGTCTGCAAGGTTGTACTATTTTAGAGCTATTTTAGAGCTTTGGGGGGGGGGGGGGGCTCTCAAACGTTTTCTCAAAAATGTACTTATAAGCTCAGAATCCTGTAAGGTTGTCTACCTATGGTTATCTACCTAGGTCTACCTAGGGCTAGCACTCCCCCCCCCCCACACATCTGCCACTAGTCAGCATCCACCAACCAGATCAAGTATGATATAATACCTTTTACAATATCTTGTATTCTCGTAAACCATTTACTTCCCACTTCAACAGAGGGATATTCAAACAAAACTTTTCTATGTTGCCATTTATGATTGCCTTTCTTGACGACAATATGAAGATAGAAAGATCTGTAATGATTGACTGGAGTTAATGTGTTCAGTTCAATGTCGTGTGGATGTTCACCACTTTCTTGTTTCACATGTGGGACGATGGCCAGCACTCGTCTTAATTTTAAAACATGGCAGTGGTGAGAATGCTCTGAAAAGAAAACAGAAAGGAAAGATATCAATGATAAATCTAAGTGGCTGCCAGGAATAATTCATTATAAAGCAAGGCACACACACTACGATTTTAGTTGTCTAATATATAGTTTAGATGCATGTTAAAACAAGAAATTGTTCTCACTTTTCTGCAATGACTTCATTAAATACCATGCACCTGAAACATAAATCAGGCAACTAAAATTCCAACATGTGCGGCAGGCTTAATTGTGGTTGCCTAAAGAACACAAAGGTGTGTAGACTTTTAGTTTTTGTAAATCATTCTTTGAATACACTTTGCCTTTGATTATTAGCCAATACCATTGGCATTTATTGGCAGAATCAATAATCAATTTTGACACATACAGTAGCTCACAATGACATCTTTTCAAACTATCAATATCATGGGCAAAATGTTGTGCAAAATTTGTTGCAAAATGTTGTGCACAATTTGTCGCAAAATGTTGGGCAAAATATTGGACAAAAATCCACTTCCTATCCTAAAATCTAGCATTTGCGCATCTGACATAATGACATCTTATTAACAAATTTATAAATAGATCCCTTTTCTTGTTTACATTTTTCTGGCAGGCAAAAAGTCAACCTGTTTCCCAGGGTCACACAAAAGTTTGATCAAGCAAGAAGATATCTTATAATATTCAATCTAATGTACATCAGTCACTCAACTGAACAAATAATTTCGGCAAAAATACATATTCTTCAGCCTTCATTAAAAAAATACTTTTCCCGTTTATATTATTATTTAATTTATAGAACATACGAAGCCAAAACTACCTTTCTTTGTGGTACTTGTTTCACATCTACACCAGGATAAAATTTCATCGTTCAATTTCGCAAGATAAGGTTTCTTTTTTATATAAACTCTTGAACAAAGTTGTTGACAAAGTTCGTCACTCTGACTAGCCGATGAATCCTGAATTTCCGCCATATTTAATTTTGATTTCAAGGCCGCGCTCTTTTGAAAAGCCTGGTACCTAATTGCAGTGGTTCCACTTTGAAGGAAATTTCCTTTTGAAAGGAAATTTTGACTTACAGTGATTGTAGTGTGGTTGTCATGCGCGGTTGTGCGATGCATCGCACAACCTCACACGACAACCACACGACAACCACACTACAATCACTGTAAGTCATGGTATGCTAATTTGTGCGATGCATCGATCGCACAACCGCACACGACAACCACACTACAATCACTGTAAGTCATGGTATGCTAATTTGTGCGATGCATCGCACAACTGCACATGACAACCACACTACAATCACTGTAAGTCATGGTATGCTAATTTGTGCGATGCATCGCACAACCGCACATGACAACCATACTACAATCACTGTAAGTCATGGTATGCTAATTTGTGCGATGCAGCGCACAACTGCACATGACAACCACACTACAATCACTGTAAGTCATGGTATGCTAATTTGTGCGCTGCATCGCACAACCTAACATGACAACCACACTACAATCACTGTAAGTCATGGTATGCTAACTTGTGCGATGCATCGCACAACCGCACATGACAACAACACTACAATCACACTACAATCACTGTAAGTCATGGTATGCTAACTTGTGCGATGCATCGCACAACCGCACATGACAACAACACTACAATCACACTACAATCACTGTAAGTCATGGTATGCTAATTTGTGCGATGCAATGACAACCACACTACAATCACTGTAAGTCATGGTATGCTAATTTGTGCGATGCATCGCACAACCACACATGACAACCACACTACAATCATGATTTTATAATCCATGATTTCACCAAACCTTTTGAAGGAAATTTCAATACTTTTTGAAGGAAATTTCGATCAAATTTAGGACAAAAAAGGAAATATTCATTTTGGAAAGTGGAAGCAGTGCCTAATTGAAAATACAATAACAAATTATCATGAATTTTATTAAAATATGAAACACTTTCTCCCAGAAAAGAGATGATTTTTAAGCTTTCGTCTTATCCGACTTTCAAAAACTTAAGTTTTCAAAAACTATGGATATTTTTCTACCTGTAAAGCTCTAATCGGGTCCAAACTATGAGTGATGCAGCCAAGAATCGTGTCTTGGTTTTAGGAGCACAGTTCAATAGCGTAGAGCAATCTGGTTCGTTCCCTACACAGGAAAAGAAATCATTTTGGAAAAGAAATACGAATAAATTGCCCGGAAGGTAGGGTGTGTGTAATTACATTGTATCGTGTCCTCTACGTACAGGACATATTTTGGCTGTATTTATGATTTTATGATCGGTTAGATCTTGGATATTTTAAATTGACTTCTGACCTTAGAGTTTGTTGATATTCCTATTTTCTGTTCAGTAAATTAAGTTACTTTCTTGTTATCCATAAAAGGTAAAATTGTACATGTAAACAAATCAGTTTAAGGTATTACTACAACAGTACAAGGAGACTTTTGTATTGTTCAAGATGTGTAGACTAAGCGTATATGAATAAGGAAATGTTGAATTATTGTAATATATTGGAAGGGGAATGGCAACATTTGTTATAGTCAGTAGTAAATTGGCATAATTGGCCATTGATATAGAAGAGGGTCATAGATATACAGGACATAATGATCAATTATTGAATTTATTTCAAGCATATTTATTATATAGCAAGTGTCAAAGTTCAATTTTCCTGTTTGCCAATTGGACAAAACCATATCATGTGCCATTCCACAAAACGTCATGTTCGGCAACCGGTCAACAATGAAACAATTGTTGGCACGTGCTGCTCGCATCTGCCGGTCGGTTTGCAAGTCGTTCAGAAGAAGATATTAATCTATTACTAAGAGATAAATTGCACTTTAGTGGGGCAAATTTTGTCATGTTGCTTGGGCAAAAATATGTTCAAATCATGTTTAGTAAGAGGAAAATGTGAAGACCAGTTTGGGCAAAATTGCTAATCTAATATACAACATTTTCTGACCTATCAGAATTCTGTAAAATCTTCTCCCAAAGTGCCTGAAATGGCAATTCAGAGACACCACATTTCAAACTTTTCTGGGGGAGCATGTCCCCATATCCCCTAGTGGCCTTATGCCTTAAGCACTCTATACCCGTGCATCCCCACTTGCAGCAGGAGGCTTTTTGGTTTTGACCTGCCCCATTACATTGTGTCCTGACCATGCCCTTTCATTGGGCAAAGTGAACCACACCCCCCTGATGTTTAGACCCAAGTTGCACCCCTGAAGGGTGGATCTACAGAATGCAATTATCCATAATTTAATTTTCAAGCATAAAAGCTGTGCACAGTAAAGGAAGTCAGGATCAACCAGCAAGTCCGTCAAGTAGCGGTTCTCCTTCTCCGCCAGGAAACTCAGTATTAAGGTTTGTATGTCTGAGCTGGCCAAGTTCAAACTATTGTATAGTATGTAGCATGTAGTCTCAAGCAAATTCAGAAAGTCTCTTGTGTTGAATGTGCACAATCTTAATGCTACACCGATCCTTTTTGCTCTGTATTCAAAGTGTATCCTTTTGGTTAGTAACCCAGAGAAAATGCGAGGAAAAATACAGTCGTTCGAAGATTATACGAGCAAGACACACGATGCATGGTGTGAGGATGATGATGATGTTGAGAAAGTTGGCGAGCGTGTTGGTTCTGTGATCATTCAAGAACCATCTGTCAAGTTCATCCGAGGTGGTGATATCCGTACTGGTATCTTATCCAGGATTATAAAGAAACATAATCATGGTACAGTATGTGGGGGCTAACATTTCTGTAAATCACCATTATCATTAAACAACCATTTTTACCATTACTACCACTTCCATCATCGCCATCACCCCCCTCACCATCGCCATCACCCCCCTCACCATCATCATCACCACCATCACCACCATGATCACCATCACCAACATGATCACCACCATCATCACGGCCATCATCACCATACTATACCTCTACCCTATTTCCAGCCAATGATATGAAGCCTAAAACACCATCCAGTCCAAACAAAGAATGTACCGTCCAACCGAAGCCCCTTCCCCTACATCCCAACGCTGAAATACAACTGGAACTACAAGAACAAGAAATGTTGAAATTAGAAAGATTTGGAAAAATTTTGGCTGGCCCTAATACAGAGTTAGGTATTAAAAGTAATTTAAACATTGATATAGTCTGTAAAAGTGCTCTATTCTACACAAGGTTGTAAATATATCTTTTAAATACTAAATATATCTATTAACTATATATAGTAACACTACGACAGTACAGTTGGTCGGGCGTGCCAGCTCAAGTTCGACCCACAACATGGCAACTTCTCTCAGTACGTACAAAATATTTAAATCTTGTGCTATTTTAATACAACAATAAAGAGACTTGTGTATTAGTGGCTTTAGATAATTATAGCTTTATTGGCAGGGATGGATCCAGCTTGATCTGGTAGGGGGGGGGGGTGCCAAGTGGGCACTGGTCATGAAGCAGGGTGTGAATGTCAACCTAGGGTGCATCATCACTCAGGACCCCCGGCAGGGGCTGAGCTTGTCATAAATTGTTTGAAAAATAGGATTGCCTAGATGGTCAAAGAGGCCCCCAATGGCCCAATATTTTATTTTTGTTTGATAAATGCCCTGCCAAATCCAAAATTTGGATTTGAAATGGAAATTGGCTGCACCCCCCTTGGCCAAAGCTAGGGGGTGCACACTCCCTGAACCCCCCCCCCCCCCAGTAAATCCATCCCTGTTTACTGGGCAGCAAATGCTTGTGAACCTTAAAATCTCTCAATTTTATCTATTTGCCTGTAATTGCCACCAAATACAAGACCGCTACATATAATTAAAAGATTTAACATTATTTTCTCACGACCATCTACTGCATGATAGTGCTTAGTGAAACCCACCTATAAAAATCATTTTATGTATATAGCCTGTAATGTATCTGAGTATCTCTTATATAGGGTTATCTCCCAGTGAATATAGACCGAAGACAGAGTGTATTAGATAGAAAACGACAAGAATATTACAATTTATTAAAACAATATTACGATACAAGACACGAAGATATACATCAAGACACATTTAGACAGGTATAAGATGGACGATTTCCAAAAACATAGAATGTAATGTTTATATTAATAATTCCTGAACTATCAGAGCAATTCTATAATATTCCATGCTAAAGCATATATTTCTTTCTAGATTCATATAGATATTCCAAGAACGAATCCTCTCATTCCACTATTTCAACAACCTCCCGTCCAAGAAGTAATTTTTCTTTTAATTAAGTTCACTTAATGTATAATAATATACTCGAGGTTTTGTAGGATCAAAGTAGTAACTTCCTACCAACTTCCAGACGAAGGGCCTTCGCTTGAACCGTCGAAGTTCTTGTTAATGTTATATTTTTTTCAGGTAGTTTGATCTTACAAACCATCAAGTATATCGTTAATCCCTAGCTACACTGGAACCGCGCATTCAACATTTTAATGTATAATAGCCTACAATATAATACAATTTCTTTGTGGTAAAATTGGGGAGGATTGGCCTGGGCATGTTAGGTTGTATCGAGTTCTGCATGTACAGTCAGTACATACTTTGGCTATGCTGATGATTTTATGCTCGCCTACATTTTGGTCATTTTAAACTGACTTCTGACCTTTTCTCCACATTTAGACATTTGAAAGAATTCTGTATATCTGGGCTATACGTCATCCTGCCAGTGGCTATGTCCAAGGAATCAATGATTTAGTTACACCATTTTTTGTCGTTTTTCTGTCCGCGTTTACAGGTAGACAGGCAATAATTTTTCTAGCTTTATTTAAACTGACATGTAATATTCAAGCTATATTAAGTTTCTTCAACATCGGTTGTATTTTTCAGATGGAGAATTGGAAACATACGACGTTAGCAAATTATCCAAAGATGCTCTAAATACTATTGAAGCTGATAGTTTTTGGTGCTTAGGAAAATTACTTGATGGAATACAGGTATCAAAACTATCAATTATTTATTTAGGTATTAAGGAATTAATTAATTAAGATTAAAATAATGTGAATTCTAAGCACAATTATACTAAAGTTAACTAAGCTTTTCTTGATTTTAAAGTATCAGTCTATTTAACATTTACTGCAATTGGCTGGCCGCTTGGTAACATTATTTTATAATTTTAGGACAACTACACGTTTGCCCAGCCTGGAATTCAACACAAAATTCACGCATTAAAAGATTTAATTCAAAGAGTAGATGGTACAGTAATTCTTATCTTAGATCAATCATGCTTTCCCATGTTAGTTTCAGGTTTTAACTGCTCAAAACTCGCAATGAATACACATCTTCCGAAACAATGAGTGAGAAGAGAACAGTTGAATTTTACAAAACAATGAAAAGACAATGCAACTCACTCGATTGCGACTGAATAACACCATTTATTATGCTAGGAATAATGCAAAGGACAAGAATTTGTTATATATTTTCTTTTCATTTTATAGCTCCATTGCATAATCATTTAGTGAAACACAATGTGGAATATTTACAGTTTTCATTTCGTTGGATGAACAATCTCTTAATGCGAGAACTTCCCTTGAGGTGTACGATACGACTGTGGGATACTTATCTAGTGAGTTTAACATTTGTTAATCATTCATTACCATCATGTTTATCACCACCACCATTGCCATCATCACCTTCACCATAATCATCACCTTCACCACTACCATCACCACTACCATCACCTTCACCACCATCACCACTACCATCATCACTACCATCATCACCACTCATTTTTACATTGTTGTTTTAGTCTGAAGCTGAAGGATTCGCTAAATTTCATCTGTATGTCTGTGCGGCGTTCCTTATGAAGTATTCAAAACGAATTCAGGAGGAAACAGATTTTCAGGTAGAATTATATTTCCTTCTCTTTCACATCAACGATAACAAAGTGCACTCTCTCAATTATTAATAAATCTTACGATTCTATTTTCTAGAGTTTACTGATTCTACTTCAGAATTTACCAACTGGGAACTGGGGATATAAAGACGTTGAACTGTTAGTTGCTGAAGCATTTAAACTTAAGTCTTTCTTTGCCGAAGCACCAAAACATCTTCAATCGAAATAACACAATAGAAAATTCTATGAATTTAATACTGTTGAGAATTTATTGGGTGAATTTCTACAAGAAGAGCAAATGAGATTGGTCTGAGAATTCTAAGACTTCTAGTTTTGTACAAAATTTTGGAAGAGGTTTATTTTGCCTAGAACTGTGAAGGCATATTTGTAGGTTTCAGTAAGTGTTATGGAACAACAGATGGTAGTCAACTTCAGAAATGTTGATATTTATATAGGTGGAAGCAAACTAAACTACATCTCTCCATTTTATTTAGTTGCATCTAAATATTAAGACAAGACTACTATATTAAGACTACTCATATAATGAAGACAATTAACATTATTGTCTCACTCTGATAACTGTCGGTTGACCACCATCTGCTGTACGACGCGAAAGAGTACTTAGATGCGATCTACATCTAGATGTTTTAGTGAATGTATAAATAGATTAAAATTTGTTAAAGAGAGTCTGTGTGTCCACACTTAATTCCAAACGTTTTAAGAACGAAGCTTATTTATTTACAATCTTAGATCACCCGTGATTAAGATATACTGGACTGGAGTGTTGAGACGTTAGGTCGTGAATGTAATTTGTTCGGGGATAACAATATAGCGAAACATGTTTGGTTTATCTCTTCCACATTTTGGAGCCAACCTGTTTACCCAGGGCTCTGGAGCCCTTTACCGTGACTTATTTTTTAAATATAAACATTTTAATTAAGGCCTTACGTATCTTACTATTCCTACAAGAATACACAAAGAAATTCACAGCGCCATTACAATATGTTAAGGTAGTGAATGCACTATTTTCTATATCCCATTCTCCTGCGAATATATCTTTCATGTCAAACAACTGCTTGAAGAGAAATGGCAGCCATACAACCACAAAAAGCAGAATCACCAGACCAACTGTCCATGTAGCTTTCATTTGTAGGTAAAAATATTTTCGCTTCTTCCATGCGGTCTGTCGACAAATTTTCACCTTATGTCTTTTTGCTACCGCGAAGATTTTTTGGTACAAAAACGGCACAACCGTGAAAGCAACGCCTACATGAAAATATAGAACAGTATAATAAACATACCCTGGTATAAGGAAACTATAAGTCTCTTTCGGAGTTTTAAACGTAAAATGGACCAACCCAAATATTAAAGCTGCGGTGTAAAGCCATACACAACAACAGCAAAAGATCGCATGTTGTTTGGTAACCATAGTTTTATACCGAAATGGTCGCATAACTGCCAAGTGCCTTTCACAGGCAATAACGGTGATGTTTATAAACGATAACAGCGTGAAACCAAACCAAACGGCATCAAAAACAATATTGAAATGTTTTCCAAGTGACCATGTTTCACGATAGCTTAAAAATACCATGGCAAACGGCAAAGACGAGAGAGAAAAAAGCAAGTCACACAGACCCATATTGACGAGAAACAAATTTGATACAGTTCGTAGATTTTGATCCTTTAGTATAACCAAGCATACCAAAACATTTCCAAGAAATGTAGAGATGGTTAAAAAGGCCATGAAAGCAAACCAAAATATTTTTACTCCGGTTAAAGTGAATTGAGGACTGATTGAAGTTGAGTTAGACATATTGACTACTTTTTATTAATTGGAATCGCAATTTTTAGCGCCACTATATAAATTTCATTCATACATTTTGTACTTTGTAACCTTTTGATTCTTGTTTTATTTTGCTGTGGGCAAAGATCTCTGTATTTCATATTTCATCCTTTTCTTTGAGTTTTAACGTTGCGGTTTTATTTATATGGCTCCAATCTCAATATGTTAGCAGGTGATGTTCATTATCTTTAAATTTAATATATATTGGCTCCAAAATTTAAGATATATTGGTTCCAAACTTTAAAAAGTCAAAATTTTGATTTCATCTGCCAATAAGAAACGATTTTATTATCGGGTCTTATGACCGTTATCTTTGAAGCATATACTGAGTTTAATAAACACATTCTGGTCTAATTATAATAGATTAAAATATGACAAATATAGACTTCTCTTAAGAGTATGATAACCCATATTGTTTCCCTGACAACTGAAAAGTGGTTTTAAATATGAAGTAGGAGAGTTTTCTGTCGCTGTATATTTAGGGAGATGCTCAGGATATAATCAGAATAAAACTAGGAATTAGTCAGAACTTGCTGGCCGTATTTATTTTTTACTCATCTTCTGCGAAGTCCCATTTAATTCTTTAATAAATTACGGAAGGCAGCTTAATTGTTTCCAGTCCATATCGATATGCAGGGCACCTTTTGATAACATTAAAAGTTTTTAATGTAATACTCAGTGCTGGCTTCAATGTAATGTTGCATTGTACCCTAAAACAAAGTTAGTTCACATAACTCATTGTGGAAAATAATCAATCGATGTATCCCCTCAAAGTCCACAGCTAAACCAACTTATTCCAAATGTCCTAGACTTGCTCCTAGACTTGCTCCAAGTCTGTTTCTTATAGGGGGTCCCGCCCGCCCGCCGTCCGCCTTAATCTCCTTCCGCCCGCATTTTCGCAAGAGACAGACTTGGAGCAAGTCTACAAATGTCCCTATCCAGTGGCGTAACTACTATGGGTTCGGACCGGGCAAACCCGGGGGCCCCCAACCCCAATGGCCCAAAGGGGGGATATTAGAAATTTTAACTCTTTTAGAAAACAATTAAGATCCAAAATGATTGCTAGTTTTCTATCTTAAAACTATTTTAATACGTTTATTACTTGTAAATAGACACAATATAGTTAGTTACAAATAGTTATAACTGTAATTGAATCTGAAAAGCCCTGTTGGGAGATTTTAATAAAGTAGTAGAAGTAGAAGACATGAATTATGATTACATTAATATCTTATCCTTTAACAGCATTGTGTTTAATTATAATATGCTGGGACATAATGGAGTATTCATTATCTATAATTTAAATGTGCGCTTCTTTCGTATTAACCATATAACGTAACAACTCAGGTTGCTTCCTTAATTTACTCGCGGACTCGTCCCTAATCGCTCATTCCGCGTTGAAAGATGGGATCGAATGCAAACTCCTTATCGTATTCCCACGGGTCTTTGCGTCCCATTGCGCCCGAGATGCGTGGAGAAGTTAGATTTACTTGTCAACGGATAAGAAAGTCCTTGGACAAGAAAAGTTAAAATACAAACTTAATATAATTTGCGCACAAAAGTAACTTAACATTATGGTTGCTGTGCGGTCGCGCGGTTCGATTGCGATTTAGCCGCGATGAGGCTGGGTTCATCTGCCGTTATTCTGCGGTTCAACAGCGGTAATGCTACGTTTTACTTGAAGTCGTTGATCGGCGATTAGACTTTCTCAAAGTCCCTCGTCTTTAGAACGAAGGAATTTTCAAGGACGTATTTCCGAAAAAGTAAGGAATTTGCGGAACCAGTGCTGCCCTCGCGCTCGCGACTTCGTTTGCTCTCGACTAGCAGAGGTCGACTAGGAGCAAGTCTAATCAGCGATTGAACGAAGTGGTACTGTATTTTGCATTTCCAATGGCATAAAATTTCCACCAAATACTCATTTTTCTCAAATATGTTCTACACTGACTGAAGAATTACCTCCCCACAACTGGACTGAGCTGAATCCTACTCGAAGATGACCAAATAGTCCCATTTCTTACCGAGCCAAATAATCTCAAAATCACTTGCCTTATTTCGCGATTCCACATCGAATATACAAAAATATTAACGGGTCCGTTACAATAAGTTATATAAACCATAACACTGTTCCTTTGGTCCCAAATACCGTTATAGATAGCACGAAAGTCGACAAACTGGTTTGTCACGAACGGTAACCAGACTAACAGGAATAGACAAATGACAAACCCGATTGTCCAGGTTGCTTTTAGTTCTCGATAAAAACTTCTCGATGTTTGCGGGTCTTTTTGTTTCATTATTTCGAGTTTATGTTTCCTTGCAATGTGGAAAATAATAATATATAACAAAGGCACAGAAACGAACGTAAGAACTGCGTGAAAAATTAGGACTGTATAGTAAATTTGTCCTGGAATTAGAAATGTATAAACTTTTCCGTTAGTTTCATTGAACGAAAAGCTTAAACCAAAAACAAGCGTTGCGCCATAGACCCAAATACATACACATAACCCGACTGTTCGCTTTTTTGTGGCAGTTCTTTTATAGGTATACGGTTTGGTAATAGCGATGAATCTGTTCAAAGCTATGACCTGGATATTCAAGAAAGACAAAACAAGAAACAAGAACCAAACTGCATCGAAGAATATATTCCCCACTCTACCAAGTGGCCATTCTGAGCCGCGAGAACACATTAAAACCATGGACAGAGGGAGTGTTGAAAGAGAATATAAAATGTCACCAAAGGCCATGTTTATGATTAATAGATTAGAGCTAGTTCGAAGCCGTCGATTCTTGAGTATTGCAACGCATATTATAATGTTCCCACAAGCCGTTAAGATAACCAGTAGTCCAAGACAGATAAAACCAAATAGGTTTATTCCATGTAAGCCATCTTTAAGTTCTGATGTTGTATTAAGATGCAGAGTTGTCATCGCAAATCTTTATATCTTGAAAGAATTCAATTATGTTAGAATTTTGAGCTTGACAAAATATAAGGAAAACCGTACACAATAGATCTATTATTGTTTGAGCTTTCTCAATTAAATTCCGCGCAAGTAAATATAGCTCGTGTCACTGCACGAGTGATGTACAGGCCAATGACGAGTAAATACGGCGCGTAAATATTAGAATGGACTTTTGCCCCGCATTAAGCTAACGACACGCAAAGGTTAAAACCGCCCTCCTTTCCAACCAACGTTGCTTCCCATGCAGTATGATACACACTTGCTGGTAATGATACACTATATCATTCTATAGGTAGAGAAGGGGCATTTATGGAAAGAAACACTATCGGACATCAATATATGCAAGAACTAATGTACGTATGATTTTTGGCTTGTAGCACGGGGTTATAGCCAAGGTAGCTAGCAAATGTAACGCGGGCCCCCACAAGTGACGGTTACTCTACATACGGATACAGTGTGGGTGGGACGTTGAAGTTATACAAAGCACGCACAGCTGCTGCCTATTTGAGACATATTTGTCACTAAGTCTCTCAGGTAACGGGAAGGTATTGAGAAACCTGGGAAACGACTACCCATGAAAATAAAAATATATTTAGATTTTGTTGGCATCTCACTCGATTGAATAATAATTGATGGAACTATAGGTCCCTGGCAGGAAACGAAACTTGCATTTTCGCAGCTGTTCTAATAAATGTATATAATTTACACTCAATAATTTTCCATCTACAAAACCCTAATAATATATTTATTCAAATTTTTCTTTTACGCAAGGATTCCTTAAAGGTTAACGAGAATTTACTAGAACACATAATCGTTTCTTTCAAAGACGATATATATGAGTTGAACAGTGAAACGCGCATTGCTCACGTAGAAGACACAATGATCTATATAGTATTGCTATAGTACTGATATAGAAGTTTTTTGTCCCATTCTAAATATTCTGTTGTACAAATTTGCCTCTTTCAACTGAGCAACTTGTCGAAACAAATACATTGCTACGTGTCATTCTGTATTCGCCAAATCACTTATTTGAAAAAAAAATGCATGTTTTTAACATCAAGTAAGATTTTTGTTAACCGGAAATTATATATGTAAAGTACACTGTAAGCGAACATGACATTGGATACATTTTAATACCATACCTGAGAAGATAATTTTCACTCAAATTTTATCGCAAAGATCTGTTAAAATTTCTGACTAAAGAATTGAAAATTTTTCCAGCCACCACTTATCACAGAAAGAAGATATGCTCCATAAGATCAATTGTAACTTTTCTCCTTTAAGACCTTTAATAATCCGAAAGAACCATGCAATCATACAAATAATTTATCCTTCGCATATACCGACGCCGTTCAACACACAAAGCAAATAGAAATAACTCTTGACCCCTTTTTAGACAGGAGGATATGAGCAGCCAGCTGAGAATATATAATCAATTATAACATTTCATCTTAAAGACCTTCAGAAAACAATTGATTATTTTTTCATCCAACAATCGTTAATGACACAGCGTACGTAACTACGTTCCCAATCTAAACCGCATATCGCCACGACCTGCCAGTTATGGCAGAGATAAGATATTCAAATTTTCTTCAGTCTTTAATCGTATATACTCAATCCAGCAAATTTAAATTTGTAATCGTCGATAAATTTGCTTTGGTAATTTTGTTCCTTTTCCCAATTTTAATCCGTCAACGTTAATTTCCGTTTGAGAAAATAAAACCATCTCCACGCTAAACAGAGTTTTATGAACACATTGAATGTTACAACTAATCATACAAGGAGACTTAATCTTTAACGCAGAAGGCCCCGTTATTGTGTTTTTACTAATACGTATTCTATATACTGATTTCGAGACGTGGGCTATTCATAAGCCAACTTGGAACTACACGCAGACTCGCAGAGTTAAATTAATGAAAGGCAAAGCCAATTAGGCAAAACATCTGATCTGTCTGATCTGTGTTTCTAAAAATGCAAAAACGCGATAAATGCATAGAATTCAATATACGTCTACTAGATCGGTCGTATATAACGATCCATTAACAGCAAGCAACAGTATTTTTCCTGCTAAAATTAATTTCAATATCTGTCATATCTTTCAAGTTTGATATATGGCTATCCGCGACGCGATTCAGTAGTAAAATAAGATTTTCGTATAATTAGAAAAACATATTGGATTATTGATTATGCAAATATAATTTAAAAACTTGAACTTAATATAAAAATTGGCGGCGTCTAAGATTTCACGCTAAAATTTTCGTATCTGCGCATGCGCAAATGCTGGCTACATGAAATGACGTCACAAGGATTAGGATTTGGATTGGGTTCAGGTCCGAGATTAGGATTAGGGTTTAGGTTTGGGATTAAGATTGCAATAATTAGGAATATAGTTTAAGGTAGAAATCGTAAAATTGAAGATGTTAATATGGAAAATGCCAGAGATTACCTTGTTCAAGCTCTTTAATAATGGTCAAGTAAAAATATTTTTCTGTCAATTTTTTTGCCATACATTCAAGTAAGAATTAAACTTGTCTTGAGATCTTATACTCGTCTGTACAGAGTTCAAATGCAATGTGAATGTATCTATATATCCCAACAGGTCGTTACCAGACGGGAACCCGCATAACTTTTTGTTCATTTCAAATCTTGTTTACAATATGCCAATGTACGAGTACAATGACCTAGTTATTTATTTATGGCTGTGATTAAATGACTAAGCGAGAAAATAGGCAGGAAATATGATGTGATTTAAGTAAATATAACCAAGGCATGGATTATACGAATACGCCCTAGTAAACAAAGTTGAGTGAGTGGGATAAAGTATATATATATATAGTGGAAGAGGATTGAGGGTTTAGGAGTAGCAAAAGTATTCATTGAACTTAAAGTCAGTTCATTGCCAGAAACAGGTATGTTGTCTACTGGTCTATATAATTTACTTAATGAACTTTCATGCAATCTAGTAGATAAATTATAGTAAAGAGTTTCAATATTATATATGATGATAAATCCATTATCTATATATAAATGATTCGGAAGAACTCAGTCTATGATCATGCAGTTGGCAATATATAATATAGCAGTTTACGTTTGTAGGTTTTCTTTAACTAGTTATAGGTTTGTTTGGGGGGACAACACAATTATCTAGTTCTTAGAGCTAGCTTTTGATCCACAAAGCTCTGATCTTCATCATGATCATACTCTGACGAAGATCCGAAATAAACGTGTTGTTTCCACCATTGATTAGCGATGAGCAATCTACGTAGTTTTTGCAATTCCATGGCATAATATCATATTGTACTATACTATAATATTGTATAACATTATAGAAATGCAAGCTCACTATACTCCCTATATATAATATTTAGCTAATGAATGCGTGGATCCAGTGTTGGTAGCGTAAACGATATAATATTTGAGGGTTTGTAAGATCAAACTTCAACATTTCGAGCGAAGTGAGTAGATTAACTTCCACTAAACTTCCAGACGAAAGGCCTTCGCTCGAAACGTCGAAGTTCTTGTTAAATTTTTCAGCTAGTTTGATCCAACAAAATCCTCACGTATATTTAACTAATGACCATATTAATTCCTGTATATCCGCCTAATAGCGCAATATCCTCATATCTTCCTAACTTTGTGATCATTAAAACGACAACAAATGTTTAAGACCATGTCAATATGCAAAGACTCAAGTCATTTTCTACTTTCATTTACTTGCAATAAAATATTTACATCGGATGGCTGCATAATTACGTAAAATTTAAGATAATTTATAAGTACTTAAACTGGGGTTTAATCTTCAACTTCGTCAAATGTGAAAGGTCGTTCCCCATTCTATCTGCAGCTAAAGCGCTTTTACAAATATATATTTATCCATTTTATCTTTGTAGAAATTAAAATGGTTCAACGTCAATTTTTTGTATTTATATTTGGATTCTACTGCATCAGCCTAGAGTGTGGATATATCTCTGCCCGTACGATAAGAAATAAAAGTAAGTACATTTTTATCATAAAATTTTGATCTAACGCCTTTAACCAACTAAGAGGCATTATCGTGCAGCAGATGGTGGTCACCCGGCAGTTATCAGAGTATACGATTTGAGAGATGTAGTTCAAGGAAGGTTCCTAAGACCTTCAAGCATTGCACGTAAATCAAATCAATTTCATTTGACCGAAAAATTCACCCATATACCATTGCAAATTGCACACAATAAATTTACTCACGTGTTTAAATTCTCGCATCTAATTGGTCCATAGAATGTAACGAAGCCGTCGGCATCCAATCAGGAGACGTGGAGGATAATGACATCACAGTTAGCAGCAAACGTAAGGACTTCAACGTCCTTGATGCGTGGTGCCCCGCAACTATCAACAGAAAACAATATTTTCAAGTAAACTTGGGTTTTAAGACAAAGATAACTAAAGTGAGCACACAAGGAAGGCTAGGAGATCTTGATAGACATGTCAAGTCATACAGATTGTACTACAGTATGGATGGCCATGACTGGAAGGTTTATCAGAGGGATGGTGTGGATAAGGTATGGATAGATAGTAAACGGTGTGGATAAGGTATAGATAGATAGGGTGAACAGATGGTCTAGCCTAGCCTCGTTCGTAGTCATCTCATGGGTGAGAAATTAGGAGACGCCTGTGGTTCAGACATACTCAGACATACAAATTAACCTGCACACATACATGACAAACAGACTGAGACACAGCCGACACAAGTATGGACAGACAACATAATTACGGTAATAGAGAGTCGACTATATAACACGAGTCTTAAAATAGACTGAAAACTGCACCTGCTTTTTTCGTTCTTTAACGAATGTTCTTGGATGGTGTACGAAGTAGCTTTCGGTGCCCCTAAAATATTACAAAGTGAAAAACAATATATATGCAAGAAAGGTTAGAAATAGTTAGAACATTGAAAACTTGCTTCATAAGGGACCAAATAGAAACAAAACGTTTTGGGGGAGGGGGGATTCCATCAGGACATAGGGGGCACATGCCCCTCACCCCCAAAAGTGCCTTTCTTGAATAGAAGAGATGCCGTTAAACCGCAACCCTTCATACGCCTATGCAATAATATAAAATAATTTTTGTGTTGCATTTGTTCACTATAGATATTCAAAGGCAATAATAATTCCTATGATGTAATGGATCACACAATAGACCCAGCAATAGTGGCCAAGTATATCAGAATAAATCCCACGTCTTGGAAGAACGATATTTGTTTACGAGTCGAGTACTACGGCTGCGACGGTAAGACACTGAGCTCTCTATATACAACTGAAGTAAATGCCATGTTAATTATACGAGGAAATATTCCCCGTAACTCGCGACGCAATTTTCAGACACGCAGTTGATCTTCAAAAAAGATGCTGGCAAGTTCCAGAGTAACGTACTGCAAGTTGCAGTAAAAATTGCCTTGAGTAACATGCTTGCGGGTTTGTAGGGTCAAACTAGCTTCAAAATATAACATATAAACTTCCAGACGAAGGGCCTTCGCTTGAAACGTCGAAGTTCTTGTTATATTTTTCACTTTTCAGACAGTTTGATCTCCAACAAACCCTCACGCATATCGTTTATCGCTACCTACACTGGAACAAACTGGAACTATACGCATTCTTGAGAAACCTGGCCGCGTGTAACGTGGTCAGCCGGTGTATTCATAACTAAAGTCATGTTGTGTTTTCTTTCAGCGTAAGAAATATATTTGGATGTGCCGTTCTTCAGTTTTAAACAATGAAAACTGGCGTTTGGACAAAACTTTGTCCGGCGACCAAAATGGCGATTCACCAAAGAGTAGCAGTGAGATTATCCTATCGCTTGCAACTATCACATTGAACATATATATCATCGTAGTGTAGCGATATCATGTGTTGGGATGGATCTATCGAAATATCGTACTTTCAATGACCATAGTTCTATTTTTATAAAGAAAGTATAAAAACATTTGTATACCTGTCCGATAGACATCGAGTTGCATGGCTTTAAAACATGCTTAGATGTATTCGGCGATTTCCTTCCAGTTTCATGACCATACCCCATGAATATTGGTTAACAAGATGCAGACAGCATATGTGGTGTACCAAATGTAACGAATTACTGTACCACTTAGAGCAAATACGAAATAAGATTTGCAACACCATTGCCAAAATAGCTTCTTTCCTTTGTAAAAGCATTCATGCAAGTTGGAAAGGAATACCTTGTGCAGGAATCATGACGAGTATGCCAATTTCGAATTCTCAAAGGTGTATGCATTGGAAGGCGTAAAGGCTAGTTCTCATATGTCGCCGATGGTCGGCGATCTATTGTATTCTCTGCCGACAGACAAAGCATTTTACACACCAATGACCACCGACAATGTACATCGCCGATTCTTGCGACATATGAGAACTAGCCTTAAAGGCTAGTGATGCTTTGTAATATGCGTATTACAGTATTCAAATGTTCAGTCATGCATTCGTGATTACATACATATCACAACAATAAAAACACGAATGCACGACTGAACAGTTGAATACTTTAATACGCATATTTTAAATCATCCAGTCACAGCTACATGTTTTTCTTTAACTGCGATTTTTGTCCGACTCAGAACGCGTCATTTGGATGCGCAGCCGAATTTCGCGATTCGTGTATTGGCTGCTCGCAACAACACATTTAGTTTGTATGCCTGGTAAAACTTTGTAATATACTGTATTTATAATGGTTGAGTAAAAGAAAACTCCTAACTCTTTAACTGTTGTCTTATACGAGCCGTGTTTAAATCTCTAGACCGCACGATACGAAATCAACGATGACACTCCCAGCTTTATATATTTGGTTGAAAGTAAAGTGTGACTCGTTATTTGGATTAAAATTTTGATATATTTTGAAAATAAAACTATCGAGTAATATAAAATACATCAAATACAAAAACGTCTATCAGTTGCACTTCCCATTACAAAATATAGAAAAATCTAAAACCCATACCTATTGGTGCATTTGGTGGTTTGCAGTAAGCGCTACCGGACAGCAGATGATGGTCAACTTCAGAACTGTGACACTTGAGCCTGGTTTCCATTTGGTCGTAACTGTCATGACCCGAGTCATGTTGGACGATGTGAAATTGTCTGCATCTATCTTGTCTTTTGCGTGTTCTATGCAAATCAGTCTTCACTGATTGTAGAGATATATCAGCATTCTTTTACATCGGTCACCTTGATATGTTCACGACAGTTACGACTAAATGGCAACCTGGCTTCTTTACAGGAACAAGAGATTAAATCTCTCAATTCAATTTATTTTCTTCAACCAAGTCTACTACATATAATGAGAAGAATTAACATCATTTTCTTACTCTGATAACTGCTCTTTGACCACCATCAGCTGCACGATAGTGTTTAATGAAACCAGGTTATATTTATAACTCTATATAACTTGAAAAGTAAAAAACCCCAGAATATCTAAATATGCACAGTTCAGAGTTTGTTAGTTGCATCCGCTGTAAAAGCCAGTGACAAAGCGGCAGATATGAGGAAACATTCGTGAATTAATACGTAACGCCACGGAATACTCCTCTTCCGCTTTGATCCCATAATCTCCCGTTGCTATGGCAATAACCTAGTAAAGATAGAATAATATGTATTACTGTTTGGACACCAAGTTAGAGGAAAATATAATAAAATAAGCTATTAACATTACACTAAACTTATTTATAGTGGATAGCTCTATCAGTTCTAAACTGTTCTCCTTCTACAGGAGGAAACCTAAACTAAACTAACTGTATATTTGTTCTTCCTTGTGGCTCAGTAAGGGCCACTTCTATTCCGTCAATAATTCCATACCTTACGTTCAACTCTCCTTGTCTCCTTATTACGCATGCGTACATAAACACCTGCGCCTGCGGTCTTGGGGACAGTATCACAGCGGCTGTAAATTCGCAAATGTTTAATCTTCTTCATTTGACAAAAACGCATGTTTAAGTCATCTGGGCGTTTCTCATTGTCGAACGCGGAGAAATACATGTACGTTTTATTCACTTGAAGGATTTCGTTGCCTTGCTCATCAGCTCCGACGTAGCCTATCGGCATAGGAGTTGCGGGGAGTGGTGTTTTTGTTTCAAGTACGGCATAGTCTTTCAAGCGTAGATTTTTCTCTGTGGCCTAAAATGTAAACACAGAAAACGTTATGGATCCATAGACTACTTGCAGTTCAACGGCCTCGTTCTTTAAGCCAGCCGCACACGAGACCTCTTGGCTGGCGGCTTCATCACTCACATTCTCAGGACAAAAATGGGATATTAAAGAACTAGGTATTTCTATACAGCGCTAACATATAGGAGTCGTATACTTTGATTGATCCAGTAAGGACTCGTTAGCAATTCATAAGAAATATTAATCTCTACCTTTCCTTTCCTCCAGATTGGATGCACACGTGTATTATTGACTTTAGCCCACTGCATTACTTTATATTTGGACAGAACACCAACTTCAAGATCTAAAGTTAGAAATGAGGTTAAAAATGAAGAGGAAATTATAAAACAATCGATCAACATTGGCATAAAATATCATATTCAAAGACTGCATTGGCCTGATAACTTCGCTCTAATTTGTACGCCCCAACCTCCCGTATGGATATCTCGGCCCATTGTATGAATCTAGGTGGCGATCTCCACATTAATCAGCTCATATAAAAATCTCATCTCCCAGACCCTCTGACTACATCAGACCTCATCTACTTCAATCCGCCTTTCAACACATCATACCCTCACCCCCTCCCCGATAACCCCATTCTTTGTGAATATCTCAAGCCCTAAACTTGGAAACCGCCCAAACCGCCCCGCGAACCTCATCTCCAAAACTTTTGAACCTCGCCTTTCCACGCACCGACCTTCCCTTGAACGCATTACCGCCGCCCCACCCCTCCCCAAACCCTAAAATCCACCTACCTTTCCAACGACCAGATGGCTGTACGCAATGAGCTGCGGTCAAAAAGAATCGAGGCTGCAATACAGCCACTCCACTACATTTCACTTCCCCATTCACACGTATCGCTACAGCGCTATTAAACGGAAACCGACCGACACTGTTTTCTCGAAGACGCAATCTATTATCGGGCAGAAACATCCTTCGCTTTGAGCGCGAGTGGAAATTCTGAGACTCCATATTCTCCACTTCCCAAGGCTCTTGCTTCGGTAGCTCTTTAACAGATCCTTTGACTAATTCACATCCTTCGCTGGTACATTTTAGGTATGACATATCGAATTTGCCAAATGCTTCAGGTATTTGGTCGCGTTCTGTCTGAGATTCCTCATCCGTGTCGCCTTCATGCCAGCTTGCGAGATCCAGCGAATTTCCCAACAAAATATTGATTTGAATTAAACACGCGAATAGAAGGAAAACATTCGCGTTCATGTTTAAAAGATTGCGCATTTGTGTTTCGAATGAGACGCAAATTGACGCAAAACTTAAACATATAAACCGTGCGATAATATTCAGAGGCTTCAGTGCTATGCGCTACAAGGGTTTAGGAATTTGCGGAGTTTGTTTTCATTAGAATTAGCGCAGTAGGCGACCGCTTGGCGTGTGTATCTGATATTTACGAATATGGTAGAAAAATTAGCATAATGTGCGCGATTCACATGTGTTTATACTGTAATCGCGTTAATGTGCCAATAATATCTTAGATCGCAATTAAGCAGATTCCTTGACCTTAACGATTTCTAGAATAAGGTGTTCTTTCATCATAGAAATTGTCTAGACTTTTATCAGGAGTGTCAGTGAGTCATTAAAGCTATAATTAAAAGTGATGTAAAAGATAAAGTTTACAGTAGACTCGTACTATAGTACTCGATCGAAGAATACCAGTCCAGTTTTCTTTGTTTGTTTAAACACGCAAAGAAACACAGAAATTATTTCGAAGAGTCTAAACTTAAAGTTGAAAGAAGAAATCGCAAGAATTTATGATATTTTTGGTTTTGAAGAACGAGAGTTATTAATGACACATTGTGGCTTTTAGGTGTAGATTTCACATTTCTTATTAAGGGCACATCGCATACTCTTCTGATAAAAGGCCTTCTTTCAAATGTATCAAATAGATATGTACACGAATACAGTAAAATTCACGTATAGAACTACTATTTTCATACGGCCTGACGGCCATGTGTTTGTGGAATGCCACGCATTTGTGAGCAATAATGTGTTCAATTATTACGGTTGTAGTTTGTTACTATTTTTCAAGCAAACGAACCATTTTCCCTCAGGGACACAATTATATGTGTGTTTTGGTTGGAGATTTCCTATTTCCTATGGTGGAACTGAATATCTACAGGAAATATTTCTCATTTTACACCTAAGTATGAATAAGTACTCACAACAGGAGGTCGAAAATGACTTTAGTTACCGCCGTACTACCTTATGCCACCCTGGATTTGTATGTGCGTGTTCTCTACGGAGGAGAGAGTGCCACCTTGGACTTACACAACCAGACATTTGTACAAAATGTACATAAACTGCCAAAACTGATGGCAGGGTATCAACTTCTGCTGGGGACAACCTGGAATCGTGACCCTCGTCCACTGAGCATTCCAAAAATACGCGCGCGGGACCGATGAGACATTTGGCTTCGATTTCATTACAGCTATGATAATATTTTGGCTTGCGTTTTATTTTTAGTAAATTATATTAAATTATATTTTGTTTTTCAACTTATTGATTTTATCGCGGGCGGAACAGTGTGATGCCGGTCAATGCCTGCTGCTGGTATGAATTCAAAACTGCATGAATCACGAACTAATCACTGCACAACTGCTGCGACAATTCAAGCACATTTGGAAAAATAGCCGGCGCCGTGGCTCTCCAGTGGGTGCTGGGAAAATTGGATTTAAAAGGCACATTTTGTAAGTGATTGTGGGGACTCCTTAGCGCCAATTTCTTGTACAAATGCGCCGATAAAATAGCTCTATTTGTGCTCAGAATAAACAAAACGTATAGCAAGTGTATGAGTGTACGAGTTTAGCACAATGCAGCCCACAGTTTAGTTCAACTATTAAGGTTATGTAGGCCAGTTCATAGAAGGGGCGTTCTTTTCTTACATAACTTTGCAATATTAAACATTGGCCAAATTCTGATGACAATTTTGTAATATCACAGTGAAATTGTAATTCATATTATTCAGCAATGAATGAAACAAATGCTATACAATATGCTATACAATACCAGCAATTTACATTAGCTACACTCATTAAACTATTTTATGTTCGGTAACTAGAAATTCTTCTAGAATACTATAATAGTAAGGTAATTATTATGTAAATAATTAGTTAATTAGTAGAAAATTATATTCATGTTTAATCAGTTCATAATCAGTTCTAAAAATCGTTTCACGATTTTAGAATTATCACACATATTAATTTACGGCCTACCTACATGATAACATACACAGACCCTCTCTTCCTATATCGAAGCTTTCCGCCAGGAATATCGACCAGTGTATTGGAACCCAACGTCTTGTACGAGCTTGTCTGCTTCCTCGGGACCACGTCTAGGAATGTAAAGTAAATTTCAAGAATATTGACCTTTTCACCAAAATCCTCGCCATCTTGAATTTGCAATGGCTGTAATTAGCATATCTAACAAATTAGTGAACTGAACCTCGAGCTGAACAACCACTGGTTTATGGAATCATCTTAGTACTTTCGAGAGTATTATTACGACAACATTTCGGCATTGCCAGAAATGTGTTACTTATTATGTGATCATCATAAATAATTCATGAGAAAAACACAAATATCATGACCGTGAAGGAGCTTGTATCTGATACAAAATTCTGCTGATTTACATAAACTTTAAATTCATTTTTCTCACCAAAAATCATTCATGTCTTTAAGTTTATTGAAGAATAAGAACGTTTTCATCAAGACGAACGACAAGCTATATACAGCATTCGAGTTCGTGTTGTATGAGATATACAATGTATATTATAATGTATATATAAGCCCTGGTCAAACGAGGATGAAAGTACGTTGCAAAATCTGGCTCGCGTTTGACCATCAACTCTCATTGACTATCATCCACACTCATCAACTCTCATTGACTATCATCCACGCTCATCAACTCTCATTGACTATCATGCACACTCATCAACTCTCATTGACTATCATGCACACTCACCAACTCTCATTGACTATCATGCACACTCACCAACTCTCATTGACTATCATCCACACTCATCAACTCTCATTGACTATCATGCACACTCACCAACTCTCATTGACTATCATGCACACTCATCAACTCTCATTGACTATCATCCACGCTCATCAACTCTCATTGACTATCATGCACACTCATCAACTCTCATTGACTATCATCCACGCTCACCAACTCTCATTGACTATCATCCACGCTCATCAACTCTCATTGACTATCATGCACACTCATCAACTCTCATTGACTATCATCCGCGCTCATCAACTCTCATTGACTATCATGCACACTCATCAACTCTCATTGACTATCATGCACACTCATCAACTCTCATTGACTATCATCCACACTCATCAACTCTCATTGACTATCATGCACACTCATCAACTCTCATTGACTATCATGCACACTCATCAACTCTCATTGACTATCATCCACACTCATCAACTCTCATTGACTATCATGCACACTCATCAACTCTCATTGACTATCATGCACACTCATCAACTCTCATTGACTATCATCCACACTCATCAACTCTCATTGACTATCATCCACACTCATCAACTCTCATTGACTATCATCCACGCTCACCAACTCTCATTGACTATCATCCACACTCATCAACTCTCATTGACTATCATCCACACTCATCAACTCTCATTGACTATCATCCGCGCTCATCAACTCTCATTGACTATCATGCACACTCATCAACTCTCACTGACTATCATGCACACTCATCAACTCTCATTGACTATCATGCACACTCATCAACTCTCATTGACTATCATGCACACTCATCAACTCTCATTGACTATCATCCACGCTCATCAACTCTCACTGACTATCATGCACACTCACCAACTCTCATTGACTATCATGCACACTCATCAACTCTCATTGACTATCATGCACACTCATCAACTCTCATTGACTATCATCCACGCTCATCAACTCTCACTGACTATCATGCACACTCATCAACTCTCATTGACTATCATGCACACTCAACAACTCTCATTGACTATCATGCACATTCATCAACTCTCATTGACTATCATCCACGCTCATCAACTCTCATTGACTATCATGCACACTCATCAACTCTCATTGACTATCATGCACACTCATCAACTCTCATTGACTATCATCCACGCTCATCAACTCTCATTGACTATCATCCACGCTCATCAACTCTCATTGACTATCATCCACGCTCATCAACTCTCATTGACTATCATGCACACTCATCAACTCTCATTGACTATCATGCACACTCATCAACTCTCATTGACTATCATCCACACTCATCAACTCTCATTGACTATCATGCACACTCATCAACTCTCATTGACTATCATGCACACTCATCAACTCTCATTGACTATCATGCACACTCATCAACTCTCATTGACTATCATGCACACTCATCAACTCTCATTGACTATCATCCACACTCATCAACTCTCATTGACTATCATGCACACTCATCAACTCTCATTGACTATCATGCACACTCATCAACTCTCATTGACTATCATGCACACTCATCAACTCATTGACTATCATGCACACTCATCAACTCTCATTGACTATCATGCACACTCATCAACTCTCATTGACTATCATGCACACTCATCAACTCTCATTGACTATCATACACTCACATCAACTCTCATTGACTATCATGCACACTCATCAACTCTCATTGACTATCATGCACACTCATCAACTCTCATTGACTATCATGCACACTCATCAACTCTCATTGACTATCATGCACACTCATCAACTCTCATTGACTATCATGCACACTCATCAACTCTCATTGACTATCATGCACACTCATCAACTCTCATTGACTATCATGCACACTCATCAACTCTCATTGACTATCATGCACACTCATCAACTCTCATTGACTATCATGCACACTCATCAACTCTCATTGACTATCATGCACACTCATCAACTCTCATTGACTATCATGCACACTCATCAACTCTCATTGACTATCATGCACACTCATCAACTCTCATTGACTATCATGCACACTCATCAACTCTCATTGACTATCATGCACACTCATCAACTCTCATTGACTATCATGCACACTCATCAACTCTCATTGACTATCATGCACACTCATCAACTCTCATTGACTATCATGCACACTCATCAACTCTCATTGACTATCATGCACACTCATCAACTCTCATTGACTATCATGCACACTCATCAACTCTCATTGACTATCATGCACACTCATCAACTCTCATTGACTATCATGCACACTCATCAACTCTCATTGACTATCATGCACACTCATCAACTCTCATTGACTATCATGCACACTCATCAACTCTCATTGACTATCATGCACACTCATCAACTCTCATTGACTATCATGCACACTCATCAACTCTCATTGACTATCATGCACACTCATCAACTCTCATTGACTATCATGCACACTCATCAACTCTCATTGACTATCATGCACACTCATCAACTCTCATTGACTATCATGCACACTCATCAACTCTCATTGACTATCATGCACACTCATCAACTCTCATTGACTATCATGCACACTCATCAACTCTCATTGACTATCATGCACACTCATCAACTCTCATTGACTATCATGCACACTCATCAACTCTCATTGACTATCATGCACACTCATCAACTCTCATTGACTATCATGCACACTCATCAACTCTCATTGACTATCATGCACACTCATCAACTCTCATTGACTATCATGCACACTCATCAACTCTCATTGACTATCATGCACACTCATCAACTCTCATTGACTATCATGCACACTCATCAACTCTCATTGACTATCATGCACACTCATCAACTCTCATTGACTATCATGCACACTCATCAACTCTCATTGACTATCATGCACACTCATCAACTCTCATTGACTATCATGCACACTCATCAACTCTCATTGACTATCATGCACACTCATCAACTCTCATTGACTATCATGCACACTCATCAACTCTCATTGACTATCATGCACACTCATCAACTCTCATTGACTATCATGCACACTCATCAACTCTCATTGACTATCATGCACACTCATCAACTCTCATTGACTATCATGCACACTCATCAACTCTCATTGACTATCATGCACACTCATCAACTCTCATTGACTATCATGCACACTCATCAACTCTCATTGACTATCATGCACACTCATCAACTCTCATTGACTATCATGCACACTCATCAACTCTCATTGACTATCATGCACACTCATCAACTCTCATTGACTATCATGCACACTCATCAACTCTCATTGACTATCATGCACACTCATCAACTCTCATTGACTATCATGCACACTCATCAACTCTCATTGACTATCATGCACACTCATCAACTCTCATTGACTATCATGCACACTCATCAACTCTCATTGACTATCATGCACACTCATCAACTCTCATTGACTATCATGCACACTCATCAACTCTCATTGACTATCATGCACACTCATCAACTCTCATTGACTATCATGCACACTCATCAACTCTCATTGACTATCATGCACACTCATCAACTCTCATTGACTATCATGCACACTCATCAACTCTCATTGACTATCATGCACACTCATCAACTCTCATTGACTATCATGCACACTCATCAACTCTCATTGACTATCATGCACACTCATCAACTCTCATTGACTATCATGCACACTCATCAACTCTCATTGACTATCATGCACACTCATCAACTCTCATTGACTATCATGCACACTCATCAACTCTCATTGACTATCATGCACACTCATCAACTCTCATTGACTATCATGCACACTCATCAACTCTCATTGACTATCATGCACACTCATCAACTCTCATTGACTATCATGCACACTCATCAACTCTCATTGACTATCATGCACACTCATCAACTCTCATTGACTATCATCCACACTCATCAACTCTCATTGACTATCATGCACACTCATCAACTCTCATTGACTATCATGCACACTCATCAACTCTCATTGACTATCATGCACACTCATCAACTCTCATTGACTATCATGCACACTCATCAACTCTCATTGACTATCATGCACACTCATCAACTCTCATTGACTATCATGCACACTCATCAACTCTCATTGACTATCATGCACACTCATCAACTCTCATTGACTATCATGCACACTCATCAACTCTCATTGACTATCATGCACACTCATCAACTCTCATTGACTATCATGCACACTCATCAACTCTCATTGACTATCATGCACACTCATCAACTCTCATTGACTATCATGCACACTCATCAACTCTCATTGACTATCATGCACACTCATCAACTCTCATTGACTATCATGCACACTCATCAACTCTCATTGACTATCATGCACACTCATCAACTCTCATTGACTATCATGCACACTCATCAACTCTCATTGACTATCATGCACACTCATCAACTCTCATTGACTATCATGCACACTCATCAACTCTCATTGACTATCATGCACACTCATCAACTCTCATTGACTATCATGCACACTCATCAACTCTCATTGACTATCATGCACACTCATCAACTCTCATTGACTATCATGCACACTCATCAACTCTCATTGACTATCATGCACACTCATCAACTCTCATTGACTATCATGCACACTCATCAACTCTCATTGACTATCATGCACACTCATCAACTCTCATTGACTATCATGCACACTCATCAACTCTCATTGACTATCATGCACACTCATCAACTCTCATTGACTATCATGCACACTCATCAACTCTCATTGACTATCATGCACACTCATCAACTCTCATTGACTATCATGCACACTCATCAACTCTCATTGACTATCATGCACACTCATCAACTCTCATTGACTATCATGCACACTCATCAACTCTCATTGACTATCATGCACACTCATCAACTCTCATTGACTATCATGCACACTCATCAACTCTCATTGACTATCATGCACACTCATCAACTCTCATTGACTATCATGCACACTCATCAACTCTCATTGACTATCATGCACACTCATCAACTCTCATTGACTATCATGCACACTCATCAACTCTCATTGACTATCATGCACACTCATCAACTCTCATTGACTATCATGCACACTCATCAACTCTCATTGACTATCATGCACACTCATCAACTCTCATTGACTATCATGCACACTCATCAACTCTCATTGACTATCATGCACACTCATCAACTCTCATTGACTATCATGCACACTCATCAACTCTCATTGACTATCATGCACACTCATCAACTCTCATTGACTATCATGCACACTCATCAACTCTCATTGACTATCATGCACACTCATCAACTCTCATTGACTATCATGCACACTCATCAACTCTCATTGACTATCATGCACACTCATCAACTCTCATTGACTATCATGCACACTCATCAACTCTCATTGACTATCATGCACACTCATCAACTCTCATTGACTATCATGCACACTCATCAACTCTCATTGACTATCATGCACACTCATCAACTCTCATTGACTATCATGCACACTCATCAACTCTCATTGACTATCATGCACACTCATCAACTCTCATTGACTATCATGCACACTCATCAACTCTCATTGACTATCATGCACACTCATCAACTCTCATTGACTATCATGCACACTCATCAACTCTCACTGACTATCATGCACACTCATCAACTCTCATTGACTATCATGCACACTCATCAACTCTCACTGACTATCATGCACACTCATCAACTCTCATTGACTATCATGCACACTCATCAACTCTCATTGACTATCATGCACACTCATCAACTTTGAGCTGGTTCAAATTTTGATGAGAGTTCTTACTTGTTTAAATGGTACGTGCGGTAATATTCAATTGTTGTAGCCGGTTTGATCGGGCCATGAGAGTTGATGAAACTCTCATACAAACTCTCACTTGCCAACTCTCATGCACTGAGTCTCATTCTCATTTGAAGTGTTATTTGACCAGAGCTTCAATCAGAGTACTCACGTTCCAAATTTGTAAGGTATTGGTTTTATCTTTTCAGTCTCAATCTTGTGCAGAAGCGGGGTGACAATTCTCCAAGCTTCTGCTAGTTCATCACTACAAGAAAATATATGTAGATTATTATTATTCTAGCATATTTTTGTAGATTATAATTTTTTCGTGTTATATTATGAGAATAGATGTGTTCCACTAAGCACTATCAAACAGCAGATATATTGTTCAACCGGTAGTTATCAGAGCGAGAAAATGATGTTAAGTCTTTTCAATATATGTAGTTGTCTTGTATTTGGTGCCGCAAATAAATAGAATTGAGAGATTTAGTTTAATCTTCCTAGCTTTTCCCTAGAAGTGCCAACAGTTCTGAAGTTGACCACAACTGTTGCCCCGTATAAACGCTTACTGGAACACACTAATTCAGACAAGAGATCTTTCTATTATGAAGCTGACTCCTTCACCTTCTCACAAAATGTGATTGGCTTCCTGAAAAGACATCCAAAATAAGTCTTTCATAAGCATCGGGTAACTTCGAGTCCTGTTCAAACAGAAAAATAATAGTTCATTCATGGTCCAACTTGTAACAAACCTGCAGCAGACTTGTACCGATGCTGTTTCAACGGCTAGTCGACAACTTGCTTCTAGGTTGTCGACTCAACAGACTTGTTACAAGTTATTCCAACAACTTGTTATCGTCCTACAATGCGACCGTGTTGCGAGATCTTTACTAATTTACGTGTGTAGAATCTGATCTAACAATGTACATAATTATTGGATTAGGCTTATAAATTAATAATTTACACAAAAGGGTACCGCATGTACCTTATATCTGGAATCATAACTAAGGTCCATCTCACTAATGACAGGTTCAAATGACATTCCTGCTTCCTTCACCATCATCTTGATATAGATTGCCTGAGAAAACAATCAATTAACTAACCATGCAGTCAATTAACTAATATCTTAATTAACTTATCAATCAACTAATTGATCTGAAATAATAATCAAACCTCTTTAGGTTGAAGTCGTATAACTAGTTCATTTCTGCTACACTTTCCTCCAAATATATCACCAGGAACATCTTTAAACTGGATTCTTATTTCTGCTTTCTTTTCATTTAGAGCTGTAGAAAACGACAAACACATTAGCCTGAAGTTCAGACGGCCACTGTTGAGATACAAATACATTACACTTGTTGTTTAGCTTACAGTTTGACAGTTTGAATAATCATATTTATGCCTTGAATACGGATAAAAGCAGTTATCTTCCAAAAGAGTATCTTCACCTTGTTGACCGATGACGTTATTACCCCTGATGAAGACACTAGACTGGGGTGTTCAAACGGTCACATCTACTTAAACCAACATAATGAAACATGTCTGATATTATACCTGGTTGCATGAAGACAATGAAGACACTAGACTGCAGTGTTGAAACGGTCACATCTACTTAAACCAACATAATGAAACATGTCTGATATTATACCTGGTTGCATGAAGACAATGAAGACACTAGATTGGAGTGTTGAAACGTTGGGTTGTGAATGTAATTTGTTTGGGGATTTCATTCATTTACTTAAACCAGAGTAGTGAGAAAAGTTGTTTGTTATGTTTATGCATACTGTAAGTACTCCGACAATATAACCCCGTCCCGGATGTTTTGTAATCGAAGTTAAAACACTACAGAATCATCTATTACTGACCTTTTCCGCACTTTAGTATGAAAGGGACTCCATCCCATCGTTCATTCTTGATGTAAGCAATACATGCTGTAAAGGTGGGAGTGACGGACCCTTTGGGAACTGTAGGATCATCTTGGTATCCAACCTTTGCTTCCCCCTCACCGTCCGGGTTACCCACATACTGTCCCAGCACGACGTTGTCTAATATGATTGGTGGCATGGAACGTAACACTTTCACCTTAAAGAAGTAACAGGATGAAGAGGATTCATTGAATCTACCAATAGTAGCTTCTCACAAAACGTGAAGCAAAGGCGATAAAGTGATCCTGTATATACAAGACAAAACATCGTACACAAACTACCAGTGACAATACCTTTTCATTACGAAGATCTTCAGCACGCTTGGAACATGGTTTTTCCATTGCAATCAAACATAATGTCTGGATCATATGGTTCTGAAGAATGTCCCTAGAATTCCAACAAGATCACGTTAAATGCGATAGTAAAAACAGATATTACATGAAAACTGGATGTGATGGTGAGCGCTTTTCAACTTACCTGAGTACCCCAAACTCATCATAGTATCCACCACGACCACCTGTGCCAATATTTTCCTTAAACTGAATAGTGACATTTTCAATGTGATTGCGATTCCAAATTGGACTGAAGATCATGTTGCCAAATCTAAAATTAAAAACGATTTTAATGGAATCCTACATCGTTGTTCTGAAATTGGGTGTGATTAGAACTCACTTCCATTGGAGAACAGGAGTTAAGAATTGCCCAATTTTTACTAGAGACAAACTTGACGAATGCAGGGAATTAAAACATTGTCTGACAATTCGTCTGTGCATAAACGCAGCAAATAAACGGATAATTCATCAAAACAAACTAACTGCGTACTCCGTCTACTCAGAGGAACTCTCGTGCGTAGTTTGTATTGAGTGATGATCTGTCTATGTGCAAGAAAATGGCATAAGACAAACTATCAGGCAAATATCAGGCAAGATTTGTTTCTAGAACCATTGCCATGAGAATAGATCGCATCATTCTAGCTATTTTATCTGGATATAGTTCGTCTTAGTCTTGTGTTTATTCCAAGACGGATCGAGAGATGGATGATCCGTCAGATGGATGATATTACTTCAAGATAACTCACCTAAGCACCATGAGATTCTGCACCATTTCCTTGCCAAGATAATGATCAATTCTGTAAATCTGTTCTTCAACAAACACATTAGCAATGTGATTGGACAAGTCTGCTGAACTATCAAAATCCTTTCCAAATGGCTTTTCAACAACAACACGATTCCACCCTCTTGAAAATGATACATGCACAGGATTTGGAAAAAATTCAAACTTGCTTATAAGTGGGTTTTACTAATGAATAGAATTGAGAGATTTAGTTTAATTTGCTTGCTGCTATGTGTCACCATGTTTGAAGTTGAACACCGTCTGCTGCCTCATCACGCTTACTGATACCCTGATTAGTTGTACCATGAAAATACACAATTTGCCAATCTACTTAATTAATTCAGTTAATGTTAAATCAAATATGACATGTCTTACGTTTTAGACATACAACAGTTCTTGATGTTACTTGTTGCATCTTTAAAAACCGAGGGTGGTAGAGCGAGATAAAATACTCGGTTCACAGTTTTACTTTTATTCAATTTGTCCAACTCTTTGCCGAGGTTCTCAAAATCCTTTTTCTTGTCATAAGATCCTTTGACATAGAAACACTGCTTGAAAAATTGCTCTAAATCTTTCTTATGTTCATCTTTCACCTGAAATAAACACATCAATTTGTTGATTAATCATCAATGAATCGATCAATCACTTATTTACCTAATCAATCAATGAATCACTAAATTACCTAATTAATCAATCAATCACTAAATTACCTAATTAATCAAACAATCAGTCACTAAATTACCTAATTAATCAATCAACCACTAAATCACCTAATTAATCAATCAATCACTGAGCTACCTAATTAACCAATCAATCACTAAATTATCTAATCAATTAATTAATCACTAAATTACTTAATTAATTAATCAATCACTAAATTACCTAATTAATCAAACAATCAGTCACTAAATTACCTAATTAATCAATCAACCACTAAATCACCTAATTAATCAATAAATCACTGAGCTACCTAATTAACCAATCAATCACTAAATTATCTAATCAATTAATTAATCACTAAATTACTTAATTAATTAATCAATCACTAAATTACTTAATTAATAAATTAATCACTAAATTACCTAATTAATCAGTCAGTCACTAAATTACCTAATTAATCAATCAAACAAGCAGTCACTAAATTACCTAATTAATCACTAAATTAATCACTAAATTACCTAATTAACGATCAATTAATCACTAATTACCTAATTAACCAATCAATTGTTAAATTACCTAATCAATCAATTAATCACTAAATTACCTAATCAATCACTAAATTACCTAATCAATCAATCATTCAACTAATCAACCATCCACTTGCTGCACTCAGTCATTTAGTCAAGCAATTAGTCAATCAGCAACTCAATCACTAAACTGACCCATCAATCAATCGTTCAATCATTAAATTATCTACTCAATCAATCAATCATTCTATCAATCAAACATTGAACTAATAAATAAATTCAAAATTTATCAATCAATCAATAGATATAATCAATCAATTATTTAGTCAGTCAAACAATCATTAAACTACAGTCAATTATATATCAATCAATTCATATAAACAGTGCAATCTATTATTATAATACATCAATAACATATTATACAACTCAACTGATTAAATATAACCTCATTAATTAATCACATATGATTTCCAAACTAATTAATTTGTTGCAAATAAAGTTACATAACTTTCATGCATAGGTTAAAACACATACACAAAACACTACAAAACAGCCCAAAATACACCTCTCAACGTCTCTTTTGCAATAGCACTATCAATCTACTAGACATTTCTTAATTTCTATACAATATACCTTGAAATAGGGCTCTACTCTCGATCGTAAAGCAGCAACTGTCAAATCTGAGCGTGCATATCCAATGAATTGTGTTCCGCCTGGGAGCAATTTGTCCTTGAAAAGTTCCCTAAAATAAATAGAATACTTTACAAAAACACGACCAAAGCAAGCTGTTCAATGTAGACAAAGTGAAGGCCATTCAATTCATCAAAAACTAAATTCTACTAACCATAAACTTGGGTATATTTTCTTCTTAGCCAAATCGCCCTAAGGACAAAAAAAATGCAAGCGAATTATACCTCAAAATATATTTTAGCAACCATTTCTGCATATAAAGCAAAGCTTACCGAAGCTCCAAAAACTATAACGGAGGTCATTCTTGGATTAAAAAGCCTTCAAAAACAGCAAAGACGACAGAGGAAGTCGAAGCAGTTTCCAAAAATATATATTTAAAGAGCAAATGCAATATTACCAATATAGGTATGTTAGACCCTCGGGTGTTTGCTCCATAGGTTCATATATCCGATGGTATATTTTCCCCACTGTAAACATGGCGGCTCGAATGCATAAAAAATGGTTTTATGAACGAGCTTTGGGCTTTATCAAAAACCGAAATTACCCTTCAAGTTGTGGAGTTATATTTTATAAGAACTGTAAAAGCTCAGAAACGTTTGGGTCAGGTAAAATTCCGTATGGATCGCATGGAACCCTTTGGCAATTTATGCCCTCTCACCTCTGTATAGCTTTTGACAGTTAAATATTAACTATATTAACTATAAAGTAGTAGTCCTGGAAATCCTAATCCTAGATTGGTAGCTTATATATTTACAGCATGTATGGGGTATTCTTCCGTCCTCTCCCCCTCCCCCAAGGGCCCCACTTTGACTAACTCTCACCAATACATGTCAATACACTGACATCAATACACTTAGGGTTAGGATTAGATCAACCGCATGCCACAACGAACATCCTATATGATGTCAGACTATATGATATTGATGACCATAACTTGCATACGACAGCTACAACCAAATCAAAACCAGTCTTTTACCCATTAAGCTGCAATGTGCCCTAATGTACCCTTAGTTATTTTACTCTGTCTAATGCCAGACGATTTTACTCATCAAGGGGAAAGTGTTAATGTCATTAATGGTTAATGTCATAATTTTGTCACAGGACTATGCAAACCATCCAGTTCACTTACATCAGCTGCAGTGGCTACAGATACACCAACAGCTCTAAACTATGACATACCTCAAATAACAGTTGCAGTGTGTCTTCAAAGACTACCGATAATATCGCACGAAAAAACAGATCTAGAAAAACTGTATGAAGAACTGCAAGAACAACTGGAATTTGAACACAGTTCACTGTCAGATTATGAAGTTAATAAAATTAAAATGAAAAATTTGAGGGAGAAATTAAAAAATGATGAAGATAACGAATCTTTAAAAAAAGAAGTTGCGACGTTAGATTCAGAATATCAGGTACTAGGACCTAGGTGAAGGAGGATAGAACAATGATTATGATGAGCAGATTACGTTAGCACACTGCCTTTACCACCAAGTTAAGCCATCTACCATACTGAAGATTGAGGGGAGGGTATCAGACATGGAAACTACCTCACTCACTTGATGTACTTGAAAGCTCATGTGTTGTAAATCCTCTCAAATAGACCCCTTTTACAACAAACACATGTATTAACTAAATAGATTTAGTAATTGGCCTGGAAATTCAAATAAGTTTATACAATATAATGTTTACTGCATTTCATAATAAGCCCCCTGTCAAATGTGCCTGAGATAAATATGGAGGGGGGCTTAATAGATGATTTACAGTTAGTTCTCTCCTGTGCTTCTCTGGTATTCTGGCCCCCCCTTTGCCAAAAACAAACCCTTCCACCCTGTGCTGTGGTCCATGATCAGACATGGGTCATATGGTGGGTGGCAGCTATGGTGAGGTTGATGATCAGCACCCTCTACCTTTATCATTCTTCTGTCTACTATTCTTCTGTCTATCATTCTTTGACTAAGCAATGATATAAAATTTAACAATAAAATACACGTACATAATCTGTTCAGGAACTACAAGAGATAGAGCAACAACATATTAAAGATGCCATCTTGCAAGATCGGAAAACGGACGAAGACGAAACAGGCAACAAACATTCCCCAAATAGAAAATTGGAAGTACCATTGTTTCTTTTGACTCAAAATAAAGAGAAAGAAGAGACAGCTAAATGGCAGTTGCCACAAGGTTCAGTTGAACCTGGGGAAACATTGAGACAGGTGAAAAATCAATGTTCAATTTCTGAATTTGATGTATTTTTTGTTCGTGAAAATTGTCATATTTTATGTATGCTTTAGGAGAAACGAAAGTTTTCCTGATGTCTTTTCAATGTCAGGTAGTTCAGACACAAACTGCAGCAGCTTATTGTAGAATACTACCTACACGGTAGTATTTACACGTTTTTACCAATGAAGACGTAACTATCTTTACTATCTTTTGTTTTAGGCCGCAGAAAGGATAGTAAACGATCATGTTCATAGTGAATTGAGTGTACAGTTTATGAGTAACGCTCCCTCAGGAGTGTACAGACGAGCTGAGAGAGATGGGTTACCGACAAACACTCCAAAGGTTTGCAACCATTGGCTGTATACTGTATCTAGTTAATACAGAGACCAGTAATTTGATATATAAAACTATTTGCCAAAAGAACTATGACTTTGACCCAAGGTGTAGCACTCTGTATCTTGAAACATTGAGTCTTCAATATCGCTCACATGATCTTGATCAAAAGAAAGACGTGTTTTTTTATGTACTTTATTTATTTACAGGTGTTTTTCTATCAAGCCAACCTGCAGGGAGCAATACACAAATACCCAGACAATATCTGGACTCACTCAATCTGGGCTTCGAAAGACGAACTTGAAAAAGATTTACCTAAAAACTATTTTCAGTCTGTTATGAAATTTCTGTTATAGCACCATAGAATAGGAAATGACTAGAAGGGCCACTTGAGGCGGAACCTTTGAAGTTTTTGACGCTGCGCATGTCGCATTACGCATGTTCATTACCATTATTCTAGCCAGTCAATTGCATTTTCTGACCAATAAACACGCTGAAATGGCTGGTCCGCCATTATTCTGGCCAGATAACTGCATAAAAATAGGGTGTCACGTTGCACTGCTGAGTGGCCTTTCTGGTCATTCCTATTCTGTGATAGTTTAAGTTTAGTTTGGAATAGTATGGCATACTTCAAGTTTGCGTGAAATTCTGATGAGTTCATTACAAAATATTTACAACTTTACATTTTAAGTATGTTCATTATTTCTCACACAAATTTTTGTTTATGTCCCAGTAAATTATCTCTTTCTTGTCTGTTCTATATATACAGCTCTAGGGTAGTGTCAGACCCGATGGCTAGAGTATCAATTAGGTGATGCCCTAGCACACCTATGGGTATCTTGGGTTACGTATGGATCAGTACAAGGATACCCTGCTAGGATAACCCCAAGGATACATATATGACATCAGATGTTCAATGCGTTGCTTTCAGTTTCTTAATTTCTTCTTTTAATCGTTCATTTTCTGCAACCAAGGCATCGTTTAATGAATATTGTTGAAGCAGACCTTTCATTTCATTCTGAATGAGAAAACATAGAAGTTAAGCCCCGCACAACCGAGGATGAGAGTTCAATGGACGAGAGTCAATGAGAGTTGCAAATCTCGCTCGCGTTTGACCGCCAACTCTCATCGACTCACATCAACTTTGAGCTGGTTCAAATTTCGATAAGAGTTGATGAGAGTTTTTCCTCGTTTGACCGGTACGTGTGGTAATATCCAGTTAACTCTCATGCAACTCTTGTTCTCGTTTGACCAGGGCATGCAACTCTTGTTCTCGTTTGACCAGGGCATGAGAGTTGATGAGAGATCTTGCTACGCGTGGTAATATCCAGTCAACTCTCATGCAACTCTTGTTCTCGTTTGACCGGGGCATGAGAGTTGAAGAAACTTTCATGCAAATTCACGCTTGCCAACTCTCATCCTCGTTTTACTTTTTCTATACATGTTTATATCACATTTCTTATGTTTTTTTTAAAAGATTAAAACATTTTAGTAAAATTACATAGGTGAATATTGAAAATTCTCAACGCTGATTGGTTGCGCTACCTCGGATTAATACGCGATAATCACCTAAAGCGTTTTTAAGCCGCTTTTATCGTAAATATTTAATTAAAGTATTTTTGATATGTGCATTTTTTATTTCTTTCCAAATAATCACCTATGTAATTTTACTAAAACAATTATTCACCTCAGGCTCGGTGAATAAAAACCTCGACTTCGTCTCGGTTTTTATTCACCGATATTCACCTCGCCTTCGCCTTCGGAAAATAATTGTTAAATAATTATCGAAGTTAGAAGACATGCCTACCTGCTGGATCTGAAATTGCCGTAACATTTCAACTTGAAGGTTCACTATATCTTGATGAAAGTTAATCCTAAATAAGAAACAAAACATTTCATATATGGCCTATCACTAAGCTAACCTTATTTATACCAGATAACTCTATCAGTTCTAAACTGTTCTCCCTAGAGGTCCAGTAAGGTCCATCTTTTATTGATTCAGTGTTACTACAGGAGGAAACCGGAGTACCCGGAAAAACATGCGGTGTTTGGTAAAGTCACACTAGAAGCATTCTTCTCAGAGGTGAAATTGCAATCAGACAACTGCATATTGCAGGAATCGAACCCAGGTCGCAGAAATGAAAGCCACATGCAATAACAACTGTGGCAACAATATACCACAGTCGGTCAACGGCAAACAAGCTTCCTATAACTGGTACAAAGTATGATATATATGTATATAAGATACAGTGGTTATAAACAATACAAAATACAATCTTATACAGTACAATTTAATACAATAAAGTTATAAAACATTACCTAAATTCATCCAATGCATCGTCGATAAGATTTTTCACAAATTGTATTTGATAATCATGAAATCCTGACGCCACTTCTCCGTTACTCATCGCTGGTTGAATAAAACCATTCAGAACTAGAGAAAACACGATACAAATGGTTACTTTTAATGCAGATGATAAACTGTCTTCTTTTTGGTGGTATACTTTACCAGAAGAGAAAGATGACAAAAACGTCGACATTGTGAGCGAACGTCTGGAAGTTAGAATTATTGAATACTACCTACACTGGACGAGTCTGGACCCCTACGTTTGAGATGTTATCAATGCAAGTTAACCCGCTAGTTAAAGGAACAACATTGTGGACAAAAATCTTCATATAACATAGGATAACAAAGAACCTTTGTTTAAAACCGGAAAACGAAGTGGACTCAGTAAGAAAAATAGATTATGTTGTTCTACAGAAGTTAACTTTATCTTCACCAAAATAAACTATATGATTATAAAAGGTCTTAGCTTTTCTCATAACTGATATGTCTTTATACTAGACTATTCAATACTTTATACACATGAACTGAACCCTCCACGTTTGAGATGTTATCAAAGCAAATTGACATGCTAATTAAAGGAACCGAACAACAATATTCATAGACCACTTTCATAATTCAGATGAGTTTAAATATTCTTTTATGTGCATTTTGATAAGCCTTATTGACCTCGTTAAAATTAATAAATTCTTTTCAATTTCATGCACAGAAACGAGGCTGGTAAGGCTTATTAATATGCACATAAAAGAATATTTAAACTCGTCTGAATTATGAAAGTGGTCTATACGATATTCACACGAAACATATAAGAATACAAAGAGGCTTATTTATTATGGTAAACCGGAAAACTGAGAGGCATTCTTTGTTTGACTCAGTGGGAGAAATAAATTCTGTTGTTTCAAAAAAGTAAAACTTATGAAGTTATGATCATATATGGTAGAAGGTTCTACCCATTATCAATTGGTCTTGATATTATCATATACATTACACATTCAACACTTTATTACGAACGTGACAAAATTAGTCAAATAGCTGGTACTGTAACTACGCCCTTAAATTTGTTGACTATGCACTTCCCTATATATTGCATGCGAGCGGAATATACAGTTAATATCATAATGGATCGTCTATTTTTTCCTAAACTAACTGTTTAGGGAGTTAACATTTTGAGATTAATGTTGGTAGTTAATAAATTGGTCAAAATGTGGAAAAAACAGTATATCTTAACCATATTCTACTGTTTTGTATATTAATTGATTTAAAGGGATACATTCTCGGTAAAATTGTTCTAGATTTTGGGCATCTCGCTCCGCATACAGTAAATTTTAACATACTAACTAGTAAATTATTTTGATAAAGTAGTTTTAATCTTGGGGCAAGCTATTTAAAGGACTCTCAGAGAACTAAAAAATGGTAAACCAGTTAAACAAGTATGTTGTATTGTTCACGAAATGTCGACGAGCGCTTAATAGCATAACGACAGAGCAAATACTAGTGTATACGTTGGCTTTTACATTAAAATTTTGAATGTCGCAATGTTATATACTATATATTGTAGGAAGAAATGCTCTCGAGAGAATGATCCCAAACCGCGTAGGCAGAAAATTCTGCTTACCATGGCTGGGTTTCGAACACGCGACCTTCGAAATGCTAGCTCTACGCTCTACGAACTGAGCTACTTGGTGAAGTTCGATAGTGGCCTGAGATTCATGAGTTATTCTTATTCACTCAAGAACATCTCTTCCTCCTCACATTACCAAGTGACAATACCACAACATTATATTGTATATCTACTTTTAGAAATCATACCTTCAAAAGTATCGTCAAAAACCATACCTTCTCGAGAACCTGTTAACTTAGTCGAACCCATCTCATCAACTTTAACTGAAATGTTATCAGTAGATTGACTGTTACTATGTGAAGTGCTTGCTTCACCTTGTGCGTGACTGGTAGCGGGCGACGATTTTATCTGACTAACCAGCGAGTGTTTCTCTGAACTGATTTTCCGTGTTAAAGTACTCTTGTGTTTATCTCTGCTTGAAGTATCTGCCGTGTGGGTGGCGATGGAATCTCTTTTAGAGACTTGTGACGTAGTCATGGGAAAACCCCCGGGTTGCCTAGTGACGCGGGGTGTGTCTCCATACGTAGAGGATGTGGGGTGTCCGTTTAAGGTAGCGGTGGGGTCTGATTTCGAAGTAGGTGGGTGATAGGATAGAGTCGAGCTGTTGATGGGCGAAAATACACCCGAAGCTATGGAAATATAGGAATAGAAAGCTTTGGTAATAATATTAATAAACTCTATATAGGTAGTATTCAGATATTGCAATCAAGCAGGAATATTACGTCATGCTAAATAATCCGTTATTTTGGGTGGTAAAAATGATCGCGAGCATCCAGAAAGCAGCGATAATGCCTGATTGAATTGATCAGAAAGTGGCCTTCTCTAAATGTTAACACAAAGGCCGCAGCCTTGCTTTGACGGCGAATTTGACGCACAGTTTGTTCCTAATTAGTAACATCACATTATATGTTGTGACGTGATTTGCAAGGGCTGAAATGCTGAATACCCTACTGCTGTTCAAACTTCTGCATCCAATTGCCTCAACAACGACCAGTATACAACTAATTCGACTGTCCTCTAAAGGTCAAAACTAGCAACTCCCGCAAACCTCGACCGCCAAGCGCGAAATGCGCCATGGAATCTCATTCCCTATGTCTCCATTTGATCATGGTATTTTGCACAACATACAGTATAACTGCCATATATTCATACTTAATTGCATATACAAGACAGTGCATTGTGCTTTTCGTGTTAAAGATTTTGTGGTTTAAGAGGAATTTCTCATACCTGTTACATGATCCGTTCTTTTCGTGTTGATTGGTTCATAATCATCATTATTTGGTTCTAACTCTTTTGTAACACTTACACTTGAACCTGTAAGTTAATAAGAATAAGACAAATAAACAAATTTGGCTAACTAACGCTTGTTTATACCTAAACTCACATGGCTAGTTTAGTCAATTGTTCTAGTTTGCAAAAACATAGAATAAAATAGAATAGAAAAGAACAAAGGTAACTAAGCATTAGAATAATGTACATGAGTGAATAGCTCTTATACATTATCCAAAGTTGTGAATTGTGTAGCAACGATGTAAGCAGGTTAGCCAAATTTGTCTATTTCACTGTATTGTCAATTTAATGTATGGCTGAGATGATTAATCGTGCCATTGTGTAATGGTCGCAGTAAGCATATTAAATCACGGATTTTAAAACTAAGATTGTGAAACTCATTAATAATTCATGAAGAAAACACAAAAGAAATCATTAGCGTGAAGGAGTTTGTATATCTGATACAGAATCATGCTGATTTACATAAACTTTAAGTTCAATTTTCTCACCAAATATCATTCATTTATTTTAAATTGTTGAAGAATACGAATGTTCTCATCAAGACGTTTCACAAGTTGTTTACAACACTCGCATCAGTGTTGTATCGGATATACAAAATCTCGTCTTCGACTCGAGTTTGTATATCCGATACAACACGGCTGCTCGTGTTGTAAACATTACTTCAATACATTCATCATATTTGTCTAATAACTAACCTTCTCTGAGTGGTGAAAACATATCACTTCCTTCCCGGTGTTGTACTCCATTTTGAACTGCCTCTGTGGCGATGGCTTTCGGCATACCTGGAATACCTGGAGGTAATGGAGGGGGACCATCCCTCTTAGCAGCAGCATCCGTGGCAGAACGACTGGTGAACTTCGCTGCTAAAGTAGCCGATGATGATGAACTGCTGCCCTGAAGAATAACACTCATATTTCAATATACTACAGCAAAAAACACTGTATTACAATGCTTAAAGTTACTAGGCAACTTACATACCACTAAAATACTTTGACATAAAAAAATTAATCTAAGACAGCAGTGGACAAATGCTTTTCTTTCTTATACATTCGACATAAGGAAGATAAAACATCCAAAAATTGGAAATAAGGCAAACCTTTGGAGGCAGTTGAAAAGAAATATACTGAACAGCCGTCTTGTGAGCTGCAGTTGAATTAAGTGGAGTGATTCCTGTTCGAAGATCATACACGAAGATTTGACCTAAATTGACATGAACATTTTAGTTAATATCTTGAACAATCATTTTTCTTTTGTAAATTAAGTTCAAGGTTTCACAGATGCAATTTTCGCTCCCGTAGTATTGTTGGGTGGGAGGCAGGGTAAAAATGCCTAGATTGCAAGGTTTCACAGAGTGCTCACCACATGTTGTGCCAACAGCAAAAGCTGCTCCATCTTGCATGAATGACACCGAAGTAAGAGGAGACTCAACTTGCATTTCTTTGATCACCCTGAATAAATATAAAATAACTTTATGGGCTGCAAAGTAATCAAAATTTGTCAGTATGTCACTTTTATTAAGATCTCCCCTTCCGCCATCAATTTACCATCACCTACACCTTTTAAATTTCATCACCTTTCTAATCCTTCCTTTTCGTCTATTCTTCCCCATTTTCTTCATTTCATTCTGTCTTCCCTCCCTCCTGCCCTCACTCCCTCCTGCCCTCCCTCCCTCCTGCCCTCACTACCTCCTGCCCTCCATACCTCCCACCCACCCTCACTCCCTCCCTTCCTTCCTTTCCAAAACATCACATCAACTCACTTTTTCCCAAGGATATCATAAAACACAATCTTCTTGTCCAAACCAACAGAGGTCAGCAACATATCATTCATGGGAGAGAAACTAAGATCTCTGGCAGGTGCAGTATGTTCATCAGGAAATGAGACAACCAGCTTCTTTGTGTTTGTATCCCAGATATTTAGAGCACCATCATCACTCACAGAGCCCAGCAGAGCTTTCTTGAACCGCGAGTACTGGATTGCACGGATTCCCTTGAAAGTAAACAGAAATATTCAAGTTGTGAGATGTGAATGGAAAACAGCTTTATATACCTCACTATTGTAGATTTGTTCACTAATGAATTAACTTGCTCTACCTGAGTTTGAGGTAAACGTAAAGGTGTTGAGGTTAACGTAGTTGAAACACTGTGAACCAAAATATCACCCTTGATAGTTCCTGATGCGATATTTGTATCATTCCAGTTGAATGTCACACAGTTTATTGTATCTGAATGATTCTAAAGATGAATAAAAATATTAAAAAATGACAAGAGCATTATTTTTTCATTCCTTTTAAACCTATTGATGCCAGGGCTCAAAATAACAGCCGGTCAATGGACATTGTCTGGTCAGAATTGAGTATTGACCAGACAAAACCCTTGAATGCCGGTCTTTTTGTCCAGTCAAATAACAATTTGTGCGCTTTAAAAGAAAATTCAATTTCATCAATGAGTGGTTGTTTTTTTTTGGCAACAGATTTGAGTGTGTATGTAACTTGTCTAATAATTAAGCATCATGTATTGTAACACAGGATCTGAACATCATTATTAAAAGGGTTAGTTTAGGCAAAATATTTGTCTGTCCAAAAATGGGTCATGTCTGAGCAAAAGCACATTTGACCGGACAATGTGACCGCCGCATGTCCGTACAAATTGTCTGTGATGTTCAAGTAAAATTGTCTAGCATATGATAGAGTAAAATAACAAAGTAGGGTGCATTAGGGAGCATTGCAGCTTAATGGGTTAAAATCTTGACAATAGGACAGATCCATCTTAATCTGGCAAAAAGATTCAGCATTTCCAGAGAAGGGATGCTAGCCAATGCCTAGCCATTCTGAATATGCAAAAAGCTTATAATAGTTAACTCTTTAGAATTGACAGTGCTGTTTGACAATGGTTTTACAACAGCATTCATTCATTCATTCAATCATATTTCTTTGATTCTTGATTACCCCATAACATCACTCGGATGAATATACTTGATAGTTTACAAGATATTTTCTTGCCTTAATTTTCTTCTTGATTGATTTGGTTTTAAGATCCCAGAAATTCAAGATATTGTTCTTTCCAGCAGTTAGTAAATGCCTTGACGAGGAACTGAATGCAAGGCATGTGTCATCTTCCTGTAATTGAGCATGAAAATGAATACCAATTGAATAAACAAAAATTAAAGTTTTTCTAGCAATAATTAAATGAATTACTTACACAACCCTGTAGCTCAATCGATGTTGGCATTGGTTTATTAAATGCAGTCACTACAACAGGATCTCCCAATGCTGTACTAGCCAGTAAGTTATCTGTGGGCTTGTTAAGATATTTTTATAACAAAACATGACATGCCATTCCATAATCTAAATGGACCCTGCAAAGTTTACAAGAATTAACTGAGAGATTTGATTAAGCAAATTTACATTAAATTTGAATCTATAAAGTTTGCAACATAACTTCACAGACTTAACCCTCATGAAGTACCTTCCACTCTTACTATGGACGTAGAATATTTATCAATTTTCCAGGTCCCAAGATTGTTTAGCCTTCACGGTTGTGCTGTATTTCCCACAGAACTCAGTGTCTAGTCAGTCTAGACATTTTATCTTACAATTTTTTGGCAGAATATTAACACATTTCAAGTTCATTTATGTTTACATAGTCTAGAATTTTTAAATTCTTTAATAATATGCCTTAAATTAAACTTCAATTTATTAGCCTTTTTACTACATAAACAATATACATCGCAAATTTAAGTAAAAATATTGTAGACAAAACACCTGCAGACGCTTTAAGAACCATATATATATTGTACAAAAACATAATATATTACCTTTATTACTTTATATTGTGCACACTGAATTACAAAAGATAGGAAAAATTACAACACAAATTTTAAATTAAATGTTTCAAGACATAAACACGACTAAATTAGGCATATTTACAGCTACAAAATAGCTAATAATACTTAAGCTAATATACAAGTAATTGTGATAACTTCTCAATCTGTCATATGCATAATAACAAGGATACTATTGGGGCTCCAAGCTAGCGAACTAACTGCATTTGAATGAGGTTGGAGCGTATGAAGTGATCTTAGCCCTGGCCATTCCCATATCTTTATATCGTCGCCTCCAGAAACAAGTTTCGAACTATCTGCCATACCGATTGCTCAGGTACACTTCTATTTCACGTTCATTACATTTTGTTAACAAAATCGTTCATAAATTATTCACTATAAACAAGTGAATTGAACAACAACAAGCCGCCATTTTATTCAAGTATGTTTACACGCTGGCATATTATAACGCTGGCTCACAGTATGAAAAAAATAAAAAAATATTGGTTCTTATTTTATTCAATTAATTTTGAACACTAAAACGATGAAAACATGAATAATATCACAAGTTTACGATTTACCCAGTGATAGTGAAAAATAATGAAATATATTAATGCATTATTTGGGAGCGGTCATTAATTATTGGGGAGGAGGCCGGTAAAATTTCATAAAGGAACCCCTTAGCTCAAAAAACGTGACCCCTCCCAAAACCTTAGCCCAAAAAAGTATGACCCTAGATCGGCTAGATGCAGTCAAACCTTTTATCTGTTGTTCAACCTAGGGGGTTCGGGGGCATGCTTCCCCAAGAACATTTTTGAATTTTGAGTCTCTGAAACGGTATTTCCTAATTTCCTGCGTTTTGAGGGTACTTTGTGGTAAAATAGAATTGTCACGCTCGTTACAATACAGACATTCTTCCCAGACGAAATGGAAATTTTTCCCTGATAGGGACAGACAGTCGAAAAATCCACGCTGAGAAACCATTCAGTACTAATCAGAGAGCAGTAAATAGAGGCGGTGTGTCTATATTAGGGAACTTTAGATTTGACTACGGCTACGAGAACGACTATCATCTTCTCTTTGGCACAGCACATATTTATAACAACAGTTGAGCCAAAGCGAGTACAACTTTGAGTTTGTATTAGCAGATATTTAACGGAAAAATCTCGTAGTCGTAGTCGTTCTCGTAGCCGTCGTCAAATCTAAAGTTCCCTACTATAACTAAAGTCAGGGGCGGATTAGCCCACTGGGCTACCGGGCGATGCCCCGGTGGGCCCCCGCTTTTCTACAATTGAGGGCCCTTGATTTTATACTGTACAAAGACAGACAAAATCTTAAGACAGCCATCACGCCTTTGTAACAAAAAATACAACATCGTAGTTAACTACGATATTTCTTTTGTTATATAGTTATTCTTCACTGCCATGCAAAATGAACACTAAAATGACCTGGTGTATGCATGTCAGATCTTCCCTAGAACGCAGGAATGCCATTTCCGAGACTGCTGATTTCAAAATTTTCCGCGGGAGCATCTCCGGACCCCCCTACAGTCTCTCTAGCTCCCTAACCAATGCCATCGTACGCCGCCACTGCTACATTGTAAATGTCTGAACAAAATATTAAAGTTTTAATGAATAGATATAGGAGATGCAATACTACCGGGTTTATATCACAGTCAATCTTTTTTAAATTCATTGTAATCGCGTTTCTGTGGACTTGTTTCAATGACGTCACAAAGGGGGCCCTTATGCGTTAAAGCCCGATCCCACTGATGGTGCTAATCCGCCCCTGACTAAAGTGCACACATGGGTAAACTTGCTTCCCAAATTTCACATATTACTGTACAAACTTTGTAAATAATACAATGAAATGGCCTTCTTTCGTCAAGCAAAATCTGAAACTCTTGCTTTCCCCTTCCATGTCCTGCAAATTCTCCCAGAACTTCTGGGCCCGTCTGCAACAGGTTAGAAATATTCTCTTCCTCAATATCTACGCCTTCGCTTTCAGCATGCTGTTCGTTCGTATGAGATGTGCATTTCCCTGCATTTTACAATGATTGTATAATTTGTGCAAGTAGATGAAATATGTCACAACGCTATTTGCAGGCAAAGCCACATTTTAAAAACTACATCCTCAAAATAGGCGCCCAAAAATCGCGACCCTCCCTGAACACAAGGGCCCAAAAATATTTGACCCTCCCCAAATTGGGGTCCAAAAAATCTTAGCCGTCCCCCTAAATTTACCGGCTCCTCCCCCCTTAATAGTTAATGACCGCTCCCTAAAGGTACGTTTACACGCTGCGATTTGTCGGCCCGATTTTAGGTTTCTCTGAATGTTAATGAGGAATATTTTCAGTTGGTGATGTTGTCAGAGGACGTTTGCAACGTATTTTTCAAATATCATTAACGTGCATCTGAAATCGGCCCGACAAATCACAGCGTGTAAACGTACCTTAATAGTGCAATTACTTATAGTTCAAAATTCAAAAATGACCATTCAAAGCTTGGTGGATCAAACTGGACAACCAGAAGCGAATCAAACAAGCTCGCAATCTGATTGGCTAAAGGAAGGTGGATCGGGCGGACTGCATCGTAAACAGATAGCTACAAAATGGCAAAATAGCTGATATTTTTCTTGTATTTTTGGCTGAGAACTTGTAAACAGATTGAAAAAAAAATTTCTTACGGGTTTATTAGAAGACCGGTTATTTTCTTACGGGCTTTTCAGAAAATCGGCTATTTTCTTACGGGTTTTTAGAAGACCGGTAATATTCTTACGGGCTTTTAGAAGACCCGGTCAAGTCTAAACAAACTACTATATTGTAACGTGAATCTTTAGAAACGAAGAGTTTATCTTTAGAGCTACAATAAAATACGTAGATATAACAAAATTTAAAAAGTACCCCATCAGTCCATACCTCCCGACTTCTAGCCCGACACATAAACCGTCTCGTGCTAGTGCTAGAGCGTCGTATGTTACGTTTAGTCAAGGTTTCGGCTATCCCAACGCTATCGTCAGGGGTGGAGTAATTAGTGGCTTACCAACCAACCGGTGTCGAACGAACTAAGAGTGGATGTGAACATGGATATGACCTCGAATGTTGTTGCAGACGAAACTGGTGAATTAGGAAGTATTTTAATGGATGAAGTGATCGTTTTGGCGTATCTACAGACTACGGTGCTGTTTGATTCTCACGAATAAATATGCTAGGCGCAAAATAACTGAGAAGCTGTTCAAAACCAAGCCAGTCATATGGGAAGACTAGGCTATGTTTATCTGTTTGTTATAAATATTCAAGCAACATTGGATTGACATCGTATTATGTGCATAAGATGTAGTCTACACTAGAGTCAACACAAAGTCTCGTATACAATTGTTTGTCTACATTAAAATAGTAGTAGTAACTGTGGTTCTAGATTAAGGGGTCGTCGACAAATAGATTTCGTCCACCGATCGTGGACTTGGGAGGGGGGGAGGGGGTTCAAGCAATCGCAGAACAAGTCCATGATCGCGGGACAAATTCTATTTGTCGACGTTCCTCAATGCTTTTATTTGATCTACACATCAAAGATTATTGACAGTACAACAAACTATATATTTATTTGGTTATTCATAATCAAATCTGCAACCAATTATTTCTGAATAAGTTATAGCAATCTAGGATATGTTTTGATCTTCGCATGTTTACTTAGCGGCCAGTGCCACATGTTAAAAATATTTCTGCTATATATGTTTATAAACACCGATTCATTCAAAAGGGGCCCTACTCCGAAGTCTGAACTGAGTTTATAATATCAAATGTACCATAATACCCTACATAAAATAAGTTCAAACCTCTATATTTATTGAAAAAGTGGCATAATCTTATAAATTCACAATTCGAACGACCAGAAAATATTGCAAATATATTGACCAAAATCTAACTATTTTTCTATTTGAAGACGACTCGTTTCCAGACTCTTGCAATTTCACACGCCCATTGCGGCACCCCCGTGGAACATATCGATCATTATACTGTATAAAGCAAATTAATTTTCTTTTGAAATTGCAGGAATATTTCTGTACATTTTCACACTTTTGAGGATATGTCACGATCATCAGTGGTCACGATCGGTTTGAACCAGCAATATAATTATGGTAAATAGTGAGGAAATAATCAGTGAAATAATCGTCTTTCATCTGGAAATTTTGAGCACAGATGCCTACTCTTGAAATTCAGCCTGCTATTACAATAATTATTGAAACACTGACGACCTAACTACAACGGCAGTGATAATTTAAAAATGTAAAACATTTCATTAAATTTCAATATCTATTTCCGTATTGAACTTTAATTATATAATCCGCCGTTTTTCTTTCTTTCATTCCATTTCCTAGTTCAGGGCATTTTTAACTAATGTACTGGAGGGGCCAAAGCCCCCCCCCAGCCCCCATGTTGTCCCCCCCCAGTAAGTTATTTTGGCCCCCCAGTAAGTTATTTTGCCTCCCCCCCCCAGTGAAAGTCCCTTTTGTCCAAAATATAAGCAAAAAAGGGGGGGAAACTGAGTTTAGAGGAAAGTTATGGTATTCTCACAACAAAACCTGGCTCCGTTTAGATGGGATATATCAAAAATTGTCTCTGAAAATACAGGAAATCAAGCCACAGAGACTCAAGAATACAAAAGTTACGTCCCCTTTCGATTATGCCCTCCCAATCCGTGGGTCTTAGGGTCATTCATTTTTTTACAGTTTTGAAAAATGAAAATTGCTTAAAATTGAACAAAAATCATTTTTCATTTCTAGAAAAATGAATTTAAAAATTTCATTTTTAAAATTCAAATTATCGGAAAATGAAAACGTTTCACTCAAATTCTTAAGTTTCAAATTCTGGGGTCATTCATTTTTCGCAATTTCGAAAAATGAGAAATGAAAATAACGATTGCTTATTTTCTATTTTTGCGTGCAACCCAGTTTACTTTATATTCACATTCTTTCAAAATGGCGGCACTAGAAGATCTTGTGAGTGTTAAAGCTGTTCGTGAACTTTTCCGAAATCATACGCTAGAAGAAGTTGCTGATAATTTACAGATGATGTTTCCAAATCAGAGAGGGTTAAGTGTTAAAACATGGAATACGAAAGAGAAATTGTGTTACTGATGACGAACTTGATCCAATTGTCCAAGCATCTGTACAACAGGTAACAATTTCATATGCATAGAATAACATACTTCGATCACGATGCGTCTACTATTGAAATTCATAAGATGTAGTATGATATAATCCGTGGTAGGCCAACCTGCAACATCACCCGTAACATTATGAGACTACCACGGATTATATCATACTACATCTTATGAATTTCAATAGTAGACGCATCGTGATCGAAGTATGTTATTCTATGCATATAATTGTTACCTGTTGTACAGATGCTTGGACAATTGGATCAAGTTCGTCATCAGTAACACAATTTCTCTTTCGTATTCCATGTTTTAACACTTAACCCTCTCTGATTTGGAAACATCATCTGTAAATTATCAGCAACTTCTTCTAGCGTATGATTTCGGGAAAGTTCACGAACAGCTTTAACACTCACAAGATCTTCTAGTGCCGCCATTTTGAAAGAATGTGAATATAAAGTAAACTGGGTTGCACGCAAAAATAGAAAATAAGCAATCGTTATTTTCATTTCTCATTTTTCGAAATTGCGAAAAATGAATGACCCCAGAATTTGAAACTTAAGAATTTGAGTGAAACGTTTTCATTTTCCGATAATTTGAAATTTAAAAATTGAAATTTTTAAATTCATTTTTCATTTTTCTAGAAATGAAAAATGATTTTTGTTCAATTTTAAGCAATTTTCATTTTTCAAAACTGTAAAAAAATGAATGGCCCTAAGACCCACGGATTCTCCCCCCCCCCCCACTAACGATTTCTTAAAAAATGTCCTGTCCTAGTTATTATACCGTACGCAGTCTACGCAAATTCCTTCGGGTCCATTTGTTCATACTGAAATTCATAAGGATTAGCTGTGCTGGATTCGTCCGGTTCAGAGCGCAACTTTGAGTACTTTCCTAACATTTATTGTGGACCCTCTATAACTTTTCCAAAAGACGATAAAGTGTCCATAGAATTTATCTGATTTAATACTTTTATTTAGGAATCATTTAATTTTTTATATAATATTCCGTACTGAAAAACTCCTCTACTAATGATCAAAATAATTTTCAAAATACGGCGCGCTAAACGCTTCTTTTGTCATTAATTTTCGAATAGTACTCAAATCATACTGCCTTAATGCTTTGTGCGTGTCTTTATAACTTTCAAAAGGATCCTTATAACAAATTTTAGTGCCTAAAATATTGGCATTATCGACTACATTTCTTGCTAAAATATTAGTTTTATAGATATTATAATCTGCATCTTTGAAAAATGCCCATTTATGTGCGGGACTTTGCTCTTGAAAGTCTGACCAAATTTTATCCAAAAACACATGATGAAGCATGAACTCAGGGGATCTACTGCCATATTTATCCCCCATAGTCCCGCCTATCCTCCAGTGTATGACGTCATGAATGAAATTACGTATGTAGTCTTCGAACTGTGTGAAGTTCGCGGGATCATACCGCAAAGCACGATGGATAGTCATGATACCAGGAAGGACCCCTGGAAATAAGAATAGGTGTGTTTCAATTATGTGTTTCATATAGTGCTACACATGGTGGTCAACTTTAAATGTTGCTAATTAATGTTGTTACAAATGTCACTACATATATTTGCAACTAAAGACACTAAACACAGGGTCTATGAAAACAGTGAACAATTTTGTCACTCCAATAACTGTCAAAATAAATCTTTACTTACCATTAAATCTCCTCTTAAGGCATGTGCGTCCACCATTCGCCGTCACGACCCCCCATTGGTCACGTGCGAAGGGGCCGTTAGTCACACATCCTGTGATGTCATTGCCATTCCCGCCCAGGCCCCAGGGTTGCGCACTCCATATATCCAATGTTGATGTCCTCCAAGGTGAAAGATGTGATAAACTCCAATCCCAATATGGTAGTGTCACACTGGGGTCAACCTTAAAGTTAAAGGTTACAGTAAGAGGGTGCTAAATCATCCTTTATTGCCAAACCTTGATGAATAGACAGACAGATAGCTACCTCCTGCAAGAGTTTCTCAACATCGCGTAACATCAGGCGATGCCAAGGAAAGAATTGTTCTTTCGTGTGAATATGACTGGCTAACGTGGGATGATCAAGGATCACTGCTTCATAGCGGGATTTATAGGGTTCTGTGGTGGTGATTGTTTTATATGTTTGTATATAGCGCATGCGCTCTGGTATGGACATGAACGTGAATTCTTTTCTCACAGTGCATCTTGCGTTTCGCACTTGGTCTTTCTCTGAGAACGTTCCCTGCGGTAACAAGTCTGAAAATGAAAAGCTTGTTAAACTACTTCTAAGACAGAATATGATACTGTTTGTATAACAGTAGCTTATTTATGCCTCTCAGGTTCTCAACACTGGCTTATGCCTGGTTAGCTAATATGTGGTTAACACGTGCAAGCGTAGCACATCCATGTTACATTCTTGAATTTGCGCTACGCTGATTAAATTATCTTGTTATACAGAACTTTAAAATAATATGCAGTGGCGTAAGAACCGGGGGGAGGGCATAGGGGGCACGTGCCCTCCAAATCAGGGCGCTTATATAGTGGGCGGCGCATGCGAAAGAGGACTGGCGCGAGCGTGCTTTTATGGAAATTTGAAGAAAATAGACAATTTTGTATAGCTATATTTGTCGTTATTTTTTTCTGAAACCTTTTATTATTATTTTATTAAGAGATCAAATGGTACTTCTTTATCATATAAATGTGGTTTTACAGTACGTCCAGATTATGGTAAAATATGCAGCATATTACGGAACGAGGCATGATGTTTATAAGCGCTCTGCTCCAAATCTTCTTCAAAGTGTCCTTTTCTACAGCTAAAACAATTGTAAAAGTGCCTAATAGAAGAAGGCGCCCTTAAGACGAAGTGCCCCTCCAACTTGAATTGCTTCCAAAGCTTATGAGCATATAAATTCACCACAATAAATCACTGGTGCGAGCAAAGGCCCTTCGTCTGAAATCTTAAAGTTAGCAGCTTAAAACGTCGAAGTTCTTGTTATATTTTTCAGGTTTTTGATCCTACAAACCTCAAGCATATCGTTTAACGCCAACTACGTGCATTCAAGATTTTGTAGAATTATGTACCATGCATGTATGATTGATTATGATGCCACTTAGTCTTGACAAGAACGCTTCTACTCGCTCTAGCTTGCTATGGTAAATTCTGTGTAATTTGCCGGATATGCTAACCTTCCAGTTCTTGCTTCAAAGATGAATAAGATGTTTCTGTAAAACCAACATGAATGAAAATCCACAAAACATAGTAAACATTTGTCCAATCCATCACCAAAAGTACTTCATCTATAAAAACCCAATCACTGAAGAATATAAAAGTATCCTTTCAGTTTTAAGTGTAGGTTCTCTTTCGTGGTACCATGGCAATATTATTAATGAATCAAAGAATCTATAATATATCCGTTTTTATGTTCATGGACAATATCAGTTCTATGCTGAACTAACATGGTGCACGTTATATTTTTCTCAAATTTCGAATCCAACTGTGGGTTCTCGGTGTAGGTGCCTTGAAATAGAAATTATTTTTTGTAGATTCCCACCAGTGTAAATTATTGAAATGAGGAAAGTCAAAGAGCCTTCGGGATCAGTAAACAGTTGTTCTCCTCCAATTGGACGGAGATTCTCTAAAGGATGAAGCAATTTCATTGTTCTCAACACAAAAGCAATTGTTAAATGAAGCCAATAAAAATCACTGTTCAGAAAAATTGCATAGCCTTTGCTCACACCGTTGGTTATATCGAACTATACGTTCCGCACTTTTGTATGTCACAGATGCTATCAAGTGAGTCTACTAAAATGAAACTGGATTAAAATTAAACTCATGAGGTCTTACTTGGTCCTGAAATATATCAAAGATTTAATGTTAACTCCATCATATAGCTGGTCCTTTATGAATGAAAATCAAAAGAAAAATATACTTATTCGTACAACTGTACTGTAATGGATTAATTAGAAACTACACAATAGATCACATATTTCCCCACAGTACATATATACTTTCTCTCAGTCTTAATTATATTCACGACAAAGAGTTTATTAATATCTTTATAGGGTTAATTGAGGAAATACTTTACAAAGGCCAAATGCCACCTTGGAAACAGTGATAAATTATTCATAACACTTAATTTATTCATGAAACAATCATTACATATATTTTTTTCATTAAAATGCAAACTAGACGTAATTAATTGTCATATGCCATGATTCACGCTCGTCAGTAACCTCAGTTAGTCAGCGGTTACTATGAGATATTTTGTAAAATAGATATTTTTGGTATATTTTGATCATGTGGTCACTTAATTTATAATGTTCAAATATGAAAACCGACATGGGCATGTTACCGATTGGGATTCCTACCCACTCTCTGGCAACGTCTTTTTCTGAACAACTAAAATAACAAACTTCAACTATAACTTTACTAATACTGGATGGCTTTGTCAGTTCTAAACTGCTCTCGTTATAGAGGTCTAGTATAAGGACCATCCCTTGTTGATTTTGCAGAAATTGGAGTACAAAAATTATTAACAAACAGCCGTTTATTTGTCTGTTTTTTCCCGTCTCCTTCTTTCTTTACATAAGCCTAAAACTGTGAAGTTATTATCAATTTACCGATGTTGGACTCAATATTTATAGTTCCGCCTGGGGCGAACCTTATCAGATAGCCTTTGCTATAGGTCGTGGCTTGACAAAGGTCCTGCATGTGGCAACATGAAGCCCCCTACAAGCAGCTGCCAATTACTTCACACAGTAGTAAAGCAATGCCATAATTCAAAATTGACACCCATGCATGACTTTATGCACACAAAGTTTAATTTTTCTGCCAGTATGCGCAATGTCTATTTCTTTGTCTCGTATACAAAACTAACGCGTGGGTTAGCTCTTAGCTCTTTGATATTAAACAGGATGTTCATAGATATGAAAGCTTTAATGTGCCATGGCAACGAAGTATATAAGAGGCTATATTAAAAATCTATATTATTTCAAGTATATTATAAAGAAGTTTAAAGATAAGCTTAAGTAGTGTCTTTCATAACGCAGTGTACGATCACTAATGACATTCGCTTTATAAAGAAAAGTAGATCAATTTGTATTGTGGACTGTTTTTGCGCGGGATGCTGGAAATCTGAAGATGGTTTCAGTAGATTACTTTATTTTCTGTGTTTTGGTATTGTGTGGTTCAACTTGGCTGCTGACGGGTAGTACTCGAGTTCATGCAAGTTCAGGTAAGACATCATAAGATGATTGCATGTTGTTTTTGAACTGCAACTATATAAGGTACAATTGTTGACGCATTTTATAGCATGTGTAACTGTTATAAATTAATTGCATGTATAGTAAAGGTTTCTTAAGCTTGATATTAAAACACTGTTTCTATTAATTGTTATACGTGTTAATATTCTTATTAATAACTCTTTATAATCTGCGGTAAATGTGCAGCAAATGAACACTTATTCATTTATTATTTTATTGATTGCAAAATGTGTTATAGAGTCAGAAGTACAAATTTTAAAAGAGATCGACTATTAATTATTAATGAAAGATTTTTTTTTGGAAATAGATTTTGAGACAAATGCTAGCGATATTAATTTTATTTGACAACCGACGTTTCGATGCTAAATCACACATCGTTTTCCAAATTAATATCGCTAGCATTTGTGTCAAGTCGTCAAAACGTTCAGTTTTAATTCGGTAAAAAATAATCAGGTCGTTCCGCGTTCTAAATATACTCCGAGTCTTTGAAAACTTTGAAAATCATTTTCTCATAAAAATGTTTGAAATTTCATTCTATTGACTATTCTACATAAATTTCAATCCTTGCAAGATTGCTTTTTTGGTGACAAATCGTTTTAGTTGAACAGCTGTCTTGAACTGTCAGGATTAAAAAATAGGCTACAATACTGCCTACTGGTGCACAAATTGATTATAGAATATAGTGAATGCATGGGAAATATTAATCCAATCTAAAACATTGCTATAACTTCAGAGTGCAGTTATATATGGACAATAATGGAATAATGGAAATTATTTAAAATGCCGAAAAGTCATTGATCCTTTTCACCCGATTTTCATGCATGCAATGTAACACCACACTCCATAGGAAGCAAGTTTCTCTCTTCCTTGAGAAAAAGGCACTTTTACCATTGTTTTAGCTAGAGAAAAAGTGCACTTTGAAGAAAACGTAAGGGCATGTACCCCCTAAGCCCCCGGCTCCTGTGCCAGTCTATAAGTAGTAGAGCACATATTTATTGAAATATAATTTTCATTCGTCTATTACGTGATCGTTCCAGAAAGTGAAAGCGCAATTTATTATTTATAATTGATTTGCTCACCTCCCACTGCATGTGACTACCTCCGGCTCCGCTGTTAGTTCATTATTCCCACTGAAATACTACTGTTTCTAAAAATGAACATCTTGTGTATTACGTCCTCTCAACATTAATATTTCATCTAAAAAAGAGAAATTAACGCTTTGGGTAAATATCAAGATTTTTCTCGACATCTCGTTCGATTGCATGACTAATAGTAGGTGTTTGTAGGTGGAATATTCGAACGAAAATTTATATACATTTTTCGACCTACAGTAGCCAGGAGCAGTTGCGAAAAATGCAACTTAGGCCCTCTGGTAGGAATTTATGAAGGCATGGAGAAACCATAAGAAATCATATTCAACAGTACAGTCAAATATAATTTATTGCTGCATCCATTACTCATTAAAAGTAATTCGAAACACAAACAGGATATTATATTGCATAAACAAAAGAGTCTTGGCCTTGGGCGTTAAGTTTTGATTCTAAATATCGCTTGACGATTATACTTATCACACAATGGGAGAGTGTCCAAACGAAAAAAATGTATAGTTGCAAAGTGGAGTCGAAGCGTTCTCAAACGTTTTCAACGAATATATTTTCATTCCAGATAATGATCGCAAGTTCTCAGTACATCGAGATGTCAGAGTACGCAAAGAGTTCACAGCCATGTCATATGACGAGAGAAAGAGATTTGTCCGAGCTTACAAGTTTGCATCAACACATCAACCTTTCAAACGTCGCTTCGAGTACCTAGTTGGACTACACCAGAGCTTATTTAAAAAGGTATGAATAGTTGGTATTTATTGTTATCTATACTTATTTCTGTTCCCTTTATATACACCTTCCTAAATAGTTTGGTCAAATTTACGACATAATGTAACCAACTGATTTTAAGCACATTAAGTAATAAGGTAGTCTACATGATCACCCTAGATGCTACATATTAACATCTTTGCCATCGTTCACACGGCACCAGATTCACTTTGTCAACTGGGAGAAACACAGAACAGACTACACATATTGGTTCTATATAACGTTAGGTCACTTCGTTAGGATCAAAAGGAGCCTTTTAGGCTTGATAAAAGACTTGCATAGCCATCCAACAATTAAGAACATGAACAATCGTCGTGAGATATTAAATGGTATACTATATACAGTCTATATATTCTTTTCGTATGGTGCGAGACGTATAAACGCAACTATAGGCTTATTTAAATTTCCTTAATTCCACCCTAGGTACACGTCGAGAAACAATTCTTTCCATGGCACCGTTGGTATTTGTTACAATTTGAGAATATGTTACGCAGAGTCGACCCTCGGATCACTTTACCTTATTGGGATTGGAGCACACGCAGTCAGAAGCTCTGGGAGACTGGGACAAAGTCTGTGTGGAATAACTATCCTTGGGGCTTGGGTGGGAATGGTACAGGGAGCTTCAGTTGTGTTGAGGCTGGCCCTTTTAGTAAGAAGTCGTGGCGTTTGGCCTCCAAATCTGGAGGGGGGTGCCTCAGAAGAAACTTTATAGGTGTGTATGCCAATGGCGCAAGTGTAACGTGTATAATACTGTACGTATATTACAGTATAATCTTTATAATACTGTAATACATCACCAGGTATACAAACATGGTCTTCTACTGGTGCATGCATGTAAGAAGAGTACTTCTAGTTTGCTTCTACTAAATGAAGTGAGTATACTGGATTAATAAAGGATTGCCCTTACTGAACCTTCAGGAAGAACAGTTTAGAACTGAGCTGTTCGGTATAAACAATGGTAGTTCTTTGTAGAATTAACTATGCTCGTATATAGGTCGAATGCCAAGTGTGGTCGCTGTTCACCTCACACTACGCCTCACGGCAGCACAGTTCAAAAATTTCGAAGACAAAATCCGAAAGTTTTACCACAACGAGCTACACTGCTGCATCCAAGGCACCATGGAACTACCTAGCGCTAGTAACACTCCCGAGTTCCTACTACATCACACATTCATGGACAAACTATGGTATGACTGGCAAAACAAGGGACCTGAATACAGGATGAAATTGGAAGATAATCTGACTTCAAAACTTCGAGGCTCCCACTACAAAGTTGGTCAATTTATGGACCCTAATAACCTCGGGTACTTTGGCAGTTCAGTACATTATAGGGACCCTTTCCCTGGGTATAAACGTCTCCACGCGGCACTACGACCCCTGGACCTCAATACCCTGAAGATGCTGGACTCCTACGATGATGAAACGAAGCGATCATGTTGTCCAAAAGATGAAAAAGAAATGGAAAGGAAGAGTAGAAATTGATAAAAATCTAGCGGATATTCCAGTCGAAGTCGCGTTGGATTATGGAAACTGAAAAGGTTCAATTGTTGTAAAAATTAAATGATCTGAAATAATATGACTTGTTTCATACCAGACTGCAGAGTATGGCAGCGGCGCACCCAAGATAAATTAATGCAATAACAATGGCGCACTTAGGGGCGAACATTAGAAAAGTGATGAGGGGGAGGACTTTTTTCCCATGCACGATATTTTTTTCGGCTGCTTTGGCTTTGCAGAAATATTTTCGCACTAAAATTTTGTGCATAAATTTTCCCATTATGAAAGCTCTGATTGCAATATGGAACATGAGCAAATTAAGCAGGCATGCATGGATTAACAGGACCTTGGGGGGACCGTTAATGTAAAGGGACCTAGACAAGAGGCGATGAAGTGAATTCTTGATTCTCTGTGGCTTGATTTCCTGCACTTTTAGTGAGAGCTTCTTAGTCTATCCCCTGTAGACAGAATGATTTACTTTGCACTGCATGAATTTCTTTTTTGCAAATTTGATCTTGCATGAAATTTTTCCTTTCATTTTCCTTTGTGCACATGCATTTCAAGGCGCACCTGAGAAATTTTAGGTAGTTTTGCGCACCCGCACTTCAGGTGCGGCCTGATTGCGCACCCAAGATCTTGTTGAAAAGTGCCATACTTTCTATTTCAAATCGGAAACCAAAACTTCGTACCAATGTGAAGTACGCACGACATTCGTCACAACATTCAACACGATATTCAACACGCATTGGTCACGAATTCAATCACCAGATAAAAGACCCATGCTGTGAACTAACTCAAACATTCAATAAATTTTCTATTTAGCGGCCTATTTGTACAATGTATGGAAGTTATAAAAAGTCTGTACCACTTTCGACTAAATAACTGTTGGAAAGAACATGTAAATTTGTACAGTATATGAATGTTGTAAATAGTACTTGTAAAACTCATTAATAATTCATGAAGAAAACACAAAAGAAATCATTAGCGTGAAGGAGTTTGTATATCTGATACAGAATCATGCTGATTTACATAAACTTTAAGTTCAATTTTCTCACCAAATATCATTCATTTATTTTAAATTGTTGAAGAATACGAATGTTCTCATCAAGACGTTTCACAAGACATTTACAACATGAGCGGCCGTGTTGTATCGGATATACAACGCTCGCCTTCGGCCGAGAAAATTGTAGTTTAGGAAATGGTAATTGAACGTGCGCTTAATTGACTTAGCGATAGCTATTAGGCGTGATGACGCGTTAATATTATATAATTTGGCACGAAGTTTCGACTGAATAACCGTTGGAAAGGGCATGTAAATTTGTACAATGAACACGTTGAACCACGGTTGAACACAAGAACACGTTGTAAACGAGAGTAATGCACAAGGCCGGCGAGAGCCAGTCACGGGCCCAGGGCAGATTGGTGATCGCGGGCCCTCCTCACTCTCTCAGTCCAGTGGCGTAGCCAGGGTTTTGACTTTGGACGGGCAAAACGAACATAGATTCGGAATTGGTATACGACCACCATTGGTGCGAGAATCCTAGGGGGTCCGGGGCATGCTCCCTCGGAGAAATTTTGAATTTCTAGGTCAGCATTTGAGCATTTGACGACGAGAGTTTTGAAAAAAATAACCACAAAAAAAAAATTTTATTTTTTTTTTTATTCCAGACAATGCCTTTCTCCTTTACTTTTTTTATGTGTAAAAACCTAAAATATATTAATCAATGTAATCCTTCACTGTAATTGTTTAGAAAGAGGAGAAATTGTTATATTTATTATTGAATGTTTGAGTGATGGAAATGAGTTCGAGTCTTTTATCTGGTGATTGAATAGTGACCAATTCGTGTTGAATATTGTGACGAATGCGTGCGTACTTCACATTGGCCGTTTTTATCCGTCTGGACGAACATGGGCGAAGATTTTTAGCTCGTCGTTAAGTGCGTCTGTAGTATAAAGACGGGCACAAGACCGTCAAGACGTATTATGCGTCTGTGTTGGGATTGCTGTAATTATTTATGCTAGTGAAAGTGAAAACCGGAAGTTGCGACGAGATTCGGGAGAGACATGGAATATTTTTGTGATCTGTCGGGGAAAACAAACGACAACGGAGGCAATTTCGGACGTCTGCACGAACTTCGTCAGTAAGTTCATCTCATGTGACGAACTTACTGACGAAGTTCGTGCAGACGCATAATACGTCTTGTGCCTGTCTTTATACTACAGACGCACTTAACGACGAACTAAAAATCTTCGCCTAAGTTCGTCCAGACGGATAATTCGTTTTAAGCATAAAAACGGCCATTGGTAAACTTTAATTGGTCGGGTCAACCACTGATCTAATAATAGACGGGGTCAACACGCAACCAGAGACACGCAACCAAATGGACACAATAGAAACCAGGGTTGAAACAGCATTGCAGCAGCAAACAGCTTTTCCTTATATTTGTGTAAAGAAAATCAGAACTGAATCGAAAATCTAAACTCGAGTACCTTAGGCGCAAATGTCTTTGGACTTTGAAAAGTCAATAACAAAGTATAAAGCCAGGGGTACTTATAGTAAATCTATAAAACAAAAAAGCCACCCAGCCATAGCCTATTACAAACAGACACAAAGGACAAAATTAATGCAGTTATGTAATAACTTTTTATATTCCGGGGTTTTACAACATTACAAATTATGTCTATTGTGTTAATCTCGTGATTTTATGATCTCGTGAGTGTCGTCATGGGATGCAAACAAAATGTCACAAATATTTAGTAAACGTTCCAGAATTTGAGGTCACGGAAGTCACAAAAGTCGCAATACACTTCCGCTACATTCCAAATGACCACAAAGTGAAAATTTAATACGAGATCATTTTTGTATTTTGGTGAAAATAATGATGAACTGTCGAAGACGTGTGGAAATTACATCAGATATGAATGAGAAAGAAATTCTATTTAAAATTTTGATCGTGGGGGATGCCGAGGTGGGAAAAACATCGTTCGTGAGACGCTATGTTAATGCTTCATACGATAAGAACTACAAGGCTACCATAGGAGGTGAGATTTCATAATTTGTATTTTATTTTATTAATTTGTAAATTGTCGTTAGAATAAATATTATTGTGTATTTTTAATAGTGGACTTTGCTTTAAAAGTGATCCCATGGTCAGAGACACAAACCGTTCGTTTACAGGTACATAGTATTTATAGCAGAAGGTGTTTGTAGATGGGATATTCGAACGAAAATTTATATACATTTTTAGACCTAGCCAGCAGTTGCGAAAAGGAATCGAACATGCGGCCCTGCGATTCCGGTGCAGTGCTCTAACCAACTGTGCTACAGAGCCAGTTGCTGAGCATTAATTGCAAATTCGTGTATATATCATGATGGGAGTGATGCCAGTATAAGGTATGGGTAAATATCAAGATTTTTTCTCAGCATTTTTTTAGACCTAAGGAAAATGTATATAAATTTTCGTTCGAACATTCCATCTACAAACACCTTCTGCTATTAATCCCATCAAACAAGATGCGGAGAAAAACAATCTTGACATAGTATTGCAGGAATTTGCCATTCTGAGGGAGGGGAAGCAAAAATTTTCCGAGGAGAAGGGGCCATTTTAGCACTGGATGAAGAAAAATATGGATATACAATCATGTAATATGCTAACACAATGGGATAAAATGTAGTGGTAGTATAATACATAATTCTGAAATAATCTCTGATTTCCTTTTATATGATTGCAATGTCAAATCATGAAGTTATGGGATATAGCAGGTGAGATTCTTTTAGATTTGAAAGCTACCCAGATATGGTAGGAGTTGAATGCTAGCTGCTGCCCCCCCCCCACACACACATACACAACCAGGATGGGGGGGGGGTGGCCAAGATCAGTCTGCTATAACAAATTACAGACTAATATATCCACCAATACCAAACACTTTCTCTTTGCTAACTAAAATTGTTTCGCATTGCAGCTTTAATAGGTTATGAGAGTGACCAATCAACCATAATATGCAACTCCCATGATATTAGCAAGTCTTACCAAGTCTTGTCAACATCATGCTTGTTTGATCCATGAACATAATTTCACATTTAGGTCAAGAGAGATTTACCTCAATGACAAGAGTTTACTACAGAAGAGCGTCAGCGTGCTTGATAATGTTTGACATTGCTCAACCAAATTCATTTTACAATGCAGCTAAATGGAAGAAAGATTTAGATGCAAAATGTTTTAATGGCAGTGGAAAAAACATTCCATGTGTTCTAGTTGCAAATAAAGTAAGTACAAGTTCTTTTATAAGCCTAGTAGATCATTTATCCTACAGTCCTGGTAGTCTACTGGGTTGATATCTTGTTTTTGTAGTGTTAAGCAATTTATATCAAGGCAAAGACTTCGCATTGAATGTCTTAATTACTATGGACAGAGTATTTGCCTCAAAATTATTTATGTAATCTTTTGGACAGATTGATTTACCAATGAAAGTAGAGAAAGAAGAAATCAATAACTTGTGCAAGCAGCATTCATTTTTAGGATGGACAGAAATGTCAGTAAAAGATGACAAACATATAACAGAAACAATGGAGTAAGCTAATTAAACAAACTTTATTTATACTGTAAGAGGTCCAGTAAAAGCCATCTCTTTTTGGTCCAGTTTAATACAGGAGAAAACCGGAAACATGCAGTATTTGGTGTAGTCAAACTGGAAGCACTCTTCTCACATGCAACTGAGACAAAATTATAATCAAACTGCGAAACAACTGCATATTACAGGACCCAACATTAGTCACAGGTTCGAGGTCAAAAGCACGTGCGCCAACCACAGTGCATCAGATTCTATTAACATTTACTGCTTTGTTATTCAGGTTCTTAGTTGCAGAGCTAATGTCACCGACCGCGTCGACAACAGAAAGTACTGGTTATGTTGGTCCGCCTGAACCTCCACCAGTCAATAGTAAAAGACCTTGTTGTGGCAGCTAACAAATATTAGTGTATGTATTTTACTGTAATAGGTGGATTTCACTAAAACTGGGTGCACATATGGACTACCATTTTCTTTGGTCTATTTATGGTTTGAATGCATGTCAAATGAAAACCAGTCAGTGGCATAATCTGTGGGCTCATTTTTTTTCTCATTGGCTTTGTTAAATACCATGCACTGAACCATAAATTGGCCAACTAAAATTGTAGCGTGTGCACCTGGCTTGAGCACTATTGTGAAGCAGATGGTGGTCAACCTGCAGAACGAGAATATCAGAGTGTGAAAACAATGTTAATTCTTTCTAATACATGCACGTCATGCAGTAGTCTTGAATTTAAAGGGAATAAATAGAACATTTTTTTTTTTTGAGTGGACACAGGCAATCATATCATATTATCATGCTACATCGTACAGACTTCAAATTTGCTAAGATATTTAACAATAGATCATAGATGATTAAGCTTGTTTCACAGCAACTAGCAAAAATTGAGAGCATTTTCTGGCTTTCAGGGGAGTGCTTTTGACACTCGTTCAGTGGACGGGTAAACTACAAACTCTGGCCAAGTCTCTGACTGAGAGTTTCAGTATTAATATTTCTGAAAGTGACCACCATCTGCTGTCCAGTAACGCTTACTGAAACCCACCAAAATAGTAGATAGTTCAATATTAAATTAAAAATGTAAGTATTGCACAAAAGTGCTTTTAAAGTTCAGTTAGGCCTCTCAATTGCTGCAAGTGAACAATTGTAACATTTATAAAACGTAACAAATTATCAAATTATTATACTTTTATTTATGTATTACTTGCTCTTGTATAAGATAGAAATCCACAAGTTTTCGTAATATTTATAAACGGCTTTGCCGCTGTCGACACGTACGCAATTTAACACGTGCAGCTTGTTCAAAATACGCATGAAAATTTGTCCAAAAAAACTTGCCCGATTCAGTCGTCGGTAGAACGATTTATCGGCCAACTTTTAGAGGTAAAATAAACCATATAAAGAACTAACCTTTATAAATCAAGTCTTCCCTTATATTTTATTAACGTGAAGCATTCAAAATTTAAAACTGCTGTCACACGTGACCACTTTCCCGCAAAAATGGTGGGGGTATTTACCAGGTAGAATACTCCGGTAGTGACATTAAAATCCGGGTGGTACATTACTCGTGGCTTACCCACCATCATTTGCGTCTACAAATAAAAACATAAAACCAAAACATTACATATTCTCACTCCTGAACAGGTCTCGGATAAGTTGCGGATAGGTTGCGATTAGCTGCCAATAGACAGAGAATAGCCGCCAATAGCCAGAAAATAGCCGCCAATAGCCAGAGAATAGCCGCCAATAGACAGAGAATAGCTGCCAATAGACAGAGAATAGCTGCCAATAGACAGAATAGCTGCCAATAGCAAGAGAATAGCTGCCAATAGACAGAGAATAGCTGCCAATAGACAGAGAATAACTGCCAATAGACAGATAATAGCTGCCAATAGCAAGAGAATAGCTGCCAATAGACAGATAATAGCTGCCAATAGACAGATAATAGCTGCCAATAGCAAGATAATAGCTGCCAATAGCAAGAGAATAGCCGCCAATAGACAGATAATAGCTGCCAATAGCCAGAGAATAGCCGCCAATAGCAAGAGAATAGCCGCCAATAGCAAGAGAATAGCCGCCAATAGCAAGAGAATAGCCGCCAATAGACAGAGAATAGCTGCCAATAGCAAGAGAATAGCTGCCAATAGCCAGAGAATAGCTGCCAATAGACAGAGAATAGCCGCCAATAGCAAGAGAATAGCCGCCAATAGCCGAAGAATAGCTAGAGAATAGCCGCGAATAGCCCTCACTATAATCGCCTCTAATAGCCCGCGAATAGCCCGTGAATAATGATCCCACTAATATTCAAATAAATTTATTCTATTAATAATATTGACAATATAAATATTTCAGAGGTTTTTTAGTACACGTGCATATTTCTAAATTTGTACAATACTACCAAATATATAAATTATTGTAAACATTTCGCATATTATTCGCCAGAATTTCTCTTCAAAATAAAAGGATTATTCTCTCTTTTCCGGGGCAACTCGCAAGCAAGCAAATTTACAAAAATATCGCTTCTGATAAATAACCCCGAAGCCAATGCTCGTGACTGCTTTTCCGTTTCGCGTTTGGCATAGACATTACATAGACAACTGCATAAACAGAGTGACAAATCGCCCATGAATAAGAGACAAAATGAATTTGTCACATTCTCATCCACGCACTTAATTTCTGCTTACATATGAAGGACAAATTCTTCTGGGCAACTTAGTATGTAGCTCAGTGGTCAAAAGAAGTGAATATTTAAAATTCTTGCAGTTAGAAAACAATGCACGAGCATTATAAGGTGGTTCGATTGCAAAAAATGCACCCATCAGGAACCTTAGACACGATCTTGTCTCCCCTTTTCTAAGGATAAAAATTTTCTGTACAAATGTATATTCCCGTTCAAACCAACACGGCTGTAATTTATACATATCTAAATTAGCTACCTGGGCTATCCTACAGTATTCGCCGCGTTCCGACTTAGCGAAAACTGAATTTCCCTTGGCGGGTTATCGTTCGTTATAAATACCGTATTCGATGTCTTTAATACTTGCCCGTTTGCAGGACGTAACGAGAGTGTATGATTAGATTGCGACTGTTGCAGAAGGTATGTTGTCTGTTGCGAAGGTTGTATTGGTGCCGGGGCGATACGCTGTTGTGCGCGGTATTGCGCCTGTTTTGGATGTTGCAAAGGTTGTTGCAAAGGTTGTTGCGGTTGTTGATCGTTTTGTTGTCGCGGCGGGTTATGCGACTGTTGCTGTTGTAGTTGTTGAAATTTGATTTGTTGCAGCTGTTGCCCTTGGTTTTCGACTTGTTGTTTGAGTTGCGCGATCGGAGCTTGGGTCGAGACAGGGACATGTTGATGATTGAGGTACAATGAGTGTTGTTGATATTTTGGTGACGCGGCGTTGCTAGGCGACCGTTGTGGCGATTGTCGTCCCGGTGAAGGGATCTGAGGCGAAGGAGGCTGGCACGAAGCTCGGCCAGGCGACGCCAGTGGTCGTTGGAATAGATTATTTTGAGCATGTGTTTTGTCTACAGTAAAAGTGGGAACAAAGTTAGTATGAAGATAGAAGTGAAGATAGTGGATAAAATGCTTTGCACGAGTTGCGGATTTCCAGCCGCTCGCGGGAACTAGTTCAAAACTCGCTGCGAGAGCTCGCAATAATAAAGCAATCATAAAACGGCGTGTGGTGGCAACGGAATGACATTCGTGCGAGGACTCGCAGCGAGGAGCTTCGTGCGAGGACTGGAAATCCGCCTTTAGGCATGAAGTTCCCCTGGTGACCAGGATGGTATAACTATATGTTTAAGAGGCGACGCGCTTACTGCATACACAAACGACTAAAATAGAGTGCAAAGTGCTTTCGAAACGTATTACAAAGAATTGAACAAAATCACAAACCTTGATTAATCTGAGTTGCCAGTGACTGAGAGATAGGTTGCCCTTGCAGTTGAGAAATATTTGTATTAGCAAAAACAACAGTTTGTCCTTGAACGAAGTTCGACATGGAATGTCCCACACTCGATGATATCCCCTTATTATTTACATGTGAAGACTTTGGAACAAAATTTGTAGTATAACCTTTAACATTACTACCAGCAGGAGGTGATGGTGCGGTCCCGTTGACCAGCGGACTTAACTGTTGGCTTCCCGTTGAAGACTAGTAAAATATCAAGAAAGGTAAAATGATTAGTGTGCTATAAAAGTAATATATCAGTGTTCAGAATATATCCCCATGCATTCAAAAATAATGTACTTTGTAAAAGTTGCTAACGAGGTGTTGGTAGCACAGTGGTTATTACATGTGCATTTCATCTCTGCAATTAGGGTTTGATTCCTGCAATATGCACCAGGGGTGGATCCAGCTTGGTTTGATAGGGGGGGAGGGGGGTGCTAAGTGGGCTTTGGTCATGAAGCAGGGCGTGACCTGCGACCGAGGAACGGTGAATCACCACTGAGGACCCCCACAGGAACAAGGGGGTCAATTGTCAGAAAATTTTTAAAAAATAAGATGGCCTAGATGGTCAAAAGGCCCATAAATTGCCTGATATTATATTGATAAATGCCCTGTCACATCCAAAATTTGGATTGATATGGGAATTGGCACCCTCCTGCACCCCCCTTGGCCAAGGCTAGGGGGGTGCGCACCCCCATGCACCCCCCCAGTAAATCCATCCCTGATATGCACTTGTCTGATTATAATTTCGCCTCAATCGCATGTGAGAAGAATGGTTCTAGTTTGACTCAACCAATCACGGCTGGTTTTCTCTGGGCACTCCGGTTTCCTTCTGTAGTAACACTTTCCTAATAAGGAATGGCCCTGATTGGACCTCTAGCGAAAACAGTTTAGAACTGATGCAGCTATCCAGTATAAATACAGTTAGTTTAGTTCCTTAACCTTAGTTTAAGTATTTGTTTAAGTATGTTTATTACCTGTCTTTGAAATACCGTAGGAAGAGACATTGCTGTGGAGGCACCTGAGGAAAGAAATAGATATGTTAATAAATAGATATGACGACCGAGTGTTGAATTGATTATGGTAGTACCTGAGTCTGCTTGATTGACAACCTAGGAAGAAAATAAAGAAAGTTAACTAACGCAGGGATGGATCCAGCTTGATTTGATGGGGGTGGGGGGGTGGGGGGGTGCTAAGCGGGCTTTGGTCATGAAGCAGGGCGTGGAAGGGTGAATCACAACTGAGGACCCCCTGCAAGGTCAAGGGAGTTATCTTGCCAGAAATAAGATGGCCTAGATGGTCAAAAACGTCCATCAATGGCCAGATATTATATATGTTTTCATAAATGCGCTGGGAATTGGCACCCCTCCTGCACCCTCCTTGGCCAAGGCTAGGAGGGGCATGCACCCCCCTGCATCTCCCCAGTAAATCCATCCCTGAACTGAAGTAGCACTACATAGGGTTGTATATTTTGTCAGAATTAGCTGTTGAAGCTCAGGACAAATTAGTCTCATTACAAGGCTTGAACCCATTAGATTAAGCCAACTTACTAACTATTAAATTTAGTAGTTTAATAAACACCTCACATGACATACCTGGTTAGTCTTGTTATACACGCCGGGGGCTGGTGACGAGGGTGATACAGGTATGACGTAAGACCCTCGCGGCGATGGAGCCTGGGAAGAACTCCTACTAGACCCACTCGAACTCTGAAAATTATTGGTCAACAAATCCTCTAAAGTTAAACTAGATTCCAGTTCCGTAGTCGTGACCGCGCCACAAGTCTCCCCAGTTGAAACTCTAACATTTTGAGAAGTGGGCATACTAGACGACTCCACATTAACATTTCCTTTAACGTTTGAAGACCGTTGTGCCGTAGTTTGCTGTAATACAGTAGTTAGAACTGTAGTAGTGTTAGTGATTGGAGTTGGCTTAGAAGTCCTATTAGATTGAGAGCTTCTCTCTGAACTAGTCTGTCTAGAGGTTCTCTGTTTGCTTGAGTTTCGAAATACCGTACTGGACGTCGTCGGCGCTGCGTTCGCGGCCGCAGAACGAGTACGATTTGAAGTGTCTGTTTTTATACTTGAACCTAAGATATAAAAAATAATAGACAATATATTAAATAGATCGTACAACACGTACAGTAAAGCCCCGGACAGACGAGCAAGTTTTCCTTGACAAGTTTTATTTGCCCGTGTGTACGGTAAAAAATTGACAAGTTTTCCTTGACAAGGAGCCTTGTTCAAAAGCTAGTCATGCCAGCTTTCGAACAAGGGAAATTGTTCGTGTGTACGGCCGACAAGGAAAACTTGACAAGAAAATGCGCAGTACGCCACTGCACACTTATTTTCGATCTAGTTGAGCGGCCATTGCCACTATAAACATGAAGTATTCACTTGTGTCGTTAATACACGGGCTCGTAAAACTTGTCAAGGAAAAATTGATGGAAAAAAACTTGTTTGCCGCACACACGAACAAGTTAACTCGACAAGGAACTTGTCAAGGAAAACTTGCTCGTCTGTACGGGGCTTAATACACGTTAATAACAAGTTGTCTGTATTATTTTCTTTGCTAGTACTACGAGACATGAAATTACCACAGTACCTTGATTAGAAGACTGGCCAGCAGTCTTCGTATTATATCTTCTGTGTACTGAATGCTTACCAACTGTTTGCCTGTAGACAAAAGAAGTCATTCCTATTAAGTATACTTCTCAGAAATAACGCTGCGTTCCTGTTCTAACTATTTCCGAACGCGTCCACATCGCGTTCCGATTGGATTGGAACGCAATTAGAACGCAAATGGAACGCAATCAGTGGACAATCAGATTATTTCTGCTTAGTACTGTAATTGAATTAAATTCCAATAATTTATCCAAGAAACGTCTATTGCGTTGTGATAATCATACATGTACAGTATGTTAATTTCTTATAACAATGATTTCGAATATTTTAAACGATCGGAATAAGATAAAAATCCGAAACGTTAGATACAAGGCATGTTGCAGTTCAAACCTTGACTGTGTAGGATGAAGCAATCTTTCCACCATGGACAAAACTGTCGTCCTAAGATGATCAGATCTTCTGTTGAAAACGAAATGTCCTGTACCCGCACGTCGAGCTCCAAACTTACAACACTAAATAAAGAAATGATGGTATCATTAATGAAAATACACAACCCCCCCCCCCCCCCCCTTCAACCGCAGGGAAATCAGGCTATGGTCATAAGAACAAAATACAACCAAACATATCTGAACTTACAGCAATAGGCTTGGGATGAGCGTTAAGATACTGCAAATCTGATTGGTCGTCATCTAAATTTGAATGCTGTGATTTGAAAGCGAGACTGGAGGCCACATCCTTGTTGAATTGACCACCTTTTTGGGAAGAAAAATATAACAAAGATATAAAAATTTGTTATTGAAAGTTCTTCATGCTCGAGGTTACACAAACTAAACATTTAAACAGATCTAAAAAGAAAAGATATAAAGCAACGTACCTCCACTAAAACCTTGACTCGCAAGACCATTTCTGCAACAAGATTTAGAAATATCAATGTTTGACACTTCTGTTAGCAAGATCTTTTGCATAATAAATACGATGCGGTGCTGGCGGTATTAGGGACCTTAAGCATGTAGGACGGCAACACGACGACGACGACGGCGATTAATACAATAAGTCGATGAAAAGAAATGAATAATTAAACTCTCACGGGAGTTTTAGACGCGGTCCTCGCTCTGTTTACAACGGCAAATCACAGATTTTCACGCCTTGTATACAACGCCTGCGATTCAAGCCGAAACAAGTGCTACTTCAAATTGGTTCAGTAGAACTCTTCTCAACAATAAAGCCCATGTCTTCAACTTCTTAAACTGTATTAAATTCATACAATTGATAATACACGACAAGTTTTCTTTACTATCATTTCTTTGAAGGAATTTGTTTTGGCCGTCGTCGTCGTGTTGCCGTCCTACGTGCTTAAGTTCCCTATTGTTAGAGAAGCATGCGCCTTTCACCTCTGGCGCTGTGATCTGCGTTTAAACTTTAATGCTTGCAAAACGCAATTTTCTGATTATAATTTCACCCACGTCGCGTGAGAGAAGAGGGCTTCCTGTCTACCAAACACCACAGGTTTGTTTGTAGGGTACTCCTGTTTCTTCCAGTAATAACAATGAACCAATATGGGATGCACCTTACTGGATCTCTTGAAAGTGAGTTGACTTCACAACTGATAGAGCTAACCCGGTTCAAATAATGTTAGTATAATCCATGATATTAACATATTTTTTAAGAAAAACATTCAATAAGTTTCTTCACTCTAAAACAGAATAACTAAACAGAATAACTAAAGACAATAAAATACCTTTGATCTGAGAATTTATTCCCAGAGCTACTAGCTGAATTTGAAGTGAAGGTTTGAGCTTTACAAAGCAACTGCTGCTGTTCTTTTGCAAGATTGACTCTTTCGCGGTGTTCAAGAAGTAAACTATCAAATTCCTTTATTCGTCCAGGTACAGCTCTTCGTAATGACAACGCATGTGTCTATTATAAAACAATCAGTAAAATACCAGGTTAGCAATCACATTAATGCCCTACACTTTGCCCTTGACGAGTAAAATCATCGGCCATTAGACAGAGTAATATATCATTATAATATACCATCCAAATATACAATCCAATTGTACAATCCATTGAATCCAAATTAATATACAATCCCAAGTATACAATCCAAATATATACAATCCAAATATACAATCCCAAATATACACAATCCAAATATATACAATCCCAATATACAATCCAAATATATACAATTCAAATATATACAATCCAAATATATACAATCCCAAATATACAATCCAAATATATACAATCCCAAATATACAATCCAAATATACAATCCAAATATACAATCCCAAATATACAATCCAAATATACAACCCCAAATATACAATCCAAATATACAATCCAAATATACAATCCAAATATACAATCCAAATATACAATCCAAATATACAATCCAAATATACAATCCAAATATACAATCCCAAATATACAATCCCAAATAAACAATCCAAATATACAATCCAAATATATACAATCCCAAATATACAATCCCAATATACAATCCCAAATATACAATCCAAATATATACAATCCAAATATATACAATCCAAATATACAATCCAAACATACAATCTCAAATAAACAATCCAAATATACAATCCCAAATATACAATCCCAAATATACAATCCAAATATACAATCCAAATATATACAATCCCAAATATACAATCCCAATATACAATCTCAAATAAACAATCCAAATATACAATCCAAATATATACAATCCAAATATACAATCCAAACATACAATCTCAAATAAACAATCCAAATATACAATCCCAAATATACAATCCCAAATATACAATCCCAAATAAACAATCCAAATATACAATCCAAATATACAATCCAAATATACAATCCAAATATACAATCCAAATATACAATCCAAATATATACAATCCAAACATACAATCTCAAATAAACAATCCAAATATACAATCCCAAATATACAATCCAAATATACAATCCAAATATACAATCCCAAATATACAATCCAAATATACAATCCAAATATACAATCCAAACATACAATCCAAATATACAATCCAAATATACAATCCCAAATATACAATCCCAAATATACAATCCCAAATATACAATCCAAATATACAATCCCAAATATACAATCCCAAATATACAATCCAAATATACAATCCAAATATACAATCCAAATATACAATCCAAATATACAATCCAAATATACAATCCAAACATACAATCTCAAATAAACAATCCAAATATACAATCCCAAATATACAATCCCAAATATACAATCCCAAATAAACAATCCAAATATACAATCCAAATATACAATCCCAAATATACAATCCAAATATACAACCCCAAATATACAATCCAAATATACAATCCAAATATACAATCCAAATATACAATCCAAATATACAATCCAAATATACAATCCAAATATACAATCCAAATATACAATCCAAATATACAATCCAAATATACAATCCCAAATATACAATCCCAAATATACAATCCAAATATATACAATCCAAATATATACAATCCAAATATACAATCCAAATACACAATCCCAAATATACAATCCAAATATAAATCCAAATATACAATCCAAATACACAATCCAAATATACAATCCAAATATACAATCCAAATATACAATCCAAACATACAATCTCAAATAAACAATCCAAATATACAATCCCAAATATACAATCCCAAATATACAATCCAAATATATACAATCCAAATATATACAATCCAAATATACAATCCAAATACACAATCCCAAATATACAATCCAAATATAAATCCAAATATACAATCCAAATACACAATCCAAATATACAATCCAAATATACAATCCAAATATACAATCCAAACATACAATCTCAAATAAACAATCCAAATATACAATCCCAAATATACAATCCCAAATATACAATCCAAACATACAATCTCAAATAAACAATCCAAATATACAATCCAAATATACAATCCAAATATACAATCCAAATATACAATCCAAATATACAATCCAAATATACAATCCAAATATACAATCCAAACATACAATCTCAAATAAACAATCCAAATATACAATCCCAAATATACAATCCCAAATATACAATCCCAAATAAACAATCCAAATATACAACCCCAAATATACAATCCAAATATACAATCCAAATATACAATCCAAATATACAATCCAAATATACAATCCAAATATACAATCCAAATATACAATCCAAATATACAATCCAAATATACAATCCAAACATACAATCTCAAATAAACAATCCAAATATACAATCCCAAATATACAATCCCAAATATACAATCCAAATATATACAATCCAAATATATACAATCCAAATATACAATCCAAATACACAATCCAAATATACAATCCAAATATACAATCCAAATACACAATCCAAATATACAATCCAAATATACAATCCAAATATACAATCCAAATATACAATCCAAACATACAATCTCAAATAAACAATCCAAATATACAATCCCAAATATACAATCCCAAATATACAATCCCAAATATACAATCCAAACATACAATCTCAAATAAACAATCCAAATATACAATCCAAATATACAATCCAAATATACAATCCAAATATACAATCCAAATATACAATCCAAATATACAATCCAAACATACAATCTCAAATAAACAATCCAAATATACAATCCCAAATATACAATCCAAATATACAATCCAAACATACAATCCAAATATACAATCCAAATATACAATCCCAAATATACAATCCCAAATATACAATCCCAAATATACAATCCAAATATACAATCCAAATACACAATCCCAAATATACAATCCAAATATACAATCCCAAATATACAATCCAAATATACAATCCAAATATACAATCCCAAATATACAATCCAAATATACAATCCCAAATATACAATCCCAAATATACAATCCAAATATACAATCCCAAATATACAATGGAATGGGAGAAACCAGAGAGAATGGTACAGGGGGAAGTCATGGGGGCAGTGAGAGTGGGGGGGGGAGAGAGAAAAGGTGTGGGGGAGGGGAGGGAGGGATTGTGCTTGCAGCATAAACATCTCCTACCTTGCAAGTCAAGGATCTAGTACAGTTCTTCTGTAATTCCTCAACCCAGACACCACAGTGTCGATTTGGATCATATTCACGATCTAAAACAAATTAGGATTGCACGAGTTACCCTATTGAGTATACTGTCTCAGTCAATATACACAAAAACATCTATACCAGCCAGGAAGGCAGAAGGGAGGGCGTGATTTGTAGCAGGGTCATGTAAATCAGTTTCAGTATAACTCTATCACACAGAAACAGATGATGGTCATCCTCAGATGATGACCACCACAACACTGTCTTATTGGAATAAGAAAATCACAACCTTCAACTCTATTTATTGGGTACCAAATAACTACTATGATAAGTTATAACTATAGGTTGACCACCATAACAAATACACATATTGAAATGACCTGTTGAAATAAAGCTTACCACAGACTGTACTTTAAACAAAATATATTCTAAATAACGAAATCACCTTTTGTCAACACAAACTTTCTTGGTGAATCTTTTCCTCCTTTTTTCAACGTAGCGCTCTTCTTCAGAGCATGATTTGTGACAATACTGCTTGCGGTTGCTACAACCCGCTCAAGGGTGACAGAGTTCTCAATTTTCGGAATAACAGGGGGGACCTCCTCTATCTTAACTTCAATTGTGTCGACGTCCATACTTTCAGTCTTGATCATACTTAGTTTATTAATAATGACCTTCGGTTGCATGACTTTGATGTTTCTATTCCGTTTAATTTCTGGAGGGGGTTTTTGAAATGGGAGTGAAGAGAGAAGATTCTTGTGGTAGAGCTCTAAAATATGAGAAACATTTTGCTAAAACATGAAAAACATTTTGCTCACTTAAGGTATGTTTACACACTGTGATTTGTCAGGCTGATTTTAAGTTTTGCTGAATGCTAATGATGAATATTTCAGTTGACAATGTCATCAGATGATCAGATGTTTGCCATGAATGGTTAAGGCGATGTTACACAGGATAACTTTTAACAACAACTCACAATGCAAACGACGTTATATGAAATTTGATTGGTTCTGTAACGATTTGCATTGTAAGTTGTCACTAAACGTTTTCCGTACAACATCGCCACTAATGAGAATAGGCACTTAGCTGGCAGATATAAATATGCTTATACATTTCTTTTTGCTTCGATGATTTTAGGTAAATTTGCTGAAAGTTAACAACAAATTTCTGTAACTTTTTTGTCAGTTGGTGATGTTTCAGATGACATTTACCACATATTATTCAAAATTTTCAAATATCACCAAAGTAGATATAAAATCATCCCAGCAAATTGTAGTGTGTAAATCCAAGCTTTACAGTTCTTCAAAATAGATTATATAGTTGTATAAAAATCTTGCATTATTTTCTGTATTTTAGATTGTTGGTGTGTCGTGGATTTTTCATGATTTCTACCAAGAATTTCAAAATTTTCACCATGGATGGAAATTTTGGGCAACAAATTTTATCCACAAAAAAAACATTTTTGAAGGTTTAACATTGTGATTTATCAAGCAAGATGCCCAAAAATTTACAATATTTTAATTATTGTTGATACATATTGATGAAAGATAACAATAAATTAACCATTAATGATGACAAATTAAATGTAATTAGATACCTCATAGAGATATAAACAGAAATATATTAAAAGAAAGAACATAAATTTCTCCTTACCGCAATGCCTTTTGAACAGCAAAGTTTTGAGAATTTTTCCACATTTGTGACAAGTAACAAGGGAAAAATTGTCGTGCGCTGGACAGTGGCCGTACAACTGCATTTCTGTGGAAATATTTAAACAACTTTAAGATCTTAGAGTAGGACAATATTCATTAATAATCAAAATAAACTCTAATAACCTAATACTATTATTACTATATGACAAAACATCTAATAAATTATGATGACAGTCAAAATCTAACTGTTCTATATTTTGATCTGATGTACAAAGGGCAGATATAAAAGGTCAAGTGTTTTATTACTTTTATACATATATCCATAACCCCCCATCGTACAAAAAGCTTCACTATCAGACACCGGTACATTTTAGTATACCATAATAAACACACAGAAAACAGCAACTTTATCAAAACTTTTAAAATTAATCAATTGTAAATAAAGAGATCGGTAAAGAACTTATTGATTATATTATGATATTTTAAAGTTTATCCAAATGCTGTCATAATAATAATTACCATTTCTGGGCAATAATGTTGCATGTCGTGCTTGTAAACCATTGTTATTATCCCCTACAAAAAATGGTAACATACAGTTTACAAGGCAGGTAAAACTTCGGTCAGAACGGCACGAATGCGGCATTTTAGGAAATTTTAGGACAGAGAAAGCATTGATAATACCTTCGGATTCACTGTCCTCCTCTGGTTCTGGAAAAGAAAGCCACGAAACGCCTGAATTTGAAAATTGACAGTAACTTTTCTCCATTATTTTTACCCCTTCATCTCAGAAATCGGCTTTGCATCGAGCGACCCTGCCGAAGATGTCACGAAGATTCACCGAAGCTTCTCGTTGACTGTCGTCACAAGTTCGACTCCTTCCGTTTATCACACAAATTCAAAATATTTAACCATTTTTTTGGAAAAATCTACAAATACTGCGCTTACTACAGTACACAAATCGAAACAAAGTACATTGATCAATCCTTTGTGCACTGAAGCACCGTTTTATAACGAAAGAATGAACCTATAATTCAAAAAATAAGTTTGGCATTCATTCAAAACGCGCTTTTATAAACTTTCATATACAATGTTGGAAAAGCAATCTGTAAAAGTCAGCAGTGTCGCTGTTGAAAACATTGTGTTATTGTCTAGCGCAAAGATGGCCGATCAAATTGTTCTAAATTTTGAAGACAGTTTATTACGAAAATCTGACGTTAAATTACTAGAAGAAGGACAGTGGTTGAACGATAAGATTATAGGCTTTATGTTTCAGTAAGGAGGAATACTATATGTGGAAGATTTTAGCATATAACTAAGATATCTGGCAGCAAAATCTGTAGTGCACTGCACATCTTTATAAATTTTCACTTATAAACCTCTTTTTGATATAGATATTTCGAGTATATATTATTTAATAAGTTGGAGAATGTTCTTTTTGTTAACCCAGATGTAGCTCAGTATATTAAATTATGTCAAGGTAAGCCGTCTCAGCCAGAAAAATGCAGTATAAAACGGTTCTAAATTAACGTTGAAAAGAATAACTCTTTTTGACTTGCTACATCTATATAAAATATTCACTTATACGATCTAGCAGTCGTTAACCTTCCTATAAGATGATAAAAAGCTCTCTTCGTTGTGGATAGAACTACCTGAGAAAGAACTTCTTGTCAAATCCTACTAATTTCTCCTGACGAAGGGCTTTAGCTCGAAACGTCGAGATTTTGTTTATATCTTTTAGGCACACGCGAAGCAACCCTCAATTTGTTCTACTTGTCAGATTATTACCTGAAAAAAGACTACCTGAAAAAGATAGAGAGAACGTCAAAGTTTAAGGAAGTTTTATTTATCTTTTTCATATAGTTATCCAAAACAAGACAGTTTACTACTAAACACTACCTACACTGGAATCCCAAGTTTGAGATAGTATCGCAAAATAATAACTTGTTCCAGGTTTTTCACAGAATTCGAGAGAAATTTTTCGTACTGTATTCCTTTCAAGGTGCAGAACTGGCTATATTTCTTGAACCACTCGACGTACATTGCAAGAACACAATATTCATTCCAGTAAACAGTAATACAAACCCTGAAGCCACTGGAGGCACACACTGGTTAGTCCCACATGCTGGATATTACAGAATTGTTGTTAGTGTTAACGAGGTAGTGGTTAACTTCAGAAATGTTGACACTTACATAGCTCTATAGATAGGAGCAAGCAAATTAAACATCCCTCAATTCGATCTTTTTTCCTCCAAATATAATATTTATGATATATGTGCAAGTAAAAAATACTACTACATATAATGAAAAGAATAAGCATGATTCTCACTCTGATAACTGCAGGTGACCACCATTTGCTGCACGATTGCGCTTGGTGAAACCTGCTTATTGCCTTAGTCAAAAACGAATTTGGTTTTTGTTACTTTCATCTCTTACCATTCTTTTCAATCCAGGAGTCTGCTGGTCTACGATGCTCACCAAATGAAATTCAAGCACTATGATTCTTCTGCGTCAAGCAATCACTCTCATGCGGTTCAAATGAGTAAGGCCATGGAGCCGTTCCTCCGAGGTATTCACTTTCCTTTGCTTGAAGAAAAATATTGTCACAATCCTTCAGTAGACGGTGCTTGAAGTTATTAAGATATTTATAGATTGTGTTCTCACTTTTTTCATCATGAAGGACATCTCTCGAAACGTCATGACACTAACTACACTGGACAACGATGTTTGAGATGATAAAGATATGCCTAACTGACAAAATTCTATAAACTTTAACATGTTAAGGAATTACCAAAATAACTAAACTATTACGAATTTGCGTTATTCTTTACATACCTTTTTTTAGTTAAACAGAGTGTCAACTTCGTTGAGGAGATATGTCCGCAACAGAAGAACAGTAAGTGATACTAACATCTATTTCAATTATGCGTATTATTCAAAGTGGATTGATTCTAAGTCCGTATCGGTTGCTATAGTCTTAGGCCAGTCCAAACTAGGAACTACAGTTTTAGCCCAACGAAAGACCTAACGCGCTTGTGTCACGTACACGATAGAAATCATCCCGACTTACATGTTTGCTGTTTTCTTATGTCCTTTTTGTAGCGTATGATTGTGGTATGTACGTGATAAGCATCACTGAACTATTGTGTAAACAACTACAAGATAAAGTCAGTTCAGAACAAGTCTTAAACAGTCAAGTGAATGCCGACTCGGTGAAAAGAAAACGAACAGAAATTAAAAAAATTATCAACGATTTAAGAAAAACGCATCCGTCGTAGACAAAATCAAGCGTTTTATTGAGCGTTACGGGGCAGCAGATGGTGGTCAACTTCAGAAATGTTGACACTTAGGAGGAAGCAAGTTAAACTACATCTTTCAACTCTCTTTATTTGCCTCAAATACGAGACTGCTGCATACAATGAAAATAATTTTCTCACTCAGGTTGACCACAATCTGCTGCACGATATTATTAAAACCCACTAAAAGTATATCGCTTTACTTGAAAACACGAGTTTTACTTCACTCAGTATAGTAATACAAAGAATATAAATATGGATAATTATTGAAAATATATTTATCGATAACGATATATTGATTGTCTTATATTCTTACCTTAATATTAATTACAAAACTATAGTTAACATTAACCAATTTAAAACTAATCATTCGATTACCAGTATTACGGACAATAAATACAATATTCTCTAATTCCTATACACTTTTTTTCACTTATAAAATGGTTCATATAATTCAAAAATACTTTCGGAAAAATAACTTAAATAAAGCTTCAAGCTTCTTACTAGCAAATATGAATTTCAGAACTTTATAATGACAGACTTATGGCTTCATTAATGCAAAAGATAACAATTCAGTTACGTAGCAAGAGATCAGTGTTGATATCAATACAGTCACCTACCAAGATCAGTGATCGGTTCCGATCTTTTCACTTATCTTCCAGCACAGAATAAACGAGTCCATTTTCATCATCAATCTCAGTGGATTCTTCAAGCCCATTGGTTACTTCATTTGACTTTTCATCCTCTTTGGTTTCACTTCGGCTATCCTCAAGTTCATTGTATATGGGCTGCTCTGGCTCAGCAGGGGCGAGGAGTTCTTCAGGACTGTGGGGTGGTTGAGAGGTAAGGGCTTCTCTGGGGGGTATGGATGGTGGCACAGGGTTGGTACTCTCCTCAGACTTCACTCCCTCGCCGCTATTCTCAAATTCATTGTATATGGGCTGCTCTGGCTCGGCAGGGCTGAGGGGTGGTTGAGAGGTAAGGTCTTCTCTGGAGGGTATGGATGGTGGCACAGGGTTGGTACTCTCCTCAGACTTCACTCCCTCGCCGCTATTCTCAAATTCATTGTATATGAGCTGCTCTGGCTCGGCAGGGCTGAGGGGTGGCTGAGAGGTAAGGTCTTCTCTGGGGGGTATGGATGGTGGCACAGGGTTGGTACTCTCCTCAGACTTCACTCCCTCGCCGCTATTCTCAAGTTCATCGTATATGGGCTGCTCTGGCTCGGCAGGGCTGAGGAGTTCTTCAGGGCTGAGGGGTGGTTGAGAGGTAAGGTCTTCTCTGGGGGGTATGGATGGTGGCACAGGGTTGGTACTCTCCTCAGACTTCACTCCCTCGCCGCTATTCTCAAGTTCATTATATATAGATTCAGCTTTGGTAGAGTTTGGAGGTTTTCTGGGGTTAAGGGGTGGTAGAGTGGGGGCACTGGGTCCATGGCCATTCCTAATTGGCACTGGTGATGGCAAGCGATCAATTTCTGAGTATAACGGCTCTTTAAGAAATAATTTATTTATTTTGAATAAGTGTATAACTAAAGTAAGCTGCATAATCTTGTGTTGTTTCGAAATATAGATGAAAAAATAGTTACCTTGCATGGGTGCACCAGATACACTGTCTGCCACAGTATAATACTAAATAGACGTAATAAATTGGTTTAGCATGGTATCTTATGGTGTGCAACGAAATACTTAAATACGCAAATACTCAATGCTCAAATACTTAGGAAATACTCGCCAAATACTCAGTAAACACTCAGCAAATACTACTCAAATACTCAATAGCCTCCCACAATGCAGGAATTTGCCATTCCCAACACCTTGATTTCAAAATTTACCCGGGGAAGAAACGCCCTAGGACCCAAATACCCTGTACTCTCACTATTAAATAGTTAGGAAAATCACTGAGGTTTCCCCCCAGGCACCCAAATGTCTCTAGGCGGCCATGGGTGTGATATGGCATGGTGTGATATGGCATGGTGTGGTATGGCATGGTGTGGTATGGCATGGTGTGGTATGGCATATGGCATGTATGGCATGACATGGTATGGTATCGTATTATATAAAGATGGTACAATAACCACCAGAACAAACTTCATGGTCACCAGGCTTGATTAAACTCTGATATTTCACTGATGGTTCTCTCTTAGCAGGATCCAATGCTTTATACGTATTTTCCGGGGGGTCAGGAATATTATCATATACACTCTTCGCTTCTCGATTAGCTGAAGGATTCTCCACAATTAAACATGCATCATACGCTGCTGAGCCTTTAATAAAATAGAAGATAAAAGTCCTGGTAAAGTACGAGATTGGAAAGTCAGATCTACTTTTGAGATTTTCCGCTGGCTAATGGTAGGGGTGTTGGTAGAACAGTGTAACGTGCATGTATCTTTCACCTCTGTGACTCTGGGGTTCCATTCCTGCAATATGCAATTGTCTCATAATAATTTCGCCTCAGTCGTATGTGACAAGAGTGCGTCCTTTTTTACTCTTTCAAACACTCCAGGTTTACTCCATTTGTAATAACACTGGACAAGTACAGTAAAGGACGGCCCTTACTGGACTTCTAGAAAAGATAAATATATCAGGAATAAAGTAAAATTAGTTTAGGTTTCTTCGTGTAGTAACACTGGGCAGAAACATTAAGAAGCGTCCTTGCTGGACCTGCAGAGAGAACAGTTTAGAACTGATAGAGCTATGCAGTATGCAGTGCAAATCCTCGGTGTAAATAAGGTTAGTTAAGTTTAGGTTTCGTCCTGTAGTAACACTGCGCAGGACCACTAAGAGATGTCTCGATACTAGACATCTGGCGAGAATAGTTTTAATAGAACTGATAAAGAGCTCCAATATAAAGTTAGTTAACTTTATAGGTACTAGAGTCCACTACAAACTGAACTGCATATGTCGACTCAAAACAGACAAAAGCATCTGAAGTGAGAATCTTAACATATTATCACTTACCAATAGACATAACACCAGAGCGACGATTTCGTTCATCATTAACCACTTCAGGGTTTTCATATATGCCATCATTTAATGGATTGTTCAAAGCCGGTATGACGACGGTCTAAAACGTTTCAATACGAAAATATTGTTTCCTTAAGTTTCTTGTTTTCCTAGCTAGTATACGAAATATTGTTTCCTTAAGTTTCTTGTTTTCCTAGCTAGTAAGTTGTAAAAATTCAAATAGAATTCCAGAACCTCATATGCCCAGTGTCCGGCCGTGGTTAGTGCATGTACTTTTCCGGCACATGGGTGCATGGCATGAGTGCCCCGTTCCTTGCAGCTCGCCTGAAGAGTCGTTTGTTTTAGTTTGTCTACCAAGCACCGTAGTCGTACGTTTTCTCCGGATACTCTGGTTTCATCCAATAATGTAGTAACACTGGACAGTATAAAGAATATCATGTACTGGACCTCTAGGGGGAGTGGTCTTTTGAATATTGTTTAATTTGCCTTATGATTTATGTTAATCAGATTTAATGAAAAAATATATTGTTACCAGACTAGAAAGACTTGGATAATTTGGATTTATATGCCCTATAAATAATATAAAGATTATCAGCTTTTTACACAGACACCAAGTATAATAGCAACACATAAAATATTGCGATGAAACACTTACCAAGATCTGAATGTTTTCGTCTAAATGAAAATGAAAACACATATCATTTATTGCAGGGCCTTTTTTAAGAAATCGTTCGTGGGGGGCATCATCGTAAGGGGACGTAACAAGTAGGTGGTGTATTACAGGTGTGGGAAGGTGAAGGGGGGTCTGGGGGTACTCCCCCAGAACATTTTTGTGTTCTTGAGTCTCTGTGTCTTGATTTCCTGCATTTTCAGAGACAATTTTTGATATATCCCATCTAAACGGAGCCAGTTTTGTTGTGAGAATACCATAACTGTCCTCTAAACTCAGTTTCCCCCCCCTTTTTGCTTATACTTTGGACAAAAGGGACCTTCACTGGGGGGGCCAAAATAGCTTACTGGGGGGGCCAACATGGGGGCTGGGGGGCTTTGGCCCCTCCAGTACATTAGTTAAAAAAGGCCCTGATTTATTGTACCTTAACTGCTTGCCTGTCTGTCTGACTAGTTGGACTGACCGAGTTGGACTGACCGGCTGACTGATTGACTATCCAATCCAAATACTGGCAATAAACTGTGATAGTCATCCATCAATATCTATGGGTTTTTAGTCCTTTTTTTAGGTAGCTCAGTCACACACAATGGCAGCCACTTCTAACTGCACTTACCTCATAATGGTCATTCTTCTCTTTCGTAAAACATACACAAGAAGCACAACAATTAGCAACAAAACAACAACTCCAGCAACAACACCACCTGTCACCGCTGCAGTGCTTGAAGATTTTGATGCCTTAGGTGGACCGACCACAGCCATTGATGAAGAACTGAGAACCATCGAAGACAGAGTCTAAGTAAAATGTATGCAAATTTAGTTACAGCAACGAATGCAAAAATATTTCATGATTCAATTCAAATTGCGACGCGCTTCGAATGCGTTCCAGAAACGCGTTCCAAATGTTTTCATATCGTTCTAAAATATATGAACCAATATTTGGAATAGAACAACAGTTTCCTGAGATCACATTGAGAATAAATTTGGAACACAAATGCAGTGCTATATTTGGGTGATTTCTAAACTATACAGTAACTCCGACATTGATGGAATAAACACAGAATTTGAAAGGAACATACATGTATGTCTAAATAGCTAAAGTACAATATTACCACACTAGATGCATTTGCAATCATTTAACTCTGTACCAGAAATACAAGAATCGAATTGTACCATACCAAAGAATAGGTCAATCCTATTGTTTCAACGTCTGATGATGACCTTGATGAGGAACTTGTTGATGATGACCTTGATGAGGAACTTGTTGATGATGTCATTGGTTGGGGTGTTGATGACATCATTGGTATAAGTGATGGTGATGTCATTGGTTGGAGTGATGATGATGTCGTTGATATAAGCGATGATGATGTCATTGATATGAGTGGAGATGTCATTGATATGAGCGGAGATCTCATTGATATGAGCGGAGATGACATTGATATGAGTGGAGATGACATTACAGTTGTAGGTAGTACAGATAGTACTATTGTTGTGGTGCTGTACACAGACACTGTAGATTCACGAGATGGTGTAGGGGAAAGGTGATAGGTCGTGGATACAGTAGGAGCCAAAGTTGATGATGCAATGGTATTGTCAGGAACTAAATAATACATGAATTTAGCATGAAGTCATAATTCCGATCAATTTCCATATTTTAACAACCTCGATTTAAATCCACAATTTTTTACCCCTAAACTATTCGACCTAAACCTTGCAATCCTCCCCTAATCCTTACCCTAATCATAATCCTTACCCTAATCATAACCCTAAATTTATCTTATAATCTTAAAGACGATGTAAAGTCTGTTCTGCGCATGTGCTATGGGGGGTCCAGCGATGTAAACAATGCCCAAATTTTGCGTTGTTTCGACTAAAATTCGACATCTTCTAAATCAGAAACTCTAATCTGTATTTATTTAATGCATAGCGAACCAGAACACATCATAATTTTTTAAATATAGCGTGTTTAAAATGTAAACAAACAGACGTTGCCGGTTTGTTTACACCGGGACTTTACATCACCTTTAACCCTACAATCTAATCTCAACTTTACTCCTAACTCTAATCCTAACTCTAAATCCTAACTCTAAATCCTAATCCTAACACCAATCCTAATCCTACAAAAGATTAAAAAATCACATTCCTTCGCTTACATCTAAATGTTCCATTGACTTTGAATACCATCAAACCAGTAATCCTGGACTGTCTACCACTGCTTTTGCCTTTGCATGTCACATTTAATCTCATGATTCGGCCAACAAACATGTCAGGATTGACCCTCCACTATGTGAAACAATAAATTTAAATAAAATACAGTGGAACCCTGAAACGTAATAGGTGGGTTTCACTTAGTGGCACAGTTCAGCACTTGGTAGTCAACTGTAAAAGGAAAGAGAGTTATCAGAGCAATTTAGTTGTTAATCACTATACTGTATGACTGTATTGACCCAATTGTGTTTGGTGGCAAATATATGTAATGGAAACATTTAGCATTATTCACCTGCTCAATAAATGTCAATACATTTGAAGTTGACCACCATATGTGGTACCATATAAAATCCACCCAAACAATAAAGGCCATACAATTTGGCTAAGTTAATGGGGTGATCATATTAACCGGGCTACTTTGATTAAACCATAGTTGATTAAACTAACTGGGAAATGTTCTACCATGGCATTTTGCTTGAACAAAAATAATTGTTGGTAAACACCAGGGTTTCACCGTTACAGAATGTTACATTTACCGTTACATTTACCACAAACTTAACAAAAGTAAAACTCACTTTTAATGTTAACAGTTGCCAACCTTCATACTTTATATTAATCCAGGTATAAGTTTTCTCAATGTGATCATCATCAAGTTCAAAGAGATCATAATTCAAATAACGTTTCACAGAATCCCACTCTTGAACGTTTTCATGACTGAGTGCTTCAATATTGTTCAGAGCACATTTTTTATCATCAGCCATGCTTGGTACATCATATAAGATTTCTGTTTTTCTTGAATCAAATGATATAACTTTGAGCTTGTCTGTAGGTTTTTCATTTTTATTCAATAAGAATGTGAGCTTACCTAAAAATAAAACATATGGATAGCAGCTCAAAAAACTGTCGTTTGTGCTTCATTTGTGTTTCTGTGCCAGGTCTCATAACTGTGACATCAGACAGCTGTGCATGACTTTGTCAGCATATATATGGTTGTAGGAAACATGATATCTGGAATGAATGATATCAGTACTTGTAGCTGATCTGACTCAGGTCAGATTATTTTTCGGCCTAATCCCAACCCTAAATCTAACCAAATTAATCAAGAAAATGAAATTTAAAATTTAAGAAAATGATGTGCTTCCAACTGCAATCATCCCCCCTGGGCGAACCCCCGGGAATTTGATTGTTCGAAAAAATTTTGGTCAAATTTCCCACTGTGTGGGTGAAAAACAACGTCAAATTTCCCACGGTGCTGGTAAAAAAAACATAGTCAAATACCCATCTGCCTTGTAAGATTCCCATATATATATTCTTAACATGTATGTGAAGAGGACTAGGACTTTAAATGTATTTTGTTTCAATGAAATAGTGTATTACTTTTACCATTTTTTTAACAACTAGAACATAAAGTTCTCCAAGTGTCAAAACAAACCAAACATTTTGTTCATATACATGCATGTGATACACATCTTTCGGAACAAGTTCTGTGACTGGCTGTTTTGACTTTTGAGTGAGAAGGTCAAGAATGCATGGTTATGGCTATGTGATTGGCTAAAGCTGTATCATGTGCACTATTAGGCATATTCATGCTTATGCTTGAAATACTTGTATCGGGCAAATTGCAATTATTGTTTTCCTTAATTCTGGTTGCTATTAAAGAATATTAATGGTGCTTCGAGAGTAGAAATGTAAAATAGTTCAGTTAATAGACAGGTTCCACGGCTTCCTCGAGAATGTCTTGGATCAAACGAGGTTCTTGCTCAAAATGCGGCCAAGAGTATTCCACTAGATGGAAGCCTGTGAACTGCAGTAATTGTGGTAGTGACATTGGCGGAATGCGACAAGTGAAAGCCAAGAGGTCGTGCCTGAGTCAGCCTTTTCTCCATAAACACAAATACATGCGATGACCATTGCCTTGTGGTTCAGAAAGGATCTACATTTTTGTGTTCTCATCAACAATGTATTAAGATGAACAGAACCGAGCAAAGAGCAAACAAAGTCAATGTGTTGCATCATGAGTGTAGTGTGGTTGTCATGTGTGCATGATGAACAAGGAATCACATATTTGGTGAACTGTCTCTGCTCTAGTGCTCTTGAACTACTTTACTTACTTGTATTACGTATGTCTTTATCTTTCATACATTTCAACTCGGCTGTGACGAAAGTCTTAAAGGCAAACGAACATTCGCAAACACATATACCATATTTTGGTGAACTACCATCAAAAAACGATTCCTTTCCCTGACAAAACTTGGCACAATTATGCCCAAATATACCAGGATATGAAAAAATATCTTGTTCTTTTCGTGTAACATTTACAAGAACGCAGGAAACATGACAACAAAACAATAAAACAAAATAGAGCAATACAGACAGCTCATTCAAATGTCTGCCAGGAAATATAAAACCAGCCATAACTTCTAAATTATCGTATTTATCGATGAAATTTTACTTCATTTTCCGTTCATAAAAGTGTCCTTTACAAAGTATTTAAGAATCAAAGGTACTCTTTCATCTTTCCAGCTCAATCAATTGTTGCGTTTTCTTTTTATATTGCTCTTCTGTTTACACAAGACTGAATGACTTTCGATTTATAATTTGATACTCAAAACAACCAGGGGGGGGTTGCCAGGGGGGAAGTTGCTTGTTGTTGTCGCGCTACGGGGGGTATCGTTGGAACCACTGATCTGAAAATATAGTGTTTGGAACTGGATGAACAACTTCCATCTCGTGTCAGCATACTTCACGTTAGGCAGAGTATACTGTATTACCTAATTACCGTCGTTTCCACCTAAACATGAACAGACGCAGATGCGTGTCCATTCTTAAGCCTGGTTCACACGATGAAATAAGCACAAGCGTGGAACGCTTTGATGTGCTTATGCTAAAGAACGGAAGGTTTGATATCCTTGCGTTAATGTCGGAACGTTTGATCTCGCTTGTGCTTATCTCACTCGTGTGAACCGGGCTTAAGGCGGGGGTACACATGGATTGATGGCCATTTTTGAAATGGCTGTAATTTTAAAGATATTCACCAAAGTTATGACAAACTATATATCAGTAGAAAGCTTATGACCTATAGAATCTAAAAATACTCATCATTAGTACCTAACGTCCTTTGTAACCTGACACCAGGCCGGCAATCATACCACATGCTGTGCAAAACTAGAGTGCATATGAGAAAAGATATCTGCTTATAAATTGCCTGGAATTTTAAGAAATTTTATCAGTCGGTAGTATAGGCATCATTATCTTAAATTAGCATAGAACTTTTTTGTATGATAAATCTAGTGGTCACAGCGGAGGTACAAAGCTAACAGGTTTTTTCGATAATATTTTTTGTCATAAAATGCATTCCACACAAGATACAGAAATTTCCTATGCTCATTTCAGACAGCTCTAATAAAAGAATAAGCCCTGAAAATTTCAGGAAAATTGGTTAAATACATCATGAGATATCTTTTCTCAAAGACGGAAAATGTACATTCCGAGAAAACCAGTGTTAAAGTTTTTAAACAACTGTTCGAGCTGTCCCTGACAGGTTTCAAGAACTTTAGCCTAATTTTTTGTCATTAGAGGTACCTTTAGCACCTCATAAGCCTCCAGCAATAACAAATACAACTCCAAAAAGAAATGCGAAGCCTCGCTTAGCCCAAGTACCATCGAAGCTTACTGCAACATCGACATAGAACTCATGTCTATTTTCCTTCAAAATACGTTCCCTCAGGCTTTGTGCAGCTTGTTTCATTTCTTCTTTAGCTTCTTGCTGAAGAGCAGTTACATGCTGGTAATAGGTTGTCTTAGTCATACAAGGCATATTCATAATCCCACAAAAAGATACAAGACCTTCATAACCACCACCAGATTCCACAGAATGGTACACTGCACGTCGGTTTACATCAGCACAGTTTCCATTTCTAGAGACCTTTGAAGATGCCTCTAAAGTGATTTCCTCTTCACACGAACTACATGTTGCTTTGAGATCAGGCATTAGACTTCTCTTTCCAGAAATGTCTTCATGAATAATCAAGTGCCCTAGAAAAATAACCAAGTATATCAACAGCATTACAAATCTTTATTGACCCATAATGCATGGTGAATATTATATCACAGACAGATGTTGTCAATAGGCAATAGCCTACTGTATACAACTAATACAAGTTAATTTTGGAGAAAAACAAACCAGTTAATGAAAAATATAACTATAGAAATCATTGAGCATTCAAAGTAAACTAAGTACAGAATTAATGAAGATTGAAGACCTGCTTACCTTGGTCACAAACATGTGCTTTTGAGATGCTTGATGACAGCTTATTTATATCAATAAGGCGATAGCCTTGTCCTGCATGATCTATATCTTGGGAAGCCTCCAAAGCTGATTTTTCGGCTTCTTCTGACAGGTTATTTTCCTCCTGGATACGCTTACAGGCCTGGTTGATTCCACTTCCATGTTGGATTCCAAATTTTGTGGGGTTGTAGTGTTGTACTTGATCTGGCTGAAATATCACTGCCATCAGTAAACCCACCATCAACTCTACTCACACTCGAGTTATCTGCGTATTTCTGCCTTTCAGAGAATGGTTTTCCTTCTCTCTTTTTCTTATGGACGTTTTTGGTTTTATAACCAACCATGACAAACAGAAGTAATATACAATAGAGTAATTTTGGTGACTTAGTAGTTTATAGTAATGTGGCTTTCAAACATAAACATGCCTTCCCATGATGCTTTACAGGCCCATTTGTAAAGGCTTGAACTTCATGTAGTCCGTAATAAAGATAACCAATCCTTGTTTTACGTTTCTAAGGCGATACAAACGAAAAATTCCAAAGAAAACAAAAAAATGCTAAATGCGTTGCCATAGTAACCCAATATAGTGGGAGCTAAAACATTGAATAAACAGCTAATAATTTATTTTTTTGATAAAATACAACCACCACAGCTTTTTCAAGGCTGTAGAGCTACCTAAGACGTCAAAAAAAATATTTCGCCTCTGAGGTCAAAATCCATGTGTACCCCCGCCTTAAGCTACAAAAGAAAGCAGTGCGCAAGAGTTTAAAATAACCGGCATAAATGATTTCAGCATGAAATGCGAGGTGGATGGATCGAATAGTTAGGAATTAATTTTGACGCATCATTCATGATGTTCATTATTTCATAAAACAAATGTAGACCCACAACTGAACCTTGTATAAACTGCTATCAAGAAATTTAATTTGGTAAATCGTATATGTATAGTTTTTAAGGGTTGGTTTTACATCCTGAGAGATAAACAAAACTTTCAACTGAATATTGCCTTTCAACTGAATATTTCATTTCGTTCCTTTTGTTCTCCAGCTCTTTGCTAGTACAAGTCTAGTGTGTTTTACGGCGCCCTGGTTTCACTAAGCACTACGGTGGTGGTCAACCGACAGTTATCAGAGTGAGAAAATAATGTTAACTATTTTCAATATATGAAGTAGTCTTGTATTTGGTTGGCGGTAAATTGAACTGAGAGATGTAGGTTGACTTGCTTGCTTCTATAAGTGTCAACAGAAGTCAACAGTTCACTAAGTTGATCACCATCTGCTGTTCCGTAACGCTTACTGAAATCCACTAATATTTGCGCATTGTCAAAAGCCTACCTTATTTACGTTAGGTAAAGTCAAAGCCTGATAGTTCGACTCGTCGTTGCCTGCAGACTTATCTAAAGCTGTGTAGAGTCCGTCCTCATCATCATCTACATCATTTTTAATATCTAGATTAAAGAATATTTCAAAACTCTAGCTTTATAAACACTACCTTAACTGAGTAATATCATGAATAATCCAAGCAAAAATATTTCACTTTTAGTTTAACGGAAATAAACTAACCTGACATTACAATATTAGCATTGCTTTCACGTCTAAATAAGAAAGAAAGTTAATTCTCAAACTCATTAATAATTGACTACAGCTCATAAGCAAAACACAAAGCAGTAAATCAGCACCGTGTCGTTGTCAGAATATCACGGTAATAAACGTCCATAAATTAAGTCAAGAAGTTATATCTAACACTATGATTGATGAAATCATGATTTAGAAACCTCAAAGTGTCTGAAAATACTCGGCTATTTTTTCGTTTTTCAACACATTTTTTGGTGTTTCAAATCACTATAACAAATTCTTTCCTGTATAAGATATATTTCCAATAAATGATCTTACTTCTTTAACATCTTCTTCTTATTACGTAACATGGTGAAGCGAACAACAACAGCCAACGCAATGATAACGACAACAACGACCACAACTGCAACAATGATATACACCATTGTGTTTCCATCACTTAGCTTTTCTTTTTTAGGCAGTAAAGTAGAATTAAACTCTGTGTCGATACTGGACGTTACAGGAGCCATTGTTTCCTCTGAGTTTTCACGATTGCCAATCTCGGGAAAATAAAATTTCAAATTTCATCAAAATTCAACGGTTAAGCCTAGAGTGCGCGTGGTGTCACGGCAGTTAGTGAATGTGCTTTTCATCTCTGTGACCGAGGTTTGATTCGTGCAATATTCAGTTGTCTGATTATTCTTTCGCTTCTGTCGTTTGTGAGAAGAGTACATCCAGTTTGACTCTACCAAACAGCGCAGGTTTTCTCTGGGTACTCCTGTTTCACTTTCCTTCTATACAAATACTGGATCAATAAGGAAGAACCATTTCTGTATCTTAATTAAAGAGAACAGTTTAAAACTATCCAGTACAAACAAAGTTGACTTAGTTGAGTTTTCTTTCTGTAATAACACTGGACAAATAGGAGATGACTAGACCTCCAGACAGAACAGATTGAAACTGACCAATATAAATGAAGTTATTTTAGTTCAGGTGTCCTCCGGTAGTAACACTAAATCAATGAAATTGAAAGGAATGGACCTGGGATGGCCCTTACTGAATTTCAGGGGTGAACAGTATATAACTGATAGAGCTATCCAGTATAAGTAAAGTTAGTTTAATAGTTCAAACAAAAGTCCTTATACAATTTACCGTTGTAGATGCAATTTTTGTTGTGGGTATTTCCACTACTTCGCCATTAACACTGGATTGCAGGAGGGTATTCCATCGAGTTGAGGAAAGTGAATTGTTGTGAAATGTCGATGATGGCTTAATGATCTCCTTGGCGGTCGATGGCGGGAGGATTTCGTGCAAATGAGATGAAGTGGGGATGGTCCATTGAAACGTTGTCCTAACTGGCTTGGTTGAGATTGGAGTTGTTGTTGGTGATGGTAATGATGATGATGATGATGGTGGAGATGAAGATGATGGTGATGGTGGAGATGGAGATGATGATGGTGACCGTGATGATGATGGTAGCAGTAGTGATGAAGGTGATGGTGGAGATGATGATGGTGACGGTGATGATGATGATGACGATGGTAGCAGTGGTGATGAAGGTGATGAAGGTGATGAAGGTGATGGTGGTGTTATTGTTTTTTCAATTGATGTCGTCAATACCGACGATGATTTTCCTTCAGGAAAGCCAGGATGATAAACTAAAACGTAAATGATATTTTACGGTAAATACATTAATTAAACAAGTAAATATACATTTGCGATACAGTTAAGTGGACACCTTTCTTTAGCAGACACATATTTTTGGGTCCAAATTTTTATAGAATACTATTATCACAACCTCTGTAAAGCAGACACCTAACATGTTGGTGGGACCCCGTTAATTGTTATTTATTTAAATGTAATCTGCATTGAAAACTCACTCTGAACAGTTCCAGTACTTTTAAACATCAAACACTCAGTTATTTCTCCATTATTTTGACCAGGTCTTTTATATTGGCAGTTGAATGTGATCCGATAAACTTTTCCATGAATATTTTTGTCTATACTTGCTTTCGGCCACTACAAAACAAATCTTCATGTAGCATTGTATTTTACTTATTGGTATACGGTAAAGGTAGTGCCGTAGTCGATCGGCTCAACAGCGTAGGACCCAGCTCAGATGCGTGACAAAGTCGAAGGTTTACTAGGGCGCCTCTGGCTGACAAACTCCTTCAAATAAATCAATTAAATAAACCTGATCGTGTATTATCAATCGTATGAATTCACTTCAGGTTGAGGAAGTTGAGATAACGGCCTTTTGGTTCTGGAGCATGAGCTAAGGTGGAAGGGTTAGTTTTCGGTAAAGGAGGAAATTCGGAGTACCTGGAGGATACCCTCGAAGCACAGGAGAGAACCAATCACAACTCCACTGTCATGAGTTTTCAAGCACATCAAGTCAGAGCAGGGTAGTCACCCAAATCTAAGTTACAACCCCCTACGACCCTTCCCCCGATCAAAGATGGCAGGTCTAACTCAACGGCCTTGCTAAACGTTCATTCAAAAACAGTCCAACTGTGCACTTACAGTCAAATCAAAGTCTTTTCCCTTTATACCCCCTGTACCAAACGTATGATCTGAAACAGTCTCGTATCCGTTTGAGCTCATTTGCTCAACTTTATTGACAGCACAGCTTTGAAGTTTATACTGTCGTCCAGATGGCAAACTTAAATCGACTATTTTCTTTTGTCCACTTTTTGTCAGGTCGATTTCAAGGAGAAATAATTCGTCGTTGCGACCCTCACGGAGTCTCAAATAACATCCTGAATACAAAGAGACGCTAGATCGAGATTTAAGACCAAAGGACAACAATTTCGGTCAGAAGGAACGTTAAGTGTTTCAATATTTTTCAGATAGTTCAGACACAAACCACGGCAACTTAGGAGTTAACTACTTCTGACATTTTCTGGTATCTTTTACTTAAAACAGAGATAATATCTTAACTGATAGCTGACAAACGATAAAACAGCAATTTCTAACTGACACCTTACAAAATATTTTATTGAAAGGTTCTGACAAATTGGCTTCGCAACTGATAGCTGACAAAGGAGTTGCCTCAGGTTTAATCATACCTTGGCGGTACTTTTCATTTGTTGCACAACGCAAGCTCGTCATATTAAAAGTAGTTTCTTTCGCGTTGCATTTGCAGTAACAACATTTATTGTCTGGATGGGGATAGCTTGTGTAGCATATTGAATTAGTCGCAAGGCAAAACTGATTGTCATCATCATCATCATCATCATCATCATCATCATCATCATCATCGCAACTTGAAGTATAGGGATTGTTAAAATAATCTCCACGTTGGATGCGGGTGAGGTCAATCTGAATCCCAGAGACGTTTCGGTATAAGATGAAACACAATAGCACAAAAAGCTCAACGACGATGTGTTTTCTTGATTTTGACATTCTCAAGCTCAGCTCTTGTTTTGTTTGAACAAGCAGTTAAGACTGAAATACAAATACAGGAAGAGATGATTAAACAAATTAATTAAACAATTCACCAAAAATGGAAGGAGGAATGAAAACAAGCTTGGTGAAATCAAACACGAAAGTAAAACTGAAAAATGTCCTCTGAGCTAGTTTAGTATGGCTGAATACTAGGTTTATTCGATGTTATGTGCATGTTAAAAACATTATACTTAGAATAGGCAGTGGACAACAGTTACTCGTCAACGATTTACGGCTGTTTGTTTGGTTTACATAAGAAGGGTCGCTTATTACTATCATTATATCGAAGCTTCCCAAACCTATTAAAAATTCATTAGCAAAACACAAAGGAAATTAGCACTCTTTGTAAGTCTTAAAATTTGGTAAAGTCATGCAACCTAACATGTCAGGATGAGGTGAAAGGGTTAAAGGCCTTGTCTCCTCTTGCTGTACACCCGACGAAAAGTGTAGCTGTTGCTGTATTTTGTGAAATCACATTCGTCAGGAGAAGAGTCAGATCCGACAAATCAGATCGTGTGAACAGGTCCTGACTTTACGGATCCCTGCCAAATAATTGATGATAAGAAACCTGTACAGATTATAGCTCAGCGCTCTGTTTAATCAAACAGTTACAGATTCTACTTACCTGGGGTTATGTACAAACCATATACCTTCTATAGGGATCAGGGGCCTTTGGCTTTGAACACCTTCAATGCACCAAGTTTACCTTCTTTGCTTGAAAAAATTGATGTCAATATCAAGGTCACAGTAACCGGAAATAACCAGCCGTCACAAGATTAAGAATTACCGTGCTTCCTGTCCTACAATCGTCGAATAATTTCATTGGGACAAAGTTAACTCCCATTTAAAAACACGCCTACTCCATACATAGCCTCAGTTTACCAATCAATGTTGAGATAACATCGTTCACAATACACAACATTGATTGGTGGGTAAAATTGCCATTAACAAAACGACATCGGAAACTATTCGTTTGATGCATCATTGTCCCAATGAATTGGTCTATGATTGTAGTTCCCAATACCAGGGAAAGGTTTTGATTTAATGCTCTAGTTACTTATATTGAGAAAACAACATGCAAAAACCTATTAAGTTTTCTAAGGCTGATATGATATATTGTGATTATAGAACCTTATAATAATTGAAAATTCTGAACATTATAGATTTTGAAATTTAATTCTCATGTGATATTCATACTTAGTCAATATTTACATGGATGTCTATGTTGAAATAATACTGTATGGTACCCAGTAGTCAGTCTGACATGTGATCTACAGTTAATTGGGTATAAATACTTAAATATACGTAATTTTTCTTAATCAAAAGAATGGTTACTACATATTTATCTAAAGTTATTTAGTGGTAGTTTCTTGTGAGCCTATTACAACCTATTACATGTTTAGTGGTAGTTTCTTGTGAGCCTATTACATGTTTAGACGGATTAAATCTTATGAATTTTTCCGCCATGACTTACGTTCAAAATATATATCTACAAAGGTTTTGCTATTATTGAATTTACATTATCAAACTCATTTATAATTCATGAGCAAAACACAAAAGAAATCAACACCGTGTCGTTGTCTTGATACCACGGTAACAAACGTCCATGTTTTGTACTTAGATCTTAAATTTTACATTGTGCATTCTTAGTATAATAGTTAGTATGTATATTTTTAAATTGCTGTACACCACAGGGCTCTTATGATAACAATGTTTATATAAACGATGACAAGATTACCCTGTTACACACAATACTTCAGAGAAAGCTCTATGCGCAGAGATTATATTAAATAGTTTATTTTAAGCGTCAGTAGGACTTTGAAACTCCAGCGTCCTTGAGCGACAAGAATTCATGGCAAAATAACAAAGTAAAACCTTAATAACCATTCAAGCGTCAGATACATGCGGATTAACTGGCTGTTCGTATTCCGACTTTTCTGGCAATACTGTCAAATAATCTGACTCTGGATTCTCATCTTCTAACACACTGTACACCCTCTCAGGATTGTCGTCACCAGTTCTCCCAGGTACTTCCCGGTCATAGTTCTCTGGGACAATCTCCTCCTCCAGTGTACTATAAACTCGTTCTGGATTCTCGTGTCCAGTCCTACCTGGAAATTCTCGAGTGTTATAGTTACCATTCTCCTCGGTATCATCCAAGACATGATAAATCTCACCAGGGTCTTGGGTACCGTCTGGTCTGTCCACAACCTGATAGAATGGTTCTAAATGATACAGAATTATTCTACACATCACTCTATTTTTCACAAAGATGTGTCGGTAGGTCCGTATGCCAAGTCATCTATTAATTTTGTTATTCATTCATTTCTATATTCTTCCTTCCTTTTATCTTCTCAACCATCTATTCTTTCTCCTCATTCATTTATTCTTTCTTCCTATCTTCCTTGCATCATTTAATCGTTCATTCCTTCCTCCCCCTTTTCTTCCTTCCTTTCAACTCTTTTATCCTTTCATTCTTCATTCCCTCCCTCCTTCCTTTATTCCTCTCTTTCTTCCATCATTCTTCATTCCTTTCTCCTTCATTCCATTCATCCTCCCTCCCTCCCTCCCTACCTACCTGCCTACCATCCCTCCTTTCCACCTACCCTTTATTTCTTCCCTCCTTCCTCCCTCCAATTATTCCTTCCTCCCACCCTCCCATTTTCCATTCATCTCTTCCGTTATTCCTTCCTCTCTCACTTCATTCCTTCCTCTCTCACTTCATTCCTTCCTCTCTCACTTCATTCCTTCCTCCCTCTCTTCATTCCAGTCATCCTCTCTCCCACCCTCCCTCCTTCCCTAACTCCTTCCTCCCACCCTTCATTCCTTCCTCCACCCATTTATCCCTCCCCCCCTTCATTCCTTATTCTTTCTTTAATCCATTAATTCCGTCTTCGCTTCAATTCCATTCAATAATAATACATTACATACTTAAACTCACGTACCTGCTATTGGTGTTTGTCCGCTCACACCACTAGACTTCGTGTTACCTGTCACTGTGAGCTGTTCATACTAAAAAATTGAAAAACAATTAATTTTAAAAATATTAACATTGTCTAAATTCTAACAGTGTTAAGCAATTGAAGAAAACAGACAAGAACTTACCAAATTGCTCTGTATGTTGGTCAGTGATTGATAAGTTGGTTTGGCTTCAACTTTGCTCATGTCCAAGCTGGTGTAATTATTTTCTAAGTTTCCTTCGGCGTAATCGTAGACATTATTCTTCCCTATACAAAATACCCGACATTCATGTTAGAGCGATGATAGAGACTTTCAAGTAGTCAGGAAACTTCCAAAACGCTTTTACTGCACTCTAGGGAGAACACATCCTTAATTACCCTTTTCACCAGGATAATTTACTGAGCTGTCCGCTTCGGCGTAAATACTTTCCATTGGTGACATCATCATGGGATTCTATAACAACATGAGAACGAGGCCATTAATATGGTTCAAGTGTCCCAGATGCAACTGTTCGGACTGGGAAGAATTCGAACATATGAATAAAAGAGCTACAGAACATTATAGAAAGTGGACTTACATCGGTACTTTTGTTTGCAATAACAGTTTCTGTTGAAAAGAAAATATAGTAATGTAATGAACTATCAGAATTTACAAACATTCCAGGCCAGGAACATGTTTTACACGGCAAACTAATTTATACTGGATGGCTCTATCAGTTTTAAATTCTTCTCTCTAAAGTAAGGCCAAGGGTAATCTCCTATTGGTCGTGAAACTACAGGAAAAACACCTGTGGAGTTTGGTATAGTCAAACTGGAAGCACTCTTGTCGCATGGGACTGTGGTGAAATTATAATCAGATAACTACATACCTCCATTTTTCTCTTTTGATGGCTTTGCAGACTGTCTTCTTTTCCACAAAACAACCAATACAACAGCAACAAGTAAAACAAGACAACCTACAACAACTAACGACACTGTAACAGTATTATCTCCACCCCCGCTGCCTTCCTTCCTCGCCCCTGGGGTAGGCTTGTAGTCTGGTGGCGCAACTGTCTCGTGGGTGGGTGACGTTCGTTTTCGCGTCTCTTTGGATTCTTTGACCTGAATTTTAAAGAAAACAAAAACAATATTAGCTAGAAAACTTAACTATTTTTACGAAGTATGGGTAATGCGGACAGAGTCAGTCAACGCTGCTGAAGGCGTGGATTTTCTCCAGATACTTCGGTTTCCTTTCACAAGGAAGGTTGACAACATCACTTTAACTAAACAACCTGGTGAAACCCGTCCTGGTGTGGTTTGCCTCCCTTATTCCGTTTCTGAAATATGCAGTTGTCTGATTATATGTGAAAAGAGTACTTCCAGTAAGAATCTTAGTTTAGTTAAGTATACGAGTTTAGTTTAAGTATACGAGTTTAGTTTAAGTATACAAGTTTAATTTAAGAATACAAAATCTTTAGTATATAACTAATCACCTGGGTACTCGATGAAACAGTAGGTGTTGATATTTCGCTTGTGGAAACAGCCTTTACTGGCTCTGTTAGTTTTCTTGTGGGCGGGTTTGGTCGTGTTTTTCTTGTGGGTCTGGTATTAGGTGATTTCCTTGTAGGAGGTGTGGTGGTTGAGGATGTTGTGGATGGTAAACTTGGGAAAGTCACTAAATTTTCAAAAGAAATAAGTTGAGTGGAGTGTATATACTGTAGAGAATAGCCTTTAATATAAGTCAAAACAATGAATGACTGGATGGCATGGGATTTTCAAAACAATGAAAAGACAATGAAACATTCCGATCACTGGATCGTGACTGGATGGCACTATTGATATGTTAAATGCTACTCAAAGGTCCCATTTTGTCAAAATAAAAGAAAACAACAAAAAATATAAAGACATTTTACTCTTTTCTCACCCTTTATGCTTCCTAATGACTTGAAGACCAAGCAGTCGTTTCTGTTGAGTTTATTTGTTTTTTTCTCAACTTTCCTTTCAATTGTGTACGAGATATTCAACCTGAACATCTGGCCATTGTAAGTTGTTGGAACTTTACCCCACTATAAGTTGAAAACAAGAGAATGACTTCAAATCAGTGTCAACCAGCAGTTATCAGAGTGAGAAGATAATGTCAATTCTTTTCATTATATATGTATAGTAGTCTTGTATTTGGAGGCCTACGAATTCCCGTGCATGTGAACAAATAGAACTGGACAAATAAAATCGAATTGGTCCTGATTCGTCCGATCTTGTATGTGAGAACGTTGTCGAAGATTACCTGGATTGTAGCTCCCCAGTTTCCATCATCTTTTTTTACTTTTCCTTTTCCTTTTAAAAACTTGGTTTTTATTACACTTCCATCATGGTGTGAGGCGATACTAATGATGTGAAATGATTTCACTTTATCACCCGACATTTCATTTGGCCAATATATTTTTATTTTTCCCTTCTTGGTTAAATCAAGGAGTTTTATTCGATGGCCTGCATAGGAATCTTTAAATTTTGCCTTGCATCCTAAAGCAGAAAAAAAATCACCACACATATATATGCTTCTTGATAATTCATTTATAATTCATGAGCAAAACACAAATGAACTCAGTACTGTCTCACATGACCATATCGTTACCCGATGCCCCGATATCGTGAATAACTTTTGTTTCCTAACCCACCCTGTCAACATTTAGGAAACCGGAGTGCCCGAAAAAAAACCCAGCACGATGCTCGAAAAAAACTTGTCAGAGTCTTTTCACATGACTGTGTGTGGACACACAAGATTTCAGAGGTGAAAGGCCACCAAAACACCAAAGGCAACGTAAAGATTATAGTGATATTTATATATAGGTTTCTGCCTGTGGTCTTTCAAGCCATAAAAAAATTAGTTCAGACAATAAATCGGAGTGTGTGGCAAAGTATGTGGACAGTGGCAAAATACACAAAATTATTCAATGCAGTTTCCTTCTCTTTTTCTTGAGAACCAAACCACAGGCGGATTTCCGTCTTTCTTATACAAAGGCGAATTATCGACGAACTATATATTTTCGTTACCAAATTCTGTCCAGACGAATCATGCTTCTCTAGTATAAAGCACACTAATATGTGTAACAAAAACTTACCAGAACGAATCTCATCGTTTTTTCGACATGTCATGGTGCTTCTGTCAAAAGTTGATTTTGGATAATCACAAGTACACTGACAGCAACCCTTACTATCGTCGCATCGCGAATTAGTATCTGTACAAAATTTTGCATTCTTTGTCTGCCAGTCGCACTTCGAAGCTGTAGGGTTTTTAAATTTGTCGTCCAGTGCCCGAGTAAGCTGAAAGGATAGTCCAGCATATTGAGACGTGGTCAAAGACATCCACATTAAGATGAAACCAACGATAATTGCTACTTCAGGACTCATTGCGACAAACACTTCAAACCACCAAACAATGTCGTAAATAATATATATCTCGCAGATAAAAATACCAAAGGCGCGTTCCGTACGAGTATTATATTATAACACCAAAACCAACGCTAGTATCACTCTTAAAATTGGTTCAAACTTAATTGTCCAATATGTACTGACAAGACTACCAAAGCCATGCAAATATAAGCACTTCAATATTGTTTTACCAAGACGTAATTATGTAAATCTCATTTCACGCTGAGTTGGTTTATTTTTGTCATTACTGGCCTAACAATGCACCCACATAGCGAATCATTAAATTTTAGGAAATCACACAATAAAAGTGACAGTTTAGTAAAATGATGGTATAGCCTATTGGCAGAATTTGAACTGTTTTGACGCAAGGTAACTAGTCACCACTCCGTTGTCTCAAACTGCCTGCGAAGCAGTCGCTTTATAACTTATAAGTCGAGTATAATTTAGAAGTCTTACTTTATTATGTAATATATTCATCAATCTAATATTTTAAAAGCCCTAGCACAAAGTTATAGAACTTGCAAAATCTTATCCTTTTATATAACAAAATAAGATTAAACTCTCAACTTTCGAGAGTCTACACCCAGTATATTGGTTGGCAGGATATATTGGTTGGCAGCCTATAGGCGTTTACTCGGCAGGATTCTAGAATCTAGATGCGCAGAAAACGCTGAAATAAAAATAAAAGGCCTATGTCTAGGCTGATTGGTTGGGCATTAGAGGGCGTGTTTCTACTGCTTGACAGTTTCACAACCGCTCTAAATCCCATGAACACTTCTGGGAGAAAACCGAAACCATAAGATAAAGATTTACAATGTTGTTATACAATACCATTTACAATATTTAGCAGAGTTAGAATGAAACATGGTTTATAATTGGATATCTGTATGCTTTTATTACATTATATATCAAAGTATTTACAAGAGCGAAGAAGACAATTGCGAATTATTATAGACTGTTATATATTACCAGTAGCAATAATAAAAATATTACAAACAATTTCAATTCCGACAATTAGAATTTAAGCATCCTAGGATTTCTTGGCAGTGTCAGAGCCGTTACATTTTCTTATTCGTGAGCATAGTACGTTATCGCATGATTCTTATGCATGTGAACGTTATATGTATGAAAATTATGAAATTAATTATCTGGTATTAAATATATACTGGAAAAAGTTAAGAAAGAGGTAAGAAATAATGGATTTTTTACATAGATATGATGAACCTGTACCAAAATTAAAAAAACATTGATAAGGGGTATTTTTTAATTTTTAAAAGGCGTATGAATGTAGAAGTAAGAAAGGAACAATAGTCCATATATCAAGCATTTCAATTTAGAAAGTGTAAAAATTAGAGATTGGGAAACATGATGTCACGAATCTGGTGTTGCTATAGATAAGATATGGATGAGTAAGGTATTATAATAACGACACTGAGTGCACTCGACAAGTTGAAACAATAAGCTGATATTACCGAACTAATATAAAGCTTTTACATTTATGCCAGTTTATATGGAGGTTTCCTATGATGATTTTTTCATAAAAAACTGTTGTTTGATCTGTTTCTTCTGTTCTTCTATTAGATCATCAAGAAGAAGGAGAATTTCATGCGTATTGATTTTCTTTTGGGTTGGTTGGAAAATGATGTAAGTTGAGTTTCAATTTTGACCAGAGAGTTTCGTGCTTTATCAATGAACATGCTAATATTTAGTAATTCATCATTTAATACTGTTAGTAATACTATAGGATCGGAACTAGTATAACAAATCTTAAAATAATCTAACACTAATAATTAGTTTAACTAAAAATGAAACGTTGCTTGATCGATAATATAGTGAATGAAATTAATTAGGTGAGGCAATGACCCACCCATTAATACATTGTATGGTGTAAGAGGCAGAAGAAAATTAAAATATTGGAGAGAGAACAATCTGACATTCAGTTAAAATTTGTTATGAAATCCCAATTTAATGCCCCTCCAATGATCACCTCTCCAAAGCAGAAAATAGTATATCATGGTTTAAGTATCAAATGCTTTGAACAGGTCATTTAGTTTTTGCTCATCAATTGTTTTTATTTCATTCAGCAAAACAATTTTTATTTATCAGGTGAGTAAGAAGCAAGAGTGGTTAGAGTGGTTAGTTCAGCCAGAGCTGGTGGCGGTGACAAATTTCAAGTTTATTTTATAATTCTATGAACATGACCCTTCTGACATTTTTTAGAAAATTTGAAAAAAACGAAAATACAAAATATAATTATAATTTGTTTGAAAACAGCTAAACTGAAATCATAGGAATTTAATTAGCTTTATTCTATGCATCTTAGGATAACCCTTAACACCTCAAGAATAAGAATCAAGTACCAGCATATCTGGTTTCAGATATTAATTTTTTATGTTATTTATATGTGTATATCGGTAGCCGATTTTTTTTTTTCCATTTTCCATTTTTGAAACGACATCCATATGTCATTCACAGTTGTATTGGAAGTTTAAGGAATATGGTTTCACTGATGGTAGGGCCTAAGACTAATGAAAATAAACGATTTGTTGGGGAATCTTACGCGCAAAAGGATGGAGCCAATTTCAGAAATTTATTTACAAAAATGGCAATTTTAGATGGATCATTTTGGATAGTCATATTTATTTTGATAATGAGAGTAGTGAGGGCTTTTTTACGTTTTAGGTTGGTGACTTCATTTATTAATTTCCATGTTGTTTTCCAAATCACTTTTAGCTAATTCAAATTTTTATTATTAGTTTTCTTCTAAATATTCTAATTAGGTGATTCAATTTATTTATCTATCTCTTCAGTGATAGTCACGTACAGGGTAGGAGTTATTGAGATATTATTTTTTTATTTTTTTTAACGGAAATCAGCAATCTTTGGGTAATTTTGATTTCCTTTTAATTTCAACTTAGACATTTTTAATAAGAACAAAGAAAGAAATGGCTAAAATATTCTCTATCTTATTGGCAAAAATAATCGTAAGTCTATTTGGATCCTGCCCCATCAAAACCCGAGTCCATTCGACCTGTGATAATTTAGTTTTGAAACCAGTCATATTTAAATCGTTGTAATCCCGAGTATAATATAATAGTATTTTGTTTGGTTGGTTAAATTTATTTAGTACCAGATAACGCGAACACAGGGTCGGATAAAAAGTTTCGAATAAATAATAATTACAACATTATTTTATAATAATTTGTGTAAATAATATAATTTAGTGTTATGAATGCTGAATGAGAGATGTTCGCGCTTATTTATTAATAAGAGGAATAAACATATGTGAAAATAATGATAAATTCTGTGTTGTTACATTGCATATCAATGACAATGAAGTAAAAATAAAATCCCTCCCATTATATGTTATTTTTGTTGTTTGTTTTTTGGAATGAAAAGAGTTTATTAAATTCTTCAATAAAAACAAAGACAAGGTTTGAGTTTTTGGTCGATGCTTAGTTCCTACAATAATGTTTTTCCCAAGAGGGTTTGAAATTTCAACAAACAGGGACTCAATTAGAGAGGTGTCTTCTATTTATCTTGCAACATGCATTTTCTATTTATCCTTCCGTAAACAAATATCGATGTCGAGACTTAGAAAATTGCCAAATATTGATCCTGTATGCACCACTACCGGTCATATGACACTCTCGACTTTTAGATTGCCAAATGTAAGGACTGTGACAGCACGCCCCCTGGACTCTAAAATCAAGATGGAGTGCTTAAAGAATGAAGGTCACAGTGTGTTAATGTTTTTATAACTACCGTCAGGCATAATCTTAATAAAATATAGTCGCATATATATTTACTTACATATCTTGTTCTAAAATTTGATATAAATATAGATGTATTTGATGTTTCCTAATACTTTTTAGAAATTATTTTCAAAAATAATGGTAGTTTGACTACTATTCAGAGTTCAGTATGCCTCTAAAATGTATCTATATTAAATATACATCGATATGAATGTTTAGGATTAGTTCTTATACATTGGAACATTTATATTATAATTATATATTTTTGCTTAAAATATTTATCTCTAGTCTTATTGCCCTTATTAGGCTTAATCATAAACCAAATCCTAATCCTCCCTGAACCTTACCCTAAAACGAACCTAATCCTTTACTCTAATCTCTAATACTAATCCTCACTTTGAATCCCAAGCCCAAGAATACAATTTTTTACTTGGCCCAAGACAATTCAGCATTTCTTGCCATCTGCATTATATCATTATACGCATCGTCGCGACCAACCATTGCCCCAAAAAGGCTTGTAAGGCTGAAAAAACAACACTAACTTTGTTTATTCTGGAATGCTCTATCAGTTCTAAACTGTTCTTCCTAGAGGTCCAGTACCTTCATTAGTTCAATACGTGTTACAACAGAAGGAAACAGGAATGCATTGAGAAAACCTGCGGTGTTTAGTAGAGTCAAACTGGAAGCACGCCTCTCTTATGTTCATACGCCATGACTTATGTTCAAAATATATACGTACAAAGGTTTCGCTATTATTTAATTACATTTCCAAACTCATTTATAATTCATGAGCAAAACACAAAGGAAATTAGCACCGTGTCACGGTAATAAACGTCCATGTTTTGTACTTAGATCTTAAATTTTACATTGTGCATTCTTAGTATAATAGTTAGTATGTATATTTTTAAATTGTTGTAAACCACAGGGCTCTTATGATAACAGTGTTTATATAAACGATGACAAGATTACCCTGTTTAAATAAAGGTATCACACACACAATACTTCAGAGAAAGCTCTATGCGCAGAGGTTAGATTAAATAGTTTATTTTAAGCGTCACTAGGAGTTTGAAACTCCAGCGCCGTTGAGCGACAAGAATTCATGGTACAATACCATTCAAGCGTCAGATACAGGCGGATTAACTGGCTGTTCGTATTCCGACTTTTCTGGCAATATTGTCAAATAATCTGACTCTGGATTCTCATCTTCTAACACACTGTACACCCTCTCAGGATTGTCGTCACCAGTTCTCCCAGGTACTTCACGGTTATAGTTCTCTGGAACAATCTCCTCCTCCAGTGTACTATAAACTCGTTCTGGATTCTCGTGTCCAGTCCTACCTGGAACTTCTCGAGTTTTATAGTTGCCATTCTCCTCGGGATCGTCGTCCAAGACATGATAAATCTCACCAGGGTCTTGGGTACCGTCTGGTCTGTCCACAACCTGATAGAATGGTTCTAAATGATACAGAATTATTCTACACATCACTCTATTTTTCACAAAGATGTGTCAGTAGGTCCGTATGCCAAGTCATCTATTAAATTTGTTATTCATTCATTTCTATATTTTTTGCTTCCATTTATCTTCTCATCCATCTGTTCAACTTCCATCATTCTTCATTTCCTCCTCCTTTCTTCCTTCATTCCATTCACCCTCCCTACCTACCTACCTGCCATCCCTTCTTTCCTAACTCTTTCCTTCTACCCTTTATTCCTTCTACCCTTTATTCCTTCCTTCCTTCCTCCCTCCAATTATTCCTCCTCTCCAATTATTCCTCCTCTCCAATTATTCCTCCTCTCCAATTATTCCTTCCTCCCTCCCTTCCATTTTTCATTCATCTCTTCCTTTATTCCTTCCTCTCTCACTTCATTCCTTCCTCCCTCTCTTCGTTCCATTCATCCTCTCTCCCACCCTCCCTGCCATCCCTCCTTTCCTAACTCCTTCCTCCCCCCCTTCATTCCTTACTCTTTCTTTAATCCATTCATTCCGTCTTCACTTCAATTCCATTCAATAATAATACATTACATACTTAAACTCACGTACCTGCTATTGGTGTTTGTCCGCTCACACCACTAGACTTCGTGTTACCTGTCACTGTGAGCTGCTCATACTAAAAAATTGAAAAACAATTAATTTGAAAAATATTAACATTGTCTAAATTCTAACAGTGTTAAGCAATTGAAGAAAACAGACAAGAACTTACCAAATTGCTCTGTATGTTGGTCAGTGATTGATAAGTTGGTTTGGCTTCAACTTTGCTCATGTCCAAGCTGGTGTAATTATTTTCTAAGTTTCCTTCGGCGTAATCGTAGACATTATTCTTCCCTATACAAAATACCCGACATTCATGTTAGGCAAACTTCCAAAACGCTTTTACTGCACTCTAGGGAGAACACATCCTTAATTACCCTTTTCACCAGGATAATTTACTGAGCTGTCCGCTTCGGCGTAAATACTTTCCATTGGTGACATCATCATGGGATTCTATAACAACATGAGAACGAGGCCATTAATATGGTTCAAGTGTCCCAGATGCAACTGTTCGGACTGGGAAGAATTCGAACATATGAATAAAAGAGCTACAGAACATTATAGAAAGTGGACTTACATCGGTACTTTTGTTTGCAATAACAGTTTCTGTTGAAAAGAAAATATAGTAATGTAATGAACTATCAGAATTTACAAACATTCCAGGCCAGGAACATGTTTTACACGGCAAATTAACTTCAATTCTTCTCTCTATAAAAGTAAGGCCAAGGGTAATCTCCTGTTGGTCGTGAAACTACAGGAAAAACACATGTGGAGTTTGATATAGTCAAACTGGAAGCACTCTTCTCACATGGGACTGAGGTGAAATTATAATCAGATAACTAGATACCTCCATTTTTCTCTTTTGATGGCTTTGCAGACTGTCTTCTTTTCCACAAAACAACCAATACAACAGCAACAAGTAAAACAAGACAACCTACAACAACTAACGACACTGTAACAGTATTATCTCCACCCCCGCTGCCTTCCTTCCTCGCCCCTGGGGTAGGCTTGTAGCCTGGTGGCGCAACTGTCTCGTGGGTAGGAGACGTTGGTTTTCGCGTCTCTTTGGATTCTTTGACCTGAATTTTAAAGAAACAAAAACAATATTAGCGAGAAAACGTAACTATTTTTACGAAGTATGGGTAATGCGGACAGAGTCAGTCAACGCTCTGCTGAAGGCGTGGATTTTCTCCAGATACTTCGATTTCCTTTCACAAGGAAGGTTGACAACATCACTTTAACTAAACAACCTGGGAAACCCGTCCTGATGTGGTTTGCCTCCTTTATTCCGTTTCTGAAATATGCAGTTGTCTGATTATATGTGAAAAGAGTACTTCCAGTAAGAATCTTAGTTTAGTTAAGTTAAGTATACGAGTTTAGTTTAAGTATACGAGTTTAGTTTAAGTATACGAGTTTAATTTAAGAATACAAAATCTTTAGTATAGAACTAATCACCTGGGTACTCGATGAAACAGTAGGTGTTGATATTTCGCTTGTGGAAACAGCCTTTACTGGCTCTGTTAGTTTTCTTGTGGGCGGGTTTGGTCGTGTTTTTCTGGTGGCTCTGGTATTAGGTGATTTCCTTGTAGGAGGTGTGGTGGTTGAGGATGATGCAACTGATGTTATAGTTGAAGATGATTTTTTTGTTGTTGAAGTTGATAAAGTTGTGGATGGTAAACTTGGGAAAGTCACTAAATTTGTAAAAGAAATATGTTGAATTGAGTGTATAGAGAATATCCGTTAAATATAAGTCAAAACAATGAATGACTGGATGGCATTTTCAAAACAATGAAAAGACAATGAAACATTCCGATCACTGGATGGCACTATTGATAGGCTAAATGTTACTCAAAGGTCCCATTTTGTCAGAATAAAAGAAAGCAACAAAAAATATAAAGAAATTTTACTCTTTTTCTCACCCTTTATGCTTCCTAATGACTTGAAGACCAAGCAGTCGTTTCTGTTGAGTTTATTTGTTTTTCTCTCAACTTTCCTTTCAATTGTGTACGAGATATTCAACCTGAACATCTGGCCATTGTAAGTGTTTGGAACTTTACCCCACTATAAGTTGAAAACAAGAGAATGACTTCAAATCAGTGTAACATTTAAACTCTTTAGACAGGTATCGTGCAGCAGATGATGGTCAACCAGCAGTTATCAGAGTAAGAAAATAATGTCTTTTATATTTTATGATTATATGGCTTCTGATTGATATTTGAGCTGGCGGGGTCCGCCGTAAGCCGTATCCGGACTGTGGAGACCGACCGTGGGATAACTAGTCCTCCGGACGACCGTCCCGATTAAAAAAAAAAATTAAAAATTTAAATTTAAAAAAAAAAAAAATTTTTTTTTAAATATTTAAAAAATGGAAGCCATTTCATGTATCAACATGATGAAAGGTGAAAAAATTCTTGTTTATGCCTTAATTAATTTAAGAATCAATCTCAAGAGCTCGCTTGTTCGGTCTGTACATTGAAATATCGGACCTCTGTTTTTCAGTACGGACCGCGCTCGCTTGGTCCGTACTAAAAAACCTCGGTCCGATATTTCACTGTACAGACCTCACGCTCGGTCAATAACCTATTATTTTAGTATTTGGAGGCCTACGAATTCCCGTGCATGTGAAGAAATGGAACTGGACAATTCGAACTGTTCCTGATTCATCCGATCTTGTGAGAACGTTGTCTTGGATTACCTGGAATGTAGCTCCCCAGTTTCCATGATCGTCTTTTACTTTTCCTTTATCTTTTTCTTTTAAAAACTTGGTTTTTACTATACTTCCATCATGGTGCGAGGCGATACTAATGATGTGAAATGATTTCACTTTATCACCCGACATTTCAGTTGGCCAGTATATTTTGCTGTCATCCTTCTTGGTTAAATCAAGGAGTTTTATTCGATGGCCTGCATAGGAATCTTTAAACTTTGCCTTGCATCCTAAAGCAGAAAGATATCACCACACATATATGCTTCTTGATCATTCATTTATAATTCATGAGCAAAACACAAAGGAACTCAGTACCGTATCACATGACCATATCGTTGCCCGATATCGTGAATAGAACTTTTGTTTCCTAACCCACCCTACAGGTCAACATTTATTGTGGGAGGAAACCGGAGTGCCCGAAAAAAACCCCAGCACGACGTTCGAAAAAGCCTTGTCAGAGTCTTTTCACATGACTGTGTGTGGACACACAAGATCTCAGAGGTGAAAGGCCACCAAAACCCCAAAGGCAACGTTCTGCCTGTGGTCTTTCAAGCGATAAAAGCATTAGTTCAGACAATAATTCGGACTTCAAGAAAACCAAACCAACAGGAATTATCATACCGTAAACCTCCGTATATAAGCCCCCCCGAATATAAGCCCCCCCGAATATAAGCCCACCGCATTCACTAACGCGCACACTGTTCCGAATATAAGCCCCCCCGAATATAAGCCCCCCCAAATATAAGCCCATATACTTACTTAAATATAAGCCCAAACTAGATGGTTCAGAAGACGACCAGGTGAACATCAGAGGATTAGAAAGCTATACAATGCCCTTACCACAGGAAGAATTTCATTTGGAAAGCAGTGACGAAGACGACGACGAACTTACAGACGTCTCTGAAGCCTGCTCTGGCTCTAATACCGGTACTAGCTCTTCCGATGATGATGATAGTGATACTGACATTTAATTACTAACAGATCACTCTAGCTGACATTGTTTCTTATAGTTATAGTCATAATTTGAATTTGTTCACTTTCAAATTTTAGGGTTCGTATTAAAAACAATTACTAACACAAAATGATGTCCGTGTATAAGCCCCCCCATATATAAGCCCCCCCGTGTATAAGCCCACCATCAAAAAAACCTTACGAACCTATATAAGCCCAGGGCTTATATACGGAGGTTTACGGTATGCCAAATATATACCAAAGGCGGATCTTCTGTCAAGTGTCACCATCCGTTTTAGTAGACGAACAATCCAGACGAAGTAACTATTAAAGTAGAAAACGCCTTTTCGGGGTTCGCGACGTCATCTGGCTAAGTGGGGCAAACAAAATACTATGACCTTAGGAACAACTATGTATTTGCACCACTTGGCAAGTCGCGAATCCCCAAAAGACGTATGTAGCGCGGACTATGTATATAGCTTTTTCAGTTCGTCTTGACGGATTTCCGTCTTTCTTATATAAAGACGAATTATCGATGAACTATATATTTTCTTTACCAAATTCTGTCCAGACGAATCATGCTTCTCTAGTATAAAGCACACCAATATGTGTAACAAAAACTTACCAGAACGAATCTCATCGTTTTTTCGACATGTGATGGTGCTTCTGTTGAAAGTTGATTTTTCATAATCACAAGTACACTGACAGCAATTATTGTCGCATCGCGAATTAGTATCTGTACAAAACTTTTTATTCTCTGGCTGCCAATTGCACTGGGTAGCTGTAGGGTTTTTAAATTTGTCGTCCGGTGCCCGAGTAAGCTGAAAGGATAGTCCAGCATATTGAGACGTGGTCAAAGACAAAGACATCAACATCAAGACGAAACCAACGATAATTGCTACTTCATGAGTCATTGCGACAAACACTTCAAACCACCAAACAATGTCGTAAATAATATATATCTCGCAGATAAAAGTACCAAAGGCACGTTCCGTACGAGTATTATATTATAACACCAAAACCAACGCTAGTATCACTCTTAAAATTGGTCCAAACTTGTCCAATATGTACTGACAAGACTACCAAAGACATGCAAATATAAGCACCTCAATATTGTTTTACCGTCCAAGACGTAATTATGTAAATCTTATTTCACGCTGAGTTGGTTTACATTTTTGTCATTACTGGCCTAACAATGCACTCACATAGCGAATCATTAAATTTTAGGAAATCACAAAATAATGTCGAACCACAATAATAGTGACAGTTTAAAATGATGGTATAGCCTATTGGCAGAATTTGAACTGTTTTGACGCAAGGTAACTAGTCGCCACTCGACCTTTCGTCTCAAACTGACCTCCTGAGTATAATTTGTAAGTCTTGCTGAATTCTTATGTAATATATTCATCGATCTAATATTTTAAAAGCCCTAGCACAAAGTTATAGAACTTGCAAAATCTTATCCTTTTATATAACAAAAGAAGATTAAACTCTCAACTTTCGAGAGTCTACACCCAATATATTGGTTGGCAGGATATATTGGTTTACTCGGCAGGAATCTAGAATCTAGATGCGCAGAAAACGCTGAAATAAAAATAAAAGGCCTATGTCTAGGCTGATTGGTTGGGCATTAGAGGGCGTGTTTCTACTGCTTGACAGTTTCACAACCGCTCTAAATCCCATGAACACTTCTGGGAGAAAACCGAAACCATGATCCATGCATTTTCTATTTATCCTTCCGTAAACAAATCTCGATGTTGAGACTTAGAAAATTGCCAAATATTGATCCTGAATGTACCACTACCGGTCATATGACACTCTCGACTTTTAGATTGCCAAATGTAAGGACAGTGACAGCACGCCCCCTGGACTCTAAAATCAAGATGGAGTGCTTAAGAATGAAGGCCACAAATGTGTTAATGTTTTTATAACTACTGTCAGGCATAATCTTCATAAAATATAGTCGCATATATATTTACTTACATACTATAAACAGCCATTTTGTTAGCCCATTATTATACTAAACGCGAGATCAAACTATAATAAATGCCAAACTAATCTTGTTATAAAATTTGATATAAATATAGATGTATTTGATGTTTCCTAATACTTTTCTATGCATAAGAAAATTTAGAAATTATTTTCAAAAATAAAAGTAGTTTGACTACTATACAGAGTTCAGTATGCCTCTAAAATTTATCTATATTAAATATATCGAACGTGCGGTGCCAGTGTGGATAGAGTATAGCAAATACGGCGGTTGACTGTTGTGTAAAACTACCTGAAAATTGTATTTTTCAGGTAGTTTTACACAACAGTCAACCGCCGTATTTACATTAAATATACATCGATATGAATGTTTAGATTTAGGATTAGTTCTTATACATTGGAACATTTATATTATAATTATATATTTTTGCTTAAAATATTTATCTCTAGTCTTGTTGCCCTTATTAGGCTTAATCATAAACTAAATCCTAATCCTCCCTGAACCTTACCCTAAACCTAACCTAATCCTTTACTCTAATCTCTAATACTAATCCTCACTCTGAATCCCAAGGATACAATTTTTTACTTGGCCCAAGACAATTCAGCATTTCTTGCCATCTGCATTATATCATTATACGCATCGTCGCGACCAACCATTGCCCCAAAAATGTAAGGCTGAAAAAACAACACTAACTTTGTTTATTCTGGAATGCTCTATCAGTTCTAAACTGTTCTTCCTAGAGGTCCAGTACCTTCATTAGTTCAATACGTGTTACAACAAAAGGAAACAGGAATGCCTTGAGAAAACCTGCGGTGTTTAGTAGAGTCAAACTGGAAGCACGTCTCTCACATGAGACTGAAGTGAAAACATAATCAGAAAAACAGCATATCACAAAATCGAAGCCCGGTTACAGAGTTGAACGGCGCATGCGCCATGCACTAACCACTGTGCCACCAAGATATCCCTGTAGTTGCTGTTGTGTAACTTGTGCTGTTTTGTTTGCAGTTTCACATTTGTTTGTTTTTGTGCAAGATATTAACATGGTTCTATACCTCGTCTTTATCCTTCATACAAACTTCAATTGCCATTCCAGTACCAGGGAGGATAAACAATGGCTTGTACTGTAACAGAAAAGAACGGTGAAAATTGAGGATACAGAGTAAGGATTCGCCGTTCATGTGTCAGACGCTCTCTGACACATAAATCAACTATTGTATACCTACTTTATTCACACATCTGATATCACTCAATTTCATCAAAATGTTCTTGGCTATGTTCGTCCGCGAACGTTCAAAACAAAGATAGCTAAAGAAAGTATATAGATATTAGGTTTCACTAAGCCATAGGCGGATCTACTGGGGGTGTGCAGGATGGTGCGCATCCCCCTAGAAAACGTCAGCACCCCCACACAAAAAGTCAGTATCAACGAGTTCATACTGAAATTTTCCAAATTTTCTTTGACATAATTTGCATTGGTAGCGGAAGGGTGCACCCCCCCGGAAAATCTGCACCCCCTCTATCAGATGAGTCTGATCCGCCCCTGCTCTAAGCACCGTCGTGAAGCAGATAGTGGTCAACCGACTGTTAGCAGAGTGAGAAAATAATGTAAGAAACTTCATCTCTCCTATTACAAAAAGCCTACAGACTATACAATAGAGATCAATTAGCAACTTAAGTCACCACAATGATATCTTACTTTTGAGTGAGATAAAGTCTTCCATGTCTTATATTCACTAATGGTCTGTTTTTGTTCATTAAACTTGTTCTCCAGCCTTCTTCCCAGCCTACGAAAACACACACAGTAAAGAATTGAGGCCACTGAGATATGCCTCACAACACTTTGACAAGGTTCGATCCCTGCAATATGCAGTTGTATGATTATAATTTCGCTTCTGTCACATGTGAGAAGAGTGCTTCCAATTTGACTTCACCAAACACAGCAGCATCTCTTCGCGTTCTCCGATTTCCTTCTGTGTAGTAGTGGATTAAATAAGACATGACTCTTATTGGTCCTCGGGGGTGAACAGGTTAGACAGAATGAAATAATGTTAGTTTTGTTAAGGTTTCCTCCTGTGTAGTCTGTAGTGGATTAAATAAGACATGACTCTTACTGGATTTCTAAGAGAGACATTAATGTCTAATTTTCATATGGGAAGAAAAATTACCTTTAACAAAAATTTCGTAGCTTATCAGTTTATATCGTTCACAAAATAATCTGCAGTTCATCGCAGAGGACTCGGAAATCAGGGACACACTCGGTCGATGAATGCTGGAGCCTTGTGGCTGAATAATTTGAGATGAGTAAAATTAGATATAATATAAAGATGATAAAAAGCCTTGTCTTCAGTGCAAGTAGTGCAATATTGTTGTTGTCTGATTATAATTTCCCTCCGTCCCATGTGAGAAGAGTACCAAACACCACAGGTTTTCTCCCGTTTCTTCCTGTAGTAACACTGGACCAACAAAAGATGGCGATTACTGGGCAGTTTAGAGAGAACAGTTTAGAATATGTATAGTTTGGTTAGCTATACATATGCTAAAAAGATTTTCATATCTCCCATACCTCATCCACTGAATCAGGTGGTTTGTCCTCAGCACCAACTTCACAATCATTAGGTAACTCAAGCCACAAGTGATGTGTCGTATCATATCTTTTCTTGAGCTACAAGTACAAAATATAACCGTCGTCTTTGCGTTACTCGCCAGTTTCCTAAGCTCATTAATATCATCATCATTATCAACATCATCACCACTACCATCATCACCATCACCATTACCATAATTATCATCATCACCATCATCACCATCATCACCATCATCATCACCATCACCCTCACCATAATTATCACCATTACCATAATTATCATTATCACCATCACTACCATCACCATTATCACCACTACCATCATCATCATCACCATCACCATCACCATAATTATCATCATCACCATAATTATCATTATCACCATCAATCACCCTCCTGGTCATCCTCCTGGTCGTCCTCCTGGTCCTAGTCCTTGTGGTCCTCGTCCTCCTGGTCCTCATTCTCCTCCTGGTCCTCCTCGTCATCATCCTCCTCATCACCACCATCAGTACCACCACCATCATCACCTTCAATGAACTCACTAATATCACTAGTCAATAACTGAAACTTTCCGTATAGCTAGATCATTACCTTTGGGAATCTGTTGTAAAGAGGTCGAATAATGAACAACTTATATCCAAGCAACATGCCTGCAAAGTAATTTAGAATTGAGAAAGTTACTTTTCAATCTACAACGCATGAGACTAAAATCATGTGATGGAAAGTACATTTGCTTGGCAGCAGATGTGAATAAGACACATACATCAAAAGTGTTAGAGTATTTACCCAGCAACGTAAAGAAGTGAGGTCCAGTTAAGAAGATTGACGAAACGAACAACAACCATAAAACAACGTAGAGCTTCACAGTCACATGAGGGACTTTCCAAGTTATTAAACTATGTAGCGAAGATAGAAAACAAGACATGATGTGAACTTATATTAAATCCAAAGATGCAAAAACGTTCTGTTCATTTCTTTTAACAAAATAGGTGTACACTATAATGCATATGATGCATACTTCCTTATTTTTTCCAAATAGTCCGACAAGTTACCCAAGACGTTCTACAAAGAAATACAAACATTTGCAAGGTCACATCAATATTTGTTTTTTCCACCATCCCTGACCACTCTTAAGAATACACTCCGATATATCACAATCTCAGGGTTCGAAATAACCACCTATCTGCCTGTCGATTTCACGTGATTTGCACAAACGTCAGGCGAAAAGACTGATTTACCCAGTCTTTTTCAGGCTAGGTCTAAAAAAATGTATATACATTTTCGTTCGTGTATTCCATCTACAAACACCTTCTACTATTAGTCCTAACGAACGAGATGTCGAAAAAAATCTTGATATTTACCCGCACCTAATACTGGCATCGCTCCCATCATATATACACGAATTTGTGGTTAATACTCAGGAACTGGTCTCTGTAGTTCAGTTGGTTAGAGCGCTGCACCGGAATCGTAGGGCCGCAGGTTCAATTCCTGCCAGAGGACCTAAAGTTGTATTTTTTGCGACTGCTCCTGGCTAGGTCTAAAAAATGTATATAATTTTCGTTCGTGTATTCCATCTACAAACACCTTCTACGAAAAGACTTGATTACCTGTCGCCAGCAGGGACATATGAACAAATACGCAGTAAATAGATTGGAAATATTACAATCAATAACCAGTTTTGTAAATCTTCAACAGAAGTGGAAACGATTTTCGAATACAAACTTCTTTTAAGATTTATTGAATCACACTTTTGTTGAACGGAGCTTGGGAAATATGTTTTACTTATAAGAATTGCACAGGTTGAATAATGGGGGAAAACATGTAAAAAGACACAAAATCTGTCACCATAAGTAGAAACAAGAAACAAGGAACATAGGAACATTTCGAACCCTGAGTCTTTGGAAAACATTGAATTACCTGAACTTTGCGTGCAACATGAAGTACAACTTGGAATCTGTCACTCCAACTTGGTGGCTCAACAGCAGTCTTCAGAAAAAGAGAATGACAAAACAAGCATTAAAAACTCTCTCCTCCACAGAGACTTCGATGTAGACATAGTGAAGAAGGTTTTGCCGAGGAGAGAGCATTAAAATGTGTTCAACGTGACAGTAAATGTCGTTCTTGCTCTATTACTTGTTGTTAACGTAGTTATTTTATTTAAACATGATTAACAGTGAGTTGATCATGTTATGTAATGTTGTGTTGTCGTTTTGTTGTTCTGTAACTCTGTCTGTGTTATTGTACAATGTCAATGTATTTGTGTAGGTAGGACTTAATTTGGGATTTTATCAGTCCTGTTGTCTGTGCCTTCAATCGTATTATTGATTGTAAAGTTAATAAAAAGAAAAATAGTACAACTATGATACAAGACAGAATATAAGGAGCATGGAACATAAATTTTGCTATGAAGCATACCTCTGTTTTTTCTGTGTCAGAGATCGTTCCAAACCTGAAATCAATTTTAAATAATGAAAATGTTACCAAAGATGTCTAATCATTCACTTCTAATAACAACAAACTTAAGTAACCAAAGTTTCAACAATTCTTCAACAATTGGGTTAGCCCACCGTCCTGTATCTCTGAGTTAAGCTGGCTATACAGCAGGTCAAGGGCAGGGATTTACTTTGATTTTTACGCTTGATTGTAAAACCTGCTAAGGCTTTCCATCCACCTCAGAAACAGAGTCTGTGGTGAACACCATAAATGAAACTAAACCATTTCAGAAGGGATTTTCAAGTAAAATAAATACCTGCTGTACACAAAGTTTGCAGAAAGTTGAACAATGACAAGAAACAGAAGTAAGGACACAGTCAAACCATGCCAGAATGAAAACACATAAACCTGAAACACAAAACATAATAATAATGGACATTGATTGCCAGCACAGGGCACAAAACTGTTTCACTGTACATGGTTTGGTACATACCAAAAATATCAACATTGTTGCAGCAGGATTTTTCCAGGATAAAACCCAAGTAATTTTCTTGAAAAATTCTTTAATAGGTTTTAGACCACTTGCTAAATTATAAAATGAACTGTTATACAACGATAATGATGCTGAAATTTCAAAAGTGTAACATCTTCCAATGCTGACATAAATGAAAGTAGTAACTAAAAAAATAATACATTGTCAACAAAGTACTTATCACTTACAAAATCTGTTAATGTTATCTTTCAATCTGTAAATTAATAGAACAGAATTGAAATTTAAAATATGAACACTGAAGACAAACTCAATTTCTAATAGTTAATGTAGTTTGAATCTTTACGCAGTGAGACTATGTCAGTGAGTTGTGATTTTCAGCAACTAATCTTACGTTTTCACAGCCAAAGCTGGACCATCTTCATCAACAGTCTCTCCAGTAGTTTCTTCTTCTGATAAATCAGATACAATGTTCCAGAACTATATATAGAATATTAATAATATGATATGTAAGGACAATTTCACCTTGCATACAACTGGGAAAATTCATGAAAAAAATAGAAACACATTTGAATATATATACTCACAGTCAATGTAATGCTCTGTGCTAGTGATATATATAAGCCATACACCCAGAATTTGAACCGGGAGACACGACTTTGGTTGCCTATTAATTTAAACCTAAATTTAGCATACATTACATTATATGTGTATGGTATTGGGCACCCTTACCATTTATGAGTTAATTAACCCATTTGCTGGCAATGCATCCAAATGCGCCCTACTTTAGTACTGTATTTTATTCTGTCTAATGCCAGATGATTTTACTCGTCAGTGGTAGGGTACTGCCAATTAATGGGCTAAGCTTGAATTAGGTTAATGGCTGGTTAACTTCAGCAAAACATACTTGATAATTTTAGTCATCAATAGGTCAACCTTTCATGTCATACCTTCTGGTATTTCATATTGATTGGACGTGGTGACATTTGCACTGTCAGCAGTCCTGTGGTCATCACTGGTTGATGCATCATTCTCTTCATTTGAACCATCTTGATGCTTTCTTCTTCTGTTGAAGTGAATGCCACACAACTTGTGTTAGATATTGCATATTATATAGCTTAGTCTTTGTTACCGCTTAGTTAGCATACAATTAATATGCTATCATTCAAAGGCTTTAAGAAAATATTGGGTGGGTATAATGATATTTCAATGCTGCTATTGTGGTATAGAATAGTTAAAAGTTATTTGTGATCAATATGTAGAACAGATTATTAATATACATTAGAGTAGGTTGTTCTAAAATAACCTTAGCTTTGGAGTGCTATCATTTTCGTGTTTTACTCTCTTTAGCTTCACTTCTAGCTGTTTCCGTTTGATTTTTTCTCTTTCTAATTCTTTGGTCAGTTTACAAACATCGCTCTCCCGCAACATAGAAAGTTCAGCATCTAAACAAAACAAATTACTGTTGTAAAAGCTAAATCAAGCATGGTACATGCAGAGCCTTCCTGAGTTGTGATGTCCAATCATCCACCTAAGTGCTATACACATAAGGCAAACAATCTAGATTAATTAGCTAGAATAGTGTGGACTACATTGACAATGGTTCTTTGAACAAATCATGCCTGATATTTTACTGACAATTTGACAGGTCGTCCATCAGACAAACCTGGACAAACTGTACATGCAAGTTCAGGATTAGAATTAGAGAAGAAAAATTGATTCCCAAATTTCCTTTATGGAAATTTAAAGTATGTAGAGAAAATTTCAATTTGGAAAAAACGGCAGCTGTTTCGTTGCAAATTTAATTCAAAAGGGATTTCTGCCATTTTCCTTATTTCTGTATCTTTTTTTAAGAAAAGAACACTGAAGAGCAGTAAAAAATCTCGATTCACTAAAACCAGAGAAACTAACCCAATATATAGCTTATAGCACAAAATTGGACCAATTTATGCTTCATAAATCTACTGTGGTTTGCATGCAAGTAAAGATGAACAATCGCACATAAAAACATTGTCTATTCTCACATAAAACTTTCATGTACATCAAGAGCATTTGACAGGTTTCAATTTGATCAGCCAACTACGTTTAACTACATCTATTCTTGTGCTGATTGGCTGTGGCAATTAAAACTTTCAAATGCTCATTACAAGTTTCACATGAGAATAGACAATGTTTTGTCGCAACTGTTCATCCTTAGGTTTATATTCATACCCATTTCTTGATTCTTGATCATAATATCAACTAATTGTTCCTGTAATTGTTCAAGTTGGTTCTCATAAATTTCCTTTTCTCCTTGAGTTATAGCCATTTTCTCAGCACTTGAAGTGCCTGCCTCGGCCCCTAAACCCACACTAGTACTTTGCTCTGCTTTTATACCATTACCATCGTCGCTGCCCTCAATACTATAAATATCACCATCTGAGGAATTGTATTTCAACATTCCTATTTTTGCAGGGTTGTTTAAAGTTTCCCTCTTCGTTTCATTGGTTAAACTATCTCTCTTTTTCTGACCCGAAACACTGTCAATCAACTCCCTGCCTTGGTTTACAAAAAGATTAACCCAGTCGCTGCCACTGCTCATTTTAAACTTCGTTTTTGGTTAAAAAGTCACGCACTTGTAAGCCGCCATATTTAATGTTTACGTAGTTTCATTTTTGCGAGAACTTCCGCGCAATCTGATTGGTTGAATCCCTGGTTGAACCAACATTGGATATAGTAAAACGCGAACTAAGGTGATTATAAATTTGACGGATTGTAAAACGCAGACTGGAATTTAGTCCAGTCCAGTTTCAATAATTGATCTACTCGACAAAGATAACGCCATCTTGAAATCAAAATGCATTGTGGTACGGGGTGACTGAACGCTGCACCATAGAGTAAGACTGGAACGCTGTAGTGTAAATGGGCCTCTTGCATAGATTCTAAAATAAGCCAAAACAATGGGTGATTGGATGGCATGGAGAACAATGGGATTTTCAAAACAATGAAAAAAGAGATAAACTCGAATTGCTTATATATTGCAATTGTTTGTCGTTATTGTGTATTTTGATATTTTTAAAATCATCTATATAATCTGAGTGTAAATTACACGTATGAATGTACAAGCATTTTTCTGGATAAAATCAAAATTAATATAGGTCACTATATTAATGCTACTTACATATATAACTTCTAAATGCTACTTACATATATAACTTTTGATAAATTACGTTATTCTCAACTTAAATTCAAACCAATCATTGTCAGTTAGATAATTTGTAAGATGTCAGCTCCACACTGCTGTCTCAATGTTTGTAAGCTATCGGTTAAGATATTTTGTAAGATGTCAGTTCCAAATTGCCAGTTTGTCAGCTATCAGTCAGTTGTCAGCGAGCAATACAAGCAATATCAGTATTCAGTTAACCCAATTCAGACCCTGGGAATTGGTTCTGTCGGGGAATGCAAGAGAGGCCATTGATGGACAACTAAGCACATTTATACGCTACTATTTTCATTAAGACATTAGATTTATGATTCGGAGGATGAAAGCAATGCTTGGCGACTGCTTGATGTACTTGGTGGTTCTACATCAGATATTTCTGGACTGTCTGCATTTGGGTTCCCTGTGACCGCAACAGCGCTTTCACTGTCTGTGTTAGTAATCTGATTCTCCGTAATGACGTTGCCTGCAATCTGGCTGTCTTTGCCTGCAGTCAAGTTGTCTTCTCCTGGAATCGGGCTGTATTTTCCCGGACTCGGGCTATCTCGTTGCACACTCGGACTCTCATTGCCCGTACTGTTATTGTTTCGTATTTGTTCAGGGCTCCTGTCCAGACTTGAACGAACCTTGTTTCCACTCAGGCTCGTATTGCCTGCACTTGGGTTCACCTTACCTGCACTCGGGCTACCTGCCTTCGGGCTCTCTTTGCCCGCATGTGAAGTGTCCACAACAACAGAACCGTTCATTCCGGGTGAATGATACGTCATAACATCCGGGTTACTGTCAGATAACGAATTTTTGTTTCCCACAATTCCTGGCGAGTTGGGTTCGTCACTATCTGAATCGGTTGTCATGGAGATAAGTTTTCTTGTGATTACTTGATCAAGAACTTCATAACAAAATGAATACTGGTCCTAGGAAAAATAACAAAACATTTTTCATCCAATAGGCCCTTTGCATAACTGCTTCACAAAGATGTCAAAAAGTGACTGAATGGCAAAACAATGAAAATACAATGGAACAATGACTACAATGGCACCATTGTTATACTAAAGATCCCATTGGTTGGTTTCAGAAAACTCGAAGTGTTATGAGGAACAGATATATGGTGGTAAACGTCAGAGATATTGTCAGTAATAATAACCAAAATAACAATTCTTAACAACATTAAACAAAGTTCTTACTTCAGTTTCAATGAGTTTAGGTCGTTGAACACGGAACAACTTGGCTGCATGAAAAACGTTCACATACTTTTCTCGCTCAATTTGATCGTACAAGGAACTGACCAAACAGAATACTCCTGTCGGGCCAACACCGTAACTAAATGAGAATGATATTTCAAGTTAACTTTATTTATACTGGAAAACTCGATCAGTTCTAAACTGTTCTACCTAGAGGTCCAGTAAGGGTCATCCCTTATTAGGCAAATCACAGTGACACTGCCATTTGAGGCTGGTGCTTGAACAGACTTTTGTTCTTTTCTTGAAATATCATTTACTCAACATGCACACAAGAGCTGTGCATCAATTAACAAACAATTAGTTCAATTCAAAGTCACCTCACCAGTCCAGGAAACGCCTCGAGGTTAACTCTTTACTTTTCCTTGAGTATACCTGCCTACGCCTTTTTTGCCACGGAAATGCCACACGCCAAATCGCAATTCAAAAACTTCAAACCTCAGTCAGTTTTTGGTTTGGTAGCCAGAAATGCAAACATGATTAATCTTGTTTAATTTAATTGATTAGTATATCGTAATGTTTATACGTTTTCTGAATTTCAAAAAATGTGTAAAGTTGTGAGAATTACAACAGCAAAAACCTCAACTTTCACAGCGGTTTGTGGTTTGCCGTAAACGTCAATCTTAAGGTCTCTAATGATCCAGTGTTACTACACGAACCCTAAACTAAACTGACTTTAATTAAACTGGATAGCTCTATCAGTTCTAAACTGTTCTACCTAGAGTTCCAGTAAGGGCAATCCTACATATCCTACATGCAATGTTTGATCCAGTCCTAGGACTAGACAAAGTTTTCACATAACCTCTATACTCACTCGCAGTGAACTGTTATAGGATGTTCAGAATTTTGCGCCATCTTGTGTTCTCTCACTTGCTCAATGAAATTAATGAGAGAAGTTTTATCTTTGGGGAAACCACCCGATGGCCAGTCACGGTAATGATAATGTGTTACAGTATGGCCATCGCTTGTTTCCTAGAATATTTGAAGAAAGTTTCTCAGAATTACCCTTCTCACATCTTGTCAACAAGACTTCACAACAGACTTGTACCAAGCTTATCAACAAGTTTCTACAAGGTTGTCACTCACAACTTGTTAACAAGTTGTTGAATTGCAGGGTTATATAACAAGTTCAACTTGTAACAAGTCTGTTGAGTCGATAACTTTGTACCAAGTTGTCAACAAGCCGTTGGCTGGGAACAAGTAGTGCGAACACATCCTGATAACAAATTGTTGTGACAGCATTGGTACAAGTCTATTCCAGGTTTGTTACAACTTGTGCGTTTTTACGTGTGTACATCAACAACGCTCAGCTAATTACCTTATGCTAGAGAAACAAGACAGAAAACATTTTGAAGCGTCAAAAAGCCAAGGAAGCCTATTATATGACTTGTTGCCAAAAAAGAAGTGTGTAAACAATTTTTTACTCTTTAAGGACGGAGTCCAACTACCCTATTCTTAACACTGAATGTTTTAAGTCGTCTTTTATAAATATATTAATTTTTAACTAGAACTTATATATATAATGTAATTTTACCATATTTTTAAAGATGTAACTTAAGATATGTATTTTTATCTTTTGAATTAAAAAGACTTTAGACTTTTTAGGAAATTTAAAGAGCCTAAACGAACTTCAACCAATGCATACTCACGGATGAAAATAATCTCAGTTTACGAACAGTGACTTTCTCTGTGACATCCTGTGATTCTAACTGTATTTCAAATCTTCCACACGTCACAGCTTCGTCTTCTGTGGGTAGATCAGCATAATCATCCTATGACAGAAATATTAACCATGTTAAACCTTAAAGTATGCTAAAAGATACGCATTATTCACCTTCGCGAGCGACGTTCGATTTCTACAATATGCAATTGTCTGATTATAATTTTGTTTCAGTCACATGTGAGTAGAATGCTTGCAGTAACACTGGACCTATAAGGAATGCCTCTTACTGGACCTCTAGGGAGAACAGTTTAGAACTGATAGAGCTATCCAGTATAAATAGAGTTAGTTTATAGGTTTCTTCCTGTAGTGACACTGGGTGACCCTTACTGGATTTCTAGGGAGAACAGTTTAGAACTGATAGAGCTATCCAGTATAAATAAAGTTAGTTTAGTTTAGGTTTCCTCCTGTAGTAACACTGGATCAATAAGGGATGACCCTTACTGGATTTCTAGGGAGAACAGTTTATAACTGATAGAGCTATCCAGTATAAATAAAGTTAGTTTAGTTTAGGTTTCCTCCTGTAGTAACACTGGATCAATAAGGGATGACTCTTACTGGATTTCTAGGGAGAACAGTTTAGAACTGATAGAGCTATCCAGTATAAATAAATAAATTTAGTTTAGTTTAGGTTTCCTCCTGTAGTAACACTGGATCAATAAGGGATGACCCTTACTGGATTTCTAGGGAGAACAGTTTAGAACTGATAGAGCTATCCAGTATGGATAATAAAGTTAGTTAGATGTATTGTACCTTTTCCCACTGTTCGTCATTCAATAACATCACAATGATACTACATTTCGTGGAATAAAGCATTCGGTAAAAGCATTCCGCAGTCTTCACCATGGGAGCCTGGGTCGCAATGTATTCTCGTTTCTTACTAAAACCCTAAGAGAGATTGACATTGTATAAATTGTGTTTTAGAAAACTACATCCATTTTGTTGGTTTTCCCCGGGTACTTAAAGGATGGTTCTTACAGGACCTGTAAGGAGAAAAGTTTAGAACTGATAGAACTATCCAGTGTAAACCAGGAAAGTGCTGCCGAAGCCTGGCATGAAAGTCATAATGAAAAGATAATTGGAATGAATAATATTAGCATGTGTATTACAAGCGTGAATAATCAAGAAGTTCAAAAGTATGTTCATATAGCAGAGTCTGTGGTTTCAAAAATTATGGGTTCAAATCAGGTTCAAACTATCATAAACATGTATAAAAAGTTTGTTTATAGCATTATTGATGTCAAGGTTGAGGACTTGAGGTTCCTTCCTGAGTAACATTGGACCAATATACTCCTATAAGATCTCTTGGAAGAACAGTTTAGAAGAGACAATCCATGCAACTAAAAATATAAATTCTTACATCAATGAAACTAGCATTAATATAATCTGCTCCATCAACTCCAAGCATAAGTGGCAGTTTCACCCTCGTTCTTTCAACTTGCAAAAAGAACAACACAACATGATTAAAAAAATCTCATAAAATACAGCAGTTGCATTGGAAAAAGTATTTACAAACGCACACTAACCAGGGAGAATATCTTTTCGCCTGTTTTTATCAACATTACAATTCTTCTTTCCAGCCCATTTGTGCTTCTCAGGATGTTTAGTCCGGTCGATATCCTAGGTGTATACATGGAAATGTTTGAAGTGAAGAGAGATGAAGAATACCGTGAACGTCTGCTTATGTCAGGAATGGATAAATTAAAACTAAATATAAGAAAATTGCGATGGTAAACACGGCGCAATTTTTGCTGCAACTTACAACGCAATTTCTGCACAGAGCTATGTTTTTCTGCACAGAGCTATGTTATGTAGAAAAGTACGCAGAGAAAAACAATGGACATGGCCCGCGTTTCACTTCATCGATATTATCATTTCCATTCATTTCTTTGTTGCCTTCTTTTTTTTTCTTTTTTTTTTTATTCAACTTCGCCTCAATGGCAGGGAGTCCACAACAGCGTCAGCCAATTACTGTGGCCCCATTGTTAGTTCCTAAGGGTTAGTATTAGAGGCATGTTTAGCAAGAAAAATATCGGCAAAGTAAAACGAGATTAATGCCCCCATTTTGTCTGCGAATATACGTTTTACATAACATTGCTCTGTGTCCGAAATTATGTTGCAAGTTGTAGCAAAAATTGCCTCGTGTAACATGGGTTTTAGAAATGAGATGCATTTTCTGGCGATTGCAGCTTTCATTACTTTCAGGTAGTTCCGAACAAAACCACAGCAACAACTGTTTCATGCATATACCTCGTATTCCTCTCTCAACCGACTCCTTTTGGTATCAAGATTGACTGTGCGTAAAGACTGGAGACGTTTATGAAACTCTCTGATTGGTATGTCTGTATCTCCGAAGTTGATATGCTCCAGTATACAGTCATGTACGAAAATATATTGACTCTGAAATGAGATAAACATGAATACAATATATTTAACACTAGTACGCTTTATATGTTCGATCTTTCACCCATGTAAATATATATATGTTATTTACCGGATTGGAGGTCCGTATAGGGAGGGACGTGGGACGTTTTTGAGACCGAGGGAAATATTTCCCTATACGGACCGACCAAGCCGGGAAAAAATAGATATATATTTTTATATAATTTTAAAAACAAAAACATTGGCTCTATGGATTTGTCCGTACGGCCTCGTACTGACCGCTCGCGTAGCCAATCAGATTGCAGGAAACCCAAAGAATGAATTCGGTGGTAACCAGGGTTCTGACCACGGATGTCCGCTATTGGACTTTTTGGGAGAACAGAACAAAAGAGTTTAGAACTGATAGAGCTATCCAGTATAAATAAAGTTAGTTTAGTTTAGGCACGTACCAAAACTGGCCTAAAAATGGCCCTTTCGTCTTAGTGGAGTAAGTGGACCTCTAGGCAGAGCAGTTTAGAACTGATAGAGCTATCCAGTATAAATAAGATTAGTTTAGTTTTATAAATACAGTAGTATGATTATCTAGTTTCCACAGGAATTGTTAATGAACAACAGATTCACTTTTCAAAGGAATCGCCTATCTTCTATACTCACTTCTTCTTGAACAAGTGCAATTCTCTGTGTACGAATGTGATTTAGAAAGTTAAAGATATCCACACTTTTATCATCTTCGATTCTCTCCATCATGCTGTCTATGACCATGTAGACACCGGAACGTCCCACACCAGCACTGAAATACACACATAGTCACAATTATCACAAATTAACGCCCCACATCAGCACTGAAATACATACATAGTCACAATTATCACTAATTAACGTCCCACACCAGCACTGAAATACATACATAGTCACAATTATCACTAATTAACGTCCCACACCAGCACTGAAATACATACATAGTCACAATTATCACTAATTAACGCCCCACATCAGCACTGAAATACATACATAGTCACAATTATCACTAATTAACGTCCCACACCAGCACTAAAATACATACATAGTAACAATTATCACTAATTAACGTCCCACACTAGCACTGAAATACATACATAGTCACAATTATCACTAATTAACGTCCCACACCAGCACTGAAATATATATATAGTCACAATTATCACTAATTTGTTTTGGTGGATAACACCAAATATTTTATTTGGCAAAGCTTTCGATTCGTAAACCAAGAATCTCAAGAAATGGGACAAACCTGCAATGTACAACCAAAGGTGCAGCATCTGAGGGATTGGCAGATTTTGAATGTCGAATGAAGCGAAGTAGCGCGACCGGGTGGACTGGGACGTCATGGTCAGGCCATTCTGTAAACTGAAACTGTTGTATCACACGTGATTCACTTTCACTTTCGATCTAAAAAAGAAAACTACGTTTATTTTCATCTAAGAATAAACAGTTGCAGATAAAAACACTGTCAGTGTCTGTTCTCACATGAAGTCAGTTCGAAATATTACAATTCTTGGAAGACCAGAATATTTAAGGGACATGTGTAGATGGAAATTTCGAGGGAAAATTATAATCATATTTTTAGACCTAACCAGGAGCAGTTGCGAAAAATGCAACTTTAGGCCCTCTTGAAGCTGCGGCCCTGCGATTCCGGTGCAGCGCTCTGACCACTGAGCTACAGAGTCCAGTTGCCAAGAGCTAACCACACGTTCATGTATATATTCAAGGGCGATGCCAGTGTGTCCAAAATTGAGAAACTTTGAAGACCAAGCAATGCGATTAAGCTGAAGGTGAAACAACACAGCACTAAGTTCTGCGCGTACAAACAATGGTACAACCACTGGTACTCTTTGCCTCTTGCCAACTTAAAGCCCATTAATCTGTTCAACATCCATTACCTACCTTAATATAATGAAGCTGATTGGGCGACGGTTCAACAGACAATGTACGTATGACGTAATTTGCAAATATTTCCTCTTTAAGCATCGTCACTGTTAGAAAGCCGTAGTTAGCGGATCCTTTGTCTGGCCAATATTGCATACATTTTGACTATGAAAACACACAATGTAAGTGTTAAAGTAATGTTATAGCGATAAAATTGCCGCAACTTGCAATATGTTTACACATCAATGACCTGTACTAAATGGACTGAGAACAATGGGCCGAGGACCTATATGACGTAAGCATCGGTGCGGACACTCTTTGACCTTGAGCACTCAGTCCAGATATAGTATACAGTAGGGTCAGTGACACCTTACAGTAGGATACCTTACAGTTTACAGGGTGGATGTGTTTTCCGTATGTAAGTAGAGTTAAATTTCTTCTGTGAACTCAGTTAAATAAATACCAGCTTCTGCTGAGGTTGTCTTGGACTAGTGTCCCATCCAGGGGGAAGTCGTGGGTCCTGTCCTTGGAGCACTACAGATCAAGCCTTGGGACATCGGGACATACAACTAAACTGACATACTTTTGTTCTTTCAAATAGACTTGTAACCATGACAACTACACGCGCGTTGTTCTCCCATATCATCCGCCAAAAATCTGCCATACTTGCAGACAATGGACCTAAAGAAATGAAGGAAATAAATCTATTCTTACATTTGTTTGTCCAGGTTAGAATAAAAAAGGACACAAGATTTATACCATTACAGGAGGGTAACATTGATACACGCATAGCCCCGATTTAATTTTTGATTTCTTTTGATCGTAGGTAATGTTTGAAGTTTCTGTTTGTGTCAAAGCTATGCATGTATATAATGGTGTCTCTCCAGCAATTCTGCAAATGGTCTATAAGAGAGAGTGAAATTACCTTGGGCAGCAATATACGCTCGTGGTTTGCGATAGCTCTAAGAAAAACAGAATGAGATTTCTCAAATACGTGTCTTTTCTATTCAAAATTGCAAAGAACTACTCTTCAAGGCGTAACTAAGAATTAGAATTAAAACTTGCACAGTTTACATTAACATAATTGGCGTTAGAACTACCCTTCAAGGCGTAACTAAGAATTAAAACTTGCACAGCTTACATCAACATAATTGGCGTTTATGTACACTGAATCAGGCTTGCCTTCAATCTCGGTAAGGACAATTCGACTGTGATCATCTGAAACATATTTAAAAGAAAATATTGAATGATTATAACCGACCAAGAAGTGAAGCAATGCGAACTAGCAGTGTTACTTACATGGTAAAATGTCTGAATAACGATTCTTAGCTTTGTTATTCAGTTTCTTGCCCTCGTGAGTTGTTATGTCTTGTTTCTTATCCACGTCATTCAAATATTTCTTACCACCAATTGACTGGAGGAGAATTAGGACATTAGAAACACCTCGTTTGATCAAGCCATTAGAGTTGAAAAATATCATAAAACGTTCATGAAACTCTCACAATTTAACTTTCTGGTTTCACCTCTATGACTGGGATTCAATTCCTACAATATGCAGTTGTCTGATTATAATTTCACCTCAGCAGCCACATGTGAGAAGAGTGCTTCCATTTTGACTCTACCAAACACCTCAGGTTTTCTCTGAGTACTCCGGTTTCCTCCTGTAGTAACACTGGACCAATAAGGCATGGTCTTTATTACCTCTAGAAAGAACAGTTTAGAATTGATAGAGCTGTTTAGCTTAGGCTTCCTCCAGCATCTGGTAATAACACTGGACCCATAATTTATGGGCCCATACCACTAGACATCGAGGGAGTACAGTTAAAATATAATAGAGATTTCCAGTAAAAATTAAAGCTAGTTTAGTTAGTCTCGGCAACTCTCCTCAATTTTCATGCTTGTTTGATCCAGGTTCTATTTTATTTCATACCTCATATTCCAATGAGAAAAGGTAGTCAGAATCAGCGTGCAGACGTTTAACATGATCACGAAATTCCAAAATTGTTAATGGGTCACTTTTACAGATTGCTAAGAAGACAAAGATTGTGTATTATATTCTAATCCATTGTATTCCACAGTATCCTATATTGTGGAAAATAAATCAATACAATTGCATCAATAGCTTGCGAGCATGGTGAGTCAGCTTCGTCAGAGATCAAGCAAAGTTTTAGAAACCCAAAGAGAGGAGATATTGATGATATTAGCAAATTACTAAATCCGGTCTGGGGACAAAATTATGCAAATCGGCAAAACCACAGCGAGTGTAGAATTGCAAATAACTACCTGTGAGTGCAGGCAAAGACCTTCTGACCCGATTTATAGTTAACTATTATTTAGTTCAAGTCACTTTACAAATAGCCATGCTACTAGGGGTCCCAACATCTGACGTCAACAATCAACATGTTTATGTTCTGTCCCCCAATAAATAAATCCTGTTTCAGAAAACATCACCACACCTTGTCTTCTTATACTTGACAAACTTGCCAGCCTAATCCTGATGGGTGAGGTCGTGTTATGGACGTGGTTAATTTGAAAAGCATCGGGAGATTGACTGCCAGAGCCACGTAGGTGATCATAACATGAACGCGATGTCCTGTTAGAAAAACGAAGCGTCAAGGTTGTAAAAGCTTTATACTTTATTTGTTTTCTTTGAAGATGGGAAACAATGTTTTGTTGTTAGGAAGTAATGGGTTAGAGTTTAGTTTGTTGTGTGTAGAATTTTTGGGTATAATTGTTAACCTTACAATGCAATTTCTGTTGGGACAAAATTGCAGGACAAGTTGCATAATGTAAGTTCTCTCTAGAGGTCTAGCAAGGGACATCCCTTATTGGATTAGTGTTACTACAGGAGGAAAGTGGAGTGCATGAAAGACATGTGGTGATTGGTAGAGTCAAACTGGAAGCAGTTTTCTCACATGTCACTGAACCAAAATTATAATCAGACAACTGCATGCATATGACAGGAAATAAAGCCTGGTCGCAGCAGCAAAAGGCAGATTGATGCACACTAATCACGGTGCCACGGCTGACACCACTACATACTGAAAATTTTGAAATCAGAAGAAAGTAATATGAATACTACTATAATTAACTTACCTTAAATACAAAACGAAGAAGACAAATGCAACTACAGCAGCAATGCCTGCAATAATGGCTACAGCAATAAGAATAGGTTTGTAGTCCTCGTTATCATCATCACCATTAACTGTTGTGTCACCAACTACTGATGTACTGGTAGTACTGGATATCTGTGTAGGCTTCGTTGAACTGACTATAAAGCAAGTATTTAAATTGTTTCAATTATTGTGAACACATTAATGGTTAATAGCTTTTCCCTTGATAAGATACAAATTCGTCTGGTGTTATACTGAGTAAAATTAATGCATTATGGTGCATTATGGCTTAATGGGTTAATTAACAACAGTTAAACCCAAGTACACTCTTTCCAAGAATAGCACCAAAGCAAGAAGGTATGATACAGTATAGAACTTATCCAGGAGTGGATCTGGGTTCATTTGTCATGGGAGGTGCACATCTTCAGGGGGTGGGGTACACGGTTGCTTATCTACAATTGCCATCAAAAGTCTTAGCTATAAATCATGAAACCTTTTGCTACCACTGGTTGATGCTATTTTCTGGGGAAGAGGATTCTAGACGTTGTGTGGGGGTAGGGTTCTGGAGATTACAAATGAGGATAGGATTCTTAATGCAAATGTTCACTTTCATTCCTGGAGAACTATTTCAAGAAACCAGCCTAAAAACTAGAAAGTAGCTGTATAATGAAGGGTTTTTGTAGATAGCAAAAATTATACACATATTTTAGACCTAATTAGGAGCAGTTAATTGCAGCCCTGCAATACCGGTGCAGAGCTTTGACCACTATAAAGACCAAGAGCAGGGATGTATACGAGCACTTTTCGACTACCGGTAAACGGTAGTAAATACTCAATCTTCAATTGAGGTTTTGAAACTCAATCTTTCTCCATAGTTATATTTTCACAATTTATCTGAAAGAAATTGTGGCAAATGTGAATATTTATTTGTAAAAGGAAGAAAATATTCAAAAATCACTTGACAATCACTTCAGTGAGTAACTTCAGAATATATGCATATATTACTCTTGCCTTTGAGCCAGTTTTCAGGAGACTCCTCACAAAAATCATCTGGGGCTTAATTGTGAAAGTCAAAATATTTTCTGGCGATTTGCCTTATTGTATAAAGTATGTAAAGTATTTTAATACACATACTTGTATCAGTAGGAGGCCTCCGTGTTGGTGTAGACGTTGGTGTTGGTAGTGTTGTTAACACTGGAGCTAGAAGATTACAAAACAATAGGATTTGTCTTACATACAAATGATATACAAGTCACATTAATGGAAATTTATATACATTTTTTAGACTGGTGTTAGTAGATGGAATACTCGAACAGAAATTTATATGTTCAAAGTATGGATAGCATATTATGTGTAATCAAATTATGTAAATCTAAAGCTCTGAATACACTGAATGATGGCAAGCTAGAATAATTCAACATTATTACTATAATCCTACACAAATACACATACAGGTGACAGATGTGGACACTTGTAATTCTGATGATGAATTGACAACTGTTGCACCTAACAACAAAGTGATAATAATAAACAGAATTAGTTCATGATTTTACACTAAATTATTTCAATCAACAAGTTTGCATTCTTATTCCAAATAAACCACTAATATATGCAATAATAATATGAATACCTGGAATGATAGTTAATTAATTTGGGTTCTTATAGATCAGAAGGTATAGATAATAGTAGCATACCTGTTGCATTTGGGGAGGTAGCTACAATAAATAACAAAAATATCATTAAATAAACATTAATTGCTGCCAAGCCTCAGCAAGGTAGCGCACTATTCTTGATCTGCTAGTGCTAGATCTCCAGAGTTTACTCGGCCAACTGTCAAAAACTCAATCTTGTGACATCAACTTGTGTGTCCTAATGTGTCCTACTTCCTCATTGTACTCTGTCAGATGCCGGAGGATTTTAGTCATTAAGGGGCAAGTGTTGGGTATTAAAGCAGAGTTCTTAATAGCCCGGCTACCAATGATAGCCAGCAGTTATAGCACCTTACCGGCAATTTCCAATTTAGAAATATAACTAAACTTGAAGTCATACATCTGAAAACAGCTGGCAAATGTTTTGGCTACAAAAAACAGGTGGTATGCATATTTTCTTAACATTATATTGAACTCTGTAATGTGTTGACCAGAGTATTTTCCATGTCGTTTGTTAACCCATTAAACTGCAAACATGCGCCCTAATGTACTGTTATTTTACTCTGTCTAATGCCAGGTAATTTTGCTTGTCAAGGGCAACACATTGTCATTAATGGGTTAAAATGAATCCTAAAGAACACAGATAAAAAATATCCTAAGGTTATGCTCATCATACACAGAAAAAGGAACATTTTGGATAATTTGTAATTTGCTTTAAATTGCTTTTAGCATTCACTTAGTGACTTCTCTCTGATGGCAAATTAATAAATTTAACATTGAAAAATTTAAAACAACTAAAAATTACTTCTATTTAATAATTTAGTTTCATTATTACAGGCATTTCAGTATTTCACATATTGCTTAAATAAACACAAACCATCAACAACTAGAACGATTTATTACAAAGTTGGCATGATCATGTTTGTGTTTAATTTAGGCTTAAATGAGAAATGTATCATGATTAAATTGAATAGTTTTCATGGAAGGGTATATTGTGAAAGAATCTTATGCTTCCTAGAACATTTTAGCATAATTTTGAGTAATTTTAAAGCCAAATGGTATGCAAAATCGTACAATACCCTTAACATAAAGTAATGCTTACCATTCGTTGTATTAACAATATTGCCTTTTGTAGTTGAAAGACAAAAATGTGTAACCAACATAAACAAAACACATCCAGCGACTGTCGAACCCATTTTTAAGCTTGCTCGAAGTATTACATCATATTTAACATCAGTGGAGTACGCGTTACTACAGGGCGAATATCCATCACGGAAATTCCAGTAAAGGAAATATTTTCGTTGAAAATGATAGCTTTCCGCATGTACATTTCATTTGCTCCACTTCCTGTCAGTTCATCAGTTCTGGAACAATGCTGTATTGTGATTGGTTAAAACAACAATCCGGGGGTTGGAGGCGTTCCTGTGGTGTCATAATTGTCAAACTCAATGTCAAACAATGTCACCTAAATAAATCGTTCTCTTGTAAGTTGTAAATATATTAAAATCAACTGTGCCTTTTCCTGTTTGACCACAAATTATGCTCAGACGAAAGGTGCCTTTTTTGCTCTCTCAACAGTTGACAAGAATTATTCGAAAATTTTATAGACTATTCAGTTCTAACTTCTAAAAACATTGATTCTATATTTTCAATGTCAAATGCCATATTTGTCAGAGCCGAGTATAACCAAGTTGTATAAATCTCTAGCCAATCAGCGATCGCAAAAACTAGCCAATTGTGAGCTGATAAACTGACCATTGGCCAATAAAAATTTAGCACATAACAATATTTGGCTTATTTTCAAGAACATATAGATGAAAATATTTGGTAGATTTTGACGAAGGGCCTTCGCTCGAAACGTCGAAAGTTCTTATTCTATTTTCAGGTAGTTTTACGCAACTCAACCGCCGAATCTTCGTTATACTCTACCCACAGTCACTAGAACCGCACGTTCGAGACATTTTTTAGACACTGTCATTTTTCGACTTTATTTCATAGTCGTTGAACCAACTTTATTAATACATATGTTGAACTTGAAGATGGTTTTATACATATTGTACATTTATCCACCCCTTTCTTTCTCCTCACCCTCACCCCCAGTGGCGGAAAAAGTGAATTTCCGCCTTGCCACCCCACCCTTCAACTCTCCCCACTATTAACCACCCACACACAATATCAATGTCCATCATTACCACACATTCTAATTATGACGTCACAAGAGGAAACTCGACCCCTAATCCATATCGATTATCATTTCGATTGTTCTCAACATTTCTATGTTGGCAGTTACTTGGATTTCATGTTACGACGCGTTTTACGAAAGTTTTAAGAACATTTCCATGTCTTTACTGTAATTTGGGATTTTTTTCTGACATTAGAAGGAAGATATCTAGAACGAACTGAAATTCGCTTTGTGGTCGATATCGGGAAAAGAGCAATTTGCTGACACAATCAACCGAACAATATCAGTGTTAATTATTCAAACTGAAAATACTCAGCCTTCCTTCAAAAGGCTATCACACAGCTTTCAACGGTAAACCACTGGCAAACCGTCACGCGTAGCCGTTTAAATTCGTTGTAGATTACCAAGCACACAATTCCACTACGAGTAACCATGAATTTCTACCAAACTTTGGGCATTTGTGTGTTTATGTTTGTGGTCATAGCCGAGTACAATTTCAAGCCAGTCGAAGGTAGTAATTGTGTCAAGCACAGCAACAGATCTTGTGGCGATTGTGTTGGTGTAAAGGAGGACTGTTACTGGTGCAAAAACAATAAAAAATGCGGTGATTTGGAAAAGAAAAAGGGCAAAGATCAAAAGAATTGCAAAGGCTCGGATGTGTACTACAAACAATGTTTTATTTCGGGTAATCTGCTTATTATTATCGTGCCTTGTGTCGTCGGTGGGTTGCTCATCATTATTGGATGTTGTATTTATTGTTGTTGTTGTCGCAAATGCTGTAGCAAGAAGAAAGGTATGTTTAATAAGGACGATAAGAAAATCAAGAAAGAGAGGGGTGAAAGAAAACAACTCCAAGACCATCGCAAAGCCGAGAGACAGACACGAAATGAAGAAATACGTATGAAATATGGCCTCAAACCGGCTAGCGGCGACGCGAGATACCAACGAGTGGATCCTTAGAGCAGCAAACAAATTATGTCATAAACAATTTGTGAACTTTTTTGTGGGAGATTTATAATTATGAAATATATATAACACGGACCGACGGCGTGTGAATTTACAACATATGTACATATAATATCTGCGAGCACAAACACTAAACAGACGAGCTCATTCATGCGTGTCCGGCAACACTTGACTCAAAATTTTTTAAGGTTGTAATTCAGATAGCCAAAAAGGGGATACAAATCGTTAAATCTCTGGCAACCATATATTTGCTGGTCATTCTAGGCAACTATAAAAGCATGAATTCCATAGGGTATGCATGCACCCATCTCATATTACGAAACAGATACACAGACAGATAAAGGCATGAGGCGATCAGGAAATAAGACATTCGGCTAGTTTCGATATTGAAACCTATTTCTTCCTGTCTATAAAAAATTCCGCTTTATAAAACGAAAACGAGGTTATTTATTAAACAAACAGAGACCTTTATTCAAATCTAAAGATGGCTGCCACACACTTTATAGCTTCTCTGACTCTGTTCTTGTTTCATATAACGTACGTTACTGGTCAACTTTTTGTGGAATTGGGTAAAATTCACTAATAGCAAATGAATTATGAAATGAATTGAAATGGTGACAAACTGACAATGATTATGCTTCAAAACTTTTAATTTCAATAAGCGGAGGTTCGCGACGCCATCTTGTCAAGTGGGACAAACACAATAGAGCAACAATATAACATATATATGGGTTTAGTTAGTCTTTTATCATTTAGAAAAATATTAACATAAGTCATTGATCACGAGAATTATATTTGTAGGGTTTTAAAAACAAAATCTTTGTTGATAATGCAAGTTGAATTAATCGTTTTCCATGGGGATAGCACAAGCTAAATACGCGCTTGTTTCCTTACGAAATGCAAATCCTATTTGCTCGTGTGTATATGAAATTTTTTGACAAGTTTATCTTTCATTGACAATTATTAATTGCTTGTCGACGAGTCGCTTTTTGAGGCCGGAACAGAGCAACTTATCTATATTGACATGCGCAGTTACTCTGTCTAAGGTCCGATGATTTTTGCTTGTTAAGTCGATCTGGTTTCCATTCGTAACCGTGTCGTAACTGATAGGCTTGCAGTCTATCTCCACGACAGTTACGACACGTTTACGACCATACGGAAACCAGGCTTTAGTGCATGGAAAGTCCCCAGGCTAAAAGTGCATGGAAAGTCCCCGGACTTTAATACCTTAAAACTTTCCTAAATCCGAATAACATCCGCAAATTATATGTAAATACAAAATATATAGTCATTCTATTGTCATTATGAATAGCTCAAATGAGACATGTTCGTGCATGTTAAGCACATCTTTGTAATGCAAAATCTGTTTTGCTTTGTAATTCGTTGGTTTATTATCCTTATTACTTACTGTACGCACGTTTAGTATAATAAATTCTTTGAGTAGTCAAATGTCCCTGGTTTTGTCTATTTTAGTAATGCAGTATATGTGATGAATATTAAATGATCGAAACTTCAAGTTATCATTTTCGATTTCTGAGGTTTCTTTCTTAGAAGCACAGTAAATATTGTGTCAGAATTGTCTCTGGCCTTTTGTCGTGCAAATCCCGATTGTTAAAGCTCGTTCGGTTTCTATAGTTTCAAAATAATGGCAATGTGTCTCTTTGTTCTAGTCAAGTACATAGTTCATTCGTTATATCAGCTGTAAAGTTGCGAACATCTGTCTTTTTCATCAAATATAATATACGTTTTTGCCTTTATAAAATATGCGTGGTCGTTTATCTTGTTTTAAGATTCCAAATCGCTCGCGCCGAGAGTGTTTTAGCGTAGGCGAGAAGTACAACCCATTAAACGTTAGGGCCTATTTAGGATATAAACATGGGGGTCCAGTGTAGGTAGTTCAGACCAAAACCCTGGCAGGTTATTGTAGTCAAATACTACCTGAAAGGGAATAAAGACATTTAAGCTTTGGCTATTAACTTCTTGGCGAAGAAGAGCCTGCGCTCGAAATGTCAACGTGTTTTAAAACTCTTTCAGGGGTGGACTCAGGTAATTCAGACACCAACCAAAACGGCAGCCTTTTTAGGAACAGATATACGTCACCAGCTGATGACATCATCATGTTTAACATTCAAGATCAGCAAAACCTGAAATCGGCCTGACAATTGTGAAAGGGTCTGCTGATGCGCAGATATATTGGGGAAGAGATTGTAGGCAGCCAGATATAATGCGGGTGAAATTTCAACCAGGAACCGTCGGGGGGGGGGGGGGCAGTATCATGAGCTATATACAATGTGGGTGTATTGGATTAAATTCGCATGAGATTTTAAATAAAAATTAATATGTACAATTTGCTAAAAATTATTTAATAATAGAGGTTTCGCACCATCACGTGACTAAATTCTAAAATCGTTAACGCTGGCTGTTTAACATGTTTTCTATGTCATTATAACAAGTATTCAAAACAAATTTCAGGTCGATACAATTATTCCCTCGCGAGCTAAGAAGGCTTGAATAATTCTTATTTTTTGACGTCAGCATTACTTTCAAATGCCGTTAAAGGCTACGTTTTTTTCCAAACCTAACGCGAAATGATACTCAATTATGATACGCGTTAACGGCGTTATGTTTGAAAAGAACGTAGTTTTTAACGGCAGTTGAAAATGCTGACGTCAAGCAATATGAACTATTCAAACCTTCGAATTGTTAACTCGCGAGGGAATAATTGTATCGACTTGAAATTTGTTACGAATACTTGTTATAATGACATACAAAACATGTTAAATAGCCAGCTTTATAGGTTGCACCTTAAAGATTTTAGAATTTAATCACGTGATGGTGCAAAACCTACATAGCCAATTCGCATAGTACTTGAGCGCACACGAAACAATAGCTTGAACTCGGGGGTGACAATGTGATTCTACTTAAAAAGTAATGGGTACGTCATTGTCATCCTCGACCTTGTATCATTGTCTTATGTACGCACACTCAAGCAAATTCGGGAAGTGTCTATTTAACCTAACTTGAGGGGAGGGGTGTGTTCTCACTTTCCCCAGGGGGTGTGTTCTCACTTTCCCCAGGGGGGCTTGAGTTGGTTAAATAATTTCGATAATGTCACGTTACTTGCTTGATTTTCACTGTCACCCAAAGTGTTTTTATAAACCTTTAGAAAGAGACTTCGTACTGTTTCCAGTCTTGTTCGTCTAACGGAATCCTCTACTGCTTCCTCACAGCTAAAAATGGAAAACCAAACAATAATATAAATAAAGGCCAGGCATGTTACACGAGGCAATTATTGCTGCAACTTGCAACGAAATTTCGGACACAGAGCGATGTTATTTGCAGAGAAATTGTGAGCGTGAATCTTGTTTTACTTTGCCGATATTTTTAGTGCTAAACATGCCCAGAAGGCAACAAAGAAACGAATGAGAATGATAATATCGGTGGAGACAAACGCGGGCCATGTTCACTATTTTTCTGTCCATATATGTCCACATAACATGGCTCTTTGCAGAAAATGCGTTGCAAGTTTCAGCAAACATTGCCTGTGTAACTTGGCCTGAAATCAACCAGGGTATTTTATTAGTAACACGCTAGTGGGGGTTACTTGCCCGAGCGGGTTATCAAACCCCAGTCACAGAGGTGAAAGGCAGATGCATTAATACCAAATATATGCGCACTATAAAAACAAACTTACGAGCTCAAACTATTTCCATTTTCTTCCCAACGTTTTGCTAAACTTGGATAAATACCATCACTACCTGCGGTACTACATAGACTGCCTGGACGTGACACCAGTTGCCAGCTGCCTGCATTTAGGGAGTTCTTACACTGTGCCTGAAAACAGGTAAATTGATAACAATTTATATGTGGTACTATGGTTGCATTATAAACGATAAATATTTCTCTATCAACAGCGTTTCGAAGCTAACCAATTTCGACTCCACGGTAAAGTGACCCCAAAACTAGTTACGCATTAAAGGCCATGTTAAACGGGGCAATTGTTGCTACACAGAGTCATGTTATACAGCAATGTACGCACAAAAAAAACAGTGAACAAAACCCGCGTTTCATTCACATTCATTTCTTTGTTGGCTTCTGGGCATATTTAGTGAGAAAAATATCGGCAAAGTAAAACGGGATTCATGCTCACAATTTCTCTATGAATATACTTTCTACCTGCAGTTGCAGTAAAAATTGCCTCGCGTAACATCGCCTTAAGTGAACAGTGTTTCCAATCAATTTCTTTTAAATAATTAAAGGTTTTTCGCTAATAGAAATCTTGAGCGAAAAACTATATATTACGTAATTAAGACGTAACCGGGAACAGTTAGGAATGGAGATTTCGGTCCGTTAAAAATCTCGCATCCTGAAAACTTACTTGGTTTCTGACAGAATTATTCCCAGGTACGGGCAGAGGTGTGGAACCATTATGATGCACACTTTGTATATTCTGACTTCTTGAATTGTCTGAACTTTTGAAAAATAGAGAGTCACATCAGATTTCTTGAACTAAAGAAGCGCTCAGATTCTAACTTTTACAGATTTCACCATATTTTAGTGCCTATTGTACCTTGAACTGTTCTCTTCAATATGGTTCTCGTCACTTGTGTGTTGACCAATAAAATAACCTCTACATGATGTTGACTCTGACGGTGTGTCAGCATTAGTATATTCTACAAAATGGAAATAAATTTAAAGTTAGGAAAGCAGATACTCAAAGGTTGAAGGTGCCGCATGTCACACAATGGGATTTCACATCATTCTTTTGCAACGAGATAAGCGGTAATGTCTACACCTTAGATGGTTCTTTATGTAGTCCTACACGAATTATATAGGGTTAGGGTTGGGGGTAAGGATTGGGGTTAGGGTTGGGGTAAGGGTCAATATACATTTAGTCTAGGGCTACATAAAGAACATGCCATCAACTTGAACAAAACATGTGAAATAGCAATCATAGCAATCTTACGCGAGGGCAGAGAAGAGGGCAGAGAAGAGGGCAGAGAAGAGGGCTGGATCTTTTATAAGTAACAGGACTGAGTATGTCATATACTAACCTGAGCATACATGTTCCTTCTCTTCAGGACTACTTCTAGGTGTTACAGGGCTGTCACTTGATCTCCGCGAGGTTCCATTACTAGACATATAAAAATACGATATATTACGATGCTGATTTTCTTTATGAATTATTTGTGACTTTGAGAAACTTCATTTTTATCATTTTCTCGTACCTGTCAAGCTGCGTCACTGAGTAAACATCACTCATGATATATTGAAGGAAATGAAAGCAGAAGAAGAACACCTTAAAAGACAAAGAGGTGTCTGCCTTAAGAATTGATGGTGATGATGATGATGATGGTGTTGTTGACGATGATGGTGTTGTTGACGATGATGGTGTTGTTGGTGATGATTATGGTGGTGGTTGATCATGACGGTGATGGTAGATAGGTAGTGGTGATCAGCGTTTAAGTGGGAATTATAATTGTTTTTTCGTTCTTCATCCTAGATAGTTTTTATCAGAAAATATTGAACTCTAACCTCTTCATCTCTTTGCATTCTATCATTCAAGTCATGGCTAAACATATATAGAAGAATAATAAATTATATACAAACGTTTTTTATACTGCAACACAAGTAAGTACTTTTGAAATAAATGCGCTTTTGAAACAAAGTGAAAGCCTACCCAAACAAAAGCCAATCATAAGCAATTGTTAAATATAAAATCTCTAAAGCATCCAGAGATTGATGAACTTTGCCATCCTAGAAGGTAAACAAAACACTTTTTGTACCATTAGGTTTCTCACGTCAAAAAGGTAGTAATTTGGCAAACCTACCGCCCATAATGAAAGTCTCAAAAGCGAAACAAACAATGGTGTACGATCCCAGCCTGATATACAGTGAACTAAAACACCATCATCATCTAAGGAACAATATGAATATTTGAAGGTTGAAAAGTATGGGCTAGTCGTAAGAAAGTTGGTAGCAATAGCTAAATGTACACTCACTATTTAAAATTGTTTTCAGGAGAAGTAAAAAATAGTTCTGAGTCAAAGTGGCCAGATCCCATCTCTAGATAATGAGATAAAGCGAAGAACCATATTTAATTTATATACATATAATATGCGATAAATAAATACACTAAATCTTACAACAAAACATTGTCAGACAGTATGTTGAGTTAAAGTTTCGCCTCTTCCATATTTAAAAGTATGTTGAGTACCTGGTATCTTTCCCATTCGCAATCAACTTGCATCTCAATTTCATTTGGTATGTTTAAATCTGCGTCAACATAATCCTAGTGAAACAAAAGTCAAAAACCATCTATTACTGAATGTGAACTTGGGTGAAAAATCGTTGAACCTTAAACATGGGATTTCATGAAACAGTACAGTATCTTAAAATATCTGACCACAGTTTAATTCAGAAAGTTTAGTGGCAAACAATGATACCTGATTCCAGTCAAAATGAACTCTCTGGGAAAGATAATCTTTACTTTTTAAGATCCTGAAGAATTCACAACCTACAGAGAAATAAATACAGTATAAGCATGTATTAATAAGCAACCCCTTTCAGTTCCAGTATTAAAGGCAGCTAGATTTCCGAATGATCTGCATTCTAATTTACCTGGATAGGGAATACAACATAGACAAAATTCTGCATAGCGATTTTCTTTGTCAATTTTTTCAGATGATGTAATCCTAAAAGAAGAGACTTTTTATTGCAATTACAGTACTTTGCTTTCATAGTCGACCAGCAAGTAGAACACACCTCATTCCATATTTAACTTTCTTATTTTCCAACATCAAGTCAAATATATATTTCACACGTAACGTCTTGAGCAGTTGAATATCTTGACATCGAGATTTATGTACCAAGTCCCATTCACTGGAATATAAACACAAATTATACTAAGTAAACTTACTAGAAGTGCAACTAAGCATTACAGGGCAGTAGATGATGCTTAACTTCAGAACTAAATGACATTATAGGAAATATTGTCAGCCGTAAGTAAGCGACGGATCGATCGATTTCAACCGGCAATTTTGGTCAACCATCACTGTCTTGTCAGAGTGAGAAAATAATGTTAATTATTTTTATCTTATACAGTCTTGTATTTATCTCTCTAATTAATTAGAACTGAGAGGTGTAGTTTAATTTTTTCGTGTAAACGATAAGTTATTGAGAGATTGCAAGCATTTAGAAGTTCGAAAATAGCGCGGTGACCATCCAAGCTTGGTGGATTAACCGGATAAAAAAACAATCGCAATCTGATTGGCTAAATGGACGCGGATCGTAATCTGATTGGTTAACTATGAAAGCGGACTGCAACGTAAAGGGATAGCTACAAAATGGCAAAATAGCTGGTATTCTTGACTGAAAACTTATAGTTATACTGTTTATATAGACAGATTGACAAAATAGTTGAGGTACTTAATGGTAGAATCTTAGAGAAAACCCCAAAATACCGCATAGCTTTTTTATCACAGTAAGTTAATTGATCAAGATCGATTATTATTTTGGTTTTATCGGATATTTTGTTACGGGTTTTTTTACCGACCGCAAACAAGAGGTTCAAGTGTAAACCAGTGTAAGCAAACATGAAAGCGTGGTGCCAATCTACATGTAGGTAGCGTCTATACGATAAGTTTCGGGTCTTCAGGATTAAACTACCTGAAAAATTCCACAAGACCCGAAGTTTAGTCCTAAAGAAGCTTAAGTATCGAACGAACTAAGAGGGAGAGTGCCGGCGGCCCCTAGACCTTGATGCCAGTATTTTTGTGGTTGGTTAAAATGAAGGCGGATTGCAACGTTTTGAATTTGAATTTGAATTTATTAGAAAAATATAGACTTTGCAACCATACAGGTTGAAATACATCTATCATTTACAGGGTTGGTTAATTAGAATAATATTGTATATTTACAAAAACGTATTTACTATAATATGGGAAGAGTTTAGAACTTCTAGTATGATATTAACATTATTTACAAATAAAAATGTATGAAATTTATAGTTACTCAATGTTTATTATAAATCGTTACCAGACGAGGGAATGTACGAATTTTTGAAGCGATTTGTCCGACAGTTAATTGGAACGAGTTTATTCGATGTGCGTAGATTGTAGCTTGGATGATCGGCTGGTTCAACTAGTTCGGAAAGGGGACTAGTTTGCGGAAGAACCTTTTTTCTAAAAAATTTTGAACATAACAGTTCGCGCCTAGAGTACAATGTTGGAATATTGAGATCTGACAAGGATTCTTTGTATGATGAAGATGGGTTAATTATTTTCAACGCTCTTGACTGGATCCTTTCTATTTCTTTGGATAGGTATTCAGGTATGTTAAAATGCCAAACTTGGGCGCAATACTCCAATATGGGTCTTACACATGAGAAATACACTGATATCAATGTTTTAGTGTCACAACGAGCTCGCTTGAGGAGTCTAAGCATGTAAAGGCGTTTTGCGGATTTTTTCACAATGTAAGCCACGTGGTCATTCCACTTTAGGTCGTCTTTGAGAATTAAGCCAAGGAGTTTAGCGGATTTCACCACTTCAATGAGCTGTCCGTCAACGATCATTGGAGGGAAATTTGGAGGGAAACGTAGACGGCATACTACAAAACGCCAAAATAGCTGGTATTCTTGGCCGAAATGAATTGATCGATTACTATTTTGGTTTTATATCGGTTATTCTGTTACGGGTTATTTACCGCAAACAAGAGGTAAACAAAGTAATACAAAATCTTTAAAGTTAAGTTTTCTCTTTAAAAAGATATAACAAAATTGAAAAACAAACAAAAAATCCCCACAGACCATACCTCCGGACTTCTAGACTTGCCGTCTAGTGCTAGAGCGTCGTATGTTACATTTAGTCAAGGTTTCGGCTATCCCAATGCTATCGTTAGGGGTGAGTTATAGTGGCTTACCAACCCGTATCGAACGAACTGAGAGGGAGAGTGCCGGCGGCCCCTAGACCATGATGCCTGGCACCCTTTTCGCAAGACCCTGTGATCGGTAACTCAATGCCAACTCAATAACAACATGTTTCGCGTTCGTATTTATGTACGTAACACTCGGGTGGCGCCAGGCTTGTGGTGACAATTTGCTTTGGTGATGTCAATCCATACGCATGCGTACAGGCGACTAAACTGCACGCATGCGTAAATTAAGTGTACCAAATCGGGATTTTTTTCATTCGCTTTTTTCGCGGTTTGTAGCCGGCGGTCGTCGAAGTACGAGTCGGGAGAAGTTTCCCGCGCTTTGGTTTGAAGAAATAAACAACATTCGAACAAAGCTGTCCTTTAAATAAAAATTTCGGCGTTTGCGATTTATATTTTGTCTTGAAGCGTTTTTGAAGAGACCAAAACATCGAATAAGTAAAAATGCCCGCCAGGAAACGTAGTAGAAACGATTCAACACGTTTGCTCGGTTTCATTTCTAAATTTTCTAAATCTAAATTGTTCAAAATAGTGGGCCGATATATCCGTGTTGATTATGTTGTTGTTCTGTGTAATAATGTGTATGTATGTGTTTTACCGGTAGATCTTAAATATCGCTCTCTTTATTGCCTGATCTATACGTGCCACTGATATATGATATGTGGTATAAGAGCCTGCGGAGGAGGCAGGGCCTGGGAAACCTTTCGCTAGGGGCCCACTGCTCACGTTGGGAGAGTTGGGGGGGGGGGGCGTGTCATTAAATAGGATTAAATACAAAATTAAATTTTTGTTCATTAAATATCAGTGATTTATTTTATCCCAAATATTTTATGGGCCCAAAACTTAACAAACATTGTAGACCTTTGCATGCTTGGGGCCCACAATTGCCAGATTTCCGGGGGCCCACCGGGAAATCTCCCGGTGTTCCGGTGGGCCACGCCGCCCCTGGGTAGATCTATACTATATTTTATAATTTAGCTTGTGGAGTTTCTCAATTTTCTGTGTCAGATAATATAGCATGTCTATTTGTAGATATTTATGTTATATTTTGTATAGAAATGTTAGGAATGTCATAATTGTTATGTACTAATAATATTAATACAATAATTCTATTAATACAAGAGTGGAATTGATTGTATTATACTACATCTCACAATACCTTTATTTACCACCAAGGGCTATTATATATAATGAAAAGGATTCTCACTATGATTAAACTGCCAGTTAACTGTAATCTGTTGCACGATAGTGCTGTCTGTGAAAGTGAAACCCACATATGTTTGTTTGTTTTGTTTTAATAACTTCATCACTGATTACAGATGATGGGTGAGCAGACAGAGCATAGCCCCAATTGAGATGTTTATGCATAGCCATGACAATTATAGCCAGGTGTTTATATATTTACCTATAGCAATGCTTATATAATGAAAGTAACTACATTTATTTAATTTTCTAAATTATTATTACTTATTTGATATAATTTTTTATTAGCCTCCAAATACACAACAACTACATGTAATGAAAATAATTAACATTAATTCCTGACTCTGATAACTGCCACCATCTGCTGCACAATACTGAGCACTTAGTAATTAAACCCATGAATAAAGCCAATATTTCTATATAAAACCAAAAGACTTACCTGTCACTTTCCTGACATAAATCATCATCAGGAAACACTGGAGCTGTTGCAAAATGAAAGATAAAAATTAACATTACATGGTATAAACATTTAACTAAAGAATGGTTAAAGCTTTCTTATTCTTATTTAAAATTTAACACTCTCGTTCATGGTAAAACTTACATGAAAATAAAAAGTTGAATCCTGATCGTCCAACTATTTCAGCTAAACTGGATAACGTTGCTGAACGGCAAATATTCTGTATATAAAAGATATTCTTAATTATTACTGCAAGTGTAAATGGTGGTTACAGTGGTATGGTAAGGTTGTGGTGATAATGGTGCTGGTGATGGTTGTGCCAACTACCAGTGGTAGTGGAGTTGGTGGGTGGTGATGGTAGTGGTAATGATGGTAATGATGATAGCAGAGGTGTTAATGTTTTTGATAATGGTGATTATAATGGTGATGGTGGTTATGATGGTGGTAGTGATTTTAGTACTGATGGTGGCAATGAAGATCATAATTATGTTGGTAACACTACAATGCCTGGAGTGATAATGGTTGGCTATACCTATAAACTAACCTTTCCGTTAAAAGAAATGACTGGCACAACAAAACGTGACCTGCATCTTGCCAATCTGGCCTTACCAATAAGTGGTTTTAACTGAGAAATATCATTGATTTTAACTGGTCTACACAATAAGAAAACAAAAGAAAAAATGCATAATTTATTAATTTGCCATTGTCATTCACTGTTATTATTTTACATGTAATTGTGGATTGGTTACTTTTTCCTCAAAACAAGACCATTCTAATAACTGATCTTGAATGCTCAACAGTAAAATTTATAGGATTTATTTATCCTAGGAACAGTGATGTAGTTATAAAATAAATTTGTGTACCTTCTATTTGCAAGAAGTTCTTCGCCTCTAAGTATTTCTGACTCAATAATAATTATTCTCTGTGGATAATGTCCACATAACTCCCCATTACTGTTTGTCAAGACCTACAAATTCAATATGTATTCACATTATGGGGATTTTGCACCTTTGGTGTAAGTTGGTGTTATCTGTTTAGCTATGGACATATTTGCCTTATGAAGAGAGTTTGCATATATGATAACAAAAGCCCGTAATTGACATTACATTGGGGCCAACTTAAGGGAGGTCTCAACCTAATACACAGATTGCTGTTGACTATGCTAAAACCCTGGGCAAACTAGGAAACATTGTTGCAGACATATTTCAAAAATTTTGCTTTAAGGAAGTACAATAATTATTTCCCAACAAACTCAGAAACACTTTTCGTTTTTTTTCGAGAATGTGATTTTGCCCAATGTTTCCTGGTCAGCTGTCCAGCAGAGTGATCGCCACATATCTATATAAATGAGCTTTGTGATTAGTTGATTATGACAATAAAAGACAAACAGAAATCTTCATTCTTACAATCACATACAGTTGGCACTTGCCCCAGGGGGGAAACTCTTTCCTAATTCACCCACATTAATAATTAAATAAAATTAAAACATTTAAAAACTGTTTCCTGTATATTAAAAGCACCTAAACGAGCCTTTAATATTGCTACACAAAAATGCAATATTTTAAATTGAGTAAACCACTGCCCAAGGCTGAAATGCAGACTCAAATCTATTTGTATTCACAATGTCTGTCTCATTGTCAGAGTGTCTGAAACGTGTCAACAAGCACAATATATACACTAACCGATATCTCATAGTCTTTCATAAATAGATCAATACAACGATCTAATATTTTCCCAGCCTGTTAAAAAGAGCATATTGAAATAAGTTGACATACTGCCAAATGAGGTTTAAACTTTATAAAATAAAATTTAATTTATATTGTCAATAAAAGCGAAACTAAGGGTCTAGTTTATACCTTTTCGTCCGAGCTACTAGCGGAATAAGTTTGCTTTGAAAAATACGATAAAAGATCGCACAGATCTTTCTCTATAATGTCCTCGTCCAAGTTCATCTGATAATGTTAGATACTTGGAAAAACGATTCAAGTTCAATGTATTTTATAGCTTTACATTTCACCTTCCGTCGACAAGCCATGTTTTTATGTTTTTCATCGAAACATTTCATTTAGCCTTACATGACGTTTCCTACAAAATCTGGAATGAGGGGAGCGTGCAGGGTAAATGGGAGAAAAAGTTAGTAAATGGGGTTATGGTAAAAATATCCTTACTTTCTCCATGTTATCAATGATGTTACCCCACTTTGTCCTGTTGCCTTCTGATCTCAAATAATTTACACAGAACTGGACTGTCCCTCACGGTCTCCAACCTCGTTTCCAGGGCCTTTCAGCAAAGAAGGCGTTGTGCGCGTTTTACGCAATGATCTGCGCAATTTAGCAACTTGCGTTATCTCTCTAAGATATAACCATTGAGTTTGCAAGACATTGATTTGTCCGAATTTTTTGACTGATAGAATATCATAACTGATAGTTGACAAACGATGAAACAGCAATGTCGAACTGACATCTTACAAAAGATCTTAACTAATAGCTGACAAAAGATGGAAAAGCAATTTGGAACTGACATCTTACAAAAGATCTTACGGACATCTCACAATTTGCTTGAATTTAGCTGACAAAATCTAATGACTCTTACTGCACTGTACATATATTATGTATAATATACTAAAATATTTTAAAACAAACTTTGTTAATTGAAATAATACAGTCAATATAACTTACAAAAATGTACACAGTTTTGATATACTTTAGTTTAAATTACGTTTATACGCACAATATTTGCCATGTCTATATATCCATGTACGGGATATTTTGGCTTGAAATCAATTTTAGTTACAAATTTATTTTGGGCAAATATTTTAGAAAATAAAACAGAATGATGTAAATCATGTGGTATACTGGACTACGCTTTCCATATCACACATATTCAATACCCACATCAATTTCGACATTCAAGAGCTTCTTATTTCCAAGGTCTCTTGCTTGACGTGGTAGAACTGGTTGATAATCTGCTGTTGGCGCTGGAAACAGACGAACGACTCGAAACTCTTGAACTCATTCGGCCTAAAATAAAATAAAACCAAAAACAAAATTTATAGACAATTTTTGTCATTAACTTTCGAAACAAAAGATCATTGCGTATTGTGTACTACTTACTGCTGTTTTCTTGCTTCAGTAGCTCTTCGTTTAAGCAATCCTGTATTTTCTGTAAGTCTACAATTTATTAAGGTAGTAAACACACTGGCACTGGAGTTTTAAGGTTAGTTTATAACCCACTACATTGCAATACAAGTAGGTATTGCAAGCATTTGTGCCTCAAATGGCATGCTGCACACATCCTGATGTAACGATATTGTCACATGTTGTATGTTAATAGAAGTTGTAAACACACAGGAAATCATGATCGTGGAGGAGCTTGTATATCTGATACAAAATCCTGCAGATATACATAAACTTTAAGTTCATTTTTCTCACCAAATATCATTCATGACTAAGATTTACTCAAGAATACGAATGTTTTCATCAAGACAAATCACAAGCTATGTTCAGAATTCGCGTCCGTGGTGTACAACCACTCGCCTTTGGCTGGTGTTTGTATATCTTATAAAACAGGGCCGTTAATTCATGCTGTATCTATCACATACAATGTCAATGAATCTCCAAGATGTGAATTAGCTGATAAATATAATGAACGTATTTATCATGCCTATATGATATCATGCGATAACAGGGTGACATAACAACGATATGTCCCTAGGGACGATATCGTTTTTATTTCCCGCTGCTTATCACCCTGATAAAGGCACTAGATGTGATAAAAAGGTTATCACACTCATGACTCGGTGATATCAGTTTATCCCTCTCGGTACGATATCATAATTGTCCCTCGTTCGCTGCGCTCACTCGTGACAATAATGATATCGTCCTCGAGCGATAAAACTGATATCACCTCATCCCTCATATGATAACCTATACGTATCAATATTGTTGCACAAGTCCCCATTTCTCAAAAGAATATTGACAAAAGGATACGATGACGAGAAAAGAACTCCCAGTGTTGATCATCCGGGGTGAGAAAAGTCCTGGGTACTTTCTTTGCAGCACGTCGTGTGGGTGGCGGCGAAGGCATACAAGATTGTGGTAGGCTACCGGATATAAAGCCCTCGGGAAAATGTTTATTCAGTACCTTCATACCTTTGGAATAAAACAACATGGTATACCATAATAGAGAGCATAAATACTTCGTGTGCTGGTGTACAGTGGTTACTGCATGTGCACTTCACATCTGTGACCACTTACTAGGGTTCGTGATTCCTGTAATATACCGTTGTTTGATTTTAATTTCACCTCAGTCTCATGTGAGAAGAGTATTTCTAGGTTGACTCTGTCAAACACCACAGGTCCTACGGTTTTCTTCTACTGGATAGCTCTATCAGTTCTGAACTGTTCTCGCTAGAGGTTCAGTAAGAGCAATCCCTTATTGGTCCAGTTATACACTGGTGGAGTTAGTTTAGGTTTCCTCCTGTAGTAACACTGGACCAATACGAGATGCCTCTCATCTGGTATCTAGGGAGAACATTAAATAGCTGGCAAACTAGGCTGGCTGGTAAATTATACAGCCTCAGTTCTTGTTTGAAAATAAACTCGGAAAAGAAACTGTTCTAACGTCATTGCACTTTCTATATTTGCGGGATTGGCTAGTGTGAATGACAAAACACGGCTTACCTCCGGACAACATAAAAACATTATCAAAATCGCGCTGAACCAACGTAGTGGCAACGTCTGGAGCGTATCTTTCGTCTTCGTCATAAACTATGATGATTTTACCTTCTTTGCTTTTCTGACGGTACGTTAAGAAATACATTTTAGAAAGAAATAGAAAATTGGGCTATTGATGTGACCTAAATTCAAAAATGGAATCTAGTCTCCTGAAGTAATTTTTCTGGATACAAATCAAGAAATGAACAAAAGGATACAAATGATGACAACTCCTCTGTACACCAACGCATTGTTTTTGATAAATTTGCCCTATCATAATTTAGCGCTAAAAACAAGTAACAAATATGCTGTTAAACCCCCCCGTCATTTAACGAGAACAAGAGTTAATGAAAGTTTAAACTCTCGCTCATGTTTCACCACAAACTCTCATCAACTCTCACGCACTCCTATCAACTCTCACCAACTCTCACGCAATCCTATCAACTCTCACGCACTCCTATCAACTCTTACCAACTCTCACGCACTCCTATCAACTCTCACCAACTCTCACCAACTCTCACGCACTCCTATCAACTCTCACCAACTCTCACGCACTCCTATCAACTCTCACCAACTCTCACGCACTCCTATCAACTCTCACCAACTCTCACGCACTCCTATCAACTCTCACCAACTCTCACGCACTCCTATCAACTCTCACGCACTCCTATCAACTCTCACCAACTCTCACGCACTCCTATCAACTCTCACCAACTCTCACGCACTCCTATCAACTCTCATCAACTCTCACACACTCCTATCAACTCTCGCCAACTCTCACGCACTCCTATCAACTCTCACACACTCCTATCAACTCTCACACACTCCTATCAACTCTCACCAACTCTCACGCAATCCTATCAACTCTTACCAACTCTCACGCACTCCTATCAACTCTCACCAACTCTCACGCACTCCTATCAACTCTCACGCACTCCTATCAACTCTCATCAACTCTCACACACTCCTATCAACTCTCGCCAACTCTCACGCACTCCTATTAACTCTCACACACTGCTATCAACTCCCATCAACTCGCACACACTCCTATCAACTCTCACCAACTCTCACACACTCCTATCAACTCTCACGCACTCCTATCAACTCTCACGCACTCCTATCAACTCTCACGCACTCCTATCAACTCTCACGCACTCCTATCAACTCTCACGCACTCCTATCAACTCTCACCAACTCTCATCAACTTTGAGCTAGCTGGCTCAAATTTTGATGAGAGTTAATGAAAAAATTTGCTACGCGTGGTAATATCCAGTCAACTATCATGCAACTCTCGCTTGCCAACTCTCGCTTGCCAACTCTCATCCTCGTTGACCAGGGCTTAAGTGTTTTGCAAAGAGTCCATCTGTTTTCCTCTTCTGTTCTATACCATACCTCCAATAATGTGGCATTGTTCAAATTCATAGGTCTTTCTTATATCCAATAAGAGATAGGGTAAAGATTGAATGTCAGGGGCCACTACAGTGGACTGAGTCGAGCGTGCGGACATCAGGTCCACGTTATTTTCATGTTCTTCTTCTTGTGTCTTGAGATCAACTTCACCAACTCCTCGAATTAAACTACACGTGTTGAGAAAAATATTGTAAAATTGAAACCCATGATACAAAACATTTCACATATTAAGCTTGCAGGTGTTGGAACAAAGGCATCAATGGACACAGGGGGTAATGGTCTACGGCTGGTGTCTGGTTCCTTCAACTGACAGCAGTTGTCTAATTATAATTTCTCTTCAGTCAACCGTGAGAAGTTTTGACTAGTCTACAAAACACTGCTGGAACAAAACAATGTTAACATTGGAATTCAAACGACATACTAGGTAAGTACTATATAACAGAGAATCTGTTCACACAAAAACTTAAAAATCGCACCGTGGCAAACACGTACGAGGCACGCAATTTCATATTCTCAAAACCAATGAGGGGCATGGCAAAATGCGCATCTTGACGAGTTATGGTGCGTGCAGAGATGTGTGTTGGTGATTGATACAGGTCTGCTGTATGAATATAAGAATCTGTATTGAATGGTAAACAAACTCCATCTCATGTGACTTACTCTTGTAATGTGGATCTTGCTGTATCTGTGCCAACAGTGGAACTAGTCTTTTGTCGAGCAGTTTCATCTGCTGATAAGTTTAGCGGTGGTACATTTTCACCGGCTCTTTCAATTCCCCTTTCCTCACTGGCCGGAGTATCATTGTCATAGTTACTCATAGTCGCTACAAAATGTAGGAGACAGGTGGGTTTCACTAAACAGTAAACACTTATGTGCGGCAGATGGTGGTCAACAAGCAGTTAGTGACATTAAATAATGACTTAGTTATTTTCTACATATTTTGTAGTCTTGTATTTGGCAGCCAAATTAGAGACACTTTGCTTAACTTTCTTGCAAAGACACATAGTCAATATTTCTGTAGGACTACAATCAGCTACCAAGTAATGCCTACTGAAACTCATCAATAATATACTCATTATAATGAGGAAATGCTAAAGGATCTAATCTTATATCTGTCAGCTGTTTCAAGAAAAAGTTTCTTTGTACCTCCAGATGTGGAAAGGTCATCTCTTTCACTTTCCAGATAGATAACATCTGCCACTTGCAACACCTAACAAATATTAACATTTCATTGTCTAGAGACAGCATACCTCTGCCAGCAAATTAAGTCCAGTAATCATGCATAAATTATACATGCACTATTTACACATGCGGTTTTTTTCAGCCCAGGAAAGCAAGACAAACTTTTGTAAATTTCCCATCCAATTTTCATCGAAATTAAACCAAAATTTAATCGATTTGTCCTTGGCCTTAATGGCCATTCATTGTTAAGTAAAATGTTTGATATTTTTTAGTTTTGTGCTTATAGTCAAACAGACACACAAACAAACCCAGGTGAAAACATGAGCTCCTGACAGTCAGTGGTAATTACAACAAATTGCTAGAAATTATTCAAACTGAGGTTTATAAGAACAGGAAGCAAACTCTCTGCTCAACATACCAATTGTGCAAAGGTGTTAACTTTCATCCTTTTAAATATTTCATCTTTTCTGTACTTGTAATCTTAAAATATACAGAAAAATATGAACAAAATGTATGATCAATAAGGGACTTTTGTCAGAAGGCCACATATATTTTTTTAGAAAATACACGGCATACTTTTCTTTATTTCTTCCCATTTTTCCGTATGCTTCGTAATACTGGACCCTAAATATAGGCAAATAATTATTTTTGTTAATGACTGTCAAACAGTTGCACATTCTCAAAGAAAGTAACCAATTTCCTTTGGCATATCATTTTCACATGGCTGACATGTCAGCTTTTTTTCGAAAGAGAATTTCCTTGTGCATGAAGTGAGAAAAAATAGTCATTGGGGTTGTTTATAATTTGAGCCAGGTCAGCCCTGTTATTGTCAGACAGCCCTATAAGCGAGAAATAAACACAAGCTAAAATTCATCTCGCTTACTGGACTGTCTTAGTTAACAAGCTAGCCAAACTCCATATAAAGAGCCACTTATATCAATGCTAAAATAAGAAAAATATATTTTCAAATAATTTTCCAATGTCTCTGTCAATTACAAAAATGAATTTTCAATTAATTTGTCAATGCATGTCCAGGGAAAACCTGCTTGTAAGTATGCCTAGAACATATCTTTAAATACGCCAAAATAAGCACTGTTGCCATATGGCAACAGTATAAACTGTAAGTAAAACGTTTTAACGAAAAAATCACAAATAATTGTTTAATAAATTAAATAAAAATAGTATAATGAATATTACAACATTAATATGCTGTCAAATAATTGAACCACAGTGTATAATTAACCAAACCAACAGCAGACAAATTGACAATTACGAGCAAACATCGCAACAAACAGTCAAACTCAAAACAAACATAATTTTATGGGCTAAAACTAAAAAAATAATGAAGTTTAGAGATATTTTAAATGCCCTAGGTGACAGAGTTAAGATTAGATTCATAAGATACTCGTTAGACAACACAAATCTATATTAAAACTAGTCCAAATAATTAAACCACAATTTAAGCATCCATAGCTATATAAATGTACCTGTATCAACCGTGTATTTAATATGCTTATATTTCGGGTTTTCTGGAACTTTCTTGCTGAAGATCTAGACAATAACATAGACATGAGTTTTACAAGTTAAAAACACAATCGCTGAACAAGAAAAGGAATAAATCAACAAAAACATACATCATCTTTCTTCTTTGGCGCTCTTCGACCCATCGACATTTTGAATTATTTGCAACAGATTTTGTTTGCACGGTTACCAAGCTCTGTCATGGAAATAACACTGATCTCGATTTTAGCGTGTTAACTGGAATAGCACCTTGTGAAATTAGCATTTTCACAAAATGTTTAGCCTGCGAAGCAGTCGCTTTATTTTTGAGTGTTTATTATATAAATGGGCGATAAAATAATCGGGCGGAAAAAATTATCAAAAATAAAGCGACTGCTTCGCAGGCTACAAAATGTTCTAATCGGAGAGGGTCTTTATCTCGGGAATGGTTGTGTTCAGTCAAAAAGTGTAAAGCCAAAGAACGAATAGAAGACGTCTTAGTTTTACAATACAATCATACAAATCACTGCAATTTGGCTTCAAACTAAACATATTAATCCAGTTATCCCTTATCAGTTGTGCAGAAATCCAAAGTATATAGTCCGCTAACTATATATAGCTCAGTGGGAACCCTTGACGACGACAGATACCGAGTGTGTACCGAACCATTCACGATACTACGAACACAAATTAACAACAGAAGACAGAAAAAAATTGTAAAAATGGGCTTTCTTTTTAAAGTTTTTAAAAGACTTGTTCTGGTTGGAATTGCTGTATTTATTGGAGTGTATTTGAATTTTCCTCCGCCGAATATGTCGGATGAGTTACGACTTTGGGTGCAAAGTGGGCAGTTCTTTTTACATGGTCGGGGTATCAAAATATTCTACAAAGGTTTTAATAGTTTGGCTTTATATGTTGTCAAATATTTTACCAAAGGTTTATTAGTTTAGAGGTTCCATCTAATAGCAGTATAGCGGAAAGTGTACACTGTACAGTACTGTATGCATGATTGGGTTAATTAATATTTCAAAATTTGGTCTGAGACAGGCAAGTACTTGATCAAGTCCTGAATGGGAATTGAACCCTCAACTTGAAAAACTGTTTTCCATCACAGACACTTTGCCTGTGCAGGACAAACAAACCTGTTTGAACATGGTGTCTAGCACAACAGAAATTTTAGTCCACAATAGGTCGGTCATCCTACATGGGCAAGGCAATCACAGTGGGCAATCCGTAAGGCCAATTAAATTTTTTTTTTTCATCGTCGCCCGCCCCTGAAAAATTGGCCGCCCGAAACTTTTTTTTATTATTATTAAATCGGAAATAGTCGGAAGGCATCGAAGTTAAAATGGCTCTTAACTGTGACTATTTCTTGCGCAGACAAAATGTGTGAAATGGAAAACAACCTTTTAACCCGTTTTTAAAAGGAGAAATATACTACTTACGCTATTAAAAAATAAATAATAAAAAAAATAAAAATCTGCTCGCCCGCCCCATATTTTTCAAAAAATCTGATGAAAAACTAAAAAAAAATTTTAATTGGCCTAAAGCAAAATAAGGTGCAATCGCCATTCTGAGATTCCCCAAAGGGCTTCCAGTATTCGGACAAGAAATAGGCTCCAAGGAGCCCCACAATCTTATAGAGTGAACATCTGAAGTGTAATTTTCACCAAAACCTTTTCACCCAGTGATACCAAACTGCACCCTACCTTTGTTACCACCAATATTTTACCCAATAATTTAGATGTCAATGGTTATGGTCATAAAAGCAAAGTCTTGCTACTCATTCACGGTTTTCCAACAAGTAGTTACGATTGGAATAAGGTATAACATAAATATTGCAGAAATATTATGTTTAACATGCATTAGTGGTTCTTCAACCAGCTGCTGGGGTTCTGTCTGAACTACCTGAAAAAGATTAAAATCACTTTGACTTTTAGAGCAATCATAGGCCATTCTTCAGGACCTTTAAGGCTCATCAGTAGTTCTTTGGATAATGAAATGTCAGAAGGAGTATTAATTAATTAAATTTTAAGGTGTGGGAGCCACTGAGAGAGAAGTTTGGTCGTATAGTTACTGCTGATATGCAGGGTTTTGGATTTAGTGATAAGCCTGTAAGTTTTATTTATTAACTTTACAACCATACATAAAATAGATTAAACCACTACATAATATGGTTGAAGGTATGGTCAACAGGACATGAATAGCCCCATGTGAAGATCAACCTTGTGATGTCAATATTATAGAAATAATGAAAAGAATCATATCATCAATACTATAATTTTGTCAAATATAATAACATATCTATTCTATATTAAATCTATTAATCAATACTATATAATCAATAATTTATCACTATGTTTTGATTGGCTAAGGGGCCGTCAGCAAAGAGATTTTGTCTGGCAATGGCAGACTTATGCAGCGATGGGGGGTAGCAAATATGAATCTGTGATTACAAAACAAACAGGAGGGAAACAGACTTTTCTGGGTAAAAAAGACATTGACTGGTCTGCGATGGGGTAGGGTGGGAGGTGGTTAAAGCAATCTATTTGTCAATGGCCCCTAAATAATGAGTCATTTCCTGAAATTTCAGAAAGAGACCAACTATACAGTGAAATTACAAGCTGACGTGTTTGAGAATTTGTTGACTTCTATGAATGTTAAAGAAGTCAATATATTAGCACATGATTTGGGGCTCACTGTCGCACTGGAGCTGTTAGCAAGGCAAGTAAATCTCTGAGAATAGAGTGGAAAATGAGAAAAGTACTTTCCAGTATTTCCTGCACTGGACTTGTTTTAGTGCTTTTACTAACCCTTCATACCCTCAAATTTGTTTTTAATTCCAAATTAACGCAGATATGAAGAAAGAAAGAAAAATAAGTTAACACACGAAGGAGTTGACATAATCAGCTTGTGTTTAACTAACGGAGGTAAAAATTTGTGTCAGAAAAGACTAACCGTGAATTCCTATACAACTATTGGTTCTCATTCAACTTCTATTTAATTTAATTAACTTTAGGTCTCTTTCCTGGTTATCACTTTCCAAGACCTATTCAGAAGGTACTTTCACATGCATTTCATATATGGAATATTTAATATGTTAATTTACTAACTGTAACAATTATGTTACTATCAAAATAGACATGAAACTTGTTTGCTGAATTGAATTCAATAATAAAATACAATACGTTTTCTTAGCTGCTTGTATTCCCCTGGATTGGTTCCCTGGCCTCTCGACTTGGCAACCGCTACATTTTTGCTAAGAGGTCTGTGACTTCATGTCTTTAGTAAAGTTATGCTTTTATGTAAAACTATCTACCATTGAGAAAAGTGAACTTGTTTTCTAATACATGTGTATAGTTTCTCTGAGGTTTTTGGACCTGGTACTCAGCCAACCCAAGAAGAATTAAATGATCATTTTGTTGGAATCAGATACAAGGATGGAAATCTTTTGCATCCAAAGTAAGTTCTTAACTAAGATGACATTTTCGCACGTCAATCTTTTTCAAACACCAAAAAGAGAACTCTTTATTAGCATATAAAATGGCATTTTCTTTGCTTTAGCATTTTAGGTTTTATAAACGAGAGAAAAGTATACGAAGACAGATGGGTTGGTAGTCTTCAGAAAACTGCTATTCCAGGTAAGTGCGGTTGATACTGGTTTCAGATCTTTTTCAGACCAGGAATGAAGAGAGTTAGTAAGTTGCAAAAGAACGATTATCATAAAAGATATGTTTTTCTTATATTTCAGTGCATTTTATCTATGGTCCAGCTGATCCTGTCAATCCTCCCTTGTTTGTTGAAAGATTCAAGTACGTTCGCGCATAAATATGTTTGACAGACATATACATCTAACCAGTTAACGCATGTTTATTCCCACTGTCATCCAATTCACTCATATATATATATATATATAACGTAAATATGCTTGATACCTTTGCTCCATTCTATGCTTATAATATCAGTACGGTAGTAACGAGGCATGCGAGTTATCCGAAAATGTGAATTGGTTGGCAGCGAGCATAAACATACGCGATTAGGTCTACACTTATTGCAAATTTCATATTAAGATTTTAAATGTTTTTTTTCTTTTCGTCTAGAGAGGTGATACCTCAACATGGTATAACAGTTTTGGAAAACAACATCGGTCACTATCCTCAACTGGAAGACCCAAATCAATTCATGTTGGCTTATACCAAGTTTCTATTCTCGTTCTAAATGGGTCATAAACTAGAGGCATCAGCCTAGCGTTGTTACATTGTAGGCGGGAAGTCTTTGTATGCAGGAGAGAAGAGACCGTCATCTATTGAGTCTTGTAAATGATTGTGTTGCCGAAGCCTCAAGTTTAAGCAGTCTTTTCCAAACATCTAATCGCGACTGCTATGACTTGAGAAGCAACAATAATAAGTTAGTATTGCCCAAACCTAACACTAATGCCATGAAGAAAATTTTCGGCTATAGAGGAGCAACAATGTGGAATTGTTCATAATAGATAAGAGAGTCACGTGTATGTCTTGTCTTTGGTATGTGAATTATTGTATAATATATAATTGATCTTTTGCATGATTGCATGTATATACATACATACATACATACATTCTTGAAAACCAATCCTTTATTGGATTGATGTTGGCTACCGTGCTACCCTGGTTGCCAGAGGTTCTTGTATTCCGCCCTATTATGCTCGCTCGTATTTTGTTAATAAGACGGAATACAAGAACCTCTGGCAACCAGGGTCCTACCGTGCAAAAGATTTTTAAATAAATAAATAAATTTGTGCGGTTGGCCTAGCCCTAGGATTATTGTAACGATATGAAGAACTGAAGATCGCAAGTTTTAAATAAACGGCCGGCCCGATTTATACAAGAGAAAAGAAAGTCCATTTGATAAATCATACGTACATAAAGGCGGCGAACAGACAGGTCATCAGTCAAGACGAACTTTCTGCGTAGTTGCATAAGTACGGTGGTTCGTCTCGACGGACTCGTCCGTCTAGGCAGAACTTAGAAATTTGTAAAAAGGGACAAGGGTTAATCAGTCAGATTGTATTAGGGATATCTTTAATTAAAACTTTTGAAAACGAAACTATTTATTATTTAATATGAATCAACAAGTAAGGTGAAAATATACTGCATTGAATAATAAATTTATCATAATATATTCTTTATCTATAATCTGTTAATCATTTGTGTTTTTATAATATCCTAATATATACTAACTTTGAAATATCCTTCATTAAAATTTGAAGAGCTAAATTTAATTTTAACATGCGTCCAATAATCGCCTAACTATAGAACAAATGAGAAGTGTTTGCGGAAAATGATGCATCACTAAGAACAACACTACAGTGTACAGTACTGCAGATGGTGGTTAATGGACAGTTATCAGACAGTGGCGGACACTAGGGCCACAGATTAAGTATATACTTATTCTGTGCTAGGGCGCCCCCCCCCCCCAATAATTTCTCAAAGCCTTTGAATGATAGCTGACTAACTGTGTAACAATGCTGTATTTATGATTTTACAACCACAAAAGCCTTGATAGGCTATAATTTAAGTAGAAAATGAAATGAAATTTAAGTCAAAAAGGTTTTAAGAACTGAGATTTGAAGCAACAGAAAGATGATTATATGTAGTATTTTCAAAATATGTAGTAGTCTTGTATTTGGTGGTAAATAGATAGAATTTGAGAAGTGTAGTTTAATTTTTTCTTGCTACCTACAAATTTCAACATTTCTAAAGTTGACCATCATCTGCTTGCCCTGTAACGCGTATTGAAAACCACCAATGGGAAGATTAGTTTGATAATGTTTTAGTAATCTGTGATCAAGCCCTCCAATCGCGGATAAATCTTTCCCAATGTGGATTTATTACAAGGTATACGACTCAAAATTGAGATAACACAGCAGACTTACTTTCCACGAAATCTTTGTAAATTCCACAAAATCTTCGTAAATTCCATCTCCCTTTAGTTATCTCTATTACTTGTGATCTTCAGACTTGCCAATTCTTTATAACTGTGCATCCCCTGTTATCTTGTGTCAGCAAACAGCAGATGCATAAACACGTTTTTCTTTATCCGTCAATATTTGTTGTTTAAGTCTGATTAATGCGGCCACGGAGTTTGGCGTGTTGATCTTGTAGCCAAATAATGATGTCGTCGTTCCGCTAAACACAAAAGAAAATACTTATGGGTCTTGCTAATAGTTTTTAGTAGAATCATACTAGTATACTATTGCAAATGCTGTAATTTGATTGGCTACGCTACTCGCTATCTAATTGTCGATAGATAGCGAGTAGCGAAACAGCCATCTCCTCGGCGCGATTTTTAACGAATTTATTTCAATAAATTATGAAAAACGTTTTGAAATACTGTTTTCTTGCTGGTTTCTACTAAAACAATTAGATTATTCGCTCTCGATTTATATGAGATGATAGTTCATAATCTAATTGTTAAATAGATCGTAAAGCGTGAATAAGTCAATCCAACTGAGGCAAAGCTAGTCAACTTAAGTTGGCTGGTGAGTCGATAGTGTGCATGAGCATTTTTCCAACTCTCGAGCATAGTTCAAACAAGAACAAAAAGTGCAATTTATAGAGTTAAAGCATAGTCAGTAAAGAGTTGCGTGACCTACCAATTGATAAAATCAGTTGCAGCTCGTTGACAAGGATTACTACCACAGCCCAATTCTTCATAAGATTTCACATTCAGACAGTTATTGAGACAACTTAACAAATCTTTTTTCCTTTGTAGTTGTAACTGTTTAAAATCTGAAAAGTACATTATACATACATTAAGGAGCGGGGACCAACCAAGTAGAAAATTTAACAATCAGTGAATTAAATGTGGCAATTACTGCGGTAAATGTAGCAATCGCTCTAAAGATAAGTAAAGACAGAATTCAAAGACGCCATACCTGGTTTAGGGTTACACTCGGAATAAATTCGCGCACAACGCTGTGCTACAGAGGATGGCTGCTCTTTCTCGTGACCTTCAATTATGGAAACTTTCTCTGCAATTTCTTTTGCACAACACGCTATGATGTGTTCACCTCGAACCTGTTGATAAAAGCAAACGTATATATATATATATGGAACAAATAGGATAAGGTCCAGGAAAAAGCAGAAAACGTTGTTTCTTAGCAACGTTACTCAAAGTTCAAAGGTGGCCAAACCAGGAAATATTTGCCTGTAGACTAAGGCCAAATAAAAAAATATCCTGGTTTCTCATCAGCGCCCGCGTATGAAAATCGCGCCGCATTTCCATTTATTTTTAAATATATTCAATAATTTATAGGCAGCTAAAAAGGGTCTTGTCAGTCGACGGACCAAAACATTTCAAGCCAAAAACTAAGACTCTGTTTTATATTTATATTGTATTTAGTTCCGTTTTACACCGTTTTTAAGTTGGAAATAATTAATAAGTGATGAGAAACCAGGATATTTTTTTATTTGGCCTAAATTGCCTCACAGTAAAATGTTCAGTATAGAAAATACTAGCCTGCGTGGCAGGCGTTCTATTGTGGGGGAGGGAGTTTTGTTTAGAGCGCGCGCTTTTTTTTAAAGAGCGCGCGAAAATACTGGCTTGCACGTGATTACATAACATTCATAGTAATAAATCATTCCTAACATAAAATGTACGTACCACAACTGAATTCTCGATGAAGTCATCGACCAACATTTGACTTTGAAGTTTTAGACTCTTGGTAACCGTAGTGATGCCCTTATCAGCAAGCGTCTGAGAGATTTCCTTTTTTCTTGCATCCCAACCCTTGGCGGTAGTAATGATGACTCGAGCAACATCTACTGCCTTTCTTAGTTGAAATCGCGCACCCTTGTTCTCCAAGTGAGCTACGCCTTTGTAGATGAAGTCTTGCGCGAACTGGCTTAGCATTGGATCCTTGTCTCCTGAAATCAGAATTGTGGAAACGTTAGACTCGATTTATAATAGCCATATATGATTCTTAAGTTCATACTCACTACCTTACATGAAGCAAGTCGCAGTTCGCTTCATCGAGTGCTTCCGTTAAAACTGCGCTAAATAGAACTGCAGGAAAAACAGTAAAAGTAGAGAACAGCGTTACTTTTCGAGGCCTATACTGCTCCTACAATGCTCTTTATTGCCTCAAAACAAAACTACTTACCTTTAAAAATATCAGGCCAGGTACTTCTTCTTTCTTCCAGTTCCTTCTGTAACTTACACATCCTATCATGTCTGTTCATGAGTTCCTGAGCGGACTTCTCTTCTATGTCATATGGACCTGACTCAAGGTACAGTAATCCATGCTTACTGTAATGTGCAATGTCTTCCTTGAATTTCTCTTGTATCGAGGTCATCCTCTTACATGCTTCAACAGGAGTAATGTGGGGGCATTTTGTGTCACGGGGAGCCAGTCTGGAAAAATATGTAAAACATGTAAAGTCAATTATTGACCTAAAAGGTATTTGTATGAATTGGACTAGCCCAACTAACTGATTTTAGATCTTTACTGAATTTGCAAAATTTGAACATGCAGTAAGATGTATAAGAAACGGCTGATCTGGTTCTTATAAACATGTTCTGATAGTTGTTTTAGGAATTGGGGACATATAATAAGGGGATGAGGACTAACTGTAATCAAATTCAGCTAAGCAGGGGCTGGGGGACTGATATTTTGGAGTGAGGACTCATATTAAGGTGAAGGCGGCTGATATTTAGAGGGGTGGGGCTTATATTCAGGGGGGTCAGAACATTTATTTAGGGGTGGTGTTTACACAAAATTTGTTATTGTAATTATAGTCACCTGTAATCAACTCTGGCTTGACATCCTTTGCATCGGCCAGACCTGACTTTGATTTCATCCACAAGAGTTTTATACCGAGTTTCTTGTCTGTTCTTGCATGAAATCAACCACTTGGCCGCATCGTCAGCATTCTGTTGCAGTATATCTGGGTGGGTGGGAGGACTACCAACATACGGCATGCATCGGGAGTCGACAACCGAGATATCCTCATAAGAGCTACCTTGCCGATACAGAGCAGAGACAACTTGACTTTCTCTAAAGGCTAATGAACATTGCTTGTCAGATTCACGCTTCTCCTTCTGTTGTTTCCGATCCCCTAACCTCTGTTTCAGACCGTCTTTTCCACCATACTTCGCCCGAGCTATTGTGGTAAGGTCAGAGACCAGGAACTCATAGGATTCACTGTCAATGATTCTTAAATCTTTATCTGTTAAGCTAAATTGTTCCTATAATAAAATAGCAATGAAAGACGTTATATAAACTTGTTTCAAGTCTGTCTCTAATAGGTTAGTACATTAACACCCAACATTTCAAGTAAAATAACAAAGTCGGGCACATTAGGGTGCACTGCAGCTTAATATAAGGTAAATTAAAGTAATTACCCACCTTTGCATGACATTTACGACGATAAAATAACGAATGACACGTCTCACATAACGTAACATCAACATGCATATCAATACGTTGAGAGCCATTTCTATAACACACGACACACCTCCATCTTGAGAACAACCAATTTCTGATTGCGGATATTCTATAACGTTTTTTACTTATACACAGTTCAACTGCGTTATCATAGTTGTATATTGAGTCGGATCGCAGAGGTTTTGGAACACATAGGATGGTTGGTTGGCGTTCGAGATTTAGTCGATTACAAAGTGGCTTCCACATTTCGTTACAATAACCATATAAAGTTTTACATGTTGCTCCAAGACATGCTAATGAGGGAGCATCAAGGTAGGAAAGAATGTTTGTTAGCATTTCTACTGGTAACGAGCCAATTAATGGACCCATATCGTTAGCATGTGTGGCGGCATTCATTTGTTCTTTGACATATAACCGAGTACAATACCGTTGGCAGCTTTCATTCTTCTTGACAGTCTTTTGCTTCTTGCAAGAAGGTGCCATTGAAGAATGAATGAATTAAATGAAACAAATTACCTAAAAAAATATTTAAAGATTGTTATTGTGAAATTTCAAGGAACATTACTGTTTTTTCCTATCAAGGTGCAGTACAGGTTATATTTTGCCTAATTCCAGACAATCATTGGCCATTTACACAACTAATATCTTAGCTCTGATGCATTAACTTTCTCTGTCAATGCATACTTCTTGCAAGCTCCTTCTCTGTGAAGTTCCATTATATGGCATGTTGCAGCACATGTCATGTTATGTGCAATATAACAGGACATCACACTGGTATCCTGGGTTAATCTACACTATAGTACACAAGTGAAACAGACACTTCAGCCAAAGTGAATGGATGCTAATATGCACTGCGAGATAACTGGTCACTGTACCCTATCACAGACGAGTAAAATCATCTGGCATTCGATAGAGTAAAATACTAAAGTAGGGCGCATTGCCAGATAATGGGTTAAACACTTGAATGCTTTGGAGGATTAGCAGGATAACACTACCTGAAAAATACAACAAGAACTTTGACATTTTGAGTGAAGGCCCTACATCAAAGTTCTTGTTGTATTGTACTAATCGTCCAAAGCATATTAAACAATTATTGAATTCGGTTCTCGCAGGATATGCGGAATTATTAAGGCCTCAGTTTGTGTTACCTGCCGCATATCCTGCGAGAACCGAATTCAATAATTGTTTAATATGCTTTGGACGATTATTACAATTGGCATAAGCCGCATAAATTAGCATGACATCATAGCGTGTTACATTGCTTTTCAATATACCACTAAATTACGTCAAACGTGGTATATTTGTTTTCAATATTCCACGGTGATGTCATAACTCCAAATCTGGGCAGCTACCGAGCGGATATGACGATTTCACCAACAGCTCTTAGCCAATCAAAACTCTTGAATTATTTTCAATAAATGTGTATTACTACCTACACTGGCACCACTCATTCAAATTTAAACACTTGAATAACTGATTTGAAGGAAATTAAACCAGATTGTTGTTGCTGAACATATAATTAAACCAAAATTAGGAAGAACTTCCAAAAAATACCAATACAATTCATTTAATTGTATTAATATCTTCTTGGACAAAGACCTAAGTTAATAAAACTTGTTTAACAGACAACTAAAAACTGACAGTTCTCAGGAAATTTACTCATTGAATGTATTTACTACAGCCACAAAAAACTATATACAATACTTAGAACACTAGAAACTCCACTACCTTATTTGACCATTTTAAAAGCTTTAATTTTCCTGCCGCTTTTTAACTTTATCCAAATTCCAAACATTTATTTTACTGACAAAAGCTGGTGACAATGCAGCGATACGTGTAGTTTAGAAGTCTTTAATATTCTATTACTATTCATATGCAAATTTTTTGGATGGTGTATTTAATGATACTAGTAAAGTTTTAATTTAAATGAAAAACAAATCATTAGCCAACAAAGAAATATTCATGAAAGACACTTCCTTATATGCGATAGATTAAGTTAAACTAAACGAAAAAATATGGGGATGCCTAGAGATTTTAAAATGTTTTAGGTAGACCAGAGGCGTAGCTGTAGGCAGGAGAATATATACTTAACCAGGACAAACTTTTGCGGGTATTTCCTGACAATTTTAAATAAGAACACCCTGAAACAATCAACTTGAAACGGACTACAACTTGAACTAAGCAAACAAACAGTATTTTTAAAATCTTTCTTTAAACACACCGTACTATTTTCAAAAATCATCTAGCACTTCTATACATGCAAGTCAGAACTGCAATTTAACTTTATATTACGAAATTTGTCAACAAAACTTTATGAAATATTCGTGTTGAAAAAGTTGGTTTCCTTTCGAATTTGGGCAGGCAAAAAGCGGATGAAAATTGATGAAACCTAATCCCATTTCCTGTGATAACAAGTCGTCACAAACGCAGTTAAAATGCCTTTCCTCGGCCATATTATAGTGCGAGTGTCAAACGAGAAGTCCTTAATAATATACATACAAAGCCCCATGAAACACAGTTATAAATAAGCCAAAAGTTATAGATATCTAAAAGCTAAACGTTAGAGGTATAAGTTTAAGCAAAATCTATTTCTATACAGCATGGAAAATCTAGAAATTTGCCCACATACGCTAGCGGTTGAAATTCAATCATTTAAATACAAGGATAAGCTTATATTGACTAATGTTTACATTTTTTCTCCAAATTATAAGCAAGCACGAAGCTCGTAAAACGTTTTTAGCAGACGAAACAAAAGTCAAACTACACAATAATAAATACCACACACATGGGAAATACCTGGCAAACACACAAGTTGAAGTTATCGCCGCATTTCTGGGGAATATGTCTTTCGTCTTCTGACAACACTTGACAGCACCGCAGCGGTAGGCAAAGCTTCGAGTGCGTTGTATCAGAATATTCATAACTTTTAGTGTAATTATTCCATGTGGAAAAATGAATTATGGATGGTAGAAAACCAAAGAGTTTGTAAACATTTTCGTGTAGAAACAGGGGACGAAAATACGCAATGAAAATCCTCAGAAATGCGGAGAATTTGGCCAAACTTCAGCGCTGAAATTCAAGACCTTTGCGATAACACCAACCTTGCAAAATTGGCGCGAATGTCCGCGAAGGAATCCGATGCAAATACATAAATTCACACTTACCTAAGACTTTAACCAGACCAAATAAGCAAACCAAACTAGCTTCTTCTTGTAGGAACAGTTTCCACGCTGAGACACAATCTTTTCAGTGTTTAATCCGCTCCGAGTGATGCGATGTTTATGATTTGATTGATTTCATGACTTTTCCCGGCGGCAGAAATACCGTGCGCTTGTCTGCCATGGCAATTAGAATGACCAATCAGAACGCGGTATTTTTGCAAACGACCAATCAGAGGCGTGACCGGCCTTTGTTTAAAAATGGGTTTACATTTCAGTTCACGTGCCATCACAGGGTATTAAAATCAGGAAAAAATAGAGCACATAAATTATCCGCTTTTGACACAATGACAAACCACACACAAAGGCAATCGATGGTGCATATATTGAAGCGTGACTTCATAAATAAGTCCGCGTCTTTTCATACCATAACATGTTTTTGATAGTAAGATATAAGTATTCTTAGCGATGGCTCAATTACACGCATCGCTTAGCCACACTGCGCGACAATGTAGCGTTACGGTGACACAAGAGCTAACAAATTATCTACCAGTATTTAGGAACACGAAAAAACTGCTTCTGTTTGTTGCAGTCCATAAATTTCAGTTAGATATTATGTCAATAGTATAAATTATTCCTATTTGCCTACAAGATAAGAATTATTTAAACACTGACTGACAGTTTTCCGTGCACAAAAATTGCACTTTCCTCTGCCAACAATGAGAAACAACTTCGTTTAATTCCGGTGTTTTTTTAAAGCAAAAAACTCACAAGTTACAAAATGAATTAAAATATATAACAATGTAAAGAAGAATTGGTTGATAAGGGTTGAAGCACCAAAAAATAAAAACTTCTCGTAGTAAACTAGTTGAAAGCAATCCTAGACTAAAAGAGGAAAAGGCAATTAAACGGGATGAATGAAAATGGCATATTCTATATTATAGTGATAATTGTTTCTTCTTTTACTGTCTTACACACTTAGCGAAACCCATCTGAGAATGCTATTAACCAGTGATACTAATAAAGTGGAAAGGGTAAGGTTGAGTGAAACAAAATACGATTTGAACGAATGCAATAAAGAACACAGCATACCATAAATTCCGTTGTTTTCGACTTCTCCAACTAATAATGCTAAAAATGCTAATTGGTTCCTTATTTGCAAGATTAACCCTTCTAAAACTATTGTCTGATCTTAACCTAATAATTTCAATTAATTAGTTGTGTGCTATCTTATTATCAGTCTTAAGACGAGACAAAGTCAAGGCAAAGCAAGGTACAAAGAAATTGAACCCGAATAAACTTTTACTACACCAAAGAAACCGAACCTTTACTGTGAAAACTCTAGTCCAAATAAGCAATCGCTACTCATGCAACAGTGTAACAGTTTAGTACTTACATTTATAGCTAAACTAATCTTGCGATCTGGTCCTGGCAATTCAAATTAGATTTTGGGCCATCCAGTTTAACTCAACACCGCACTTGAACAGGAAAACGCATGTCTCCAAACGGACTATCTTATTGGGCAAACAATTTCAATATTTACACAAAATCTTTCAACTAAACCAAACAAATGGTATTTAGCAAAGACGCTAATGTTTCCTTGTCAAAATGTCGCAAAAAAACTTGGACAAGCCAAATTGCCGGCTGCATGCAAAGCCAAATATAAGTCTATATTCGTTATAAGGTTTCGCTTTTGAAATTTATAGTTTTAAATCTTTTTCACGACACAAACTACGGCAGCATATTTTTAGAATATACCAAATTGGATGACTCATATCCCAGCTGGTCAACTTGTTTAACCATGCATGTGCGAGGTCATTTAGAAATAACACAAAGCGCGCGAAATTTGAATTGCGAGTGGAATTTTGAGGATATCATTAATTTAGTTACTCGCGAGGAAAAGTGATCATTTTAGCTATAATTTTCCCGATAATTTTTATGGGGAACAACTTGCTTGCCATTATAGGTTTACAACTTTACAGTCTTGGCCAACCATATTTTGAAACACGTTATACCAGAGTTACCAGGATGACTCATAATTGAGATGGTAACTTCTTTAACCATGCGTGCGATCGTTAAAATACCATGAACTTAATGGCGCGTAAGAAATGAGCTACGAGCAAACACGGTCATTTTACTATATTTCATGATGACTCATACCCCAGCTAAAACCATCGACAAAGTAAATACACCAAAGATGCTTCATATTTTGAAGACAATAAAATAAACCACATTTTTTTCAATTGGTTAACTATTTATTTCATTTCTGTAATAAAAAAGCGATAACTATAATATAAAGCATTACAATCATATCATCTCATACGTAAATCTGAAACAACTACTGGCAGAAACAGTCAGTATAAAGCCGTAATTTTAGTAGGAAAGTGACGACCAAAGCTAATAAACATGTGTATATAATTGTGTCTAAAAATCTTCATAAAATCAATAATTTTTGTGTGTTCTATACCGAGGCCTAAGACCTACGTCCTACTCATGGTTTTCAGTTAAGTGTTTTATATGGTGCTACACATGGTGGTCAACTTTAATTGTACTGACGTTTATGGGTCCAGGCAAATGATACTAAATGTTTTCATTAGATGTACTTGCCACCAACCACAACCTCAATACAAATAATGAACAATTTCGTTACTCTGACAACTGTCTTTCCGGTAAGAGTTGACCACCAAGTACTGCAACCCACCTATATTCTGGCTTCACTGTCAGAAACAAAGATATTGCTTCGCTTGCAATAAGACCTCACTGCTTCTGGTTTTGACTAACTGGCCAATCCCGTACTACAGGCGTTATTTTATAAATAAATATCACACAATTGCAAGTTGCCACATTTATATGACAGGACCATCAAAAGGGGACAGTGCATGCAGATCAAGGAGTCAATTAATAAGCCAGTTCGGTGTTTCTACTGCGCATCCAAATGACGCGTTCTGCGTCGGATAAAATTGCAGTTGAATCATAACATGTAGCTGAGACTGGGAGAATTATAATATGCATATCAAAGTATTCAAATGTTCAATCATTCATTTGTGTTTCACGTATAGCCACAATAGAACTGTCTTCTGTGTAAGCAAAATAAAGAAAGTCAACCGTGTGGAAAGTAATTGTCCTTCGAGCAATTTTTGCATATTCAAATGATGATTGAACAGTTGAATACTTCGATATTCATATTTTAATTCTTCCAGTCTCAGCTACATGTTACGATTCAACTGCAATTTTATCCCGAAACCATAGAATAGGAAATGACTAGGACCACCACTTGAGGCGGAACCTTTGAAGTTTTTGACGCTGCGCATGTCGCATTACGCATGTTCATTACCATTATTCTAGCCAGTCAATTGCATTTTCTGGCCAATAAACACGCTGAAATGGCTGGTCCGCCATTATTCTGGCCAGAAAACTGCATAAAAATAGGGGGTCACGTTGCACTGCTGAGTGGCCCTTCTGGTCATTTCCTATTCTGTACCGAAACTTCGAACTGACTTATTCAATTTCTGCCTCATACCCAGGGCCATGGTTTGCCACGCCGCTGCGTGGGACGCGTGATCGTAATACTCCAAATTCCGTGTCTCCCTCGCGTGTTTTCTCGCGCTCACGAGCTACGGCAAAGAGGCAAACCAAAGCGCCTGGGTACAAGTCAGCGACTGGACTAATGACATAATTGTTCGACAGTGCTGGCAAAGGGCACTGGCAAAGCGCCCTTAATTGTGGACTGGCTACAATATCAAACATTCGCGATAAAAAGGCTTAGAGTAAGACATCTGTATATATAAAATCATAGCAGTCCCCAGTCTCTTACACACTAAGATGGATCACGGTTAAAATTTTGATTGACGTAAGAGAATCCTTTGAATTGACTTTGATCAATGGACGCCAGTAATGCTTTGTCTGTTGGCGTCAGTTTTGGCGCTTCTGTGGTAAAGTCGGAATCGAAATATTCTACATCTCGCGGTGAACGCTGGGAAATAAAATACAAGTGTTAGAAAAGGGTCTGAATGGGGGTTAACTAAGGGGTCACTTGCACGGTAAGTACCTACCTAATATGAAGTTTTGTGATTGGTCTTCTGAAACAAAAGTGATCAGTGTTTATGACTCGTTCTTTAGAAAGACGATTTCTATAGTTTGTCTTTTATTGTCATAACCAACCAATCACAAAGCCTGTTCATAAAGGTACGTACCGACCCAACTTGCAACGTAATTTCCGACACAGAGTCACGTTATTTGATAACTTGCTCGCATTTTACTCCGTCGACCTATTCCTCATATAACATACCATAAAGGCATGAAAGAAATGAATGAGAATGAAAAATATCAGAAAAGTGAGTAGTCTATGTTCATTGATAATAACATAACATCGCACGTTAGAAACTGCGTTGCAAGTTTCAGCAAAAATTGCTGCGTTGCCTCGCGTAACATGACCTTAAGGATGAACTGGTGCAGATCAAAACATTGTCTATTCTCACGTGAAACTAATGTTTTTCAAGAACATTTGAAGGTTTCAATGAACTCAGCCAATCAGCCTGAAACAAGTTAAACGTCGCTGCCTGATCACATTGAAACCTGTCAAATATTCTTGACAAACATGAAAGTAAGTCTACGCGAACTTAGACCATCTGCATGCGACTGTTCATCCTTAGATGCAAACGACGGTATCTATATAATATAACTTGCACAAAAAGATTTTGGACGGGCAATAGTATTTTTACATGTGTACAGAAACAATAATTAAAAAACTCATTAATAATTAATGAGGAAAAGACAAAGGAAATCACTTCTGTGTCAGTGGTTTTATATGTGATAAAAAATCATGTTAATTTACATAAACTTTAGCTTTGATTTTCTCGGCTTAGACAATGTTTATTTTTAAAATTACTTCGCCAATGAACTCATAAGATGGGTCGTTTTTTAAGCCATTTAAAACACTCGCAGTTTGTGCTTTATCAGATATAAAACACTCGTGCTGCGCACTCGTGTTTTATATCTGATAAAAAAAGCAGCTCGTGTTTTAAATGGTACATAAAATGTTCAAGATACTTACGATATTTGGTTAATTGATGAAATACAGTTAACAAACACCATAATAGAACCAACAAATACTCAAAGACACTTACTATACTTGGTTTAAACGGAGCTTCAATTCGTCTTGCTTCTAACTGTCTCCAGTTAAGTTTCGCGAAAAATTCATGTTTTCGTATATTCCCGTTGTTGCCGTCTTTGTAACCAAGCCTCTCGCTCACGTTACGTTCCAACAACTGAAAACATTCATAGACATACGACGTTATTGACTTTTCTTAAAGTATACTCACTTTACATCTCAAATTTGCATAATCTCCGCGCCGGTGGTTTGCTCCTTGGTGCGCTTGTAGCATGGTCATCAGTGCATGCGCCTTTCAGACCTATATCTTCTAATAGCGCGTTCCTGCCTTTGGTTAAAAAGTAAGCTGACTTTGCATAATATGCACGTAGGCCTGCTTCTCAAAACTTTAAGCATCGTGAATTTAGAATATTGTGTCCGCGTAATATGTGCACAGTTGCAGTTTGTTCGTTTGTTTGATTAAAACATTTCTCCCAAATCGCATTTGAGAAGAATGACTCAACGAAACTCCAGGTATTTTTATGAATTATAGCGAAAGCTGAAACAATATGAATGGCCCTTACAGGACCATTAGTTTGTTAAAGACACTGACAAAGGAATATATCTCAAATTTGAAAGAGTTTGCGTAAAAGTTGTTTTGCAAACTCATACGAAGCAACTATACAAAAACCTAATGAAGTAGAAGGCATTACGAACAAATCACGAAATTATTACGAGCTAATTACGACGTCAATACGAAGTCACACGAAGTCAAAGGTCACGAAGTCAGTGCGAAGTTAGGCATGTAAAGAAGACATAGAAGATTGAGAGGATTAGCTTGTCTTACCTGCACCATGCAAGATACGGCACTTTGTGAAACCCATTTTGGATAATGAACTTTATTATGACATATCGAGTCAAAAAGATCTTCTTCATCTTCGCCAGCAAACGGCGACTGAAAATAGACAGAAAATATTGACATTCTGCGTAATTTACACTTGGATAGTCCAGCTTTGATACAGAAAGTCAATCATATTGGTTTTCATTAGAGCCATTTACGCGGCTCGGTTTTTTTTTCACAGGCCATAGGCATAGTTAATTAGCCCAGGATTGAAGGCCAGTCTTGAACATAGAGGGTCAGTCATTCGCTACTTATTTAGGCCGCGGCGTATTCTCGCTTGCTTAAAGGTTCCTACTCTAGCTGTAGGTTGAAACATTAACAATACTTCAGTTTGATTTGATTTGACCAAACCAACCTGTCCAATCAACATTTCATAAAGCAGAACACCAAGTGACCACCAGTCTACTGAAGAATCGTATTTCTGACCTTTGAGAATCTAGAACAAAGAATGAAATAAGACACATTTTCTAAATCATGCGATTGCGAAATGATCATTTTAGCCAGCATTACAACAAGGGACGAACCTCGGGTGCAATATAATCAGGCGTTCCACAGAATGTCGACGTTTTGGTGCCTTCAAGAATCTTCTCCTTACACATTCCAAAATCTGCGATCTTTATATGACCTTTTGAGTCCATGAGAACGTTGTCTAACTTTAAATCTCTACAAGGAAAATGGATTTTGCTTTTGACAAACAAGGAAACGAAAGGACCATTGGCACTGCCTAACAGATGCAAGCCTCCTTGCAGGTATATGGATTTGGTCTTTCTACCAGTTAATAAGATATGGACAAAAACAAACAGCCACTTTACCCGGAGAAAACTTGTGGTGTTTGGTACAATCAAACTGGAAGCGTTCTTCTCACATGCGACTGAGGCAAAATTATAATCAGACAACTGCATATTCCAAAAGTTAAACTCAGGTCTCAGAGGTGAAAGACACATGCACTAACCACTGTCCAATAAATAAACAGTTCATTCGTTGAACTGACCTATATATAATTCCAAGACTGTGTAAAAACTCCAAGCCACAAACGATTTCAGCCGTATAGAAACTAGAGAACAAAACATACAAGTTACAACAATTAGAAAACGCACGTTTCATCACAAAATATAGGTAAACACAGTTAGAAATTTTGAACTAAGCCAGCGGTATACACTCACCATGAACGATAGTTATCAAACTTGCCGGCTGCTTGGATATGAAACATTAAATCTCCTCCATTCACGTATTCCATAACAAAGAATAAGTGCTCCTGCAACGCAAAAATAGGTCTGTTATTAACAGAGTTGCAAAACGGTCTTAACCTTCTTTCGGGTAGGATTTTTGGTTTTCCCAATTTTACTCAAAATTGCTGGAAATTTTCCGAAATGCAGGCTTTTGCCTGGGTAGGTTTGCCCATAGACTATCCAGAAGACATACTGGATAGTCTATGGTTTTCCAGACCATAGACTATCCAGAAGACATCTTCTGGATAGTCTATGGCCAGACTGACCAGTCTATAGTGCTTACTGCTTTGCAATGTTATATTCAGAGTTTCACTTTCAACCTTCCTCAATGCCAGTAAACCTTCCTCACAGGTGGTGGTACCCGCACACCCGCAGTTATTTTACAAATCTGGGATTTTAACGTGTATGTAATCTTATTCGTACCTTAGATTGAAAAGCACAGATGATGGCAGTCAAGAATGGATGTCGACTTGCAATACTCAAAACTCTTCTCTCAATCATCGTGCATTCCACGTCATCATCTTCTAAAACAACGTCTTTTTTCAAAGCCTTGATAGCGTACACTTGACCGTTGTTTTTTAACTCCGATAGCAGAACCTGGTTAAATAATGAAGAGCGTCATTGGCTTGATTCATGTCAGAGACAGATAATGATAGTTCGTTTGACAATTTGTTTTTGTCTATAAATGCTGCAAACAGATGCATCATCCAGTTAAGACCACTGAGCTTATTGTAATATTATAGCTCAGTGGTTAAGACGCGTCCAGAACGTGTTCGGTTATACGTCGTAATGAAATCAATTGCTTTTACTGTATGTGTTAGGTCAGATAACTCATTATTCATGCTGATGTTATTGCTGATATACGTGTGATACGACCGATTCGAATCACGTGAATAATGTCCTATAAAGCGCATAACGCCAAGAAACATTTGAATGTAGTTTTTTCGAATATTTTTCTTAAAGGCCACATTTTCCATTACGGTCGTTTTGCCCGTGCGGACGAAGCGACCGATTCGAATCACGTGAATAATTAGTCGCGCGGGCACGCCAACTTTCAGGCGTGTCCACGAGGTGTAAATCGGACAAAAAAATCTCATACTAGACACCTACAGCAAAAGTTGAAACATGGTCGCTCCGCCCGCGCGGGCAAAGCGCGTAATGGAAAATTGCCCTTACACGGGGCAATTTTTGCTGCAACTTGCAACGCAATTTCTACACAGAGCCATGTTATGTAGAAATGTACGCACAGTATTTTTTATTTTTGTCTTCGCCAAGGGGCATAGGGTCAACACCCACAACAGCATATGCCAATTAGCCTTTTTTCCCCACCCTGTCCTGTTTCCTTTCGAGGAAACCGGACGGGACCGAAAACCCGACTTTCAGGCAGAGCGTTTCGGCATTACTTTGACTTAAGGAAAAAATGAACATGGTCCGCGCGTTTGTCTTCACCGATATCATCATTCTCATTGTTTCTTATTCGCTCTGGGGGCATGTAGCACAAGAAAATATCAGAAAAACAATGGAGATTCATGCCCACAATTTCTCAGCAAATATCTAACATCGATGTTTACCTAACATCGCTCTGTGTCCGAAATTGCGTTGCAAGTTGCAGCAGAAATTGCCTCGTGTAACATGGCCTTAAATGCTAGAAAACGTATTTGGAACGCGTCAACTACGCATATGGAACGCATGCGGGACGCAATTGAAACGTGTTTGGAACGCGTCAACTACGCATATGGAACGCATTCGGGACGCAATTGAAACGTGTTCGGAACGCGTCAACTACGCATATGGAACGCATTCGGGACGCAATTGAAACGTGTTTGGAACGCGTCAACTACGCATATGGAACGCATTCGGGACGCAATTGAAACGTATTTGGAACGCGTCAACTACGCATATGGAACGCATTCGGGACGCAATTGAAACGTGTTTGGAACGCGTCAACTACGCATATGGAACGCATTCGGGACGCAATTGAAACGTGTTTGGAACGCGTCAACTACGCATATGGAACGCATTCGGGACGCAATTGAAACGTGTTCGGAACGCGTCAACTACGCATATGGAACGCATTCGGGACGCAATTGAAACGTGTTTGGAACGCGTCAACTACGCATATGGAACGCATTCGGGACGCAATTGAAACGTGTTCGGAACGCGTCAGGAAAGCAATTCCAACGCAAACGCAGTCTTATATGCCATGTTACACGAGGCAATTTTTGCTGCAACTTGCAACGCGATTACAGACACAGAGTCATGTTAGGGAAAAAGTATAATCGCATCACCTTGCCAAAACTTCCTTTGCCAAGTACTTTGAGAAAAGTGAAATCTTGCAGTGTATACTTCTTGCTAGGTTTGCTAATACTGCATGATCTGGGAGGTGGTCTGGGGGCCTCGGCCTGCCACATCTCTTCATACTCGTCAGCTATCTTCTCGTAGTGTTTTTCCAAGTTTGCGTCGTCAAAACTTGCAACTGTTGGTGCAAGGGACTCATCGGTGGGTGATGGTGGCAGTTGACTGAGTCGTCTTTGTTTGTCAGCCTGTGAGAAGAAAGCGATTGCAGGCTTAATTTATACTAAAGATGGCTGATTTTGGGCAAAGAGTTCGTTTGATCATTCGTCTGTCAATAAATGCGGCAAGAAGCCAGGTCATCCGTCAAAATGAACTATCTGCGTAGTTTGTTGTTTTAGAAAAACTTGCATGCATAGTTCGTCTTGACAGGTGATCCTACTTTGTACTACCAAGAGAATATCAGGAATTATTCGTTCACAGAAACATTGCCAGTATAGATTGTCGCATCGTGCTATTCTAACTAGTTCGTCTGGACAGTTTGTCTTGTGCTTACACTAAGTCTTAGGCAGCTTTGATCTGTCACAGGGACGATGCGTCTGTCTCTAGTGTATAACTTACTGGGCAATTGATAGCTTGGTCTCGATAAATATTAGCTTACGTTAGCTTGTCCAAGAGCTTCTGAAAATGCTTTTTGATTGATTCCACACAAATTGGCGACATGTTTTTGACATTTGTGATGACAGTTCATGCCACATGCTAAATAAAGAAATGAATCATTGCACATTACTTTGTACACTGTACCCAACACTTTTTCCTTGAGGAGTAATGTTGTCTGGCATTAGATAGGGTAAAATAACAAGGTAGGACATCAGTAAATGGTTATGGGATTAGAACTAAGATAAATTATGACAGATGAATCTGCTCTAAGTGGCCTCCAGACTGCCAGGGCAGACTCTCAAGTAGTCAAGTATCTTAACTAGCCTAGTGCAGAGGCCACTTGGAGTAGCATCTTCTAATATAGAGTAGGACACCGTTAACGGTTGGCTTTAACTCTTGGTTTTCTCAACTGAATGAGCACAAGAAAAGGGGACTAACCATATTAGTGAAAAATATAAATTCGTTGCATAGACACCTACCTTCACATTTTAATCCTTGTCTAAACAGTCCATAGAGCATAGAACCACAGTGGTCACAGAAAGTGGGACTCAAGTATGTTGTAACTTTGAATCTGTGAGGGATGTCGATCTTGAATCTTTCCTTCAGTTTCTGACAATATATGATATAGAAACATATTGAAATTTTGACATGAAATGGAATTGAAATCCATCACAAGGGCTAGTACACACTCAATATCCAATAGGGGATGAGCAGGATGCACAAATTTCCAGGGGGGAGACCGTTCTTACACCACTGTAAATAATGTAAAAAAATAGAAAAGATTGTGCACTATAGTTCAAACTACATGTTACATTTCTGACTTAGGAATGGTGGCAATTGCTCACCTTGGTCTCGTTAACATCTGTAGATCCTGGACAAGTACTTAAAACTTGACTGTGACATCGTTTGTGTACCACACATGTACAAACTGAAAATAATACAGTACATAGTCATAAATCAAAACATATTAAATATACTGCTAAACAGAAAATTTCTGTTAGTTCTTGATGCAACTAAACAAGCACATAATATTTTAAATACCTTGACATTGGTAACCTTGCTTATTTAATCCCCTAAAAATAATAGTTTAATTGAATATTAAGCACTCTCTACCTATTTTCTGCAAAATCAGGTGGGGTTGTTAAAGTTTCCGGGGGAAGGATGTGGTTGCTTTAATACTTCAGCTCTAATAAGTAATGCAAATGATCGAAACCAGTGGTTGATGTTCACTTTTCCCAGGGCTGCTGAAGCTTTCTGTGGGTATCGATCCACCACCTTGATACACCTATGATATGGAACTTAGAATATATTTGAAAACATTTACTCCACAAACAGTCTGGACAACTATCTCACCATAAGAATTCTTTGCATACTGAGCAGAAGACAAACTGTCTGAAGAATCGTGCAACAAATTTATGACCACGAACTTCATGAACTTTTTGTTTCCTAATAGCGCCACGTCGTCCTGTAAGTCCGCTCTTGTTGACTGGTCCTTCAAAGCCTTTTGATGCATCTTCTGCAAAATGATTGAAAAGGAGATTATACACTACTGATTTTGCATTGCCTCTTCATTTACATTTTACAGTTGCACTATGCTCCATGACAAGCATCTGCTCAGCAGCCTCCTATTGCCAATACTAGCAATTGGCAGTGGCAATAGAAAAATATGGCATGATGCCATGACTGGTATGCAAACGATGAATCATGTACATGTAGTCATTCTTGCAGTATAATCAAAAGCCCTCAATCATCAGATTCACATCTAATTGATCATCAGAATTATCTACAATGAACCACAAACCTGCTGCTTCTGCAAAATGTCTAACTTGAACTAGGAGTCGGCCGCATGGGCTAAGGTCCAGCTACAATTAAAAACATTATTATAAACACTATTAATGTCTAACTCATTAACACTCAACATTCTCCTCTTAACCAGCAAGTTGTACCCAGCTACATGTTCCTCCAGCACCTTCTGCAGAACAAGTCCAAGGCTAAGTTTCTGTTAGCTAGGTTTGTATGGTGATAAATATAATTGATTTGTTTTGTGTAAAACACCACATATATTTGTTCATGGTGGATACAGACCTGACACTGGATCTCAATGTGCTACCGCTATTTGTCTGACACAATATTACGCATGCATATGTACAACCTTGAAATTAACCCAACCCCCAACCTTCCGATCAGGCATTAAATCCCATGTGCATTAAATCCCAGACTAGCTTGGTGCATTGGAAGTAGGGCACATCTGGGTGCATTGCAAGCTAATGGGTTAACCCATTAACTGGAAGTACCTTACCACTGTCGAGTGAAATCGTCTGGCATTAGACAGAGTAAAATACTAAAGTAGGGCGCATCTGGGCACATTGCCAGCTAATGGGTTAAAGGCCGAGCAAAACAAATAAGTCGGACAAATAACGTTTAGATATTGGGATCCAGTGTTGGACCTGTATCCACTTTTCTTATTTATTTGGCCAAGTACTAGAAAGATCAAAAGCTCTGGTGGTTTACACATAAACAAATCAATTAAGACCACAACTCATGAATTTGATTGTATTCTAATATTTTAGTTTATTTCCCTGTAATTTTGAAAAGTTGCAGAGAAAATTGATACATAAAATAATGGCAAAATGCGCAGGTGGTCTAGACAACCAATAACCAAGTTGGAATTATGTAGACAAACACTTGAATAAACAGTCAAAACAAGCATAAACAATTAATATTGAGTGTATTTGACATTTTTCACACCAAAACTGCCAAAGCATTAAAGCAAGACATTTAACACTTTTATATACGCTGAGATTATAAACTGACATTAAACCCCTAAATTGCTTGGCATCATATTTCAATTTGTTTATACTGGGATTCGAAGAAATTCTAATTATTTTTCGAATTAATAAAACACGCATCCTTCTATGCTTTTCGATTAATTATCGAATTGAAACTCTTGTTCATACCAGCTGCAAGGATCGGCACACAGTGGGTATAAAATTTCTATTAAATACAATCTCAAAACTTAAAAAACATTTCCATTATTAAAAGCTAGGACTCTCAACTTGGATCATTTTTTCCTTACATATTTTGCATAATTAATCTCGAATCATCAACAAACAGACGTATTAAGCGAAGCCCGTTTTAACGTATTTTACAAGCTACAATATCTAGCAAAATCTAATCGAATATGGACAGAAATCTGTGTTGAAATTTACGAATCTTTATAGGAATAAACCCCCTTCAAAAGCCCGAAGGACTAGTACGTTAAATCACGAGTGTTTACACTTCCGCTTTGTTTGGCAAAGTTGGAGAAATATTTAGTCCAATATACATACCCATAAACTCGAAAAGCCATCTTTCTTGCATTGGTCTACTAAAAATTGTACGCCTATCGTCGTATCTCCCCGATAGACGTTTGGCTTTTCCATCACGACAACCGAAATAACTCGCCCAGGGTATAAATGAGTATCGAAACACTTGTTCCATTCTGGGTAAATTGTTCTTTTCTTTTGAACAAGTTGAACGCCTTGACCCGGCGTTTGGACGGCTTCTTTTATATGTATCGCACAGTAAGGATCAAATGTTCCATTTGAGTTCTCTTTCCACTCTTCCGCCTGCTCTACTTCGATAAGTTTCACTCGGATAAAGCCCATAATTTCTAGCTTTATAATCGTCTAGCCCTCGGTTTACTGTAACCTAAGACATCTGGTGCATAAATAATTGAAATATCACGATTAACTAGCAACTTCACTTTTAATAACAGAACTACGCGATTTTGAGATGAAGTCACTTTGGCACTTCCCTTTCTTCGTGGAAGAACCCACGCGAACGCCCTCAACACACGCGGAGTCCCCCGCGCGATTCGTGAAAGGAATTTTCCGACCTTCAACTTGGGAAATCTTTTTGGTAATTTACCTTCTCGACAAAAACGCCGTCATCTTGTAAGCGCCATGCATTATGGTTTATCTACCATTATTACCGTTGTTTGCATCGAAGATGAACAGTCGCAGATAAAATAGGACACCGAATTTGCTGGCACACTGGCAATGAGAACTACTATATATTTACAATGGATCACATTGCCAGGAAGCAACTTCAAGTTGGGGGAGGGGGGCACTTTGTCTTAAAGGCACCTCTTCTATTAGAAAAGGGCACCTTTTCCATTGTTTTAGCTGGAGAAAAGGGCACTTTGAAGAAAACTTGGGGGGGGGCATGTGCCCATTGAAATTACAGAACGTAGAAAATATGTTTCCTCATGTTCAGAGCCGAATGATACGGCGAAAGAAAGGATGTGGTATTTAATATGGCTGTCCGTTGTTGGCGCAGTATGTCTAAATCAAAGTGAATGCAATTTACTTTACATAACTGCATCAACATGATGGCAACATCTCTCTCTTTAGTCTTTACCTAAGGCTGGCAGGCTCATTAACTCGACCTGCTGGAATGTTTGGAGCAATTCATGTTGCGTATATGCCTGATGACAGTGATGAGGAGCAGGTTCTGGCCTGACATAGTGGAAACACCCGCCCACGAAGATAGCAATTCTCACCAAACAGTTAAAAATAAGACTTAAATTTTTCAAACTTAATTCTACTCTTCAATTTTATATACAACAAACGAAGACAATTTTGATTTAACTTGCCTTTATGTGGTAATTTTAGGGTACTCATCTTAAAATGACTGGAAATTGCAATGTTGCAATGCAATTAATTGCAGTAGCACGGTTGCCACGTGGGCCCATATTGTGGTGGTGGGCAGTGTACAAATTGGCATGACCATGACATACCATATCGTAATGACGTCATAGTCTATTCCTAAACGCAAACATTTTATACCGTATATTCACGCCTACGAAATGATAAAGAGAGAGTTGACCACGCTTCCTGTTTCGAATACTTAGAAAGTGAAGTATTTTAATTTAATATGTGTTCTATTTATAAAATTTAACAGACAAAGATATAAAAAGGAGTTAATATAGTTTTAGGGTCCGACACAGCCAAAGCTTCGGGCCTTCGCTGGAAATGTGGGAATTTGAATTATATTTTGATTGCGGCAAGATTGCGGCAAATTGCGGTATGAAGTTAACCGCTGAAATTCGGAACGCGGGCAAACCGCACGAAGCGACATCATCTCGCCCCCCCCCCCCACTACAAAGGTGGCTTTCCAAATATATCAAACCGTGCTCTAAATTCCACTGACCTATGCATACGACACTGGGAATTTCCATCGTTCCCACAAGGATGTGCACAAATATCATGCCAAGACAGCCATGTCGGTATTTTCCTAGCGCCGAATTCGGGGAAATCCCACCATATTCAGCGAAATTCCACGAAATTCCCGTCATTTTCCAGCATATCAGTCAGTTTTTTGGCCAGTTTAGTCCAGTCACATTTCAGTCAGTGACCCAACACGAGGAGACCCTGTGAGAAGTTTGGGGCAAAGAAAACATTACAACATATTTTCCAAGATGGAAATTAACATATTGTTGACTTTCAGACGATAACAAATCGATTTTACGCTTGAATAATGGTCTGATCTGAGATTTTCCTGTATATTTATGGACATGTGCTCCCAGAGGAAATGTGGAGACACATCAAGAGAATATGACAAAGAACTAAAGTGCAAGACACGGTATTAAAGTGGCTCATATGTCCAAGCACAAATGGCATTTATGGACGATGCCCAATTTGTGATTTCCCAAATCAGACACTCGTGTGTGACAAGCGATGATACGGGTAAATTGTTAGATATATACACGTCTATGCACTTCACCCTTTTGTCTTAAACCCCGCACTTTTCACGCAAGACTTGCGATTTTTTAAACAAACATTGTATGTTCTTATCAGTCTGAAAATTGAGTGTCTCTAAATCTTTTAAATCATTGTCATATTAGCATTGTTGAGATTTGGAATAGTTTATTGCCTTAGCAGACGCTATTAACGTTACTGTTATATCTGCAGAAAAGCAAGGGGAAGAGGATAAAATATGATCTATTTGCCGGGTTAAACTAAGCGTAAAATTTTACTCCAAAATGTAATGTCAAATTTAGGAGTTCATTGAGACTAATTAGATATACTTGACCCTTATCCGAAAATCTGGATATTTCTAAATACTAAATTGTTTACATTTCTTTGAAGTGCGGTTAAAACCCAATTCGTTGAGCTTAGTTGACGTGCAAAGGTTGAGAAATATGGCAATATTAAAGCTTGTAATTTTTGGTGGGAAATCTTAACTGTACTGTACAGTTTTTATTGCATGATTTGATTTGCTTTTGCTTTGCTGCGTGCTTCACAGCAGGACCAACGTGTAAATATAGAAATATAACAAAATATAGTATAAAGCTAGTTTTAGATGGCAGTTTGAAACATGGCATGAATAAAAAACAAGATAGGTGATTTATTTAGGGCGTACATATACAAGCCATTTGAGAGCTGTTTATATGGTAACTAAACAAGGGGTGGCCTTCGTAGGCCAGCCTGGCTGCCATATAAATGCAAATAAACTACCTACAAACTTCATAAATAAGCTGCTGTGGTTTGTGTCCTCACTACCCGAAAAGGATAAAATCACTTTGACGTTTTGAGAGACTACACGTGAATGAGGGCATTTGCTCAAAACATGGTGTTTTAAATGAATCTTTCAGGAAGTTCAGACACCAACTGTGGCAGCCTTACTAGAACTCTACCTGTAACCTTGAAAAATCTGAAATGCCTACTATTTTTTCTTCATTGTAAAACACAAGTGAACAATGAGGAAACTGTAGTTCACATAAATGTAGAAGTTTATACCAAGTAACTGCATTAACATGCAGGAATCTTCTACAAAATGCAGAAGCCTTGCTTTGTGGGGTACAGTCTTAACTATACAATGTGAATGTACCTTTTAAAGGCATGAGTGAAATTGTCATTGTAAATGAAGAAACAGAAAATGAAAAATTATTGCAAAGGCGAAAATTTAGGTAATATGCAAATTTTCAACATTGTACAATTACTATGAATTTGATACATTTTGGCTTTTGCATAACTTGTATAAAAATACAACTTTTTCTAGGGACAATATTGGAGAGTTTGCATATTCAAATTCATTTGACATCGAAGTCAGCCCAATGGGATCTGGACATGGAAGTTCTGTAGAAAAGCCTAAAAAGCCTCCTAGGTAATGGGCAAAGAAAATATAGTTTATCTTATAAATGGTTTGTGTATAAATGCATCAAACTGTCCTGTAATTAGTCAAAATGAACTATCGGAATAATTTGGCAGTTAGACAAACTTGCAAGCATAGTTCACCCAGTGGCGCCAGCTGGATATTTATTGATGGGGCAAAGTATGTTAAGTGACTTGCTTGTAATGAAGGACACATTCCTAGGAGAGTTTGGGGCTGCACCCCAGGAATGTTTTTGAATTTGGGGTCTCTGAAACAACATTTTCAAGTTGATTTTGACTTTTGAGACAATGGTCAAATATGTCTCGTGCCTTCTCATCAGATTTGGATGGATCTAAAATAACACTCTGAAAAGCAATTGGGGGACGGCCACCACCCTCCACACCCCCTTGCCGGAGCCACTGAGTTCACCATGACAGATGACCTGTATGTCAGACAGATGATGCATCAGAGGTGGAAAAAGTATTGGATCCTGGGAACTTAGTTCCCAGAAATATTTTTGGATCTGAACTTTTGCAGAAATTTTATGACAAATTTATAAAGTTACTATAATAATTAACTGATGAGTATTAACAAAACTAGAGTATGCTGTAGTCTAGACTAGTAATTGTAATGCATTTTGTATTCACTATATCAAATTGAACACCACTGAATGTCAAGGAACAACACTCCAATCAGTCCAATGTCAAAATCAATCAATGATCATTGAACCTCATTAATTATTAATTTTGAGTCTGAAATCCAGGTTCCCAGAAAAAACAAACTTTTTCCACCTCTGTGATGCATCTTGACAGGTCAGTCAGGTGAATATCAAGTAAATATATTTCATTTGAGGATACGTGCATTGACAATCCTTTTATATTCAAGTTAGAAAACCTACATAGTACTGTACAATACTTTTAATTTTCTAGCAACAGAAGTGCAGAAGCAAAATGTCAAATTGTCCATTTGAAGGACCCAGAACCAATTTCAAGTATGAACATAGTTTCATCATACACTGACCAGGATGATTTTCTCGATGCAAGATTCTTGCAATGCTCAATTTTTCCATTATAACATTTTTCAGATGCAGATTTGTTCAAACTTTTCCCCAAAAAAGACTTAAAAGATGGCCAAACCAAGACAGATGGAACGTCTGCGTCGAAACTAACCTTATTGGTTGAAAACTCTCAGAACCAACCCAAAAATCCTTTTGCTCAATATGGGAAATTTGATGGCGAGGTTTGTCATTGAGCTCTGAATTTGTTTGAGTGTACAATTGTGCACTCAATAAGTAAAAAATAAGTACCAGTTAGTTCTAATCTGAATTCTATTTCTTTTTAGGGTTACTCAAGAACGAATAAAGTTCGCTTATTTAAGATTTTCTTCCCATCTGTATGTAAATTATGTACATTTTAAATGCTTCTGTGCGTGGATATAATTTTTATTGATGCATTAGCCACAAGCACATTTACATGTAATTTACATGACTATTTCTTGTTACTTTCTTAACTTTAGCCATCATCAAAAGGACCTCAACAAGCTCCAATGAATATTTACCTCATTGGTAAGCACTCGCAGCAGCTAAGCTTGCATAAGACAAGTACAATTAAATATTGGGCATCTTGCTCAAAATTTGGAATATATCCCTTATACCATACACTGGCATCACCCCAGTATATATACATGAACTTGTGGCTAGCTATCTGCAACTTTGTGGCTCAGTGGTCAGAATGATTGCAGAGTATATAGTACCAGTAGGTGTTTTGTAGATGGAATATTCGAAGTAAAATTTATAGACAATTTTAGACCTAACCGGGAGCAGTTGCAAAAAATACAACTTTAGTCCCTCTGGCAGGAATCAAACCTGCAGTCCTTCGATTCTGGTGCAGCGCTCTAACCAACTGAGCTACAGAGTCCAGTTGCTGAGTATTCTCACTCAAATTTCCATCAACAAAAACCCTTAATTCAACCTTATGTATTACTAATATATAACTTAAGATCAATTGCTATATATACCTGTTTAGTTGATGGTGCTCATGTTGAAGACTTAATTGGTTTGACCATGTTCAAATATACAGAGAAAGCAAGAAAACCTGAACTAAAGGTAACCAAATACCAAATGTCTACAACTGTTCTCACTACTGTAGGCCTCTTAAAGTAGTACATGAGAGCTCTCTTACAAAATACTGTAATGACAAATATAAAGTTAAAGTTGTTTTTAGGACGATGTGAAATATTATTGTTTATTAATTGCTGATGAGATGGATGGAGAAGTTGATTTTGATCTCCCAGGTAAAATATAGCCTTACAGTTGACAAATACTGCACACAAATACTGCAGATTTTCCTCAGGTACTTCGATTTCCTCCTGTAATAACACTGGATCCAGTATAAATAAAGTCAGCTAGTTTAGTTCTACACTGCTAATACTACATGTTCATGTGATTGTCATGGATGTATGTTTGTTATTCACTGAAATGATGCCTTATTTAGCTTTGGATAATGGTGAAATGATCAGTAAATTCGACTTCAAAGCTCTGGCATTATCCTATATAGAGGTACATAATTTAGTTTAAAAACTATTGCAGCCAACATGCTAGCAGCAAAATCTATATTATATTTCAACAATATTTTACACAATTTTAGCCAGAAGAAAAACCTCCGGAGCCCAGGCCTTCGAGTGTTGGTGATATCATAGTCGAAGTGTGAGTAGTTTTAACTGATGTAATATGTATACAGAATTTGTTTGATAAGCTAGCCTGGCAGAGTAAGTGAGACAGCCCACTCACTTTGTATCTTGATATAACTAAGTCACCATTTTGTCAACCAGTAGTTGCTTAGTCTGAACACAAGGTATCATTCCTATAGAATGCGCTGCTATGTTCCTAAACTACATTTCTGTAGTGCCCAACAAGAAAGATGTTTTCATTGTAGATGTGAAGAGAAACGAGGTTCATCAAAATTTGCAGTGGAAGGATGGGATGTCAAAATGAAAACGGTTTTGGAGAAAATGTTAAAGAAACGTGGGATTAAACGAACTGGTATTGTAACTTGTTTAATTGCTACTATAGTCAGCACTCAGTCAGACTAGCAGTACAGGCAACCTATACAGGCAACCTATTCAGGCCTGCATGTCAGAAAACTTCATGATATTTTGAGGAAGGTTGGGAAACCCCAAATCCTACCCATAGGATGGCTGAAACGTTTTGCAACTCTGTCATGATTTCCAGGTCATGAGTATGTGCTGGTAAAGAAAAATGACCCAATGAACGCCATAGATCTGGATGACACTTTGGAAAAGATGGATACTGAGGAGTTCCAGTTAGTTAAGAAGACAGATATTCGTAAGTTGTTTCACCTTTGCCTGACAAAAATCTTAGGAGGGTTAGATTGTTTGGTAATCACTGGTATGGATATTATTCTTTGTTTATATTTAGGAACAAGGAGAGAATCCAGTGAGAAAAATGGAAAGATTATGCCAGATCAAGCCGAGTATTTTACCCTTCAACAATACAAGGTTTGGAATATAATTTTCTATATTTAAACATTCATTTCATCGCAACTTTCTCATGAATTATTATTGAATTGTTACAATACAGTACACCACACGAGTATGACTTTGTTTCTGCCAAACTAATTGTGTTTTAAGTTTCCGTAAGGAAATTTACCTATAGGAAATGTATCTCTAATGTTTCTGCCATATAGTCGTAAATAGAAGCCCATTCCAAAACCTTAAATTGTTGTGCCATATTTCCTTCTTCAGGCATTCAAAGTCACAATGCTTCAAGGTTTCCTACATGCAAAAAGTGAAGTTCAATTAGGTACAGAACAAAAATAAATAAATCTTTAATTAAAATAATATATAATATCATCAATCACACAATGCTGTAAATAGTTTTAGTAAAATTACATAGGTGATTATTGAAAATTCTCAATGCCGATTGGTTGCGCTACCTCGGATTAATACGCGATAATCACCTAAAGCGTTTTTAAGCCGCTTTTATCGTAAATATTCAATTAAAATATTTTTAAAATGTACATTATTTATTTTTTTCCAAATAATCACCTAATTATGTAATTTTACTAAAACAATTATTCACCTCAGGCTCGGTGAATATCGGTGAATAAAAACCTCGACTTTGTCTCTTTTAAATAACCATAAAATTCGAAATTGACCAATTGGGCATATTAAGAGGGTGTGAGTGTAACTGACTAAACCAATCAAATTTCGCAAAAAACAACAATTATAACTTTTATTTCTTAGGAATTGATTTAAGAAATATAGAGATCACACAAACAACACAATCGGGCCAGAGACCATTCTGGAATAGATCACCACGAGCAGTAAGTGTTTGCTCCGTGCAAGTTATGTGAATTAAGTAAGTCTATCAAGGTGTCTCACAGTGTTAAAAACTTTTTATCATTAGGTAAACATAGAAATGGAATATGTTGTACATTCTGAAGTCATAAGAAAGAGTGGAAACCGCTCAACGTTTAGAATTATTTATAGCAACGAGAACCGTGATTTCAAGAATTATGATTTTGAATGTTTACAGAATATTGCAGGTATGACCATTATTACAATTGGTGGATTTCGGTAAACGTTATGGGACAACAAATGGTGGTCAAATTCACACTTATTGGAGCAAGAAAATTGAACTACCTCTGTACATCTGTAGATTCAATTTTCCTCCAAATATAGGACTACGACATAAATGAAAATAATGAACAGTCTGTATTTTCTCACTCTGATGTCAGTTGACCACCATCTGTTGCATGGTATTGTTTAATGAAACCCAGCTATAGCAGAACTAACCCTAAATTTTGTTTCTTGCAGGTGAAATACTTCGTAAAATAGAAAATATTTTAAATTCTTCTCCAAAGAGCGACAGTTGGAGAGAGTACCAAAGAACGCGAGATAGAAGGTCAAAAAAGTCGTGACAAAACGAGAGCTTGATCATAATTGCTAAGTCCAAGTTATGACCATTTATCCTTTCGGAAATTGCTGAATGCAAATTTGCTTGAATGCTAAACTTTCACATTCTCACTGAATACTTTGAAGAAAATTATTGGGGATCCCTCTCTTGCCCGCCATAGTGTCTGCTACTGCACAGTAGCTCTGTATTTTACCATTAAAAATTAGATAATACAAAATACTGTAGTGTGCGTCTTCACGAAAGATTCTTGAATGTACTCGTAACAGAGTATGCGTTGTATGTGACAAAAAATAAGTCTGTAAATCTATGAATTCTGTCCTTTAAGGCCATCTTACACGGGACAATTATTTCTGCAACTTGCAACGCAATTTTTGCACAGAGCCATGTTGTGTGGAAATGTACGCACAGAAAAGCAGTGAACATGGCCCTCGTTTCACTTCACTGATATTCTCATTGATATTATCATTCTCATGGTTGCCTTATGGGCATGTTTAGTAAGAAGATATCGGCAAACTAAAACGAGATTCATGCTCACAATTTCTCTGCGAATACACTTTTTACCTAACATTGCTCTTATGGTTCAGACGCGTATGGCCTTTACGTCAGAGCGCGTGGTGTGGGACAGAAAAAAAGAAGCCTGTTAATGTGAATTCCCGGTCCTACATAGTATATCAAAATTCAGTTTTCAAAAAGGGATCAGTGGCCATGACTAGACTTGGAAAATGAAACATACCCAACTACATAATTACGGTGTATGTAATTATTGGATATCATAATATGTATATAATTCCTGCACTTACAGCGTTGCATTCTGTTAATGCTACATGTCCACAGCACAAATGTTTTGTATAAATTAAGCATGATCAACATTAGTATGTCATTATATAGAACTATACTTCGTTTATACAAACAAGATGTTTATAATAAAGAAAATAATATGCATGTTTAGATACTCATATAATTGTGTGTGGAATATTTGATTCTGGTTATTTTCATAGATAAAACGTTCACTCACCATTCTTAATTTTCTTTATTCACCTCGATACACTGGTTTTCGTTTCTCCTTAAATGCCTGTAGTCCTTCTAGTCTGTCTTTCGTTGGAATTATCTGGTTAAGTTTGGAATGTCAGTTAGTGTTAGGTGTTTGTCTGGTGATGATGATGGTAGGGGTTGGTGGTGGTGATTATTATGGTGGTGGTGATCATGGTGATGATGATTGTGGTCACGATGATCGATGATGGTGGTGATGATGATGGTAGAGGTTGGTGGTGGTGATAATGGTGGTGGTGATAATTATGGTGGTGATAATTATGGTGGTGGTGATCGTGGTAATGATGATGATGATTGTGGTCACGATGATGGTGGTGATAATGATGGCGATGATGGTGGCAGTGGTGGTGAAAGACAGTAATGTACTAGTATATTACCTGTGCATAAAAAGCTTCTTCAAACTTCAAGGCAGATATTAAGTCAACCTAGAACAGAAAAAATAAAAATCCCAAATCATAATCACCATCATCACTTCCACCTGCTGATGATCCCATTTCAATCCTACCTCCATGCCTCTGTTTATAGCATTCTTGGCCATCTTCAGAGCAACTGGCCCTTGTGGCAATATTTCTGTGGCTATTTCCAAAGCTTTGTTATACGCTTGGTTGTCGTCAACAACATAGTTGACCAAGCCAATCTCTTCAGATTCTTCACCATTCAATATTCTGGCTGTAAATATCAGCTCTTTTGCCTTTGATATTCCTATCAGCCTTGGCAGACGTTGAGTACCACCTGTTGAGATGATGGAAAATATACTTATGAGCAAGTTCTGTTGAAATGCCCAATAGATGAGCCCTAATGATGTGCCCTTAACTGGATATTCAGTGTATTATTCACCAATATGTGTCATTACATTTTATAAGAACATTCATGGACGTTCAGAGAACAACTCCTCCCTAAAGCTATACAACACACATATATTGCCTAATAAATCCACGAACATACCCTTTGCTTAAATGTAGAAATAAACATCATAGAACTAGTTTTATCCCAAAATGTGTAAGTGATTGAGACCATCTTTAGTTTTTTGCATTTTAATATAGTTCATGCAGGGCCGGATTAACGTCGCGCGAGGCCCGTGGCAGATTTTCAGCGCGAGGTCCCTAAATTCGCGAGGCCCCTAAATTCGCGAGGCATCTAAATTCGCGAGGCATCTAAATTCGCGAGGCATCTAAATTCGCGAGGCATCTAAATAAAAGCATCTAAATTCCGCGAGCACCTAAAAACGGGCGGTGGCGTGTCTGGAAAAAAGGCGGCCCCCAAGAGACACGCACGCGCCTGAGTTCATGAACCTACCAGCTCCAGGAATAACGGCCAAGCGTGTTTCAACCAGACCAATTCTTGACGTCCTCCCTGCAACTCTCATGTCACAAGCCAAAGCAATTTCCAGCCCACCTCCCAGTGCCACACCATCGATTGCTGCTATAGTTGGCACTGGTAGATCATGCAAATCTGTGACCAAGTTTCGTGCCATGGAAACATACCGCCCGACGTCTTCCATTTTCATCGTTCTTCTTTCTTTAAGATCTGCACCAGCACAGAATGCACCTGGAGAAATTGTCACCTGTCATTAGTTATACCCTGGTCTAACAAGGATTAGAGTTGAATGAGATTTGGCAAGAGAGAGTTTAAATGAGAGTTTCTCGTTTGACCGGGGCTTGAGAGTTGATGAAACTCATGCAACTCTTATGACTGGTGAAATGAGAAAAACTCTCATCATTCAAAATTTGAACCAGCTCAAAGTTTGATGAGAGTTGTCGGTCAAACGCAAGTGGGAGTTGCAACTGTCATCCTCATTTGACTGGGGCTTTATTTTACAGGTACGATGTTAGTTCCATATTTCTTGTTAGATCAATATGACCATTACCTGGGACATCACTCTTTAATACAAATGCTCGAATATTCTTGTCAAATTTCACAGTATCCAAAGCACTTTGAAACTAATAAATGTAAGAGTCAGTTTAGAAAATTCTGCAGTAAATCCCTCTCTGATTCCCAAAACTTTTACATGCTTTGTGCCTACAAAGTGTAGTGTGTTGGGGTGGCTAGAATTTCAAAGATGGTGGGTTTTTAATACGTACTTGGTCTTACAAAACAATAAACAACCTAATAATTACCAACCTGAGTTAAAAAGTTCATGCTAATGGCATTTCTTGTACTAGGTCTGTTCATAGAAAATACTGCAATACCTACATGGTAAACAGAGTGGCTCAACTTTAATTTTTGTTTTTTTGCTAGTTTACCCCATTAGCTGGCAATGCGCCCAGATGCACCCTACTTTAGTTTTTAACTCTGTCTAATGCCAGACAATTTTACTTGTCAGTGGTAGGGTACTGCCACTGAATGGGTTAACCAGTTAATGCCCAACACTTTCCCTCAACAAGTAAAATTGTCTGCTGTTAGACAGGGTAACATAATAAAGTATAAGGAATGTTGAGACACAAAACAGCTTATTTTTGGCTTAGTCAAAGGGAGTTTGACTATGATTAAGCAGTGTAAAGGGTCAAATTACTGGTCAAATGGTGCAAAGAGTAATTTATTCTGTCTAACACCAGATGATTTTATTCACCCACAGTTGAGCTGCAATATGTAGGACCTTTGCTGTTAAATAGGTCAATAACAGAACACTATATACAGTGTAACAGACCCATAGCACAGAATAGGAAATGACCAGAAAGGCCACTCAGCAGTGCAACGTGACACCCTATTTTTATGCAGTTATCTGGCCAGAATAATGGCGGACCAGCCAGTTCAGCGTGTTTATTGGTCAGAAAATGCAATTGACTGGCTAGAATAATGGTAATGAACATGCATAATGCGACATGCGCAGCGTCAAAAACTTCAAAGGTTCAGCCTCAAGTGGCCCTTCTAGTCATTTCCTATTCTATGCCCATAGATGCCAAGTCTCACGCATTAAGTGTGTGACACACGCCTCAGCATCATTTCTCACGCTCACACGCTTCAGTTTGATTATCTCACGCATAAGCAGAAAGTTAGCTGAGAAGCTAAAATGTAGAGAAATAATGGTGATATCTAATTTCTTTTGGTATAAGCTATCAATAAACATCAGACTGTAAAACTTGTGTTTCCTTGTGTATTTAAGAATGTTATCACTGTCGGACATTGCAATCAACACAATATTCCTAAATATATATAAATGAACTTTTAAATATAATTTTATTCTTGGAATTGTAGTTTTTGTTTTTACTAATATTGCATTTGCACTACATGTTCTCACATGCATTATTACTTGTTAAACATTGTGCCTTAACACAAAATGTATCTCTAAAATATTCTTTTTGAGAACCAAAAATAACTCCCAAATATGTTCTCAGAACGCTGGAAATGCTGTTTCCGAGACCCAAATTTCAAACATTTTCCAGGGGGGGATGCCCCTGGACACACGGTTGCTGAGGTGTGTTCATCTCACGCGTGGACAAAACACGACCTTGACATCTATGCAGACCTGCCAATCCCCAAGTGGCAGAAATCATGCATTGCAGTTTAAAAATATGCGAGATTGACTGACAAATCATGAGATTTGGAAATTTCCAGGTTTGCTTTATTATTATGGCCCTCTATGGGTGCAAATTGGTGCCAAATCCCTCCACAGCTCACCCAAACAAAATGGCAGAGGATTCTGCAGTTTGGACCATTGAACTATATACAAACTATTATAGTTCAATGGTTTGGACAGACGCCCTTCAGAAGTAATTAATGGCAGCCATGTATTTTGCTTTCAGCTTTGAGAATGTAACAAAAACATGGCTTTGCATTATCATTTAATTACCTAAATGAATTTTCAACAGATTTTACTGAAAATTGCAAGATTTCAGGACTTCGTCGTGAGAAAACATAAAAAATTGTGAGTGTCACGACAAAATCATGAGAGTTGCCAGGTCTGCAGTAAAGTGGAATATATTTTTTATTACTTTTGTACTTTACTATCCATTTTATTCAAAGGACGGGGGGGAAGAACGATAAAAGTACACAACATTTTCAATTTTAACTTACCCTCCAACTCGCCGCTCAAAGTTTCAAATTTATATTCATCTTGTTCAGTTTCTGAGGCAAAACCACGCAGTCCACTGCAAACTAAAGTCTGTCTGTACTTGTAAAACATAGCACTCCTTAGCATATTTGACCCACGTGTTGCAATTCTCGCCGCCATATTCAAAATATCGAAAATATAACTATTTGTTTATTTCATATATTTTAAAACAAGAAATGGCCAACAAATATAAATATGTAGGTAAGAGATTTGGTCTCTGTTTAAGCCAAAAATTAATAAAATAAGCTAGGTTTGCAGTATAATTTAATATTGCACTTCAATTACTATATCTAAATTCAAAATTCTGCACTTACTCCCCCCGGTCGTGGACTTTGTGGTAACAAAATAGTCCAATGCCAAATCTGTTAATTCAAAATCGCTTAACTTGCCAAATAATTACGAATTCGGAAATTTTTTCTTTTACAGTACAGTATTAACCAAACTCAAAATTCACCAAAGCCTCAGTGCACTGGTTGAAAAAATCTCTGGGAGTTTTTCTATAGTCAGTGGATGATTGGTTAATTAACTTATTACTATTTTTTATTGTAGAATTTCTGACTAAAAACTGCTTCCATTTTGACTCTACTTTACACAAGTAACACAACATCACTGGTTTTCTCCTGGATCAATATGATAGACTCCTTTTACTTTAGAACTGATATGGAGATATATCTCCAGTATAAATAAAGTTAGTTTAGGTTTCCTCCTAGCTGCATGTAGTAACACTGCCAACTGCTGCCACTCGCCCAATAAGGGACGATCTCATTGGACCTCTAGCTATAAGGAGAACAGTTTGGAACTGACAGAACTATCCAGTATAAAATAGAGTTAGCTTAGTTTAGGTTTCCTCCTCATAAATATGAATTATGATGGCTAGAAGACTGATTTGGTTTTGATAAAATATTTTAAAGCTTTCATTCCACAAATTCTTGGTACAATATGAAAATGAATAAATCACTGGCAGATGCTACTAAGTAAAGGCTAAGCAATGAAATAGCATCTGACATCTGTACACAGATTGAAATATGTCAAACTATGTTTGGTTAGCAACATATTACTTTACCTTTGGACATGTCACATATTGCCAAAACATATTTGCAAATTTCATCACGAGACGAGCTTAATATGCCATACTAAACTTTAATTGTAAAAACATGAACACAAAATCAAGGCTGGGCAAAGTTTTAAAATAACATTTTTGGGGTTAAGCATATATTTCTAAATTGTAGAGTATATTAGCAAACTTTAAAGTTTATGGGGAAAATGTTATATTAGTTCTATGCAATTATTCTAGATTTTTGTTGCTCGATTATTGCTTAGCACGCTAATCCTCTGCTAAAATCAATGTTTATTTTGGAAGATCTTTAATAAAAAATATATTTCAACCCAAGCGAGTTGTAGTTCTCAATTTTAAACTATGCAAAGTCATAAATCATATATCCATTGAAAAGAATAATGCAATTTCAAGTAATATATTTTTTCAGTATAGTCCGTCAAAGTTTTAATTCTAGACAAGTAGTCTAACGAGCGTGTATTAATTTTTAATTCTACTTCTTAGTATGTCATTTTTTAATTACTTTAGATTTGTTGCCTGGTAATTTAAGTGTTTGTAAGGCTATGATAATTACTAAGAGATCTGAAAGTCAAAACTAAACAGGTTTTATGTTTGCTTTGCTAAGGGCAGAAGCCGAAAACGACAACCTTAAATATAATACATGTATTAATTTGAGTTGTGGACAAAACTTTCAACAGAATGGAACAGATTTATAGCAAAAGATAAATGAATTCTTGAATAAAAGGGAAGACAAATAATATAAAAATAAACAAAGTCAAAGCAAAGGCCGAGTCCAAGGATAAGGAAATATTGGGCCATATTCTTTATAATATGTAATGAATGAGGACAAGATAAGACCACAGATATTAGAAACGCCATATAAACTTCAAGACGTTTGTCCCACAAGGAAATTAGGAGCTCCTGAAGATACCTTAAGAAGAATACAAAAGAAAATAGCTTTTGCTGAAAAGAAAGGGACTTTGCCGTTGGAAAACAATGAATTAGCTGGCTCAACTCAAAATGAGAGTTCGAGTTTGGGACAACAAGCATCGCCATTGCCAATGAGAGCGAGTTTAGAAGACACTTATGACTGGGTTAACGAATTTAGAAAAAGATACAAGGGGGGAAATCTCGCTAAGGAGAAAAATGGCGATTTTGAAACAGAATGGTATACTGCATCGGATATTTTTCAGCAGGTTGCCAATGCATATTCAAATGAGATATAGACTCGAGACAGCTGGAGCATTCATTAAGTACCTGCAAACTATATTGTTGCATGAAAACATAGATTAAATTTATGTTTTACAGTTCCACAGTTTCCAGCACAAAAGATGAATAGTTTTGCTAAGGATTAAGAGAGAAGGTATTGTAGAGCCATGTAACTTGAAATACCTCTCAGAGAAATAACTTGATTAGATAATTTTTTAGTCACAATTGTTAAAATAGTGTGACATAATAAAGCCTCTTTAACAGTTACACTATTTTATCGTTCATGTATTTCGCTTAGCTTTACTAGCTTTCACGACTTCAGACTATGATGGATAGTATCTATTCAGATCCGTTAGAATGAATAGGGATCACAATAGACCTTTGAAGATCAGTTGGGAAACGGGGTCCTCTCACGCGATAACACACTTCAGCGATAACCATCCATTTCTCACGAATTTTGAGAATCTGAGGAGTCTGGTCTGTTCTCGCGCTCGTGAATTGATTTGATTTCAGGACTGACCGCATCCAGAAATGAAGACGAGTCTTGAGGGTCGTGTGAATGAGAACGAGGCTCCTGGTTAAAACAAAACACAAGCACAATATTAGTATAGCTGGCTAGAAGTATGTAACACTGTTAAACTTTTCTGCTGTGAAGAACATTCTTTTGACAGTATTAGGAAGGTTTAAAGTGAAACACTGAACAAAACATCGCAAGGCAATAAGGACTAGACTAGACTAGACCAGTCAGGCTAGTATTAGTAGCAACAGTCAGCACTCAGTCAGACTAGCAGTATTACCTGGACTACCCAGGCAAAAGCCTGCATGTCGGAAAATTTTGAGGAAGGTAGGGAGACATACCTTTAAACAGTTAAAATCGTTTTGCAACCCTGATAAAATCATGCAGATAAAAGAATGACTGATGAATGCTACAGATAGAAAATACATACCTCTATCCTGGCAACAGGTTGAGGTGTAGCAGGTGAACTCCGGGAGAATCGCGTTCTTGTACGACTCAGTCTCATCAACGCTACTCTAGTCAAACCCACAGAACTGTTTGCAATAGGAGACTGAGTCATATCGTTTGATTCACTTGCACTTCCTCCATCTATTGTGGTAATATGAACTTCTCCTGAATTCCTTCTCTTGTGGTGTTCACCAAAGCGGAAATTTCTAGGAGAACTCCCACGTCTACTATGAGAAGGCGGAGTTGGGCTAAGCCTTAGCCTTGAGTCACTTTCTGGGAACAAACCGCTAGTTCCTAAATTCTCAGAACATGTATCAGATTTCTCAAAATGGTTTGATGTTCTACAATGGCTCTCCTGTGAGGTGACGTCATAGCTCTCCTGTGAGGCGACGTCATCAGCTTCAATCCCAACGTCCGTAGCGATCGTTCTGCTAATTTCTGCAAAGTGATTACTGCTGTCGTCATCCCACGCCATCTTGACCTCAACAGGTCGGTTGCTATGGTTACCAAGTGAGGTCTCTGTTAGAAATACTGCATTATCGTAACCCTCTTCATTCAAATTCATATCGGCCATTTCTTCTTCGAAATTTCCCTGAAAACTATCAAAATCGGAGTCACTTCTCCAAAATATATCACTCTCATAATTTTCAGTATCGACAATTTTCTCCGAAAAATTCTCAGATTTTTGTTCATTTTCTGAGAAAGTTCGATGATCGAGAACTTGCTCAGGATTTCCCTGTCGTATCGTGTCTCGTACGCTCTCGGAAAGTGTCGGATCGTCTTCGCTCTCCGACTCGGAGACATTATGATCGCTGTCGTCATAAATATCGTTCGATGCTCCGCAATGTTCACACTCGTAAGGACTCGTGAAAAACGTTGGATTGCGACGTCGGCGTATTTTCTTTGGGAGTTCTCTTTGACAGAACTCGCAGAAATTTTCACGATGTTCTGCCGAAGGAGTTCTTTCCTGTTGAAAACAAAGAGATACTTTGGTTTTACAAAATCTTATGTGTACTACTGAGGGTTAAATGGCAGCAGATGATGGTCACTTATAGATGAACGAAAATTAAACAAATAAATCTCTCAATTCTATTCCTCTGTCACCAAAGACAAGACTGCTACATATAATGAAAAAAATTAACATTATTTTCTCACTCTGATAACTGTAGGTGACCACCATCTACTGCACGCTTAATGAAACCCAGCTACAGGATTTAGAAGATTTCTTTGCGCATTCACTTTTCTTCAAACTCTACCTTGCTATAGTCCGGTGGCTTCACTGGTTGTTCTCGTTCAACAATCTTCGCCTCATCCACAAAGCTCATGAACTTTTCTGTATTCATTCCTCTTGAAGTCTGAAGAAACAAGGGGAAATATGCGGTGGTAGGATGTTGAAAGGAGATTGTTTTCCAGTTTTATAAGCAAGTTTTCCCGTTGTAACATTGGATCAGTAAGGAATGGGTCTTACTGGATCCTCTAGGGAGAATAGCTTAGAAGTGAAAATTGGAGATATCCAGTAAAAATGAAGTTTGTTCAGTTTATGTTTTCTCATGTAGTAATTCTGGGGAAGAAGGGATGACCCTTACTGAGAACAGTTTAGAACTGACCCAGTATAAATAAAGCTAGCTTAGTTTAGCACTCACGAGAATTGTTGAATCAAGTTTGGGCAGTTTACGAATGACATTCACGTTATGTTTCTTGCACCATTCCAAAACTTTTCTTTCCTGTCCCCGATCTCCGACGGACCTCACCAACCGCTCTTCGGTACGTACTCGGGCGACCACATCCCGAGGCTCCCACGATCGTGAAACATTCGGAGAGTGTGGGTAGCGCACATTAGATCGAGTGATAACCAAATTGTCTGAAAGATAAACGATAACTTTATATCAGTCACAGTGTTATTACAGTAGAAAACCTAAACTAAACTAAACTAACTCTAAACTAACTCTAAACTAACTCTAAACTAACTCTAAACTAACTCTAAACTAACTCTAAACTAACTCTAAACTAACTCTAAACTAACTCTAAACTAACTCTAAACTAACTCTAAACTGTTCTCTCTGGAGGTCCAGCAAGGGCCATTCATTATTGGATCAGTGTTATCACAGGAGGAAGCGAACTAAACTAACTATATTTATACTGGATAGCTCTATCAGTTCTAAACTGTTCTCCCTTGAGGTCCAGGAAGTGCCAACCCTTAGTGGTCCAGTGTAACTACAGGAATCCGGAATACCATTTCATTTTTCATCAATATAACTTTCTAACATGTCCGTATAATTCAAAATTGCTCTTTATTACAACAGGATTTTACAAGCATAAAAAGCCTGCATTCATATAAAAATATATTGATATATTTGTATACATCAGCAATAATTAAATGATACAAAAACCAAATCAAAACCACGTTAAGAAATAGAAATATTTTAGACCTAACACAGCAAACTTGCGCGCGAAAAATGCAACAATTCGGCTTTCCAAAGATGAGGCTTTAGCAATTACATAACTATTCCTTTTTATAGGTTTGAAAATAGTACATATTTTGTCTACCCGTATTTATCATTTACGACATGAGATGTATCGATATAGGCAAAATGAACTACAATGAAAGGAAGTTAAGTTAATTTTCCTTACCTTTCACGTTGGGTAAGCTTGACCGACGCATTGGTACCACAATGGTACTTTTCTTCCTGTTTGAGTATAGGATCAGTTCTGTGCACGTACTTTAACAGCAGTTTAAAACGAGATTTAATTACAGCCTACCGAGGTCTATTTCAGCTGAACACATATTTACATTTGAGAAAGCAGGTGTCCCTAAGACCTTGGCAACCAAATTGCATGTATCTATATATAGTCTGATCTACACTGGCGAGTTGAATTGAGCATTTTCATCGCACTTCTTCCCTAGATGCATGTTATCTAATATTTATCCCAAGCCATTGACCCCAGTAGGTGAAACGGCTGACTCTATCATAAGTTAACATTCGCCTGAACCAGAAATTGTAGACACATAATCGAAGAGTAACTCGTCCGTGTGAACGGGTAGTAAGAGTCATTTTAATAATAATAATATATAAAGATTTATACAGCGCTTAAATTATATAAAATATTCCAAAGCGCTTTACAACAATGAAGTTCTACTATATACAAGCAGCTAAAATATTAAGAATTAAGGTATAAGTGTCTATAAATCTAAAAGTTAGAATCGAAAGCTTTCTTAAAAAGGAAAGTCTTTAATTGAGATTTAAAACAGTCAATTGTTTTACTATTTCTAATACCATAAGGTAGCATGTTCCAAATTGACGGAGCTGCATGCACAAATGCTCGATCACCAAGAGTCTTGGCTCTAGTTTTTGGGATAAAAAGTAGTCCCTGATCATCAGATCTCAGTTGGTAACAGCAGTTCGGTTTTTCTAACAACAGTTCCATAATGTAGCCTGGCGCCATCCATGGAGAGCTTTATATACCAGGAGTGCAATTTTAAAATCAACACGAAACTTAACAGGCAGCCAGTGAAGGTGCATCAGGACAGGGTAATATGAGCGCATCTTGGTATAAGACACGTCACTCTAGCAGCGGCATTGAGAACTCGTTGAAGACGCTGAAGTTGGTATTGGGAATGCCGACCAGGAGAGAATTGCAGTAGTCAAGTGTGACGTCACAAAGGCATGTACGAGCGTTTTAGTTGATTCGATGGAGAGGAACTTCCTTATTTGTCGAATGTTGTACAAGCCCTAAATGCTTTGCTGCAAACCTTGCCCACATGGACATTCATAGACATATGTTCGTCAAACCACGAACCTAAATTTCGGACTTCTTGTACAGGTTTTATATCAGCATCACCAACTTCAATCGAGTCGATTGTAACCTTAGACAGCTGCTGGCGAGTTCCAATTATCAAGAATTCCGTTTTAGTGTCGTTAAACATTAATTTATGTGAAACTAACCAAGCACGAACTTCGACGATGCAATTATTAATAGTTTGAATAGCTTGATCTTGGACAACGGGTGACTCAGGACGGAAAGATAAATAAAGTTGAGTGTCATCTGCATACCCATGGGAAGAAGGTAGATGCCTGTTAATAATCTGGAACAGTTGAGACACGTATAATAGGAAAAGGACCGGTCCAAGACAGCTTCCTTGTGGAACTCCACAGTTCAGCGGAAAATTGGCGGAAAACTTTTGCTTAATATTAATACGCTGCTTTCTACAGGAGAGAAACGACTTAATCCACTTTAAGGCATTTCCGATCACACCAAATTCTAACTTCAATATATCCGTCAGAATTTCATGATCAATGGTGTCAAAGGCGGCACTCAAATCCAAGAGCACTAAAGAGTTACTTTCTGTTGGTCCATGTTCATAAGGATATCATTGTGGACTCTTAGGAGAGCCGTTTCGGTAGAGTGGAATTGACGATATGACGATTGGTTGTTAGGAAGAGGAGCATTATCAGCACAATGCTCAAATAACTGGCTAACAACTGCTTTTTCCGTAGCTTTAGAAACGAATGACAGGTTACTGACGGGCCTGAAGTTCTCAAAGACTAGATCAAGACCGTATTTTTTAGAATTGGAATAAGAATGGCAACTTTCCATGCTTCTGGGACGTGACCTTCACTTAACGACAAGTTGATCATTTTCATAATGACAGGTGTTAACTCACTGGCACATAATTTCAGCAACCATGTTGGAATAGGATCAAGGTTACATGTTGCATTCGACGACTTCATGATTATGTTATGGACTTCTTCTTCTGACAGGAGCTTAAATGAATCTAATTTGATATCAGGTAAACGATAATCTACTAATGGTGGGTCTACTACAACGTTTTCAATGTCATTTCTAATTAGCTCAATCTTTCGACAGAAATATTTTCCGAACTCATCAGCCAGTTTACGTGAATCATCATGTGGAGGCAAGGAGTTTTCTTGAGGTGTGTTGCAAAGTGAAGACACAACCTTAAAAGTTTTCTTGAGTCTCCCGAACATTGATCGATAAGATCAGAATAGTATTTGTGTCTAGCATTTTCAAACTGGCAGCATACTTGTTACGCGCTTGGCGATAAGCGTCTTTATCATTTTGGCAATTTGATCGTAGCATTACTTTCTCCAGTTTTCTGCGTTTGGCCTTAATACGTTTAAGTTCTTCACTGAACCATGGCACTCTTGGTCTGACAACCACTACCTTTCTTTGTAAAGGCATGTTTCTCCAAAATATGTGATAGCGTATTATCATAATGTTTCACCAGATCATCTAGATTGGAGCATGGGTCATTACACAGTTTGGAATCAGTGATGTCAGCTTTGAAGGCCTGAAGATTCAAATGATTTGTCTTACGAAACTGAATTTCCTTTGTCACAAAATTCGGGCGAGGAAAGAGAGGTTGCATTCAACAAAACAATGATCTGACAAAAGAAAGTAGTCTTGACTAGGTGGATATTAATGTCATTGGACGATCTCGAAATTAGAAGATCCAGGGTATGCCCAGACGAGTGAGTTGGTACAGTAACATGTTGTAATAAGCCAAAAGTTTCCAATAAATCAGTAAATGTTTTCGCGTCAGTATCAGACGGATCATCGAGATGAAAATTAAAGTCACCGGAGATTACTAATACTTCTGTACACATAACAATGCTCTCAAGTAAGTTGGAGAATTCTTCGAAGAAAACGCCTGAAGAAACAGGGTGAGTTTGTGAATAAGGTGGACGATAGACTGCTAATGTTTTAATCGTACGGTTGAGTAAAGTCAAGTTCCATTCAGAGTATTCAAAAGATCGTTTTTCACCTCCGTCAATTAAAGTAACTTTAAAATTGGTATTAAACATAATACCAGTGCCTCCACCCATTCTGTTAGATTGTCTAGGAAGGTTTTTAAAGATTAACCAGGGGGAGAAAGCGCGGCTATGCTAACAGTGTCAACGTCTTTTAACCAGGTCTCTGTCACAATACACACATCAATATTGTTACTCAAAACATGATCAACGATTTCGGCTGTTTTGTTTTTAAGAGATCTCGCATTTACATTGGCGAAACGTAGGAATTTTGTATGAGAATCTGAATTTAAGTTAGTTCTATGTACAGACACGCAGACACAGTTTGAAGGGTTATGAGTACGAGCACGGCGACAACGACCATTACGCGGATGTCTATCAGTACTCAGTATCCTGTTGTTTGTACTGACATCAATGGAGGTATGGAAAAGGTTGGGATGTGGGATGGTATATTGGGGACCGAAATGGAGGAAATAATAGGGATTCACAGGAAAAGGGAGTAATGAAAACTGGGTGAAGAGACAGCTTTGTCCATTATCTTATAGGAGGGTCGTTGGATGTTATTATAAAATTGAGGTTTCTGATGTAGGAAGTCACAATTATTGCCTTTTTTACAGAATTTTCTTTTCCTCAGGAATGGACACGGGGTTAAATGTTTTGGGCGTTTAGGTGTCGCTCGATTAAAACGTCCAGTACCTAATCGAGATGTGCTGGTATTAAATTCACCCGTTGTTGACTTAGTTTTACTGGCTTTATTTAGATTAGTAGCTTCAGTTAGTGTGCAGCTTTTTACGAGATCGGTATTCGAGACGCTAGGTTGATCCTTAACAATAAGAACTGACTCATTATGTATATCAGTTTCATTATGGAATATATTTATAATGTCTTCAGTTGACTGATTTAAGTCGGAGTTTAGAACGCTAGGCCGGTCACTTGCTATATTCCTAAACTCGTCGTAGATATTAAATTCATTGAATGAAGTTGGTCCAATGGTATGGGAGGTATATATGTTAGGGTCAATTAGCGGATCCTTATCAGTAGTTGTAGGGTCATTAAAGGTGGTAATTTTCATACTATTAGTAGGACTGTTGGTCATAGGATTGATATTCATTACTTTGAATGTTGAATTCCCAAGGGACAGCAAGCTTGACGCAAGGAGCAAATTTGCTTCGCTAAGTCTACATATCTCGCTGTCTTGCTTGCGAATAACAGACTCAAAGTCTTTTTGCTGCCTCTTACCACTGAGTTGAGCCTGTTTCACAACAGGTCGAGGTCACTGTTGGTACTCGCATGAGATCGGCAGTGTGCTCAAATAACTCATGTAAGTTGAGATTCTCTCCTGTGCTTCGAGGGTTTTCCCCGGGTACTCCGGTTTCCTCCCTCTAATACTAACCCTTAGGAACTAACAATGGGGCCACAGTAATTGGCTGACGCTGTTGTGGACTCCCTGCCATTGAGGCGAAGTTGAATAAATAAATAAATAAATATCTGCTTTCAAGCCATCAAACTGCGATACAGATGGTTCAGTCAGCTCATTAACACTACTACAAACCTCTTTCGTTGATGCTTCGCATGAGGAATTTACATCTTTCGGGTCCTGATTTATCAAGCTTTCGAACTTCAACTTTAGATTCTCTTCAGCATCATCACTCTGTATAACCAGCTTTTTCGAACGAGGACCGCGCCATTTAATCATGTATTCCCCTTCTCCTTCGCTTTTGAAAACTTTAACGTCGCCTCCAGGGGATTTCCACTTGCCTTTCAAGTTTAATGCTTCTAGAACAAACCTTTCTAATTCCTCAAAGGTTTTAAGCCATAAATATGTTCCACTGTCGTAAGATAGACCGTTAAGATAATTCATAGTTGGTTAAAAACGAAGATTTTATTAAAAATATAAAAATATAGCGGAGCGAGAAACACACGTCCACAGGTCACGCTAAGATATGGATAGCTAAGATATGGATTTTGGTCACGCTAAGATATGGATTTTGTGTATAAAGCAGCTGAAAATACCAAAACAAAAGAATATACTAGAAATCTATATTATACTCGGCCAATCATTGAAAGGACTAAGAACAAGTGTTTTTATTGGTGCAAGCCGGGCTTGAATATCGATTTTAAACAAAACTGGGGTCTTCACTTGAAACAAGGAAGAGTTTTCAATATCTTTCAGGTAGTTCAAACACAAAGCAAGGCATGCAGTTTATTGCGGAATATTATCTACACTTCAGAGGTGGAAAAAGTATCGGATCCTGGATCTGAACTTTTGCAGGAAAGTTTTAACAGCAATTTATAAAGTTAATAATTAACTGATGAGTAATAACAAAACTAGAGTATGCCCTAGTCTAGACTAGTAATTGTAATGCATTTTGTATTCACTATATCAAATTGAACACCACTGAAGATCAAGAAACAACACTCCAATCAGTCCAATGTCAAAATCAATCAATGATCATTGAACCTCAATAATTATTAATTTTGAGTCTGAAACCCAGGTTTCCCAGAAAGAAAAACTTTTCCCACCTCTGCTACACTGGAGACCCACAATTGAAATATCAATTCTCATAAAATATTACTTGCCTAGCAATCAACACGGTTAAAGTTTAAAACAAGAGTTTTCAGGAAACGTTTATTTCTCTTCCCTTCACATCTCAAACAATTAAACAGACAATTGTGAAAGGCAAAATTATGCAAATAATCAAAAACCGTTCGCTACAACTTATAATCATACAATATGGCTACATATATGTACGGAATTTGTGCTGAGAAAAATGTACACTGGACAAATTTCATGAAACTACTACAACGTGTACTTTATAAGAGCCCAGTTAACATATGAGTTTATATCCACAAAAGTATGTGTTCCGAAAATATTTTTGTGGTGTGAATTTATACCTATTTGAGCATATTTGCTTTATCGTCTTTCCTCCAACATATTGTAGAAATATCTTTAATCACGTTTGTAAGCAGAATTTTTTCCTGGTCTAAAGTAGTTTGTTTAAAGTAATACTAATATTTATAAAGGTTCACTTGCCGACCATTTAGTGAGGTTAAACATGTTATCTTGTGCTTTAAGCTAGGCCAAATCCCTCTGGGCACTCGTGGATAGTTTTCAGAAGAACAGAACGTAGTTTATCGTAGGTTTCATATGCGGGCAAGTCAAGTTGATTAAAACTAGAAAATGTAAAGAGAAATTGATTATGTTAGGAATTGCCTTACACGCGAAAAAATACACACTGTCTTGTTCTGTGTTGTTATAATCATGGCAGACATGAATAATTTTGTGCTGCAACCTGTGGCACAGTGATTATGGCATATCCGTGCGTTAGTGCATCGATTGCTAGAATCAGACACTATGCAGTTGTCTGATACTAATCTCACCTCAGTTACATCTGAGAGTAAGTTAGGCTCCACCAAATACCGCAGGTTTTCCTTGGGCATTCCGATTTCTTCCTGTAGTAAAACTGGACCTCTAGCGAGAATTTAGGATTGATAGAAAAATCCGGTGTCAATAAATTAGTTTAAATTTAGGTTTCCTCCTTTAGTAACGTGGTTAGACCAATAAAGGAATGTCCTAACAGAAGTTTAGAGCTATAGTGTTTTAATATGCTAGTTTAACAAGGGCAAAGTGATATTTACCAAGTGTGTGCAGCAGGCAATCTATCTGTGGAGCGATCGTCACGGTGAATTTGGAACTTCTGTAAACCATTCATCCCTTCAAGCGCTGCAAATCCTTGCAATGGAACTTTAGATGTTCCCGTCACAAACTGCAGGAACTTTGCTCGGTCTGCTTGGTCGAATGAACGTAGAGCTCGCCATAGCCATTGGATCTGAAATATAGGTTGAGAAATGTGTTAGAATTTTGTATCTCTTTAGATGGGGGCAAGAAGAAGGGGGCGCAAGAAGACGAGTAAGGAGGACAGGGCAGAGAAGTAGTGGGAAAGGAGAAGGGACAAAGGAAAGAATGAGGGAGAGAATAAGGAACAAACAGAGATGGCGAAGAAGAGAATGGAAGATATGAAGGAGGCAAGGGAAATGGAGAAAACTAAGTTTAAAACTGTTATATTGTATGGCAAGAATGGATCTTGTGCTCTGGTTAACTTCAAATGATTTCACTTCTGGACGAAATAATGGGTGATCCAACCTTACCTGTAACGAACTCTCGTTATACTTATGATACTCCGTATTGGCCTTCAAGTCATCAAGATCTATAGTTGGCAGTCCAGATATAAGTAACTCCAGTTCTTGTTCATCAAATATTGAGATCAGTCTCTTGGGTATGATTTCATAGAATCCTTCGAGGAAACTTTCAATTTGTTTTCGAATAGATCCGGTCATCTTTTCTTGACAGATTAGTTTAACGTATTCTTTCTTGTTGTCTTCAGTTACTGGGATGTTTCGACCATTGGCTTTCAGATCGCGTACTTCAGAAACACCGAACTCCTCGATCTGTGGCAAAGTTAGAAGAAGTTAGAAGTCCCTCTATTCAGTATATATCTAGCTGATTATGTGAATAAACTTTTAAAGTTATATGAGTGGAGCACCCAGAGAAAATCCGCGATGTTTGGTGGAGTCAAACTGGAAGCACTCTTCTCCCATGCGACTGATGACAATTTGAAATCCATACTACGGAAATAATATTTCCATAGTATTTTCATATTATATCCATAGTATTTCCATGGTATGAAAATGGCAAATAGTTTGGTATAATTTCAAATTATCATTTTCATACTATTTCCAACTAGGATCCATAGACCATACTATTTCCATAAGGATTTTGAAAAAAATTCCAGTTTTGTATAAAGATCAAAGGCACATGCAGTAACCACTGTGCCACACATATGGATTCCTGCATACCTTTACGAACATATTATGTGTATAATGTATAATAAAACTTCACGGAGACTACTGACTATAAAAGCATACAAAACTTACATCTGTGTTGAATGTCAGCTCCACTCCAATCTCATCAATATCATGTTCCAAGAGGTAGACAAGACCTTGATAGAAACTGTAATCTTCAGCCTCCATATCCGATACTTTGACAGGTATACCCAGAATATGCTTATAAAACGATCTTGTGAAGTAAGCATCCAGTAACTTGTTATCATAGATTGCCTTGGCTACCACACGACCTAAACAAAATACAAATTGTTTGAAAATGTTAGTGATTTATTTTTTTAATGTCCATTATACAGGGTGTGGTTGCCCAATTCACCACAGTAGAGGCTCACGATACACGTCCTCGACAACTAAGGCCTGAAGGTTAGTTTTTAGTGAGGGAGGAAGGACCCAGAGAAAGATACTCGAAGCACAGAAAAGAAGCAACCACAACTCTATACTTACACAGCTAGAGTTTTCAAGCACTCGACATAAGTAAATCTCCTATCTTTGACCCAAGGTAGCAGGCTTAACTCAACCGTTAGAGAGCGCGCACTAACCGCATCTGCCACCCTAGAGTTTTCAAGCACAGCGAAGTCACCTGACCTAAGTAAATCTCCTATCTTTGACCTAAGGTAGCAGGCTTAACTCAACCGTTAGGGAGCGCGCACTAACCGCATCTGCCAAATAAAGATCACACACACACACACACACACACTCACCTACAAACTTGAAGTAACTCAAATGGTTTGAATTACAGTGTGAACTTGGGTTGGGCAGATAGGTAACTCGATCTCCAGGCGAGACCCTAAACAGAGCGTAATTTGGGTTGAACATCTCACGTGACATAATCACGAACCATTCTCGGAGCAACCCCCCTGCATCTTGACCTTCCTCGCCTTCGAAGACGACGTACAGTCGCGACTTCATCTCTTCGGGTGATCTTCGGTGGAGTTCGCGATACGAGTCCTCAAAGACGTGGTCTCGTCGGACGTGTATCGAGAGATCGTCGCGACGCATGGCTGCTCCTTCGTTGAGGCGCTCAAGCTCGTGTCGGAAGTAGCGACGTTTGATGTCGAAATCTAGGAACCTTGTGTGGTCAACTAGCACAGCAAACGGACCATCTGCCAGGTGGGTGGTGGACTGACGAAGGATGTGATTGAGAACCGTTTGATGCATCTCTGAAATGTTAAGAATACAAAAAATCTTAAAGTATGTTAGACTTAAACAAACTAACAAACTTTATTAGACAACTGCATGTACAGCAATCGAACCACAGTCAAAGATGTGATCATGTGAAAGGCACATGCACTAACCACTGTGTCACCATATTGAAGACTTTTGCTCAAAAATTCTCACCTTCGTTTGACCGGGTCTTTATGCGTGCAAAACACTTTATATTACTTAAGTACACTTACCCGCAAACCGTAGGAACGCCTGCTGATCAACGGGCAGATCTGCCAAGAACGAGGTCTGTAATGTGGGACTTAAAGACCCTCCCGGTGATGTAGGCCCCGGGGATGGAGGCATATCATCAATACTTCGTATAGAGGCAAGTCTTGCGATCTCGACAGGACGACCTCGAGCTGGCTGCGCGGCATTTGACTGGCTATCTTCTTTCTCTGTGCCATGAACAAGGAAGAAAGACTCCACCGCAGGTTGCAAGACCAGGACGGCATTTCGATCTGAGGTACGAGCTAGTTCACTGAGACACTCACTGAGAGTGTCCCAGAGTTCCTCCAGGGATAGCTGACTGCTTAATCTTGGTAGCTCATCATTTGAGTCTTGGTTGTCTTGGGCTAGAAAAAAAAGAACAAAATATAACACTGCAATCAATTTTCAGAAGAATGATTTTCTTTTTGTTGGCATTTTACTGTACCTTGGGAAGGTCCTGCATCATCACTGTCACTTGGAGTTTCAATTGGTTTCTCGCTACTTCCCCCTCCACTTTCATTTGATTTCTTTCGGGTTGCTTCCTTCGCTTCTGATGACAAGAAAAAGGTGAAAGGAATCAAAGAAACAATACTCAGGTAGAGCTGCCATACATAATACCGCACCATACAACACCTCACTTTTCCAAACCAAACCACACCGCACTACCTGGGTTTCAACAAGCGTTACTGGGCAGCAGATGATTGTCAACTTCAGAACTTTTGACACTATAGGAGCAAATTTTATCTCTTATTTGTTTCCAAATACAAGACTACTACATAGATTGAAATGAATTAACATTATTCTCTCACTCTGACAACTGCACGTTCACCACCATCTGCATGACAAGGCCTAGTGAGACTCACGCAAAACCCAAACCATACAACAATCATACCATAACTTCATCTCGTTTCTTTTCAATCTCCTTCCTGGCGGCGGCGGCAGCCTTCCTGCCTCCATACCATACCATACCACAGCACACCATACCATACCCTACCATAGCACACCATACCTTACCATAACCTACCATAGCACACCATACCCTACCACACCACACCCCACCACACCACGACACCCCTACCCTACCCTACCCTACCCTACCCTACCCTACCCTACCCTACCCTACCCTACCCTACCCTACCCTACCCTACCCAACATCCTACCTTGTTCCTTCTTCTTCTCCAATTCCTTCTTAGCAGCAGTTGCAGCTTTCCTCGCAGCCACCCTCAACTGCAATATAACACGTAAACCACGGAGGAACAAATTCTGACTTGATGTCTTCTCTGTAAACGACGCCATGGCTGGCAGATGAAGGTCATACGTTAGTGACCGGATATTACGTTGCTGACCTTGACCTTGATTACGTCGACGACCTCTCATTCCAGTCCCCAACCCAAACCTCGGTTCATTGTACAACCGAGCAGCGGCGTTTCCCGTGTTGATAGGTCGGTTGAGACGTTGGAAAGCAAGCACTTGTTCGAGAGGTTCTTTTTGCGTTTTCTCGCTTGGCGCAACCGTGCCGTGCGTTGCGTTGTACGTGCGTAGTTCTTCAAGTAAACGTGAGATGTTGCCCTGCACTGCGTTTCCGAGATCACGGACACCCATTAGTAACAACGATAAAACAGCATCACGGGTATCTGAGTTTAATCTTGAAACCTAGAGCAACAGAATATAAGATTATGTTTACATTATACTGGATAGGTTTCTTCCGTTTCATATTGGTGGTACAATGGTGGTACAATGGTGGTACAATGGTGGTTAGCGCATGTGCCTTTCGCCTCTGTCTTATTATAATTTCGCCTGAGTTGCATGGGACTTGCTTTCAGTTTGATTCTACCAAAAACCAGTGATTATTCCGATGTCCTCCAGTAGCAACACTGGACCAATAAGGTAGGTACTTAGAGAGCAGTTTCGTCAGAACTGATAAAGCTATCCAGTACAAATAAAAAAATAATTACCTGTAACAAAAGTGTAGTCGCGTCTTCTAAGCCATCCTCGGAACACGCACCAGATGTTAAAACTTCAACTGCCAACTTTAACTGCGGTGCCATGACAACCGTATCTGATATCACGTCATCAGTCTGGGCTACATCCAGGAACTGGGTCTTAGTATCCGACACTGATGACGTCACTGAATGAACTTCAACGTCCATTGGTTCGTTACCAGTTTCCTGAGGTAAGCTCACGGTCGTGGGACCACTGTCGACCGAATCAGTTTCTGGTTCCAATCCCCGGGGTGAGGTCTCGACCACCAGAGACGAGGTTACAGACTCTGGGGTCTGGGCACGACCTGTGCTTGCTGTTGATTGGTTAGATGGTGTCGTAGGGCGGAAGACGTCAGCGGTCGTGGTCGGCTCGTTGCTTGGCAACGCCTTGGTTTGGTCCGCGTTATTTGGTAGCGATGCTGAGATAACAGAGAGCAGTCGTAATAAACTGTCCATTAGGTTCGCGTTTTTCCGTATAACTGGATGAGATAGCAAACTCATTAGATAAGCGATAGGCGATGCATTCATATCCGTATTCTTTACAGCTGCACTACATGACGTATTCTTAGCAGAAACCTTGCCTTTCTTTCCTCCATAAGTGCCGTCAAGTCTGACCAAAATGTTCCAGAATTCCGCTTCATTGAGCGAGCTCACCGCAGGCTCATCGCTCGCCTCAGTCTCTGTACAGCTCGCCACTTGCTCGGGCGTAAAGCTTGCCGGGAAGTTCTTTGCCAGGGCGGCCAGAGCATCGAGCACGTGTTTACATACAAATGACGAGGCCTGAGAGTTCACTGAGACATTACTTGATGATTTATCAATACTAGACTTTCCAGTTTTTTGTACATTAAATATACGAGCTCTGCATCCTAGAGCTGCGTCTACACTCATGTTCAACCACGAAAAACCACTCGGGTTGACTTCGGGAGTTTCTCGGGATACTTCGCCAAGTTGATCTTCCAGAGCTCTGGATTTAGTATCGGATTTCTTACCCGGGCCTTTTCCCCGGACATTAGATGCCGCCGTCACTGGAGCACAACTCCCATCGGGGTTTTGCCCACTAGTCCTTCTTAGTATAGATATGAGAGATTGGATAACCCATTGTCTGGTTTCTTGGTGATAGCAAAAGTTCCTGATTACTTTATGTAAGCGATTAATATTGATTCTAGGTTCGTCGACGAATAGTAAGATAAGTAAACAAACTAGGGCCTCGTTATCAAGTATTTGTCGTCCAGTGATGCTGCTCTTTTTGTCTTTCCCAAGACCGCCTGCAGCTGAGAACCCGGGACCCCGGCCCCAACCACTTCCAGGGGGGATGAGACGCGAGAATTGTAAACTCCCTCCGCGACCGATGCGGCCAACGCGACGCGGATAGCCAGATCTGCGGAGCAATGCTGAAATTGCGGACGCGGCATCGCTGTCACCACTGAAGGCAAATCTTTCCTGCATAAGTCGGGCTTGGCGGGCTTCAAACTCTCGTCGTAAGGATTGTGCCTGAGTGGACAGGTCCTCGGGTAGTACACTGAGCTGCGAGTCATCCATGTCGGTGAGGATTTGTTGACGTAATGCTGGTGGGAGATTACGTAGGAAGTTTCCCGGATCTACGGGCTCCTCGGGTGTCATTGTGCGCACGCGCTGTCGTTCTTGTTCTAAACGTTGTTGTTGTAAAACCTAAATGAAGAACAAATGTGATTGTAACATGACGGCTTCATATCACAGGTGTCATACACGATATGCCTTAAGGCCACGTTACACGAGGCAATTTTTGCTGCAACTTGCAACGTAATTTCGGACACAGAGCGATGTTAGGTAAAAAGTATATTCGCAGAGAATTGTGAGCATCGGAATCTCGTTTTACTTTGCCGATATTTTTCTTACTAAACATGCCCAGAAGTCAACAAAGAAATAAATGAGAATGATAACATCGGTGGAGTGAAACGCGGGCCATGTTCACTGTTTTTTCTGTGCGTACATTTCTACATAACATGGCTCTGTGCAAAGCAAAGCTTGCCCCGTCTAACATGCCTTAAATGGGTTGTGCTAGATTAAACTACCACAAACTTACTTCATCCTGTACTTCAGGGGGTAGAGCAGCCAGGAACTCGGGACTGACATTCAATGTCCCAGTGTTGTCTCCCCCACTAGATGTCGAAGGTCCAGACGTTGTCGCAGGGGTACGACGTAATGCTAGCTGTTCTGCTAGCACCTCGCGACGTATGGCCTCGGGCAGAGCTTCCAAGAACGAAGGATCAACACCTTCAGGTATTTGGACGCCATCAATCATCGCAGGTGGGTTCTGGGGGTTGCTAGTTTCAGGTGTTTCAGTTGTGAATAAAGAGAGGCTTTCTGTGAAAGCATGTGTTGGATCTGTGGCAACGCTTTCTGGAATTGGGTGAGTAGGGCTGGCGTTTGGAAATACTAGAGAAATACAATAACAATGAGCTCAATAATATTAGTGGAGTTATATCCTTAGCTAGTGGAAGTGAATCCAAAGATGGCTCGTGTTGGTCATATTGGTTAGTGGTTGTCCCTTTCACCTCTGCGAGCAGGGTTCGAGTCCTGTAATAACCAATACAGTATTGCGATTATAATTTTCCCTTAAGCCTGGTTTGCATCTGGTCATAATTGTCGAGACAAAGTCATGTTGGACGATGAGAAATAGTCTGCATTTTCCTTGTGTTTTGTGTGTTATTTACGGATTGTAGAGATATATCGACACTCTATTACATCAGCCACCTGATGTGTTCGCGACAGTTATGACTGTATGTAAATCATTCTTTACCGATTGTAGAGATATATCGACATTCTATTACATCAGCCACCTGATGTGTTCGTGACAGTTATGACTAAATGATAACCATGGTTAAGTGGTATGTGATAAGGAAGCTTTCAGTCTGATTCTATCAAACTAGGGGGCTTCGGTGGCGCAGTCGTCAGAGCAAGCGCCTTTCACCTCTGAGTCTTGAGTTCGATTCTCGTTGAGGACACTCATCACACTCATGTGAGAAGAGTAAGTCAATGCTCTGTCGAGTTGACTGGGTGGGTTAGGATAGACAGATTGGGAAAGTAATATCACAATTGTAAAAATAAACAATGTAGGTTAAGTACATAATATAGGTAAGCTATATACTTGATGTAATCGGTCACTGAAAAGCCCCAATGGGAAGTGAGCTGAATAATGTATGTAACGTAATAATAATAAACACCATAGGTTTTCTCTGTGTACATCGGTTTCTTCCTGTAGTAACATTGCACCAATAAGGATGACCATTACTGGATTTCAAGGGACAGATTAAAACTGATAGATCTATCCAGGATAAATGTTTAGTGAAAAGTTTACCTGTTGGTGATAAGCTACCCCCAGTGTCCATTAATTCATCATCTCCAGGGGACTTTGGAGTGGGGGCAAGGTTAGGGTCAGATACATCCGGTGTTTCAGGCAAGGCACGGGTGGGGGCCCCGGGACATACGTGTGTGGGTGTATCAAGATTTGGAGTGACAAACAACCCCACCGCCTCAGTAGCTGCTGCTGAAGCGATACCTGCTACTTGAGGTGGGCGGGCGACAAGGTTAGGGGTGAGGGTTTCACTGACAGCCACACCGCTCGACTCCACTTGCATTTCTGTATTTCCGGGGGAACTTTCCTGTGTTGATTCTGGTGGGGACACAGACTGCTGAACCTCGCTGTTTTGTCTGGCTGGAGTATCAGTGCTTGCTTCAATATTCATTTCGGAAGGTCGATCACTTGGTGGTGTGATATTAATAGGTTCAACATGCATTTCTAACGGTCTAGTTTCATCTGCTGTCTGGGTAGTTGGGGTTTCTGGAACACTGCTAGCCTCCGCACTAGGTTGGTTCAAAGTTTGGGTTACAGCTTCTCCTAGAATGATACAAATGTGTAGCGACAACATTTAAGAAGTGGTTAGTGTAATCCCCGAACAGATTCACGATGCATCATTTAAAAAAATCCTCTGATGAAGAGACTATACTGGATGATGAAATGTTGGGTCGTGAATGCAATGAGTACTTTGCATAACATTCAACATAACAATAGTCTCATTCAGTCACGATCTAGTGATCAGAATGTTTCATTGTCTTTTCATTGTTTTGAAAATCCGAAATTCATACTAATATTAAACATAAACTAAATAATTCATATTTTAATTTGATCGTAACCGTACCAGCTTCAGTATAAACTTGCCCTTCTTCCTCCCGTCCTGAAACAGAATCAGTCAAGCTAGGTTGAGACGTAGCAGACTCCACTTGCATGGGTTCACCACTTGTTGTTGTCGTAGATTCACTGCTCGGCTCATTTGCTTTGCTCTCTTCTAAAATATGATGTAAATAGACCATACTCATAGACTTGTACCAAGCTGGTCAACAAGTTATAAAGATGTTGTCGTTATATCAAGTTGCTACAAGGTTATCACTCACATGTTGTTAACAAGTTGTTGAATTGCAGGACGATAACAAGTCTGTTGAGTCAACAACCTTGTAGCAAGTTGTTAACAAGCCGTTGACATCTTGTGAACAAACTGGGAACAAGCAGTGCGAACACATCCTGATAACAAGTTGTTGAAACATCATTGGTACAAGTCTGCTGCAGGTTTGTTACAACTTGTGTGTTTTACGTGTGTACTGTATACTCATAATAGGAAGTAGGAAGAGGCGAAGAGCATCGATTCGTGAAGCAACATGGAATCAAGGTAAAATTTTTCAAATCAGATAAATACTAAATCGGTGTCCTTACCTTTAGCTTTTTCTTTCTTAGTTGTTTCTTCCGCTTTCTTCACCTCATCTTCCTTTCTTTTCTTTCTTTCACTTTCTCGCACAACTTCCACTTGCTCTTCTAGATCTTTCTCCAGCACAGGCAGCACTTCCTTCTTTACCGTCGCCGCACAGTGGTGTACGCTCCCCCCGTCCAAAATCTGACTTTCCTGTGTCCACAGGTTCAGTGGTGACGAAATATCGGAGAGGATGTTAGAGCTCGATGGTCCTATGGTGGAAAAAGTTGAGAATGGCTTGTTCTTATATGAATCTATTTCATTAATATGTTTTAATGTCTCAATGGGGCATCTCAATAGCTCAGTGGTGAGAAATTTATTTTTAGTACATTTTATTCATTACTAACTTGTGCTGAGGGCAAGTGTTCAACAATTTATACCACTGCTAAGGTGTTTACAAAACGCTTATATAATTAGAAAAAGCAAAAACAATAATTTAATGTTCTCCAAAATATAGATGAAAGATTCCTAAGAGTCATCAAAGGTTTTGTCGAGGAATTGTTGGACCTACCATCACCAAAGTCAAAGATATCGGCAAAATCTTCATCAGCTAATCTCCTTTGACCTGCTCGTGTTATCAATCTGATGTCATCGTCCATCAAATGACGTCCCAGACGTGGTAAATCTAAGTAACAACAGAATAGATCTAAGTTTTATTATCACAGCCGACACAGCGAATTATAAACTTCCTACATATTATACGACAATACAAAAAATAAATCAATTCAGTTTGGTCAAAAGTATGATAGCCCAGCCAATCACCAAAGTAACATGAAATGATTATTCTATGTGCGGTATCACTGCTTTCATACTTGTGCGTGGATTATAAGATGACATAAACGGTTAGAACATTTATATTTGAATAAATGAATCACTTCTAAATAGAATAATTTCAAATTACTCCAACGATGTTGCAAGAAGGAGCAATGAAACGTCAAACGTGTTAATTAAAAGTGATTGTCTGGGCTACTATATTTTTGACAAAACTTTATTTCCTGTTTGGAATATCAATTGCCACTATAACATACCATGAGGATGTGAATAATGCACATGAACATGAGTCATATGTCCAGATCTATTCCGATCACTCCGTAGTAAATGTACACGAGATATTCGACTGTTACCGCTCTGGTTAGGACGCTCAGTTGACTGCTGCCGTCTGAGTAAGGGATGTTCTGTAGTGAAGTCAACTGAAGGGTTTGCAGTAGACGTAGGGTTGGAACGTAGGCCTGCGAACAGGCCACCACGGAATGCTGATGAGGTTAGAATAGCGCCAGGATGAGCGTGTTCTCGGATAAGACGACTGATAGAGCCTTAAAATGATAAAATAAAGAAATACATTAGAACCTTTACTAACTCAGACCTCTTTTCAACGGACCTCCCTCCCCTTTAAGCTGACACATATCTCTGGTCCCAATCTTGATGGGTCCTTTATCACCAACATCCAGTCACGATCCAGTGATTGGAATATTCTATTGCTTTGATGTTTATGCAAAAGCCTATAAAATTACATTATCATAACTCCCTCTCCAATATAAAATCCCGTTCAAATGTGCCTGAAATATATTCTCCCCCCCCCCAGAGAATTCTCCCCCCAGCGAAGAGAATACATATTAATACACACACCTGGTCTTGGTTCATCCAAATGCAAGAAAAGATAATCATTATCTAGTCCACCACCAGCAGCATTGCCATGTCCATGACCATCTCCAAACTCAGGTCTGTCATGTCCTTCAATCTCACTGCCTTCCTCATCGTCATCATCTGATAATTAATTAATTCATAAATACAGTGTGTAACTGAGTTGTACAATGTAGCAGTACGCTTCTGATAGACTGTGTCTTAATACAGTATATTTAGAAAACAGTGGAATCCAGTTAGCTCTGGTGGAATCGTAAAAATGACGCCACCGTAGTGACCTCTATAAAACGGACACCTCTCGACCTACAGCAGCAAGCTTAACTCAGCGAGCAGTGCGCTAACCGTGTCTGCGTCCCGTTGTCTGATGTATAAACTTCGAAAGAACGTACCTTCGTCGTCATCATCATCGTCATCATCATGATCTTCGCTCTCCTCTCCTTCATCTTCTAACATGATCACTCCATTATAACTTTCAACTACCACTCCTTCATCACGTCCTTCTTCATTGTTAGCTACCTCGTCTTCTTCTGCCTCGATTTCTTCATCTTCACCTGCAATGACATTAAACATTGTTGATGCTATTGTATTGTATAGTATAGTCAGACAACGCAATATTGCAGGGATCGAACCTGCGCCAACAACACCCTCTACATAGGCAAGCAAGTTGGTAGGGATTGAACGAGAAAGAGAGATGAGAATGGATAAAGAAGCTAGAAAGGGACGTAGGATGGGGATAATAAGAGGATGAGATGGAAAGTGTAGAGGAAAGGTTGAAGAAGGTGGTGGGTGATCAAAGAGAGAGATGAAGGGGAAAGGGTGAAAACAGGCAGATGAAGGGAAAGGGGGGATAAAGTGGAATCAGGGGTGGGGGGAGGGTATGGCTAAAGAACACGACTTCGGCTTTAAGGGAGAAAAAAGGCCATAAGATATGGGGCGAGTGAAAGAGGGGCTAAGTCACACGACTTTGCTATAAGGGAGAAGATGGTTCAGACGACATGAGGTGAGGAGAGAAAGGCTAGAGAAGATGAGTTTTGGCTTATCTCAGTCAAAAACTTCCAATTACCATCAGATCTATGATCATCGTCATCGTCTTCATCCGGGTCTTCATCATCTTCGTCGTCATCATCTTCGTCATCCTCATCATCATCATCTTCATTATCCACATCTATCCTACTATGATCATAACTTTCCTCTTCACCCCCACCTTGATCCACACTGCCATCATGACTTGTTTCACGATGGATCTCGATCACCAGCGCATCTGGAGTGAATGGGATATAATTTTTGATTTAATATTTATATTCTAGTTTAGCACAGCTCTATCAGTCTTAAACCATTTTCTCCAGAGGTCCACTAAAAACCATCTCTTTTTGACCCGGTGTTACAACAGGTGGAAACCGTAGTACCCGGCGAAACACTGCGGCATTTGGTAGAATCAAACTGAAAGCATTCTTCTGACATGTCACCGAGGAAAAATTGTAATCATACAACTACATATTGTAAAGCAAACCGCGGTCGCAGAGGTGAAAGGCACATGCACCCTACAACAGCGTGAGCAACGTAGCGAACACGCATCCACTCAAACCTCCTTGCCATGAGTAACGTGCTTTTAATCAGTAATAACCCAATTTACGTAAGGAGTAAGGACGTACCTAATGATGGGTTTGAGAAATCATCATCACTTTCAGGCACACGTTCACTGTCCTCCGGTTGCTCTGAAACAACAGCACTGACAGTTGTGTCGTTCACTGCATCTGTCTCGCCTGCAAGAAGAAAAGTATCGAAATATTCGAAAGTTTCAATATTATATAAGTATCAGCTTTTTGAATTCTGTGCCATTCAATATAGCAAAATTACCTTCAGAACCCATCATAAATGATGTATCTGGATCTCGTCGAACTGCGCGACCTTCGATATGAAGTCCACTTGAATCTACAGAAAATACCAGGAATTCTTCGTATTACACTAAACAACTTGGGCTGTAAAACTCCATCATTCTCCCTAGAGTTCGGGTAAGGGCCATCCCTTATTGATCCAGTGTTACTACAGGAGGAAACCTAAACGAAACTAACTTTATTTAATCTGGATATCTCTATCAGTTCTGAACTGTTCTCCCTAAAGGTCCGGTAAGGGCCGAAGTACACAGAGAAACCTGCGGTGTTTGTCAGAGTCAAACTGGAAGCATTCTTCTCTCGTGTGACTGAGGCAAAATTATAATCAGAAAACTGCATATTGCAGGAAACGTACCTCCCCCCCCCCCCCCCTCGCAAAGGTGAAAGGCACCTGAACTAACCACAGTGGCTGCAACATCCCCCCCCCCCTCGCAAAGGTGAAAGGCACCTTAACTAACCACAGTGGCTGCAACATCCCCATTTGTGAAAAGTGTTGCAAACGATCACAAAGTGCTTGTGATGTTGTCTCAACCCAAACTTGCCCTTTCTTCATTCAAGTTAAAAACGTTCGAATGCAAAACTCGAAACATAAAATCTTTTACACTTAAAACAAACCTAAGTCACTGAATTCCTGTCCTTCTTCACGGCTAGCCTCAGTCTCCTGACGAGTGACGCGGTTTCCGGAAACGCGTAATATATGTTCAGCGACATCGCTAGTACGTGATGTAGTATCCAATGAACCGTTCTTCTTTTCAGCAGCCGCCGTAGTAACATTCGCTGGCGTGGGGAGGTTCACCAAATTCGAAAGCTTTTCTAACGGTTTTAGTAGACCATTAATTGTCGCTACTACATTTGGACTGGAAAGGTCCAGGCTTTGCGACACACGTGCCAAATCGGAGACCACGCCCTTTTTGACAAAGAGTTTAATGGTGCCATTTTGTTGCGTTGCGTTGGTGTTGCTGTTTTGTTGCTGCGCGTTGCTACCTGAATCGATGATACCTAACACAAGTTGGAACAAGGCCTGTAAACGAAGGTGTTTCTGCTGAGATTCAGGCATAGCCAGAGCACGGGCTAGAGAGTCTTTCAGTTCGTTGACTAAGATAGCTTGAGCATCTGGGCTGTGGTTACATGCCGCCATGACTGTGAGTAGTTGTCGTGCTCGATGCGAGTGATCTGCTTGTATTTTAGTTGAGTCTGAGGGAAGCAGGTAATCCATGATGAAAGCAAGCACAGGCATCTGAAATAAAATGAAATGAACAAACGACTAAAACAGTTAGCGCAATTCTTCTAACAGCAAATAATCATGGTTTAGATTCCCCTAAAGTGATCTGATGTTGTACAGAACTCATGTCAGTAAAGTTAAGTACAGTTAGATCATGCAGGGTAGTATATGTTCTTGAATGTGCATTACCCTAAAGTGATCTGATGTTGTACAGAACCCATGTCATGTAACTTAAGTACAGTTAGATCATGCATAAGTAGTTGCATATTCTTGAATGTGCATTACCCTAAAGTGATATGATGTTGTATAGAACTCATGGGAGTTGAGTTAAGCATGGGTAAATCATGAATAAGTAGTTGCATATTCTTGAATGTGGGTAACTCTAAAGTGATTTGATGATGTATAGAACATATGTAAGAAGAGTTAGTACAGTACATGGTCTTGAATGTGGGTTACTCTAAAGTGATCTGATGTTGTACAGAACATATGTGAGAAGAATTAAGCATGGTGAGATCATGCAGAGGTACTGCAGTAAGGACATGTTCTTGAATATACATCACCACAAAGTGATCTGATGTTGTACAGAAGTCGTATGAGTAACTTTAAGTCTTTCCTGTGCTCTTTCTCTATCGACTCAGCTGATGAACGGTTACCAGCTTTTGCTTAGTTGTAATCTGCGATGGGCTAGTGACGTATTCAGAGTCTAATAATCTTCTTAGCATTACAGAGTCAATAATTCAGCTCTAGCCAAGTAGGCATCTAGCCTCGTGAAAGGAATTAGCTTATGAATGGTCGAAACTGAAAACCTCTTTCCTACCTGAGAACTATTTTGTTTTCCAAGTTTCTGTATTTCATACTCAGCAATAAGTTGAGCGACTCCAGAATACGATTTCACTAATTCACTGAGTATACCAAGCACAGTTTTCTTATTTAACAATGGTTTACATTCGTTCTCCATTTTGTCTTCTGCACTCTCCTTGCTCTTATCTTTGTTGCCGGTTGATGAGCTCTGCGAGCATGACGATTCGCTATCTATAATAATACGAGGACAATATGTCAGTGGAAAGTAAGTGGGAATATAAGACGATGAGAGTCGAGAGTCAATGAGAGTTGCAGCTGGTTTGAGCTGGTTCAAATTTGAATGATAATTGATGAGATTTTCGCTCGTTTGACCGGTACGCGCGGCAATATCCAGTAAACTCTCATGCAACTCTTGTTCTCGTTTGACAGGGGCATGAGCGTTGATGAAACTCTCGGTTGCCAACTCTCATCAACTCTCATCCTCGTTTGAGCAGTGCTTTAAGCTTCGATCACGACTACATACCAATAATCATATCTTCGATATCCTCGGAAGGTAATGATTCTCCAGTGAGATGTCTCACTAAGGACGGTGTAGGTCTACCATCCAATAAATCACCTAACTCTCCCAATGTTCTCCCAACTTGACTTTGACTTGGTCCTGAACCTTGACTATCACATGCTAGTTCTTCTGTTGCTGTGGTAACGGATTCGTCAGTTTTCGAATCTTCAGGATCTCTGCATAACGCGTTCAGGAGTTCGTACACAACACCTCGGACGCTTTCGGAAACCTTCGGAATCTTGGGCGGTTTTACGACTGGGATGGTATTCACAAGCAGTGCCTGATTAGGGGGGATTGTAACCTCATTTCCCGGCTGCCCGCCGCGTTTCATTTGAGCTGGCAAGGAGAACCTCATTGACTTCAGGAGGAGCTCCTTAAAAATCTCAGGCTGCCGGGCTGCGACTGGGCTTAGTACCCTAAGGAGATAGTTAAACTCTTTCGTTCCCAGGGAATTTGTCCCCACTCCACTGTTGCTACTACCGATACCGCTGACCATAGCAGAACGTATGACTTTCTCCATCGTATGCCGCAAAGTATCACGGTCTTCCAAAACGTGACGTAATAACAAAGTTAGAAGCATGACAAAGCCATCAAATTTTGATGATCGTTTTAACTCCAGGATATGATGTGGTCCCCCAGCTTCAACAAACACTTGAGCAAGATCATTGTCTCGTGTCAGACGTACACATAGACGGACTACGGCGTTCAAGGCACTGTTTTCTACCGGCAGCGAAATGAGAGAAACACAAGACCTAAAAGAGAAGTATTTCATTTCTTTTTACTACGTATTTTTTCTACTTTGAATTATTTTACACTTGAGGGTTTCCACAGGCATTGATGGATACCATCAACTGACGTTAGACGGAGTAATATCGCATGTTGTTAGCGCTAGACTGAGTAACGTGCTATTGGATTGCGCGTATAATATATTACACGTCTATGTTGATTAAGATCAAGAAAAAAATTATATCGATCAGCGTTTCAATTGCAAATTTCAGGCTTACACTTAAGACACAGACGTTTCGGAACACATCAAATTGTCTGCTTGCCTGAGCAGTATCAAGTCAGAGAGTGATTATCAAAAGCATACCTGACAAGATATTCCTTTTGTACATTGGGCAGAGAGACAAGCTTGATGCTTTCTTCTGGAGAAACAGTAGTCTTTGTTTCTGAGCAAATACAAAATATAAAACACATAATAATTATTAATTAATCTGATTTATTGTTGTTCTTCACATTTCCAAGAGAACCGTTATAATTATATACCTGCACTTTGCTGTTCAGTGGTTGTTGCTTGCTCTGGTGCAGTGCTCGTCTTGTCAGCTTCTGCTGGTGGTTTATCTTGGTCAGTAGAAGCTGCAGCAGCGGCGGCAGGGGGAGTGTTCGGAGTGAGTTCCAACATGATGGGTCTGCGGTTGCCAGAGTCTTCATTCACCTGAAATGAGCGAGTGAGAAACTTAAGTTTATATATACTGGATAGCTCTATCAGTTCTAAACCGTTCTCCTTAGAGGACCAGTAAGGGCCATCACTTATTGCTCCAGTGTTACTACAGAAGGAAACCTAAACTAAACAAGCTTTATATATACTGGATAGCTTTATAAGTTCTAAACTGTTTTTCTAGAGGTCCAGTCAGGGCCATCCTTTATCGATCCAATGTTTCTACAGGAGGAAACAAGTGTAGCCAGAAATGACCCACGGTCGAGTCAAACTCGAAGCACTCTTCTCATGTGCGACTAAGTCGAACCCCAATCGCAGAGGAACATGCACCGAACACTTCACCCACTTACACCTACTTGTATCATAGTGTCAAAATGCACAACATATCGTCGTCTTCCTGCTGTGAACCTGAAAATATGCAAAAATCATGAATCTATGAACTACCCAGTATCAAACACACAGTGCTGACTCAAGGATAAGTACAAATTCAAAGTCCAAACCTTATAGACGTCTCTTCTTTGCGATATGCAGTGTTAATTGTGTTGTTATTACTATTACTATAGTTATGCCATCTACCACTGCGGTCATCAAACCATTTCCAAGTACTACCAGTACACTAGAAATAAATACCATCAAAGTTTTATATGTATAAAGTACTACCAGTACACTAGAAAGAAGTACCATCAAAGTTTTATCATATGTATAAAGTACTACCAGTACACTAGAAAGAAGTACCATCAAAGTTTTATATGTATAAAGTACTACCAGTACACTAGAAAGAAATACCATCAAAGTTTTATCATATGTATAAAGTTGATGTACAGTCAACTAACAAACCAGTAATTTTGGAATTATGGTCAGAAAATGGGAATTAGGGTCAAAATCAAGGCAAGATCGAACCCAAAACAAACGAAGGAAATCATCGCGTTGGGTGTGTTAGGATTCTATAAAACAACCATCGTGCTTACTTTGTCATGAGCAACCTTTTGATGATGAGCTTCAACGCTTTTTTCATACAAATCAATCAGAATTAACAATGGCGTCAGCCAGCTAAATTTAAAACACAAATAATAAAGTAAGTTAAGAAAGTATAAAAAATCATCTCCTATGGTTTGGGTCAGAACTCCTTTTTAGGTAGTTTAGACACAAACCACGACAGCCTATTGTAGAATATTATCTACACTGGACTACCTACACTGGACTACCTACACAGGACCCCCCCCCCTTCCCCACTTTCATATATCATCATAAAAAGGTCCACGCACAGGGATGTTCGCCAGAGAATAAGTTTTTGTTCAGTACCCTTTACCTTGGTGTAGTTGGGTTATTCCCGCTGTTCTTCAAATCAACAAGACATTTTTGAACTACCCTTAACAACTTCCCAAGCATTTCTTGAGCTCCAGATTCGATAATCAACAAAGCACATGGCGATTTCATCTCCTACAAAACACGAATAATAGAAACATAAACGACTGTGTCACGTGTGGGGGGTACTGGAAATAAGTTCCAAAGCCTACAAAACAGCCTCATCCCGTCCTAGACTCAACATTATAGATTTCAGTCTATTACGAAAATTTTAATCACAGGCTGATTGAAGGTCTAATGAGAAAACCTATAATGGAAAAATCTATACTATGCCAAACTTTTTCGCTTTCCATTGTACAAGAACATTGTTGACAACTATGTACAGGCATACTATATATTGACTCACAATAGTATACCTTCTCCACTACTCAGCTTTACTCAGCTTTCCAAGAACGAACTGGGTACACGTCTACTGACAGAATTATAACATCAACATAAACTGATTAATACCTCTAAAACAAGACTCAATAGATGTAACATAGACTTCAGTAAGCCAGCTTGAGGTTTTACACAATATTCTGCAGCTTGTTCAGCAACACCTTCACTCTTGAAGTCCAGGTTCTTATACAACTCACACAAGAATATTGCTGTTTCACGAACCTAGTGAAAAGGTATAGTAAAATATCATCACACAGGACTTGTCGTTCTCAACACTCGGTAAATGCAAAACACTGTGATTCATCAACGATAGGCAAATCAGTTATTTACCAATTGTACCAATGTACCTAAATTATAAACTCGTGTCTCACTAAGCACTATCGTGCAGCAAATTGTGGTCAACCTGCAGTTATCAGAGTGAGAAAATATTCTTTTCATTATGTAATAATCTTGTATTTTGTAGTAAATAAGCAAGAAGAGTGAAGTTAATTTTCTTCCTCCTATCATTGTCAACATTGACCACCATCTGCTGCCCTGTAACGCTTATTGAAAAGCACAAATATTGGAAGATTAATACGTTTATGAATACAGCCTCATCCCGTCCTAGGACTCATCACTAAATCTCAGTCCAACAGAAAAGTTTTAATCATAGGCTGTTTTCGGATCAAATTTGAAAAACAAACTTATACCGAATTTGCTTGAATGTACAGGAAACAAGATCTTGAGCTCGAAGCCGACAACTTTGATCTAACATTTAAGTTACTCTTATCATTGTCTCATAATAAGCACGGAAGTACATTCGGGAAGTGTCTTTTAGTTGTATATACAAAATGGTGAGCTGTACCGTGTTCAATATCTCGACAATAACTCGGTCTCTCCACTCGGGTCCATTGCGTGCAGAAATCGCCACAATGAGATCACAAGCTTTATACACAGTCTCAGGTACATCACTGACTAAAGTCACACAGCCAGGCAACATGTTAGCAGCAAAAATATCTATAACTGAGCTGTCCAATGTCTCGTCTTGGTCTTCTTCTTTGGGGCAAGGCTTCTTCTGTTCGCTTTCTGTGGTATCCTCTGTTGGTTTGCTCGCCTCTGTTGTTCCCGAGGATGGCTAGAAAAGTACGGAGGGAGGGTAATTAGATGGTCAACGACACGAACACGGACTGTATATTTTCACCAACATCAACTATAACCCTTAACACCAACACTACCAGCAACCTCAACACCGACCATTGGTCCTTTGCATAACGTAACAAACATGAGTGACTGAATGGCATGGAGAACAGCGGGATTTCCAAAACAATTAAAAGACAATGGAACATTCTGATCACTGGGTCATGACTGAGTTATTGTTATGCTCAGTGTTTTTCAAAAGGGACCAACATGCTAATAGCAACACATCAGAACACCACCGACACATCAAAATCACATCACAAATTACAGACGTTTTTACAACTTGAAACAAGGGTTTTCGAAGCATTAAAAAGAACAGCGAGTATTCTTCCCTGGTATAATCTATTACCTGATCAACAACCATAGGAAAATTCTCCCCAAGAGACAAAGCAATGGCCTGCATCATTTGATCTTCTTCAGACATCTCAAGCGATATTCCAAGTTGCTAAATGATATTGAACACAAGAATTAGCTACATGAGGTCTATTTGGCTAAGCTTAACCTTATTCCAATACAATATTAGAAGATCAGTGACAGTAACATACCTGGCTTCCCTGTGTCGGAGCTGGAGCCCGCGTGAGGGCATACTCCGTGGCTTGTTCAATAGTAGCCGTATTCAACAATGCTGTCCTTACGTGTTCCCGAGAGAACCCCATATCCATCAACTGCCGCAAATGTTCCTCATTCACCTCTTGCTGCTCCGAGGCCACCGCTGGGCCTGGGGCCGAACTGTCTGAGGACTCGGCACTAGACTTGTCTCCAGTCTTCAATAGTTTCTCGCCGTGGATGATATGGCAGAGAATTGACAGCATGGATTGTTTCATGAGGATTCCATATGATTTTAGCGGTTTATGTTCCCATAGAGTGTTTACAGCCGAAAAAGCATGCTACAAGGAGACGAAAAGAAATATAATGGCTGTATTTATATTACAAGACGCCTTAGACCAGTTAGACGCCTGGACGAATTAAAGGACTTGTGTTAAGCCCGTTTAGCTAATATAAAACGAGTGGGTAACTCGAAAATATAGATGAACCAAGTCTATAGAACATTCGATTTGAACAACCAAGCTAAAATATTTCAACTTGAATAGAACAATTATATATGCAACTACATATTGGGGCATAAGATTTAAGTTAAATCATGAACAATTGGTGTGAAAGTGTTTTTTAATTTTGGCTTATCCACCGTTTGCGTGCTCTACTTCGTACAACCGGGGCCCCAGTTAGACACATGGACGAATTAAAGTGTTATGTGTGACTAATATAATATAAATACGAGATGAGATGAAAAACAGTATGCTAGAAAGAAGAAAGAAAATAGAATATCATTATTATTTGAACTAACTAGAGTTTTTTTTTTTACTAAGTGCGTCAAGTCAAGTCTCGTTTTCTATTATACTAGACGAAGTAAACATCTAAAACGACGTCTGTAAAGTGCGTCGTTTCTGTATAAACTGTTCACAGGCTAGAGGAGGATTGCGGGTCGTCTGCCAGTGGCCAGAATATTAAACGAGTATCTGTAACTGTTACCCAAGTAGAATCAAACCTATAAAATGTTGTCTCACATCTTACCTTTTGCGTGCTCATTAAGAACTTGCGTGGTTCAAACCCGTTCGTATTCGCAGCTCCTTCCGCGGGGGCTGGCAAGGTATGTGGTGATTCCATAATAAACTTAGGGTTAACCAATCTCTCCATCAAGGCTAACCAAGCATTAACAAACTCTTCAGATCCTTCAGGGAGTGTCGATTGTTCCTCAGGGTTAATGGTAGAGGGCTTTGCAGTTTCACGAGTAACAACCCATTGAAAGCGATCATATAGAGCACGGAGGCCACCTGAGGCTACTAACTGTTGCAACATTAAGTGATAAGGGTTTTTACGATCATCGAACAACATCGGATGTACAAAACCAAGGGAGCAGATATAGAAAGTTAGATTCAGACGAGGTAGTTCGCATTCCTCTGGATCTTTCCAAGACAAGCCGTGTGCTAGAAGCTTCGCTAACTGAGAAGCGATCAGTTTGCCGGGTATTGTTGGCATAGCTGGGGTCACCATATGTTGAGGTCTACGTTGACGCTGTCCAGACCCGACTGCAAGTCGAACTAACAACGAGAAGAACTCTGCAAGACTTCGGCCAAGCCTCGATGATGCAGCTAGAAGGTGTTTAAGTAGGCGAAGCTTCGGAGACGCTTTAGATTTGCTCTTTTGTGTTTCACTACTGGACGTTGCCTCCTCGGAAGTAGAAGTTCCGGGCTTGTCGGAAGCTGTTCGGATAACTTCGGATAAAGTTCGGGCATCATCGGATAATCTTTGTGTATCATCGGATAATCCTCCGGTTTCATCGGATGATCTTCGGGTTTCATCGGATAATCTTCGGTTACTATCGGATAATCTTCGGGTAGCATCGGAACTTGTCGACTCACCATCGTTTTCCACGAGTTCGGATAGTCTTTGAATGTCTTTTTTCAACGACTCGCATTCGTCTGGAATGTTTTCCTGAGTGCAGAGGACCAAAAGTACAGAGCTTTCCCAAACTAGGGCAGAGTATAGCTGACAAAGTTTTTGCAAAGTCTCAATTCTCTCTCCCCAATGGTTTATACATATAGTCCGAACATCGTTTTGTATTGACTTGCATATGTATGTAAACATATTGACATAGGATTGAGTCGCCGACATTGCATGCAGTAGCGGGGTTTGATGATGCGAGTTTATAGCGAGAAAAGGTTTTGGGGACTTTAAAACTTCTTGTAATAAAACAGATTGCCCAGTTCGGGTTAAACAATTGTTTAGCGGGTTCAGAATTTTGAGGGTGTCTGTGAGTTGTTGTAAGCCTTGTTGGAGAAGCTGATGTTCTTGGCAGAGGAACAGGATTGAGCGGGAAACAATACCGATGGATTGACAAGCGGGTGAAGAGGGGAAGTCTATGGGTAGATTGGGTAATGAGAGGATTTTGATCAATGGTTCAAGACCTTGGTGCCGTACAAACTCACGTATGTGGTCATCAGTCGAGTTGTTGCTCAGGATTGCGTCTACGAATTTCACCTAAGGGGGAGAGATAGAGGGTTAAGACAATTTTCCACTTCATTGTTTACTAAACACGATACGGTGGAAATAATGACTTCATTGATTCCTGCAACATATATACAATTGTCTGATCACAATCCCGCATTAGTCGCACGTGAGAAGAACGCTTCCAGTTTGACTCTACCATGCACTGCAGGTTAGGTCCGGGTAAGTTGAGAGCAAGTTGTTCAAAACACGATCCTCCAGTTTCCTCCTGTTGTAACACTGGGCCAATAAGAGACGCTTCTTACTAGACCTCTAGGGAGAGCATTTCAGATAAAACTGATATCTAGTGTTGTAGTATTTACTTTGGTATTTACTCACATACCACGTTTAATATGTAATCCGTGAGTGGAACATATTTCTTCTTGTCAGTCTGGGATTCACTGTAAATGGATATAGACAATGTGACTTGTAAATAATATAAACAGTAGGAATGAAATTTAATAACATTGAAGCCAACATTACCCTTGTTAAAGGGCACAGACAAAACTTAATCTGCCATTTCCTCTAAAGGGCGTTTCACGTATTCAGTTACACATCTACAAACCTCACAACATCTTCAGTAATTTTCTCCTTGGTATCGACCTTGGGCACAGGTAACCTATCTTCATCATATTCTTCCTCGTCAGATACAGGTTCATCTTCATTGGCCGCGCCTTGCCCAGGGAGACTGGAATCAGTTTTGGTGGATTTCACACACGTGACCTTAGGATCTGATCCGATACGGCAAACTTCTTGAAGTAACTACGAAACATGAAAAATAAACACGCATAAGAATTGCTTGATTCAGTTAAAACAAACTTCTAAAATTTCTAGTTCTTCTGCATACGTTAACAATGGCTTTCATGGCATCTGGCTTCAACATGGGCTGATGGCGCATCAATTCATCCATGGCTGTACCTAAACTGTAGGCAGTATCACCTAAACAAAGGAGTTTACATCGTGAATTCATTAATACATACATTAAGTTTAGTAATACTGGATAGCTATAACAGTTCTAAACTGTTCTCCCTAGATGTCCAGCAAGGGTTATCCGTTATTGATCCAGTGTTACTACAGGAAGGGACCTAAACTAAGCTAACTATATTTATACTGGATAGTTCTATCAGCCAGTTTAAACTTTTCTCCCTTCAGTTGGAAGTCCAACAAGGCCATCCCTTATTGGTGAATTGTTACTATATACAGAAAGAAAGCAGACTACCCGAGTACCCGGAGAAAACCTGCGGTGTTTGGTAGAGTCAAACAGGAAACATCTTCTCACATGTGATGGAGGCGACATCAAACCGTCTACCTCATACACAACTTCTAAAACCATATGTTACCTAGAGCATCGGAACTTCTTCGTCTTCTCATAGCAGGGAGGTAATCAGGAGAAAGTAAAACTCTAAACAGTTTATCAAATGGTTTACACGCCATGAATGCTTGAAGACCTCGGTTATTTAGACACAAAGCACTCAGGATGTTGGGCAGAAAAGCAAGTACTTCACGTGTAGCAGGAATCTAAAATATATTATATATATTATAAAATACAGGTGGTTCATGCAGACAGCTTTATCAGTTCTATAACTGTTCTTCCAAGAGGTCGAAGAAGGGTCAATTCTTATTGGTCCCATGTCACTACAGAAGGCACAATCAGCGGTGTTTGGTGGAGTTAAAGTGGAAGCACCCTTCTCACAGCTCTGACATGCAACTGGGACGAATTATTATCAGTATAGTGGTGAGGTCATAGAGGCGAAAGGCATATGGATTAACCACTGAGTTACCAACATCACCATAAAGGAGCTTGGCTAGCCTAGAAGTGTACTTACATCTTTCACTACGAGTGACTTAAGGACGACTCCAGTAAGGTCTTTATCTTGCAGTGATGAGAGCAAGGAGGGCTCGTGAAATACGTACACAGTTACAACATCCGTAGCTAAAGAAATGGGAGGAACGAAGTTTACAATTTGAAAAAACTCACCTAGCATTAGTATATTTTAATTTCTCTTACCTAAAAGATACAAAGCTGGTCCATAGTACTCCACGTTACTAATGATGTACTTCAGAGATGTAGGTAGCGAACCATCCATTACTAAAGGGAAATACAAACGTAGTAAGTTATGGAAAATAAGTAGAATTCCGAAAGCAACGGACCCCGAATGTAGCCCCACCATCCCTTAAAACCATTCATCATTTGATAATTAGGTCATTTTATTACAGAATCATCCTCCTCAGAAAGAGTGTTCAGCTATATAGAACAAAATTATTAAAATACGTACCAGTTCTCACACTGTCACTAAAAGACGGATCCAAGATGGCTTTCTTGAAGAAATTCAAAATCGACTTGAGCAATGCAGCACGCTGAGGTATGATCTGAGATTTACTGTGTTTCGAGAAGTCTGGGGTGTTAGGGGACTTTGAAGCTTCATCTTCTGCAGTACCCTTCGTGTCATCGACATCCATCGCTGTCCCAGGCTGTCCTTCACCCGTAGTACTGCTAATGCCACCTTTAAATCAATTGAAAAGTAGAACACACATGTCAGCGTAAAATTTGCACTGATCCATTTACTTTTAAAAATCCAACAATTCACAACACAGCCTCATCCCGTCCTAGGACTCGTCATTACATTTCAGTCCAATGCATAAGTTTTAATCATAGGCTGTTTGTCATTTTTGATAGCTCTATCAGTTCTAAACTGTTCTCTATAAAGATCAAGTCAGGGGAATACTTTATTGCTCAGTGTTACTATAGGAGAGAACCTCACCTGTTGTTCCATCTGTATCCATCAAAGCATCGCTGCCACTTTGGCTTGAGTCACGCGGTACAGTGGTGGCCGTGGCTGGTGGGGGACTGGTCTCCATTGATTCTGTACTTTCACTGCTCTCCGCTGGACTCCCTACCGCAGGTTCACTTGACAGTATCCCTCCATGATAGGGTTGACATAATTTGATCTCACGCTAAAAGAAGAAAAATTATACTTACGCTATTATTTTACAGTTTATAACATGGGTATGTGAATTGAAATTTTGTTGTAGATTCTTGGAAGTCTAACGTCAAGATTAAAAGTTTCGAGCAAAGTCCACTTTAAAAAAAATATTGGGAAGTTACTGGTTATTGAACACCTGAAAGAGTTACCTCTAATCTGTTCAAAACGATCGCCAATCCACCGTGATTTTGAAATCCAGCCATGTCTAAATTGGTGATCAAATCCACCACTCTTACAGCCCTTGTAACAAACTAGAGAAGTTGAAACAAATGGTTGTTAACCCACTGGCAGTACCCTACGACTGACGAGTAAAATCGTCTGGCATTAGACCAGTGAACTAAAAGTTAACTAGCCAGCTTAGAAGCCATTTTCTTTTTTCTGAGTTTTGTTGAAAAACACATGAACATTAAATTATGATAATAAATTGAAGCTATTAAAAGTTATATTTGATATAAAAAAAAATATTTAAACTTAAAAAAATAAGGAGAAATACTTAAAGATTTGAAAAAAATTTGCAATATTTTACAAAAATTGTTTTTTTTTTTGTATATTTTTATTTTTTGCCTAAAGTCTTGAAGTTTTTTTTTCAAATAGAACTTTTAATTTTAAACTTCATATATTCAGCCAATGTCGGCGTTAAGTATTTCAACTCAAAAAAACTCAAAAAAAGCGCTTGGCTTCAATCCCATAGGACTTGATCATAGGAGTTAGCGTTCCAGTTTACTTATAGTTCAATGCATTAGACAGAGTAAAGTAGTAAAGTAGGGTGCATCTGGACGCATTGCCAGCTAATGGGTTAACAAGAGACACTGGCAGATAGTTTTGTTAAACCATTAACTCGCAGTACCATACCACTGACGAGTAAAATCGTCTGGTATTAGACAGAGTAAAATACTAAAGTAGGGCGCATCTGGGCGCATTCAAAGCTAATGGTTAATAGACCTAATCAAGAAATCAGCTAACGCATGTTTATGCCCGTTACCTTCCAATTAACTTACATATAGAATTTAAATGCTTGGTTAGCTTTGTTCCATTCTATGCTTACATTATCTATGCGCGTTATCTGAAAATGTGAGTTGGGTATAAACACGTATCTAGGTCTATGGAATACAAGTTTGAAAGTACGATAGGGAGTATAGTGGGCAGAGCATGTGTCTAATGTTATACTGTTTCTGCTGTCACCAAGTTGTATACATGATTTTGTGTTCATGCAACAACTAACGATACAGCAGATATTTTCTTTAGCATTGTTTTACGAACAGTACTAGTATTAGAAGAACATAGCACTGGAGATACCATCAATGCAACAAAGTTACTAGACAAAATTTTGCAATCCAAGACGGTGAGATGTTACCACTACGATGGTGAAATACACGAGTCAAGATGTAAATATCAATATTTTTTCTCGACATCTCGTTCGATAGAACTAATAATAGAAGATGTTTGTAGATGGAATATTCGAACGAAAATTTATATACATTTTTAGACCTAGCCAGGAGCAGTTGCGAAAAATACAACTTTAGGCCCTCTGCCAGGAAGTGAACCTGCAGTCCTGCGATTCCTGCACTGGAATGGCTGATCAAGAGGTCGTTACCTCAGCAAAGAGCTCTCGTGTGTGGCAGGAATTTCTTGTTCTCGTAGTAATAATATAAAATAGCTTAAAGTTTCTTACAGTTATACAATCCTCTTCCCCAGGCCACTCAATGACTTTGAGCAGAGACTCCATAAGACCACAGGAAACCAAAGCCTCACCACCTACAATAAATCACATGTCATAAAATCATGGCCATTCATTCGCGTGAAAAATCATGACAACAAAAGACATTGTTCTGTAATCTCGCGTAAACTGAAGTAAGCAAAATATATTACCTGCTTCATAACTTGCCAAATGATATAGAAATGAGAAGAGAGCAGTTGCAAAACCATGAGAATATGATGTCATCTTGGAATCTAAAATATTCATAGAAAGCTACGCTAAAGATTTACTCCTAAGTTCTAATACTTCATTATCACCAATGTCAGATAAGCTTGGTTCCAATATGGTCAGGACTAATACGATCACATCATGGTGAATGTCACCGACAGGGCCGGACCTACGGGGGGGTTTGGGGTGTGTCACACCCCCCAGAAATTCTATTTGGAGTTTCAGTCGGCAGTGCTATTTTAGTCGGCAGACAAAAATATTTATGATGACTAACAGCAATGTAGTCTGTACAAGTTCGTTAGTCAGTCGGTTGAAAGGACCTTACACCCCCCTGATAAATTTTCTGAGGATGGCCCTGGTCACCGATGTGAGATAGTCTGGATAAATCTTGTCATTTGCCAGGTCTATGAAAATCATTCCCAACCAGTCCATGTATGCTGGACTTTTCTGTACCTGTCATTGCCTGGATACAGTTCCTTACAAGTGTAGGGAGAAAACCGTGGTATGAGTTGGCTCCAGTTGCCTCAATGATGGAATTTAACCTGTGAAAAGAATATATAATTGAAATGTGAAAGTAACACATATTTGTACAATGCCTTTTCGTGGATGCAAATTACTTGAGCAAAGTTGGGTACAAAGCGAAAGCCCTTTGTCTACAAATTACTATGAACTACGATCGTAGGGAGGGCATGTTTCAAATATTGTATACACTGTTTCTGGTGTCACCAAGTTGTATACATGATTTATGTACATGCAACAACTAACGATACAGCAGATTTCTCTTTAGCATTGTTTTACAAACAGTACTAGTATTAGAAGAACATAGCACTGGAGATACCATCAATGCAATTTATCCAACTAATGGTACACAACAGCAATTTATTGTATGTCTTAATTGTCTGCCAGTCATCAAAATGATCAAACTATTCATAATAACTACCTTGAATTTCTCTCCAAGTGTATGATGGCAGTCAATGTTCGCAACGATGCGGAGCTGATGTCCTGCAGTATAAGAAATAGATAATTTTCTTGCAAGAAGCACAAATGTTTGGCATTTTCCACAGTCTTTATAAGTATGATGTATTCATGTTTTTTTTGCTAAATTAAGTTGTATAGTGACTTGGAATGTTAATTGTTTAATAAGGACAAAACATACAGCATATCTAGAGTTGGTGTCATTCAAGCGTATTGCATCAACAATTTCTTCCACAAAACCAGGATAAAGCAATTGATTGACGGTATTCTCTTGATTGCTTGTTGAATATACTACAAAACAACATGTCATACATGATAAAATTTCAGTCTGCAATTTTGGGAGTATTGGTGGTAGAGCACTTAGTTACATGTGTGAAGAGTTCTTCTAGATTGACTCTACCAAACTCCCCAAATTCTCTCCAGGACCAATAATGGTGCACCTTAATGCACCTCTATGGAAATGCAAGAATAAGAACTATCCAGTCAAAGTTTTTTCAAGATTTTATTGTGGCACTAAACACAAACAAACCTGACATACCAAGAATTGATATTGCTTGTAGCCTTGCTTGAAGACATTTGATTCTTTTTGCATAAGAATGAAAATGTCTTGCTAGCCTGATTCTTGAGAATAGTTTGATCTAAACAACACATTCACAATAGTAAGCTTGATTTCCCTATAGTACTGAAAAAGCATTATGTACATACAGAACACCTCACTGACCTTCTTGTCTTCTGGGATTTTGTGTTTCTTTAGGACTTTTTCCATAATTTCACCTGGACTTTCAGAAAGCTAATTTGAAGAAAATGAAATAGTTAGGTTTATATTTCCCAAACCATCCAAAATAGATCTCAGGTGGGAATTTTGGGGGCAGCATGAAGCATAATTTGGGGGTCAGATATTGTATATAATTTGTACAGATTGTCAGGGAAAACAGTGAAATGGGAGGTAATTTTGAGCACTGAAAATAATTAGAAAATGAAATTAAGATTACCTTATGGACACCTTCTAAATGAACAACTGTCAAGGAGGCACTGGCATTGTCAGTAGTCTGTAAAGTGCAACAAAAAGTAAATAAGTACCATCCAGATTTTGGCTACAATCCTTCACATACTAAAACATTTACCATCATATCTGGAGTTTTATTCTTCTCATCGTCTTTCTTGGGATCAGAATAACACTCAAAATGAACATTGCTTGCACTCTCTGGAAATTGCTGTAAAATAAAATGAAATGTCAAAATACATTCATTATTTTGATTGTAAATAAGCAGCCTTCGTAATTCACCTAATTTGGCCTCACAAAGTCAGAACATTCTCAATATGCCTGGGCATTTGCTTTGGCAATTGCTAAGTGCCGAGGGGAATTTCAAAGGCTGATACATAACACAAAAGAATATGGAAAACAAACATATTTTCTCACATCTGTAGCAAGGTCCTTGGAACAATGAGCTAAACCAAAACCATTTTCATCACCACCCCAACTCTATGAAATATGAAATTAAGTACTGAGTTTATTACATGCTTTCATATTAGCCATTAGCCAATAATTTAGTTGCCTCTCTCTTACCTCAGCCAAACAGTACAATCGTTGGTGAAGTGATTTCCTTTGTTCAACAGGAAGGCGAGAAATAAAGTTTGACCTTTTACTATGAAAAAAGCAAAGTATTGTGGCACCATTTAGTATTCAAAAGCATTCTGTTCATTGACAAATATTATAATTATTGATAGCCATATGGCATTCTACATAAAACTGGCATTCATACCTGAAGATATAGAGTACATTTAGAACACATAATACAACTTCCATATCACTCGCTGATAGCAGTGCTATCAGATGCTATATAAAGAATATTATAAAAAAATAATAATATTTAAACAAGACTTTTATTAAATGTATTCTATAATTGAATACATTACTATGTCTTAGACAAAATTCTAAGCACTATAAATAAAGGCCTTTACAGATTGTTAGTCTTGGCAGCCCAAACAACAAAACTGGTCAGATTGCTGATGCAATTCTACATTTAGGCTAGAAATAATCTACACCGTCCTGTATTTCAACACCACAAATCAAAACTTACCTCCATAGAGCTGTAAATATGTCTTGCATAAGAGTGCTCCACAAGTAGGCCAGTAAATTTGAGGATGTTTGATATCAATTCCTTGTACTTCTTTGCCTGCATTACAAATTATATGTATATGTATATGGCTCGATTTAAAGCATTGTGCTGGATGTTCAATTTTATAATTAGAATACCTGTTCCTTGTCTTGGAGATGAAATTGATCATAAACCAAGATCCAATCACTTCCCTCGGCATGTTTTGATACATTAGCAAGTACAGCATCAAATTTATCTAATACATCTATCCAGTGGAACAGTTCACACTAAAATATGTCAATGAAGAAATGTGCTTAGAAAACCATTATCAAGTGTGCTGTTGAGGTATTGAAAAAATACCAGCACATAAATATTGGTTCACTCTAGCATACATAGCAACATGGCAGCTCTTGTAATTCGCCTATTTTTACCTCATAAAATCGGCACTTTATTTTGTCAAGGAAAGTCAAAACATTCTCAATATGCTTCGGCATTTGCTTCTGCAATTGCGGAGTGCCAAGGTAAATTACGAAGGCTACATGCGTGTACTGGAATGGTAGCTTGAGAACGGCAAATAAGATATACAGTGCTATGAACATTAAATGCAGTGCCAAACAATATCTGGTGGCAGTTAATGTTGATTAATATTAATCACATTAAAACCAGATTCAGCGAGAAAAACTCTACCTATAGACCCAACAACAATTGAGCGATTTATGGCCTTTGAAAGACAAGCAAAATTGTATTTTCGATAATTACTTAAAATATATAATATGCCAGTTCTGTTGATCATAACTTCGGCCCTTGTGTTCTTCAGCATAGCGCCATTAGATTCACCTTTCAAAATACTCTTGATAGTTGATAAACGAAGTTTCAGGAATATATCATAAAATCCAAAAGTTTTATGCGAATGTTTTTAACGTCGCTGGCTTCGAGTGTGAAGAGAAACCAGAAGTACATGTTCACTCACCCCAAAACTATAGGAAGACTACACCCTACGGACACCGAGAATCGAGTCCTACGGTACAAATGCCAGGGGTCGATAACTTCTTTGTGTGCCTGGGACTGCAAAAACTATTTGAAAATGTGCCTGCAAATTATCTCCATAAAATGCAAAATCATAACGTGATGAGCCATGAATTGCTATATTCGGCTGACTTGGCTCCGCCCTTTATTGTTTTATGTACTTTCTCTACCATCATTAACTACCATTAATAATAAAGACTAAAATTATTTGTCCTTAACTGGCAGTTTTGATGTTTCTTTTAACTTTCCATCAATGAATTATAACAAGTTTTACAAAATGTGCCTGCAAGTTGTTTTGTTTAGACTGACATGTGCCTGCAACCGTCCAGACTTTATTGACCCCTGACAAATGCCCCGGTAGCGTGGTTTTCACGTGTTTTTCACGTGTTTTTAGCTAAAGGCTTGAAACATAATATGGCGAAATTTAGCCAGTGCAGCGCACATGCAGCCAATAACTGAAAATTATAAAAAGATTTCTGCTTGCCCTATAGAGACGAAACTTTCCACATACAAATGCTTGAATACAAGCTACACTTTTGTAAAAATATATGAGAGAAATTCCAAAACGTTTTGGAGTAAATGTGCAATATTTTTGTTTATGTAATGTTTTGATGGCAGTGAGACCCCCATTGAAAAGATTATGTTGTAAGGATTTCAATGGTGGGTGTCCTGTTACAAGGGGATCATACTTGCTGAGAAAATCGCATTCAAAGTACTGAATAAATTATTTTGTGCGTTTCCTGTCCGGTGAGAAAGAGTTACAGCCGTGCTAATAGAAGCGTTCCGAAAAATGTTGACCAGTTCATTTCCTAACTTTGAGCAGTTCCTTTGATCAGTACCACAAGAATTTGAGGAAGTTCCTTAAAATGTTCCTTACTTCCTGTGTTTGAATTGACCAATCATATTTTACACCAAATTTCAAACTGAACAATGACATGAAAGAATCTATTTACGGCTCTGCCTATAACCTGAATGTTTTGTCTGGTTTTATGACTTTTATATATTGTTTTGCCGGTTCGTATTTTTATATTTGTTTGATAATTTGTAAATTGTACTGGAATTTCAGAAAAATAATGTTTGTTTCTAACATAAAGTTAAAAATACAAGTTTAGGTATGAACAATCAAGTAGTAGAATGAAGAATTTTACGTTTTTAAAGAAAAAATACACAAAATTCTCCTGATTAATTCTCCGCGACATTTGACATTGGGGTAATTGACAGTTGACCTTTTGATGCTGTTGTAATTTGTTATTTTTCTTACTTTAATCCTAATGGGTAGTATTTTAATGAGTGATTCTAATTGGTCAATTTAAAACAGGCGGTTATGAACTTTTTAAACAACTTCCTCAAATGCTCAAAGTTAGGAAATGAACTGACCAACATTTTTCGGAACATTTCTATTGGCACGACTGTAACCTAACTTTCACTAAAACCCAACACATCAAAAGAAACCCGAGAGAAAATTGCTAGCAGGACCCAATACATAGAATACAGAAGATATTATGATATGTTTGGTTAACCAATATTTTTTTAATGAAATATACTTAACTAAATAGCCAATATTTAAAACATATTGACAATTTTGGCAATAACCTATAAATGCAGCCAGATCTCTCTAATATGGACACTGAAAGGTCACGGCATTAACAGCAAAGTGTCGGTATTAGAGAACTGTCCATATTTGAATATTATATGTCAGTATTGTCCGTATTAGGAGGTATCAGTATTAGACAGACGTTTGTATTAGGGAGTATCTGTATTAGAGAGGGTCCGTAAGGAGAGATTCGACTGCCTTCGTTCACTTTGAGCAAATCTATTTGCTTGGTCATCAATATATCAAATATTGTACATTTACTTGTATAATAATGCTATTAATACTAGTTAATACTATTATAGGTTGTATTTTTCTGAATTTCCTAGTATTTATATAATGGTAGACTAAACATTTATTTCATTAACTTACTTTTCCAAAATGCCAAGTCTGAATTCCTTTTAAAATTTCCGCCGTTTCTTCATCATTTGCTTCTTTTAGCTTATGAATAAGTTGTTGGCAATTTGATGGCTATATAAAACAACCAAACCTCCTCAATACATCGAAAATACAAACAACACCACTACAAAATCGAAAATAGTAAACTAAACATTTATATAAAGACGACGTTACATTAGTCACTATAAAATTATACCAGACATCGCACATGGTACATTGGAAATTTGCAAATATATTTCAAATTTTAGCTCTTACCAGCTCTGATTGAGCTTTTCGCAATTTGCTCCTGTCAATCTTCATTTTGTTTCTACAAGACAAGTGCCATACTGAAAATCCACAGTGTCGACACAAGCAAACCTTTTACCGCGTTGATACCATACACTGGCTGCTGGCCTGTTCGTCGAACCAAAAGGTCCAAATTGTTGCTCGGAATTTCGCCAAATTTGACTCCGTAGGCCGATTATTTCTCGCTCTAGCCGTAGCTTAGATGCTCATTTTTACAATGTTTACACGTATTATAAAGATAAAGGCTTAGTTCCTTGCATTTTGCGAGAAATAACCACGTCTTTTGGTAACCAGTAATAAAGAAGTTAGTGATGGCGGACAATTTCGCGAGGTGGATCATGCGTGTGACTCTCGCGAGAATCACGTTTAGTACCAGTCTCCTTACAAAAAGCGCGAGTCGTGAATTTCAAATTTCATTTTACTGTAAAATATTTATTTTTATTAATATATTTATTTGTTTGTTTGTTTGTTTGCTTGTTTGTTTGTTTGTTTGTTTGTTTGTTTGTTTGTTTGTCATCATATACTGTAAATTTTTTTTGATTTTGTGACAAACGCGTAATTGCGTAAATAACAATTTTTCAAAAAAGAATTTACATCCTTGTCTTACATGAAGTATCCTGTATCCAACGCAGCGTAATTACTTTCAAGGAAATCTCCTTTTCAAGGAAAGTTTGACCCTAAAAAGGAATTTTCAAGGATGAAGGAAATCTATGCACATCTTCCCAGAATATTTTTATTTATCTGATAGCAATTATCTGATAAAATTTTAAGACTTTTTGACAGTGTGTCAGAAGGTAGCCGAAGCGGCGGGGGTAGCGCCATGAAAAGGGCACGAGCGGTGAATTATCCTCCCCCGGAAAATTTTTAAATCTGCGAAAGAGGAACTTTGGTCTTTGAGTTGTGGAAACACTGATCCAACGGCACATATATATAATCAGTGATATCAGTGATATAATCAACTAAATCAAGCATGTGATATAATCTCTGGCGAGATTCTATAGAAATTTTTGTTCCAGAAATCTAGACATTCTTCACCTTTCTGAGAATTAATAGAAGACAATGAAGATCTTGACTTGGAATATAAATGGCATCAGATCTGTAAAGAAAGATCAGTCTCTGAAGAAACTGTTTGACTCTTTGGACGTTGATATTATATGTCTACAAGAAACTAAAATTACAAGTATTTGTTGCTTTGTGTTGGTTCAATTTAGGTTTTAAAAGTTTATTTAACCCCCCCCCCCCCCTTTAATTCAGTGAAGAAGCATCATGTCTGAAAATATCCAGCTAAAAGAAGTTGCCTAGTCTAGCTGCATTCCATTTTTTACCCACACTTGTTCCCAGGCTCTTACTCGAGCATGTGCAGACCAACCTCGTACCCAGGATTACCCAGGGCTTCTGTGCTTGCACTGGCCAAAAGGATCGCAGGCTCGGGGAACGAGATTGCACTTGCAGCTCTCAAGCGCAGAAGCCCTGGGTACAAGGTTGTGTACAGAAGTATATTTTATCCTCCCCTCCCTGGACAGCACCAATTTCCTTTGTGGGTGAGAGTTGATCTTTTCTGGAACAACTCGTTATTTAAACTGCAGGTTAAGGCAACCCTCCAAAACTTGACCACCCTTGCAAGGTGCGATTTAGACCCTCCAGCTTGTCCTAATAGTCCTTCATTCCTTACATAATGTACAAAGCAAGTATTTCATTTTCAGGAGAAATGCTTGAAGAAGAGACAGCTATTGTAGAAGACTATAATGCATATTTTAGTTTCTCAAAAGTTCGAAGTGGCTACTCAGGTTTTATTTAATATTCCATATAAATGACAAAATTTTAAAATGACTTCGGGCCTTCTTGTGTATTGTCTCCATGTAACTAAATATCTTGCATCATTCTCTATAAGACCAAATTACTCTTCCATAATCTTCTTAATCCATCACTCCATCTTATCCTTTGGGTCGTTTTCCTTATACAGGCTATATCCATCCTTCTCGTAGCTAAATGTTTTTTACTCTCATTCTAATCAAATGTCCAAACAATCCCATGCTTGCTTCTACTTCGTTGACAATGCTTTCTACCGCAGTTCTTCTAACCTCCTTGTTTGCAAGATGTTGTTAGACCATAGGCAGATTTTCTGGGGGGGTGCACACCCCCCCAAAAATATTTTGCACCCCCCCAAAAAGTTTTCCCACCCCACCTAGAGAAATTTGCACCCCCCCAAAAAATTTTAATGCTCATTGGGATAAATGACAGTAGTGTGATTGAAATAAAGATTTTGAACTAAGTAAGACTATAAAAACAAGGATTTTGAACTAAATAAGACCAAAAATCTCAAAATTTTCTGGGGGCTTTGCCCCCTTACCCCCATTGCCAACTGTGCCCCAGACCCCTGCTGTAGCTTGCTCGACGGCACTACGCACCCTGTCGCTTACCTCCCCCCTAAATTTTCGGCACCCCCCCAGAGCAAAATCTGAAAATCTGCCTATGTGTTTGACAGATATTTGTCGTATCCATTGTAACTTTCTGATCTCAGTCCTCTCTAATAGCATCTCTTCCACCTATTACTACTGTTTATTGCAGATATACATGTTCACTAAACATACCTAGCAAACAGTCTCAAATGATAAAGTGTCTTTCCACGGAGTTATATTTTAATTGGTGGTAATATAAATTTCCACTAGGAGTGGCGACATTTTGTCGTAATAATGTCACACCAATAAAAGCTGAAGATAAGATTCACTTGCCAGACAAACTGTCCGATTACGATGACGTTCAAGAAGGGAATTATTTCACAAAGGGTAAATGTTAAAATGCATGAAGTAGGTGACCAAATTCCTATTACATAGCAAATATGCTTGTGGGTTTCTGGGATCAAACTATGTGAACAATACAACAAGAACTTCAAGCAAAGGCCTTTCGTCCAAGTTCTTGTTTTATTTTTCAGGCAGTTTGATCCTCCAAACCCTACAAACTAAATGTAGTTTAATTTGCTTGCTCCTAGAAGTGTCAACATTATGAAGTTGACTACCATTTGCTGGTGCGCAACACTTCTTGATTTATTTGCGTTGTGCATTAGAAATTGCGTTGCAAGTTATACCTACAGTATCTCAGAGACGGATTTTCATATTTTTGTTCGGGGGGTTGGACATATATCTGGGGGGTGCTACTGCTTGCTTTGGTAGGGGTCTGGGGGAAAAGCCCAGCAAGACCGTTTTTTCGGGCGAGAGGTTGGTAATATATATCATTTGCGGGGGTGCAAAATGTTTTGGGGGGGTGCGCATCCCCGCACCCCGCCCAGAAAATCCGTGTATGACCTAGTATCTATCTGTCTGGTCAAATAGCAATTTGGACAATATATTCGAAGTTCATAAACAACTAAACTTGCTTTATCTCTTTAAATATTTCTCACTGTAGAAGAGCTTGGATCGCTAAATGCAGAAGGACGTACGATTCTCACAGAACACCTGGATTCAGAAGGCAACCATGTCGTTATAATGAATCTCTATTGTCCCAGAGCGGATCTGGATAATAAAGATAGGACGGAATTTAAACTCAAATTTTATTCTCTTGTTGAAAATAAATGCAAGAGCTTGATTGCGGAAAACAAGTAAGTGTGAACCGCCAGGGCAGCTTGTCCTTGGCTTTGGTTTAGGATTCTGAATTACACCGCTTAACAGGCTATATTTTGTAAACTGTAAAGCGGTTGTGTTTTTTATTCGTTCTTTTTACAGACACGTCATAACACTGGGTGATTTCAACGTCTCGCATAAACTGATTGATCATTGTGATCCGGACGACCCCGTAAGCCTCTGGATTTATAATATATTATAATAATAATGTGGTATTCTACAATAAACTGCCGTGGTTTGTCTGAACTACGTCCACGTAAAAACATTTTGATGTTTATCCTTTTCAGATAGTTCAGACACCAACCACGGAACCACCACTATCTCCACCCTGCTCATCACTATACCGTCATCACCACCATATAATCATCACCACCATCAATATCACCATCATCATCATCAACTAAATCTAAGCATATCTTCTGCTTTCCAGGAGATATTCGACTCGAATCCAAGTCGACAATGGGCAAACACATTCATTTGGTACCCAAGAAGCGACGAGCCCACATCCAACCCCACAAACCTCTTATCGGGCGAGACTCAATTCAATACAACACAGGACCCGTACGGTGAAACGTATGAAGAACCCAAAACCAGTAACGCACCACAAAATACAAAATTCATCGATTCATTTCGTTACTTCCATCCAAATCAAAAATCCGCGTTTACATGCTGGTCTACTGTAACCGGGGCAAGACAGACGAACTATGGCACACGTATTGATTACATCTTTTCAAGTGTAGAACTTTTCAAAAAAGAATTCACAGATTGTGTTATACGCCCAGATATAGAGGGTTCCGACCATTGTCCTGTAGTGGCTACTTTGAAAACCACTTTCCAAAATGCTGTAAAACCTCCACCTTTGTGTACGAAGTATATGCCTGAATTCTCCGGAAAACAACAAAAACTTCAAGATTTCTTTAAGAAGAGGGAAGAGTGTGCAAATTTAATTAATGTGAATGCAAATCAGAACAGAAAACTAGAAATTTCAGTAAAAAGTTCTGAGAAACGGCCGGCATATTCCTTGCTAAAAAATCGGGCGAAACGATTGAAAACTAATACCGGTGCTTCACAGGGCAAAATATTTCAATTTTTTGAGAAGAAAAATACGAAAACTGAGACAAATAGCAATAAACAAACGGACTGCAATAGCGGAAACAATACGGACAGTGATAAATTGGTTGGGGATAGGTTGGCAAACACAAATGAAAGTGATGAAGCTGCTTTTGAAGGAAGATCTAAAACCGGCCTCCAATGGGATAAACCCAATGTAGACTTATACAGCTCACAACACTCTATGACAAATTCAAGTCAAAATTCAACGTCTTCTACTAGTAGTGGTAGTGAAAATTCAACGTCAACATCTTCGAGTCAAAATCCCACACAGTTCAATGACGAAAAACAACCAACAGATAGTCAAAATTACTCTAAACAACAACGAATTTCAGACGAGAATTCTGCCGCTGTGATTTCAAGCTGGAAGAACATTTTAAAAGGCTTGCCGCCCCCTCCGTTGTGTTCTGGGCATAAAGAACCGTGCGTGTTAAGAACTGTTAAGAACAAAGGACCAAACCATGGTAAAAAGTTTTACTGTTGTGCACGGCCGCAAGGACATAGCACTAACAAAGAAGCGAGATGTAATTATTTTACATGGCTTAAGAAATAGGATTACTATTTGTATGAATGTGTATACACTGATATGTGTAAGCTATTCCATAACCTTTTTTAGGATAAAAGTATTCACTAAATATAAATTTAACAAAACTTCAGTTTGTTTAAAAAGAACCCTGTAAAACTGTAAATCTATTAACTATGGGTAAATCAGTTGACATCTTTTCTGCATCTATTTTCCTGAAGATACAAATATATGATGTCACAAACGAACTGTTAACCTAGCTTGTGACGTCATCTTACAAGACATTGATAAAAAGGTCCAAATTACTGTTAATAAAGATTTCCAAGTCAAGTTTTGATTCAATGCAAATTTCAAGTACCATTGTTAGATGTAAGGGTGTGTCATTACTGACCATGGTACTGCACATGGATAGAGTTTATTTCATGTAATTCTACATCAATTGGCCATTGTAATAATCTGTGCCATGAGCTAAGTACTCATCTCAATATGGTTGAAAATTAGTTCCTAAATAAACACTCTCAGGAGTAAGTACACGATGTAGTTCATCACTGTTAAGTAGTATTATGAATAACCTTACTTATATGGTATCAAAAATAGTCAGCTTTACTTAATTTATGACTTATATATCTAATTTGTTGGGACAACAAAAGTGATTAAGTTTTCTATTAAGTACACTTGCAACTTGTCTTCATAATTTGCTACTATTCTAGTCTAGCTTTGTAGGCATTATATCCAGCTTCTTGGTAAGTTTTTGCTGCTTCAACAGGATCACTCGCTACATAGATACCACGCCCAACAATGATCACATCACTTCCTCGATTGGTAATCACCTCTTCTGCTGACAAATACTGCTGTCCGAGGGTGTCACCCCCTGATTGTAACTTCACGCCAGGGGTCATGTGAATGAATGCAGGATTATCAGTCACCCGCGATGTGCAGATGAAACCGATCACAAAATCTGAGTTATCCTCTGCCATCTTCACCGTCGCTTCAGTATATTGACCCGTCGCTAAATTTCCTACCGAGCTCATTTGGGCAATCATAAGACACGCTCTTCCTTTCGGCATTCCGACCTCTTTCAATCCTTTGACGATGCCTTCCCCAGGAACTGAATGAGCGTTCACTAGATGCGCCCAGTCCGAGATTTGGTAAATCCCTGACCCATATTGGTACTTAACTGTGTTACCAATATCAGCAAACTTACGATCTTCGAAAATGATAAAATTGTGCTTTTGTGCAAGAGCTTGCAAAGCAGTAACAAAATCCATGCTGAAATCTTCAATAATATCAACATGAATTTTCACCATGCAGATGAAATCATGGACTTTGTTTACTAAATCAAGAACTGCAGCAGTTGATGTTAGATCTGCTGATACGCACAAGTTTGATTGTTTTTGGTGCATAATGGTGAGTAACATCTTGGCAACTGGATTGGTTGCTATGGCAGCGCGCTGTTGGTAGGTGAGCGGTTTGGTGGTTTTAACCGATGGTACCACTGGCACATTGCTATTTTTTTCGATGAAAGTGTTCACTCTTTCAACCATAACTTTATCGAGCTTGCCTGTTTCTTCTAAGATGGACAAGACTTCTCTAAGTGTGAATACACTACGTAACTTTATTCCTTTTTCTGCAAGGGATTCTCTCCCGCCCTGACATCGATCTAGCAGCACTATGGCATCATGGACCACCACCTCAACTGTAGCTAAATCACGCACCGTCTCAAGTACACTTGACCCAGTGGTCACTACATCTTCTATTACCAAACACACTGTATTCTTCTCAAATTTTCCTTCTATTAGCTTCTTGGTACCGTAGGATTTCGCTTCCTTTCTTTTTATCATCATAGGAACATCGTATTTCGTCGACATGCAAGTAGCAATGGGCAAAGCGGTGTAAGGAACGCCACACATTTGCTCAAAATTCAGACCCATGGCCGATTTCCACATTTCGTCCGCAACTTGTACCATGATTTTTGGATAAGACACGATCACACGAAGGTCGAAGTATACAGGTGATTCGATGCCGCTCTTCAGAGTGAAAGTACCAAATTTTAAAGCATCGATTTCAAATAAATCTAAAATCAATTTAACACGTGGTGAATCTTCGGACGCCATTTTCGAATCTTCTTCACGAAATGCGCAATACTTTATGTAAGCTGCAGTATCACATGGCAATCATCATGTTATAAAAATAGGTACGCGTTACGTGCTCTGCGTTACGTGTAAAAAAACTTGTAAAGAGTATTTCACAGTTTTCTATCTGATCAGCTATTCTCCCTATACACGTTTAACTTGTCTCACGCTGAACTAAATGAAAGCTTCAAATGCTCGTTATAAACGTTAACATCGAAGTTTCACGTGACTGACAATGTTTTACGAATTTTCATCCTTAGATAGAAACGCCTGTTGTAAAAAACTAAGAGGAAAATGTATGACGAAAACCACATCACATGTTTTCATCTCCTTGTTCAACTAATAAGTTGACGTAGTTGTTAAAAACTTTTTGTTGAAATAGAATTCTGACTGTTTTAAACACGTGAACAAATTCGCCTTGTGGAAAACAATGAGACAAAGACCAATTTTAAACCAAATCTATTTACAAGACATATTAACATTCTGCACTTTCTGAAGCGAATACGGCCGGCGTATCTCGGAAACCAGCGGAGAACAACTTCTTGACCTAAACTTGTCCAAACTAGACTTTGGAAATCGTTGTAATATTAACGTTTCTTCCTGCGCGGTTGGTTCCGGCTTGTCGCGAATTTTTTCCAAGTCGTTGGCGACAAGCACATACTTCCGACACTTGCTAGGAATCGACGGTGCCGATTTTGGCCTGGGTATGAGTTCTAGTAGATGATCTGGTAACTCTGCAGAGTCGAGGTCCAGGTTAAGTCTATGAAGGAATATCTCATCTTTTTGAGAATTAAGTTTCTCCAAACGATAGGGTTGAATAATGACAGGATTGTTTTTAAAATTTTCATAGCTTGATCTTACGCGTTTCAAATCTTTTCCATTAGATTGCATGTCTGGATATCCATGGTTATCCAAGTGAATCCTATCTGAAAACTCTCCTTTATCCTTGTTGATCCTACGAGATCCATGCCTTTTGTCTATGCCGATCACATGAAATCCATGCCCTTCATTCATGTTGATCCCATGAGCTCGATCGTTTTTATCCTGGTTGAAACCATTATCCTTGCCCTTGGTGATCCCTGGTGATCCATAACCATTATCCCCTTCAATCCTTCGAAGTCCATCTATACTGATCCTCGGAGATTCATGTTTATCCATATAAATCCCCTTACCATATAAATCACCATTGTCCATCAACAGAGATCCATATATATCCATATTAACCCCCTCAGTTTTGTGACTTTTATCCCTGCGGGTTCCTATTGAACCATACAACTCCAATACACACCGTTTCTCCTCCAAAGTTTTCCTATCGACAAGCCGTTTCTCCAAAACTGTTCGTTTTCTTTCTAAATGCTTCGCTTTCACTTCCTTGGCCTTCTCCAAGAGTCTTTCCTGCCAACCTTCGCTATAATCTAAGACATTTCCCTCAGGCTCAGCATATCTCGAAGTTCCTGTGTGAAGGTTCTTCTTAATACCGACATAACTCTCAGTTTCAAAAACATTTAGCCTTTTAGATTTCCTTTTATTCTCTGTATCTCTGTCATCAAGAATATCATGATCAACTTCGGTTTGATCATGCATGGTGGTCACAAAGGCACTTGTTGATTTACCTGAAAAAAATGATTAAATTAAACGAATTATATAACGAACCATCACAATAGCTGGGTTCCTCTAAGCACTATCGTGCAGCAGATAGTGGTTAACCTGAGGCATATGACGTAAATTATCCTTATTTTATGTAGTAGTATTTTCTGGCAAATAAATAGGATTGAGAGATGTAACTAAATTTGCGTTTCTTCAAACAGATGGTGATCAACTTCAGAAAACGATCAAGAGTTGATCACAATCTGGTTACCATGTAGAGATCATTGAAACTCACCCATTATTAGTGGGTTCCAGCAGAATGAAAGACATGAAAAGAATAAACATTTTCACTCTTACAACTACTGGTTGAGTGGTTGATCGCTGTGCGATAGCGCTAAGCAAAATTCACTTATATAGCATGATTCCAAGAAGACGGATTTCTATAATTAATTGGTAGCATCCTAAAACTGAAATATGATATTGCTATGAGTTATATCTGGTTAATCTCTTCAATTTGTATTCCATGAATTTTAGCACGGTTCATTAAAATAATATTATATGGCGTCATATTACCGCCAATATTCATGATTGTCATCATTCAACATGTTTCCGACATTGAAGTTATTTTGGGCATTGAAGTTGTTTATTATTCAACATATTTTCAACATTGAAGTTAAATCAGACATTGAACATGTATATTATTGAATTATTCAACACATTTTCGACATTGAAGTTAAATCGGACATTGAACATACCGATTATTCAGCACTCATCAGAGGTTGAATGTTCGAGATATGTTGAAAATTAATCAACACATGAGTATGAGAAGTTGAATATTGGCGGCGATAGACCATAGCGTGAAATGTCCGCCAATATTAATTAACATAATTCACATCACTCCCCGGTACAGACACAAGGAAAAATATCAGATTCGCCATGTTTAATAGTTTCAAACCAAGGTATAGTGCGAGTCCGTTTCTGGCGCACGAAATAGGGAATTGTTTATAAAGTAAGAGTAACATGAGCTTTTATAGAATTTATGAAGTCTAAAACTAAATATAACTAAAGCATCGTCGAGAAACCGAATCGCTTCAATTATGAGTTCAAGATCTCTAGCGAAACACTCTTGTGAAATTGTAATACGTACATTGAAGGGATTCATCAAGTATCATACAGGAATAAAACTTCATGGTAAACCGCAATTCGTGGGTAAAGCTTAGCAGCGAATACCCAGTGACATGAAATTGTCTCGTAATTGTACAAGTGACTGTCAGTGTTTGTCCATTCTGGGGTTGTAATCCTAACCGTGTGCAAACCGACTTCTTGAAAGTTTGAAACTGCATTTTCTAACTCGGATAAGCACTCTCAAACAAACTTATCCCAACCCGAAACGCAATTAATAATAATATAATATAATTGTCACCATTTACATGTTATTTACAGAACAACTATATACTGACAATACAATAAATTTACAAAGACATCATGGACAAATTGTGACAGGAAGTTACGTCTTGGTCCTGTCGTTTTCTATTTTTGGTACGCATGCATACAGTAAATAGCGCGTGAGAAATCTCTTTATTTCGTGCGCCTGGACTCGCACTATGCCTTGGTACTGTTTGAAACTAACACGGCGAATCTGATATTTTTCCTTGTGCCTGTACCGGGGGGGTGATGTGAATTATGTTAATTAATATTGGCGGACATCTCACGCTATGATCTATCGCCTCCAATATTCATGTTCAACGTCTGACGAGTGCTGAATAATCGGTATGTTCAATGTCTCATTTAACTTCAATGTCGAAAATGTGTTGGATAATATACATGTTCAATGTCCGATTTAACTTTAATGTCGAAATAACTTCAATGTCGGAAACATGTTGAACGATGACAATCATGAATATTGGTGGTAATATGACGCAATAGGTGAAAGCATATAAGGTATTAAACAGTATTCAGTAACATACATGCATTGATATGCACATTCTGAAAAGATAACAATAAAATACTAAGGAACTACTTCTTTGTCATGGAAATGAAAGTAGAATGTCACAAATTGTGTACAATTTAAATATAATTTTCTGTCAATTACAACAAAGCAAGAACAGAAACATAAGGTTACCAGCCCGGAACTATATGTATGCTACATTTATATCTAGCTGATAGTTTAAACAAAATGGCAAACTTCGAGTTAAGATCATGGGAATTGGCTTGCTACAGTCTTATCCTTATAATTGGTGTGCTTGGTAACGCAACAGTAATTCTAGTCATCAGGAAAAGTGGTCAGTCACCGAAGTATCGATTACGAGATGTCCCTTTCAATGTCTACCTCATGTCGCTAGCTATAGTCGATTTGACATTATCTATAATATGTCTACCTGTGTATATTATGAGTACAAGCGCATTCCCCCACCCTACTGGTGTCGGAGGTGATATATTCTGTAAGCTAGTCACAGGAAATTTACCTCAATTTTGGCTGGCAGGAGTCTCTATATATTTATTGGTTGTTATCAGCTTTGAACGGTATGCAGCGATTTCAAAACCATTTAAAACACGCTTGGGCACAACGGGGAAGACTTACATTTACATAGCTTTAGCATGGTTCTTTGGGTTCGCCAGAGAGTTGCCGGTTTTAGTTGGAATTCGCTACACAGCTACAAATGCGACAGTCGGAACTAGTTGTTATTACTGGCCTAAGCAACTACCCAATATATTCATATACTCGTGTCTTTTCATCAGCGAATACCTAGCTCCAGCCGTGATTTTTCTTATAAATTTCTACCGTATAAAGAAACGTTTAAACCGCTTGGATAGTACGCTTAAAACCGCCTTAGGAGACGCAAGACAACGGGTTAAAATCATGAAAAGTAAAGCGAGGAGTATAAGAATTGTGTTTATAGTTCTGGTGACATTTTTAGTATGCTGGACACCGAATAATATTATGTATCTCTTGTTTCAATATGGCAATGTGTCGGATGTCATATGGAGTTCAGATTATTATCAATTTGGGATAATCCTAGGCTTTTCATCGTCTTGCCTCAATCCATTTTTATACGCATTTCAAAGCAGGGAGTTTCGAACTCATTGTGGAAAAGTCTTTAGGAAAATGTTCAGGATTGGTGAAACACGAAGACAGCCTCTAGATGCAAGCCAGAGTTTTACCTCCTCCACAGTATCAGGTGTAAAGGTCAAGCTGAACAATTCAAAGCTTCCAAAACGTAAAAACTTTAGAGTGCCTTAATAATGATTCCAATATATCCAATACATTTAAAATAATCATATGGCAAAAGATCAGTTAATTTCGAAAGTATCTTTTTAATTAACTTTATATTGTGTAGGAATAGTAACTCGCAGTGTTCAAATATAGTCAAATCACTGTTGATTTTTTCCGCGTACCAGTCCTTTAACCACTGGGCACTGAGCAATAAGCCAGTTCGTAGTTTCGACTGCGCATCCAAATGACGCGTTCTGCGTCGGGATAAAATTGCAGTTGAATCATAACATGTAGCTGAGACTGGAAGATTTAAAATATGCATATCAAAGTATTCAACTGTTAAATCATTATTCTTTGACTTCTTTTAATACTTTGATACATGTTATGATCCAACTGCAATTTTATCCCGGCGCAGAACGCGTCATTTTGGATGCGCACTGGCTTATTGACAGAACTGATTGAGACACTCAGGCTTCGTCCTGTGGTTATATTTGGTATGTATATGAGAGACATTCCTTCACGTATATAATGCTGATGCTACGTTACTTTTGCTCTAAATTAGTACACTGTTGTACACTGTATTAAAACTGTTGACCTTACCTTCATCCTTAAGCACTGATCTGCGAGACCTCAACCTGGGCTTAGGAGAAAATATTGGATACTTGGCTTTCTCACTCAGGGCATTTATACACCAACCGATCAGATCTTTTTTCTCCTTACATCTCTCCTTATCCTTAACCGTCTCTACCATCACCTCATCACCCTGTATATCCACAACAGTCTTTGGTATCCTACCATTACCCTGTATATTCACAAAAGTCCTCAGTGTCATTCCAATATCCACATCATTGGAAAAATCGCCACTAATGGACACTTCACTTGTGTTGTGTTTCACAAAACTGCGCTGTTTCACACGAGGCCTGGAAACTAGAGATCGACCGCTGGCCGTTCCCCGACGCGTTTTTGCCAAGGCGTAAATCTTTAGGGCAGAACTTGGGTGAAGCCGCTGTCCATGAGTGTCGTCGTTAGATGGGGAATCCAATACGGGGACGACCTTTGGGGGATTCACCGGGGAGACAGAACGCCGACCGGAGATTTTTCGCCGAGGTACTGATCTCGTAGATATCATTCCCCGGGGTTTTAACTCCTCAGAGGCATCTGTAACAACAAATGAAACACTCTTTGATATAATCTTATCTGGATTATCGCTCGTTGTGTCGGTGCTATCTTCATAATGTTCATCTTCATTATCACTCAAAGATGTGGTGTTTTCTGGTTGCGTTAAGACCACCTTGTCTTCTTCAGATAAATTTGAGCACTCGGACAGTTCTTCGTTGCAGTCAGTGTGGTTGCTAGGTAACCCAAGTTTGTCACGTGGTTCTTGCAGATCAAGGTTACTCATAGTATTGCTTAATGAATTTTCCCTGGATAGCGCCCTGGGGGATGAGAAGTCGGTAGCCTCGCGTTCCATTCGCTCTTTGTCTACAAACATTAAAACACACAATAACTGTATAAAGAATCATGATCCAACAGACCACTTTCATAATTCAGACGAGTTTAAATATTCTTTTATGTGCATATTAATAAGCCTTACCAGCCTCGTTTCTGTGCATGGAATTGAAAATAATTTATTAATTTTAACGAGGTCAATAAGGCTTATCAAAATGCACATAAAAGAATATTTAAACTCATCTGAATTATGAAAGTGGTCTATAGCGAGTACAATTTAGGATTTGTACTTCGGGTAAAGCCCATTTTCAACTGCACCCATATCGTACCTAAACGTAACGTGTTTCTTTGTTTCCTGTGCACTCGGGTAGAACTAATGACTCCGACGCAAATTAGAAAATGCTACGGTATGTTACGATACGATACGATTGAAGTGGAAAACGGCCTTAAGACGACTGAACGAGAGCTTAGAAAAGCTAAATTCTTCCACGTGCCAAAGTGGCCATATTTTCGGACTTATAGAGTGGTACACAGTTAAATGCTTTGAGAGTCAATAGTTCTCCTCACAGACCATTTATATTTCAATACAAACAAATTCCAACAGAAAATTATTGAACAAACGAGTGAACTAGAAAGAAGTAGAAAATGCTCTCTTCTTCAGCAATATTCTCCTGGTCTTAAAATAGGTTTGTATAAACGTACCACTTTTATCGTCATCATCATCACTCTGTTTATGTTCTGGGCTCCGTCTTTCACTGTTCTCGTCAAATTCATCTTCTATAAGCCTAACTTCAGCAATTTCTTCGTTGTCAACCACCAACTCACCCGCCTGTTTCCTGGACAAAACCTTTTCCTGATCAGGAACATTTTCACCCGTCACGTCCCCGTGAAAAGTTTCAGATTGAGTACTGTTTTTAGTGCGGCCAACACTTTCTTGAGTATTTTCACCTAGATTCTTCTCTTCAATAAGTGTCACTCTCTTCTTTTCTTCTTCCGTTTTCATCTTATTTTCCTCACTATTGTTTCGTTCAAGGTTGTTTTGTACTTGGTTAACTATATTGTCTTCTGAGGAAGGTTTCTGTGACTTTGTTAATTTTCTTTGAGATTTTCCGGTTTGTTTCTTGGTCTTTTTCACAACAGTCCGTGCTGGACGGGTGGAGGTCTAAAACAAAATGGAATGAAACAAGTGACTGGCCTCTAGAGACAACAGTTTTACACTGATAGAGCTATCTAGTATATATAAAGTTAGTTTAGGTCACTTACAGTTGAATTAGACGTTTGTTGAGGCGGGGAACTTGAGTTCACGGTATCCTCGCGTTTTCCACGTTTACTTCGGAGACTGTCGGCATTCTTCGTGACGTTCATGGAAATCTTCGACTGGAGAGTTCGCGAATCGATTTTCCGCTCTGAGAGCCCAGGTCGCTTTTGGCGGGAAAATACAGGAGTTGCTTTAACAGCTTTCTTTGGAGTCTGCGTTTTTCCTGACTCGTTGCCACTGGTGAAATATTCGTCTTGCTTATTGTCTGATATTTTATTATCTGTCAAGGACAAGTTAGAAGAGAATATATTATTCACTGGTCAACACAAAATAAAACATTCCTGAAACCCACCAATCATTGATATATATATGTACCTGATGTTGTGATCTCATCTTCCGATTGCTATGTGAAAGAAACAATAATCAAAATAAAATTTCACGGCAAATTGTACCCATCATAGAAGTATACATTTACAAATTAGTTGCTTTTCCAAAACTTACCTAACTACCAGTAGATAAACTAATAATAACTATTTCAAATACAAAAGCTTTATTTATACTGCATAGTTTTATATGTTCTGAAATGCTCTCCTTGTTTCGTGTTACTACAGGAGGAAACTGGAATAGCCGGAGAAAACCTGAGGTGTTTGGTACAGTCAAATTATACTCTTCTAACATGTGACCACAGAGTAGAGATCATACAGAGGTGTAACGAGTGTACCCACTTATGCCTCAGACGCTTGCCGAGCATGCGCAGTTAAAGTGCACGATTCAGATGGCGGCTCGCTTTTAACTGCAGTTTACCTTTTAGAAGTGCGTAAAAATGCGAAAGACCTTAAGATTGTGAAACTTTAAAGAGCCGAAAATGTTGGGAACTTGGGGAATGTTGGGAACTTGGAATGGGGGGAACTTGGAATGGGGGGAACTTGCCGAGCATGCGCAGTTGATCATTTTTTGCCCGGCCGCCTGAAATCAGGCGGGTACACGAAAACGTAAGTCTCCCAAGTGTTTACGACGGCCCGTTCCACCTCTGTATGATCTCTACTCTGTAATGTGACTGAGATGAAATTGTAATCAGACAACTGCATGTTACACGAATCAAACCACGGTCGTAGAGGTGAAATTAACACTGTGTGACCAACATCCCAAGTTAAAAAACATTCCCACTTACCAGTTCAAGCACGGGACTCATAAATGGCGGGGGAGTCCGAGGCGGAGAAGAGACTGGTGACGAGCCTATATTTGGTAAATTCCAAGAACTGACTAGAGACGACGACCTTGACCTCGAGTGTGGAGTTCCACTTTCTGACATGTAGATATCCGTTGGAGCAACTGAGAAGCCGTCTGAAAGTTCGCTTTCAGTCTACAGTATATGAAACAGAATAAGTGATGACATTATAAGAATAAAAAGCTATAAATTGGTGGGTTTCATTATAAGAGTTACGGAGTAGCAAATGGTGGTCAACTTAATAAGTATTGACATTTATAAAGGAGCAAGCACATCGAATTTTAACTTCCTATTTCACAAGACAACTACACATAATTAATAGTTGACATTCATCTTACCCCATCATTTTCGTTCTCTGTATCGTTCTCTAACGTATTTGGCTGAATTTGACCAGATAAAAAACGTGCTAGATTAATACTGATGTTTGCAAAAGGTACCTAGAACAACGCAATGAAAGAATTTTTCTTATTATACTGCAGATTGGTTATCTCGACACATATGCAGTGTTTAAAAATATGTTGATTGCCTACCAAGTACGTCTCCATTCGAACAGGCTCGGAAGGAACAACTTTCTTGTATTCAAATCGAACTCGTGGATCTTCGTATATGTCTGAACCTGTGCAGAGATTAACAGAAAATGAAACTGATTTTAGATAAGTAAATTATAATCAAACATCAAAGATGGAAAATTGAAAGAAGATATATAGGCTACTAATACCTGTTTCGTATATTCCACTGTTTCTTCTTGAGTTTGCGCCATTGTAGGACATCAAGTGTGCTAGAAAGAAACATTAAAGCATACACACGTCTTTCTTAGGGTAATCAAGCAAAGTAGACGTACGAGAAGTCTTAAGCCATTGTCAAACGAGAGTTGGCAAGCGAGAGTTTGCATGAGAGTTTCATCAACTCTCATGCCCCGGTCAAACGAGAACAAGAGTTGCATGAGAGTTGACTGGATATTACCACGCGTATACCATAGCGGTTGACCGGGGCTTACGTGTGGAACAACTGTATTAAAATAAGTGTATATTGCTTTCTTAGAAACTCTCCTACCTTTTTCTCGGCTGATGAAGAAGACGTGATTTTTAAAACCTGCAAGAATATCTCCTAAAGAATAGAAAAAGAAGAAGTGTTGAATTGCTATACAATAGTGAAACAATTAATGTTTCCTCACATTTATTCACAAACAAATATTTTTACTAACCGGAGGAGTTCAAAAAGCAGACCGTAGTTAATGTTTTATCCATGATAATTTCACGAAGTAGAACTTTGATATTGTTCCATAGCTTTATACTGCCATCCTTGCTAAAAGATCAAGGGATCTATAAGTTTATTTTGCATGTACGATTGATGAATTTCGCATACACACGTATGGCAGTAGTTTCGCATGTATGGCATTCAGGTTCAAATACTTTATGCAAAGATATTTAAAACCGTACCTGGAACTACAAAAAAGCTGTAGATTGTTGTTAGCATCCACAGTAAGAACAGAATCAAGATGATCTTTAGAGACTTTCCGACCATCGAATGTCTTTGATTCCGCATCACTGCACGTCACTACAATAAACAATAAACAATAAACAATAAACAATAAACAATAAACAATAAACAATACACAATACACAATACACAATACACAATACACAATACACAATAAACAATACACAATACACAATACACAATACACAATAAACAATAAACAATAAACAATAAACAATAAACAATAAACAATAAACAATAAACAATACACATATATCAATTTGTAAAATGTAGATACATAAAGAACTATTCAAAACAACTGTGTGTAACTTTTTAAAGAAAACGCCGTAGAACTAACACTTGAGAGACGGTCAATATATGTAGATTGCATCAAGATTTCATCTGCAATTACTTTAGTGCGCGCAGCGGAAGTCAGAGTCCTCGATTATTTATTTCATTTAACTTTTCCAATGCAAACGTAGGAACTATAAAATTAAGGCACCATTCCTCTCCAATCAAGACCTGCCCTTGCTAGTAAGCGTGTCGATTCATGCAGACTTCGCACGTATTATTGTAAGTTTTAAGTAACGGTCAACAAACCTTGTTTAGAGGTCAAGCGATATAGATTAAGACGACCAGTTTCGTGTCCTGTCAGAAATGCATTATCCTGAAACAATGTTGTAAAACAATAAACAACGTTAGCAAAAAATTGACACTTTTGTACGAAAGTGACTGAAGAGAATTTGTGTTTAGAGCTAGGGGGTAATTCGCGGTGAAAGCCGTTGCCAGAAAATTACACTTGTATGGCAGAAAATTTCCATTCCTTCAAAAACTACTGCAGAGTCTACTCACCATGCGTACAAAGCAAGTCAGATCGTCCCCAGCATCAATACTATGCTTCATATTCAAGTCAGGAAGACCTCTGATTTGAATAGTGTATTTATCTAACGTTATTGTATTGAGAAGCAGTAAGCTGGTGGTGACATCATGTTGTATCGATAACACCTAAAATGTAATCAAAGTTCTACCATGACTGATGGAGTGATTGACTGGCTCGCTGAGGCATATATGAAAAATATACGGGCCACTTACAGCTCCTTTGGTTGCTTGGAACTGAAAATACAATATTAAAGCTGAGAAAGGACTTGTAAATAGTAGTCGACCATCCTAAAACATTAAACACAAACTGGCATTATTGCGGTTGCAACAAAAGAAGCGCTGATACAATTTATTACATTTTCAACCTGATTAATAATTATATAAGCAAAACACAAAGGAAATCAGCACCGTATCGTTGTCTTGATACCACAGTAATAGACGTCCATAAATTAACTCAAATATCGCGTCGAATACTAGTTAGCTTAGGAAATTATATGATTAGTACGCTAAAAAACTCGGCTAGCTATACAAAAATTGAAATATATATAAACTGTCAAACCTGCAAGCCCGCAACAAGGTAATACGTTACGTCAGGATAGGTTTCTCCCGCCATGTTTTTCAAATTCACAGTCGAATGTAGAAATGCCAGTGAGAGGCATGCTACGCCATCCACGATCTTAGCTGGGGGGTTGAATGGAGATGGAGAACTCTGCATCCTTGAAGATACTGGTGTACAAGACTTATTAATATCATTACGACTGCTGTTTTCACGGTTATTCGAAATATCTTGAATGTCTGATAGCTTCCAAACTTCTACTCGATTAGCTGGATTTGACCTAAAAAGATATGTTGAACCAAAATGAACCACAAAGTTTCTTTAAGACTGATCATTGAATGGGCGGGGCAACCCTCTAGGAATTAGCACACGCGTTTATCTGGTAAATAGAGTGAATCCTGTCTTGTATTTTCTCCGAGTCAACTCAGCTAATATATGAATACCGCTAGGCTAAGTGCTTAAAAATTGTCCAAAGATAGGAATTGCACCCAACCCAAGCTTACGAAACTATTAAAACGACAGCAAGTCTACGTGCCTTCCGACTCTGGTGTTCACAGAAACCTTAAACGAAGGGCATTCGTGAGCCCTCGTGCAGCTTCGTGCCTATGTTTTTGAGACAGACTGAGTATCTAACAAGACAGATTTAATTCTTCAACATACTTTGTATAGTAGACCCAGATTTCCTCTTGGTTCACCAAGAGGTACATCAAGCCGTAGATAGGACAGTACGCATGTGCAGAACAACGATGTGACTGCTGACTAGTAGTTACAGGAGGCGGAGGAAGAACAGTCGAGAGAAGGCGGCCATCTTTAGACAGAAATCTTGCACTAAAAAAAATAAGTCACATACTTCCATGTGAGAAGAGTGCTTCCACACATCGCAGCTAGTTTTCTCCAGATACTACGATTTCCTCCTGTAGTAACACTCATGGAACAATAAGGGATGCCTTTCACTGGACCTCTACGGAGAACTGTTTAGAACGGATATAGCTACCCAGTAGTTAGGTGTCCTCCTGTAGTGACACTGGTGGGAGAACAGCTTAGAACTGATTAAGCTACCGAGTATAAATATAGGTAGTTTAGTGTTCCAAGATATACTAGTGTGTATTTTAAATTATTCAAAACGCTAAACCTGTAATCGTCGGCGATTGCCAGAACTTTTTGCCCATTGCCATGTGAGCCAGCAGTCAGCGATAATGACCTTAATGGACAGCGGACTGTTGTCCAAAAATTCGTCACATGATTGATTGAAAAGACTTGCAATGCTTTGCTTGTGGCACAGTAGAGAATATCATGCGATATGAAATTCATCCACTCGATACCTTCTGGGAACACAACTTGACTATGCAGAGAAACAAGAAAATTGGTTTGCTTTTGTGGAAAAACGCTACGATTATATATTATTTTAGAAAACCTTTCAATCCTGCACGACCTGCAGGCAGGATTCATCATCAGCGCAAATATATTATCTCTATACAAAGGGTTGAGGTTCGATCCCTGAAATATGTAATTGACTGATTATGATTTCGCCTTAAAGTTACGTGTCATATCTTCTACACAACGTGCATATGCAACGTGCAACGTCCTTCTGTGACAGTCGTCAGAGCAAGCGCCTTTCACCTCTGAGTCTTGAGTTCGATTCTCGCTGAGGACTTTACTCATCACACTCATGTGAAAAGAGTAAGTCAACGCTCTGCCGAAAGTCGTGGGTTTTCTCCGGGCACTCCGGTTTCCTCCCACAGGGAAGGTTGACTGGGTGGGTTAGGATATACAGATTAGGAAAGTAATATCACAATTGTTGTAAAAATAGATAATGTAGGCAAAGTACGTAATATAGGCAAACGAGATACTTGATAATATGTAATCGGTCACTGAAAAGCCCCAACGGGGAGTGAGCTGAATATTTAGAATTGATACCTGTATATCTCTTCCATAATATCCAAAGAGAATATTTTAACAGTTCCATCTTGTGATGACGTAATCACTAAAGATGGAGCCTCAGGGTGCAATAATAGATTTGTCACCATCTGAAAATAATGGGACCGTTTGGAAGTTTAAGAGTAGAAACGACAAGAAATAATTAAATTTTGAAGCCAAACGGCATTATTTAAACGAATCTCAGTGTCACCATAAAAGAGTTAGAATGATTTACCTTTGAATGAGAATAAAATGAGTGAAGACATCCGCCGTTTGAACTCCAGACGTTGACTGAAAAAAATACACGATGCAAACTATTGACAATAAAATGCCTAAATTTCATACGTTTTAGATTTGGGACAGATAAATATCGGATATCTATTCTAGATAGATAGATAGATATTGAATGTCCATATGGGTAAAATGTCCATATGGGTAAAATGTCCCAGATATTTTGATCAAAGGCTTGGCCTACCTGTACAGTCTGTTCCAGTGGTAACAACAAAGTTTGAAAACTTGGAGTACACACAACCAGTCACTTGTCCTTGGTGCGCACTTTAAAATAGTATAAAATGAAAGTAAAGGAAATCTTGAATGCTTGGTTCCAGGATAGGCAGCGATAAATGATATACTACAGGGTTTGTAGGATCAAATTACCTGAAAATATATAACAAGAACTACGACGTTTCAAGCAAAGCCCCTTCGTCTAAGTCTGTCCAGAATTTAACAAACAACAAACACCGCTGTTACTGCATCATCAAACGTTAAGGTGTGGAACATGCTGAACGGAAGTCCGGTGTTACAAGGAAAGCGACTTACCTTTTCAGTTCAAACAAGAAGTTTCCATTGATATCATAAGCGACGACATTTCTTTCAGATAAACAGTACAACCTCTGGTAAATTGCGATAAAAAGTAAAATAGAAATAATACGAAGTACAATTTTTAGGCGGAGTGCATAAATCCAGACGTGAGACATATAGTAAATAGGAAAGTTCGATATTTAGTATATTTTCTGTAAAGTTAAATAAGAGTAAAATTGGCAGTCTGCTTGCAATGGTTACCTGATTATTTTCATCAAGGATAATATCTTTTACCATCGTACCATTAACGGCAGGATGTTCACGCCTGATAATTAAGATTTCAACAAACCAACAATTAATGAATAGACCATGTATCACTGACTAAATACTATCTAACGAGCATAGAGATGAGAGATGGTTCTTAGGAAGCAATACCAATGGTAGTTAGAGCAAACCATTAATCTAAATACCTCAAAATTAATCCATAATTCGCCATTGGTCTTGAATCTCTCGTCAGGGAGCGATCGTCAGATTGTATCTCCCCAAACGTCCAAAACTGAAAGTATTAAGTATGTGAGCTGAACGCTTACCAAAAACATTGAATGAAGCTCAAAGTTTTCCCAAAGCCATAAAGTTTTTCCAAAATCAGCAATGTCCCGCTTTGATAATTTCCCCCTAACACTAATAGCAAAACTGTACACCTTGTCCTTGTATTTGCGTATATGCGGTGAATGCGATGCCTCTAGCTTACAGGGCTGGAAACAAATAGTCAAGCATACGAGAACGGCTCACAGGAAATTTTAAATAGCCACAGGAAAAAGTTTTTAGGTTTAAGATTCTCAACTTGAAAACTTGAAAAAAAGAAGCCTAACAGAGCGTGTCTTAATTATAGGAAATTTTTTATCTTTTCAGACAGGGCTGTGCTCACAGGCAGGCAGGCAGGCAGGCAGGCAGACAGGCAGGCAGGCAGCTATTTTATTGCCCGTGATCCCATGGCCAACTGGATCGAACGTATCGAAACGGTTTTCACTTGTTTCCATCTATCAAACTGACGTTACGCAATTTCCCGATTTTCATATTCGTTTTTCTTGATTTTTCTTGAATTTCTTCATCAATTTGGTTAGGTTTTGGGTTAGGGTAGGTTTTAGAGTTAGGGTCAGTTACAAAGTTTATAACTTTACTTCAAAGTTGAAAAAATGACGTGACGTCAGTAAGGTAGATGGAAACAAGTGCGACCTATCGAAACGTAGCGTATTTCTTTGTTTTGGATGCAGTAGAGCAGAACTAAGAACTTTGATACAAAAGAAACATGTATGTCATGTATGGTACAAATGTTTTCCCTACTAGCTAACGTTTTCTTGCGTGAATGTCATTAGTTCTGCCAGAGTGCTCCGAAAACAATGAACTGGTACGCTATGGAAAAGAAGGCTTTTTCGCTGGTTAAAATGGGCCCAAGTCAAAATGCTTCCACTCCTCTACAATCCTCTACAATCCTCTACTCTATTAAATACTTACTCTAATGCCACCAGTTCCACCAGTAATCAGTTCATCAGTAACAGAGTTGAATACCATGCATAATACTGAATTCATGTCAGAAATCACAGAGAACACCTCATGGAAATTTATGTTAAACACCTAACATCAGAATATAAAACTTGTCGATTACAATTAACCCAAAGCCAATCTGAAGAAACTAATATTAGACAACACAAGGAATACCAAATAAACCAAAATTGCCACTAACACCATCACCAACAACAACAACAAAAGTATCATCATCAACAACAGCAAAAAACAACATCTGACTGCCACATGGCCACCACAACCATAATCATCATGACCACCATCATTGTGACCATCACTGCCACTATCACCATCACCACCATAGCCTGCAGGCATTTTATTGGGGTTGGGATGAGCTGTTATGCAAGCTATCATCACCACTAGTTACCATCGCCATCACTACCATCATCGCCATCACTACCATCATCACCATCAGATCACCACCATTGCCATCATTTTCTACTTTTTATTACAAACCAACCTTCAATGCATAATCTTTTGAAAGGCCAAAGTACACATTAAATTTCTTGGAATGCAACAGAAGTCGGATCAAATTGAATTGATATGAAGGATAATCCAACAAACGCGAAACTGTAAAAGAAAAAGGGGCTCCTTAGCCAGCTTGGTTGCTAGCTTTAAAAATTCAAGGATCAAGACAAGGTCTTTAAACTAAGGTACCCGAGTATATATTGAAGAGGGGGGGGATCAACTAGTATATTTCATTAGGGTATATCAAGTAAACATACATTGAAGACTGTCTGCCCATGAGGTGGATGACCCAAAGACCGGCAATGGTGAAAGATTCTAACTAGCCTTTTGGGTGTTCCATCTTGCAGGTACATAGGTTGTCTGCCATGCAAGCTAAGGCAGACGACCACACTGGGCCAGCTTAGAATGTATATATACTGCATGGTCATACCTGCATTTATAACACTGTTGTGTGACCAAGCTGTGATTCCTTTTGAATCAAGAATTATAAACTGTCTGCTCCTTGAATTATATGTTACTACACAAGAAATATAATGAACAATAAAGAGTTGCTGTATATACAAGGCAAGGGGCATTAATGTGGGCAGAATGCACAGGATCAATCAAAGTATAGATTACCACCAATAAACTACAGCTTTACTGAACTACCTCATTCTTAATTTATTTCTATATATATTTATCCGGGACAACTTAATCTCATGAATAGGATTATCAGAAGCTAAAAAATATTTTGAAGAACACAGCAGTCCTATATAATGCTATGTTATGGAGGGGATCAAGTCATATACTTCAGTATATCCAAACCCTAACACCAATAACTCCCATCCTTGTACGCCAACATTCCCCCCCTACAAAATCTGTGCTGTTGTCATGACAAACATAAGTATATAAACATACATTTGGTACATTTTGAGAAATTTAGTTACTATATATACTCTATAAAACAATTTTCTTACTCTAAAATAATTAAATCTCACAAACTGAAACACACGCAGCTTTTAAGAATAGAAATACAAAAATCCTTACGAAATCTGCTTAATTAAAGCAAAAAGTTGATAAACCTTACGGTAAATATTGACATTTGCTGTATATGCATAATACACATTTATATTTACAAATCACAAAAATTACCCTGTTTATTCTCACCGCATTTCTATTGCTATATACAAAATCTTCCCCTCTTTTACCTCCTGTAATCTCTTTGCTCTTTGCCTTCGGTTTATAGCACGCTTTTGGCTGAAAACCATACGGTATAAGCAGATACGAGTCACTCGACGACTGCTCACTTGATTCCGAAATACTACTTCTACGATGTTCGCGATCTAGCATAAATTCAGTCCCTTCAACTTCGCTCATTGTTAAAATACTTGCTAGAAATACACTCCAATACTAAAAGACGCCTTTTCAAAGTTTTATTTCGCACTAGTATGTGAGAAAGAGAAATTTGTCCACCATATAGCAACTAAATTTATATAGCCATGTGTTTACATCGACAAATGTCCAAGTTTGGGACACTAATTTCACCGTTGCTAGTACTTCAAATTTCGCATTTCTCGACACCGATTTACAAATTTCTGTCTCCAAAAAGCTTCAATAACTATTTCATACATAATGCTATAAGATTTCGAGGTTAAGGTATTAAAAGATTTAAAACGGAAGTTCGGAAAATCCAGGTTTATAAATTCTGATTTTGTATTTTAAATTTGTATACAAATACAATGACGTCACGGCAATGTTCGTTGTTAAGGTGGATAGTGGATACGCACCAACGCTCATTACTTAATACTTGCGCCTGTTTTTCCCAGTACAGACTACAAAAGAATTCGTTCAAATTAAATACCTTTGTATGGGGTATGAATTCTTACAAAATAAACAAATGTTGTGTTTTTATTAGCAAGAGTTGCAACTCTCATCAATTCTCTCACCCTCGCGTTTGACCAAGGCAGGGCTCAATTACGAGTGGGATTGTTAGCAGCATTGTAAGGCGGAAACTATATAGGTACGCGTTTTATTCGCTGTCACCTTTCGACTAACTACCATACAACTACGAAGTTTTATTTGTCTTGGCTGCTACGGATTTCTTCGCTTTTACCATTTCGACAAGATCCTAAAATGGACAGAAAAGATGTCAAAAGTGTTCGAATTAATTTAGGAAGAAAATCTAAGGAAAATCTTGCTCAACTCAAAAAACCTTTCAGGGTATCACTGGGCGTTTCTTTGGTGGGAGAGGGGACAACTTTGCTTTGGACCCAGAAACCTCTATCGACGATCCTTTGATCTCACCTTATATCTTCTCATACATTCCTTTTTCGTTCTCCCTGGAACTTCTTCAGCGATTTTATCCCATCGTTCAGGAGTACTTGACGGGTATTTCCGAAGAGCATTTTCTAGCAACTGAAAATCCAAAAAAGTTTAGATAGAGTGTAGTCTTTTGAGAGACAATTATATCTGTTTTTTGTAATTCTTTGTTCAAGGTTTCAGTTTCTTTTTGACAAGCCATATTGTCAAGAAAAATATCGACAGTGCGGCTACAACCGTATCCAACCATATAATGCTGACAAGTGTTCAAAATCTGTGATACTTAAAAAACATTGCTAAAAACGATAACTTTGTACCTTCTGTTCCTCTGTTTTCCATGACCTTTCTGCAGCAGGGGTAGTTTGAGCTGCTGAGGAACCACCTTATCAAGAAAAAGAGTAGAACTCACTACTCAAGCCAAGAGAACATTACCGATATATTATCTACACAATTTACACCAGCTCGTACTTGCTTCAAGCAGTCTTTCAAGCTCAGTGGTCAAACAACAAAAATATAACATACCATTATCATATCTTTCAGTCGGGTTGGACGTACTTGGAGTTGAAGAGGACGGAGCAGCAAGCGTCTTGTCAAATTTAGCAAACGCGTTTTTATTCGCGGTCTCTAGTTGCGCTGTATCTAAGAATGTAAGCTATGGTTAGTCTGATAACAGCTTGCAAATAACCAAAAATCTTGTTTAGGTTTCAAAAATGCAAACGCCTGTATCTAAATGTAAGCTCTGTAGTAAACTAAGCTTAATAAACACCAAACATCTTGTTTAGGTTTCAAAAATGCAAACGCCTACCAAATCTCTGTAGTTCTTTCACTTTCTTTATGACATGTTTCGATGTTTTTATAGCGTTGCCTTTTGAATGATGGTTAATGTATTCCGCTATCACTTCCCATCTGTAAAATGCAATGATGGTTAATGTATTCCGCTATCACTTCCCATCTATAAAATGCAATGATGGTTAATGTATTCTGCTATCACTTCCCATCTATAAAATGCAATGATGGTTTAAATGTATTCTGCTATCACTTCCCATCTATAAAATGCAATGATGGTTTAAATGTATTCTGCTATCACTTCCCATCTATAAAATGCAATGATGGTTTAAATGTATTCTGCTATCACTTCCCATCTATAAAATGCAATGATGGTTAATGTATTCCGCTATCACTTCCCATCTATAAAATGCAATGATGGTTTAAATGTATTCTGCTATCACTTCCCATCTATAAAATGCAATGATGGTTTAAATGTATTCCGCTATCACTTCCCATCTATAAAATGCAATGATGGTTAATGTATTCTGCTATCACTTCCCATCTATAAAATGCAATGATGGTTTAAATGTATTCCGCTATCACTTCCCATCTATAAAATGCAATGATGGTTTAAATGTATTCTTCTATCACTTCCCATCTATAAAATGCAATGATGGTTTAAATGTATTCCGCTATCACTTCCCATCTATAAAATGCAATGATGGTTTAAATGTATTCTGCTATCACTTCCCATCTATAAAATGCAATGATGGTTAATGTATTCTGCTATCACTTCCCATCTATAAAATGCAATGATGGTTTAAATGTATTCTGCTATCACTTCCCATCTATAAAATGCAATGATGGTTTAAATGTATTCCGCTATCACTTCCCATCTATAAAATGCAATGATGGTTTAAATGTATTCCGCTATCACTTCCCATCTATAAAATGCAATGATGGTTTAAATGTATTCTGCTATCACTTCCCATCTATAAAATGCAATGATGGTTTAAATGTATTCCGCTATCACTTCCCATCTATAAAATGCAATGATGGTTAATGTATTCTGCTATCACTTCCCATCTATAAAATGCAATGATGGTTTAAATGTATTCTGCTATCACTTCCCATCTATAAAATGCAATGATGGTTTAAATGTATTCTGCTATCACTTCCCATCTATAAAATGCAATGATGGTTTAAATGTATTCTGCTATCACTTCCCATCTATAAAATGCAATGATGGTTAATGTATTCTGCTATCACTTCCCATCTATAAAATGCAATGATGGTTAATGTATTCTGCTATCACTTCCCATCTATAAAATGCAATGATGGTTTAAATGTATTCTGCTATCACTTCCCATCTATAAAATGCAATGATGGTTAATGTATTCTGCTATCACTTCCCATCTATAAAATGCAATGATGGTTTAAATGTATTCTGCTATCACTTCCCATCTATAAAATGCAATGATGGTTTAAATGTATTCTGCTATCACTTCCCATCTATAAAATGCAATGATGGTTTAAATGTATTCTGCTATCACTTCCCATCTATAAAATGCAATGATGGTTTAAATGTATTCTGCTATCACTTCCCATCTATAAAATGCAATGATGGTTTAAATGTATTCTGCTATCACTTCCCATCTATAAAATGCAATGATGGTTTAAATGTATTCTGCTATCACTTCCCATCTATAAAATGCAATGATGGTTTAAATGTATTCTGCTATCACTTCCCATCTATAAAATGCAACTGTACTCTACCTTGAATTCGTGCCTGCAGGAAACAGTTTCACTGCTTTGATTAGAAGTTCCTGTTCGTCTTCACTCCACAACGAGCTTGAACTTGCTTCGCTTCCACTATCCTTGGCCGATTTCTTTTCTAGAGCCACTTTAGCAGCCTTTTCGTCCTCCAAAACTATTTGTTCTTTTAATGTATCTATCTGAAAAGGATAGTGTAAAGGGGGTTAGGGTAATCAATGAGCTTCAATGGGTTCTAAAATTATATTCAAGGCTGCATGCTTTACAGAATCGATTTTTGTTTGGTCAAAGCATGCTTGTCAACTCTTTCAAAGACAAAAGATTTACCTCTTTCAGGAATAAATTACTAATATTATCTTTATTATCCTGTTTAAATGATTGCCGTAAATTCTGTAATCTATATAAAACAAAACAGCCATTAATACACAAGGATATGTTTATATTTCAAACGTCACAAATAATGTGTTTATTTGTTGATTGTTTCATATCTTCATCGACATTCACTTACCTATCTAATGTTAATGTTTCTAATAATTTCTCTGTTAATTCCATTATCTCGACCAAGTCTTTCTCATCACGTGAAAAATAATTATGTTCCTAAAGGACAGAAAACAATTTCTACATTGGTCAAGAGTAACTTAACTTCCAAGCGTTGCTTTTGCCATTTGTTTGTTTGTTGCTCGTTGTTAATGCATTTCGTTGTTCGATACTTGTTGTTTGTTCCTGAATCGTTCCACTTCTCTTACGTTCTCCTATTCGTCCACTCACCTTACAAGTCGTTCTTATGACTTTCTTTTCCTTTTTCAAGGCATTTTTAAGCTTGTCCTTCTCCTTCTTTGCGGCTTGCGCCTGTACAAATTGTGTGGCCATTAAATCGGGAAAACGACAAGCAAAATATACTAGTAAAACAAACAACTTACTTAAAAACCTCAAAAACAAATTTTTAGTAAAAACATTTACTTTTTCTTTTGCTTCTTGTTCCTCTTTTTCTCGTAAAATCCTCTCCGCTTCAAGAGCCTCCTGCTTTTTCTGTTCAAATTAGGGCAAAAAAAAGAAAGTTAAAAACCTGAGAGCATGTACAACAATGCAACTGTCTTCAATGGAAAACGATTAGTGTTCAATAATACAATATATGTATTTGAGGTGTTGCTGGCACAGTGATTAGTGCATGTGGTTTTTATTTTTTATTTATTTTTATTTAGCTTCACCAACTAGGGCAGGGTCACCACAACAGCATATATGCCAATTACTGTGGGCCCTTTTACCTAACCCACCCTGTCAACTTTCCCTGTGGGAGGAAACCGGAGTACCAGGAGAAAACCCACGACTTTCGGCAGAGCGTTGACTTTACTCTTTTCACTTGAGGACTGGGTTCGAGTCGCATTGAGAAAGTTCTCACTGAGACTTGAACCCGCGACCTTAGAGGTGAAAGGCAAGTGCGCTAACCACTTCGCCACCGAAGCCCCGTTTTGATCTCTGTGATCGAGTTTCGCTTCCTGCAATATGCAGTTGCCTGATTATAATTTCGTCTCGATTGCACGAGAGAAGGTTGCTTCCAGTTTGACTCTACCAAACAACGCAAGTAGTAATATGTAATGGCTCTTACTGGACTTCTAGGAAGAACATTTTAGAAATGATAAAGCCATTGTAAATAATATTAGTTTAGTTGAAATATATGTAAAAGTACCTTTTCTTGTTCTTCAGTCGCCAATCTCGCTGCTTCTTCTTTCGCTTTTCTTTCCGCGACTTTTCTTTCTTTCTCTTCTTCACGGAATTTCTTTAAACGAGGATCACAACCGTAGCAGTTGTCTGGAAACACACAGAGACATTTGAACAAAATCAAGATATGATCTCACGTGCATGTGCTGCCTTAACATACTGCCATTTTGCAGGTAAAACTGGGTCAGACCAATCGAACATTTAGAGAAACAAATCAACGATTGTCTTACCTACTAAAGTTCGTAATCTTGTTGTTTCCTCTTTCTTTCGCTTTTGTCTCATTGCTCTGTTTTGTTTCTCCATCCATCTTCGTTCATCCCGACTTTTGAAACACAAAAAGTGAAATTGAAGCAAAAGGAGTTGAGAGGAGTAAAAATAGCAAAAATTTGAAAGCACCACGAATTGTTTTGGAAAACGAAGTACATACAGATTACAGTACAATACCTTTATTATTAATATTGATTTTAAAATATTTTCATGGAATCAAGACAACAATAAGGTGATGAAAACAAACCTTTCGCCTTTTTCCTTTTCTTCTTCGTCCAAATATGAAAATTCCCGCCACGAGTCAAAATCATACCTGAAGACGAATTATAAAATAACATGTATATAACGCGTGCTCTGATTGGTCGAAACCCGTGTTTGGATCAGGCCATCCAAACACGGAAGACTATCGTGTTGTTGTTATTTTATAAAACAATTACTTTATGGTTTCCGTGTTTGGATGGAAGATTTCGCGCGCTTTTCTTAAAAGCTCGCAAAATCACTCGCCTTCGGCTCGAGATTTCGCGCGCTTTTCTTAACTCTCGCAACATTCCCGCGTGTTTGGATCAGGCCATCCAAACACGGAAACCATAAAGTAATTGTATAACACCACAAAACAAAGTACATGTATTATTTAATCTTGAATGCTTAGTTTCAGTATAGGTAACGATTAACGATATACTTGAGGTTTTATAGGATCAAACTATCTGAAAATATAACAATAACTTCGACGTTTCGAGCGAAGGCCCTTCGTCTGGAAGTTCGTAGCCTGGCCGTGGGCCAATCTTAAAGTAAGATATAAAAGTCCATGTTTTAACGCACCAAAATTTGTAAAATTCGTCCACATCTTCAAATGTCGAGTCTTCATCACCGAGACCGGGTACTGGCCAAGCGTCTGACCACCTGTGGTAAATAAATTTTAGACGAAAACGATAATTGTGTCTACACCAATCACACGAAGCCGCCAAGTGTTCCGAAATGTTACGGTTAAAACTGACGGTTCCAAACAATATGTGTTAAGCAATGTTTACTATAATCACAGATTAAGGATATGTTACACATCTGTATATATTTCATCTGTGCTATAATGCAAGGGATTTGCCAACGGCAGTCTAAGGTTTTGTCCGTTGTACTAAAAGTGTAACGTTTAAGAACTGGCCTTAATTGTAAGTGTGAACTTGTTTTTTAGTTTAATAATCTTTTTTTGCAAACTAAAAATTGCGTTTAACATACCAGGAAACCTACCTGGAATTCGTATCAAAAACAGGCCCAAAAACTTGGTAAAAATTAATCTTGGAATTCGGGTTCACAGGTGGCACATAATCATCAAATGTAGGATCAATGCTATCATAAGCTCGTCGCTTTGCTTTGTTCATTAAAATTTCTCCAGCTTTAGTAATACATGTGAAATATTCCTGAACGGCATGTAAATGCATCTTGGACTTACGGGAATGACTTTTATCAGGGTGGTGTTTTAGAACCATTTTCCTATCTAAAGAAAGATAGGAATACGGTCGGAAATGAGTATGATAGATCCTTCCTAAGCTTAAGAGTGCCTTCTACAGACGTACGACAGTAAAACGAGTCTGAGTGACGACATTACAGAACATTGTGTAACGTCTTATAGCGCATTATGCGGTGGACTGTTTAATATTGAGCAAGAAAATTTAGTAGTGCAACTGAACATCTTATAACCACGAAGAACTATTCAACTATTATAAAGCAGGATAATTTCTTGTGTCAAAGAAGAAAAACATGTTATACGGCAGACAGGTTGCTACAAGCGTGCTGTGAACACATCTTGTTGACAAGATGTGAGATTTTTATGTGTGTATAATATACTGTGTTTGTATACATAATCTGAGAACATAGTTCAAACATTAACTTCTCATGATACTTACAAGCTCTCTTTATATCGTCTTCAGTTGCTCTATATCTTCGATTTTTTAAACCAATTATTTTATAATGGTCTTGGTCCTATAGTGAAAATGAGACTAAATGTTAGTGATAACTGTTATACCAAAACAGGGCTCTGGCCATGGTAAAGGCTGAAAATTTAAACTTTTCCGTGCGTGTACGTACGCATAAAAAACGCATGACTGGAAAGCAGCCTTTAGAGGTCCAGTTGCCAGTACCCAGCACTCATCAGTACTGCCCAGTACTCAAAAGGTATCAAATATGTGATAAGAAAACCTCTATAGTAGATTCTGTTTATGTAAACAATACTATTCATGATTATTTGGTGCAATTTAACAACAGAGTGCATGCAATATTGGTTATCAGTAATTTGGTAAAAAGCAATATTGCCAAAGCCAGATTGAATTATCTTATAGACTATTAAAATTTGAAAAGACGTTCATTCCAGGGTACCTGATAAGGCCTCATTATATACACTACCTTCCACTCTTTGGGATCTAAAGTAAGTAAATATCTTTCATCTTCGCTGTCAGAACTTGATGAACTGCTTTCTTTTTTATCATCAGTATTTTCCTCTGAATGTTCATCAGGTTCAGAATTTGACAGAGATACATTTTTTCTACTGCGTGATACGTAAGCTTCAAACCATCGTCCCACTGGCTCAACCTCTTGTAAGATGGGGGCTGCAGATATTAAATATAAGAGCCTTCAGTGGCTAAGACAAGGATGGCAAGAGCTAACCTGCCTAACCACTCTTGCTCTACCTTCATCCCCTGGGCTTTTTGTGGGTCCATGATAGTGAAGGAAGGGATGAGTAACCTTGGTCTGGACTGGTCATACTAGCAAAATTCGCCTACAACTTGGGCAAATTTTTATCACTCTCTAGTCCCTCAAAACAGGGCCTTTTTTAAGAAATCATCAGTGGGGGGGCCATCATCGAAAGGGGACGTAACAAGTAGATGGTGTATTACAGGTGTGGGAAGGCGAAGGGGGGTTGTATTCTTGAGTCTCTGTGGCTTGATTTCCTGCATTTTCAGAGACAATTTTTGATATATCCCATCTAAACGGAGCCAGGTTTTGTTGTGAGAATACAATAACTTTCCTCTAAAGGGGCAACATGGGGGGGGGGGGGCCAACATGGGGCCTGCCTCCAGCTGCTTGCCCAGAGGAACACCAGATGCTGACTCATCCCCAAGTTAGATTACTCTGTAAGACATTTGATACGATCCATGGTTATATATTCTTATAAAGGATGCATTCTTCTCTCATGCATGATTGATTTAGCCAGCAGAACAGCAGCTGCAGCTATGATGATTTCATTGCAGATGGTTGGCAGGTAGTATGCACCCTTCCTTTGCTTGGCCAAAGGGGGTGCAGGAGGGGTGCATGCAAATTGTATATAAAATCTGAATTTTGGATTTGACAGGGCATTTATCTGGCCATTGATAGGCCTTTTGACCATCTAGGCAATCATATTTTTCAAAACATTTCTGACAAGATGACCCCTTGACCCTGCAGGGGATCTTGAATATGGACGTTGCCCCTTAATTTGAAATTGGTTTTAATAGGACATATTGTCAATCTTACTGACAACAAATTAACAGTTAAACTATAAGAGTATAAATACTGCAATCACAAACTATTTATAGATAGGAGATATATTATCGTACGTTAAATAAGAATTTAACAGTGATGCATGACAAATTCAACTTGTGTCTTGTACAATAAACAGTTGTACAACAGTAACTCGAACGCGTGGTGCCAGTGTAGGTAGAGTCTAACGAAGATTCGGCAGTGGAGTAGGATATACCTTAGGCGAACCTTCGCTCGAAACGTCGAAGTTCTTATTCTATTTTTCAGATGACTTTTATCCTACTTCACCGCCGATTCTTTGTACAACAGTACAATTTTTGCTCCCTAAAACATACCACATAGTTTCCTCAAAACTATGCTCTTCTCTCCAACTTCTGCTGCTGGTAACATGGCAAATAGATATGTAAAATCATTAATTTTTCAGACAAATATTTCATATTTTAAAAGTTCAAAACGGCGGCCATCTTGTACATTCTAGTTGCGGGCTCAGATGGGGCAAACTTCTTACTTTTCAAAATTTTTAATATTCAAATTTCAAATTACTCAATAACACATTAAAAGTTCACTTCAATACGAAAAGATGAATTATTTATGGTGGCAAAACAAGAAAGTTAAAAAAGTAGAAAGACGTTTTACGAAATTTAAAAAAATAGTAACCAAACTGAAAAGTTATAGGAAATTAACTTGATTATAGAACACGGAGCATGATTGGTCAGTTTTTCTCACTCCCACCAATCAGCGATGAGCTTCTATTACAAATTAGGCTAAATGTTCCGTCTTTTAGTTAGCGTCGTTCTCGGTCCGTTTGTTTTGTTTTAAAAGCGAAATAAAATCGAGCGTCTTTTCTATTAAGGTTTTTGGCTATGTCGAAGACGTTTAACGACCCTAGTTTGCTCACGAAAGACCGCTTGAAGAAGGAATTGGAAAGCAGCGGTGTAAAATTGCCGCGGGGCGACCAAAAGAAAGAGTTTTACGTGAAGCTATACCGCGAGAATTTGTCTCCCCAGTCAGGACAGCACAGCTCTGTAAACGGAGAATTTAGCTCAGATGATGATGGGGATTTTGACAATTCTCCAGAAACTAAGGTATCTTTGAATGCAGGGGAATGATACTTTGCCTATATTTGCTATGCAAATAGTTTATTTTGCTAGATTTTAATATAAAGTCTTAAATGTCGTGTGTAATTAGTCATTATTATAAACTTTTGCATTTTGGAAATAATTTGCATTTTAAAAAGAGTAATCCGGCTTTTGGTTTTAAGATCGTTTAAATCTTCGTCTATATTTAAGTGTTTGTTATATAACCATTACCTAACGGTTTTATAAATGTTTGTAAAAAAATTGTTAAATAAACTGTGAGTTAATTACGGGGTTCTTTATACATTCATGCTGGGCAAATGCTGATTTAGGTATGAACTTGTGTACAATAGCCAATCAAAGTTAGTACATCGATACATATACTCACAATTGCACAATAGTAAATTTCCTAAAACAGTTTAAGATTGCATATATAGACATAGATACACTTATATGCATTCCTTGGAGCTTGGTTTAACCACAAACCACTGTGCTCTATAAATTACTGGTAGATCTTTGCACTTAGATGAGGTACCTGTAACCGCTTGTGTCATCAGAGGTGCTCAAAAATTGCAGTGTGGCTCCTTATATACTTGAGAGATGACATCGTTGGGTCATCAACTTTATGACCTAGCACAATAGTTTGAATCTCTCTGAAGTACTTTATAAAGCCAATGACATATTGTAATCTCTCAAGTATATAAGGACTTTAGATTACCCCTGATGAAGATTGCTATTTTAACAATGTCACCTGACAGAATTTAACAGGGTCCTGTTACATTCATTCAATTTTACTAGCAAATAGTGCCACGATCAAGCCGTAGCATCAGGAAGGTTGGATCTAAAGACATTGTGAGTGCAGACATCAAATCCATGACAGATGAAGACCTTAAACAGGAGCTGTCAGCTTTGGGTTCTCCTGTTGGACCAATCATGTCTAGTACAAGAGGACTTTATGAACGAAAACTAGGTACAATATGAATTCTCGTGAAGTTGAGTCACAAACTAATAACAAAGGACTAGAAAGAGGAGTCTAGTATGGTTAGGCATAGGCAGCAGAACGTCCTGGTCTCTGCACGTCAAATCTTCTCTAGAACGCAGAAAATGCCATCTCAGAAACTCTATATTTCAAAACTACCCAGGGGAGCATGCCCCCCTAGAGTTTGTCTAGCCCCTGCAACCAAACCAATCTTCTGCTGCCTGTGGGGTTATAGGATTGGAGTTAAGGTTAGGATAATGGTTGACCAATCACATTCCAGACTGGATTCCTTTATCTAGCCTCAAGTTAAACCAATAAACCATGGTCATTCACACCCCCCTGCCAGATGAGCCATTGATTCAAAGCATCGTGGATCTTATGTTAATCAAAATCATTTCACATAATTTCATATAAATGACTTTGAATTATATATCTCTTCTCTTCAACAGCTCGAATGCGAGACAGTTTGCCGAGCAATGGTACGACCACCATAACAAAATCTGAGTTTTCTGATGACAACTTTGACGAGGAGGAAGCACAGGATGAAGAAAGCGCTCCTGATGATGGTAAAATGTTTTACAATGTAAACAACAGAGGAGGGAAAACATTGAAACTTCATCTCATGAGTTATCATGATCCTTCCTCCTTATTCTTACACATTTATTCCTGATCATTCCATCCCTGCAGCTACTACATATTTAATTCCATTTCCTATTCACTTCCTGTGCATCATATCCCTTTTCAGATGCATCTTAAAATCGTCAAATAGTGTTATCAATACTGGCAATGGTTCCGGGAACAAATCATGCCTATTATTTTCCTGGTAGTCTTTATATACAATGACAATCATCAAGATTAGCTAAGAACCATGCAGATATTTCATCTGTATCGATGAACTACATATATATATACACGGATAATGTGTATTTTAGCTTCATTAATACACAGACAAATTATCAGAAGATCTTTCTTTTCCTGACCCAAGTTTGTCCAGACATAGCATCAGTCTGTTGTGTAGGGCCAATAAACACATGCCCAATGTTTTCCTTCCAGAGTTCTTTTACAAGCGTCAAGAAAGGAATCGACGAAGTGGTGCAAACTTTGGTCAAAGCTTCACCAAGAACTTCCAGGACACATCCTCAAAGAAAGAAGTCACTCGTGACTTTTCCGCCTCCTCTTCACGAAACGTTGAACGAAGCTCCACATTTGATCGTCAAACTATGAACAAAGTACGCACAAAGAAAGGTGATAAATTTGAGGAGAAGAATTGGTCCAGTTCTGCCAATAATGATAATGGTGAAGAAGATGCAGATGATGGTGGCGATGTCTTACAACAGTTGCCTGGCTTGCCTTCAAATTTCCAGCAAGCGTTGACTGCTGCTAGGTTGGTAAACTTTGTGGATTTTTGTACAATTGCTCTGAAGATTGCGTCAACGAAGCCATATGCAATTGGTGGCATATGCAGTTAGCGCATGCTGTCCCCTTACTGCCGAGTTACACCTGCTACTGTCTAACTGTAGGTTGAGGGTATGGTACTATTTAGATATAGCTGACCACCATGCACAGATTTGACGTGCTTGAAAACTCGTGGTTGTTTCTGTCCTCTGCTTCAAGGGTTTAATTTAATAGAATTTGGCAACTACCAAATATATAACCAATGTAGCGCCAGGGAATTCGCCACAGGTTTCCCCAAATACGGCGACCCCTTATTTACATCAATATTACATTTACATTATTATCGAACAATCTAACGTGAATAAAACTTACAAAATGACGTAACAGACAACTAACAACAACTTGAAAATCCGTCTAGGGACCTGCCCCTTTTACATTTCACACAGACTGATTTCCATGTACGCGGATCGTCACAACAATAGATGTTGTAAAGCGCGTTCTTACAACACCTCTTTAGTCCTGATTTAAATGTATGTACCGTCCGATATCTCTGGGACGAAGTTTGCAACTTAGAATATTCTACGTTTTACATGCCATAATAAAGTAAGATGTCATTGAGACACGTAGGAAAATTGGAAATTTGTTATGTTGTCGGAATCTTGATGGTGAAACATACCTGCATATACGAATGCGAAAACATGTTGATGAAATATCGGAAATCAGACTCAGTTTACGTTTTCAGAATATAAGATTGTCGGAATTAGCCGGAAAATTTTTTTAAGGCCATTCGGTGTCTGAGAAGGCCAGTTGATCAACGGGTTTTTTTCTTCAGTTGGTTTCTTTCCATGTCCCCTAGTTTTCCTCTCTCAGCAAAAGCTAACCTTTCCACCTTAACTGCGCTGTGTGGCGACAGACACGGGCCGTATAGTGACAGCCAGAGGTGCGCTAGTAGGCCTTCTACATGATCACGTTTGAGCTGCATCCCTAGCAACTCAGCATTCAGCAACAAGGGATGATTAGCACCTCTTAATAATTAACTGAACTATTTTCTCTGATTTAGATTCAGTCCAGAGAAATCACCGCCAGCCACAGAGGTACGAGCACGACGTTCTCAGCAACAAAAATCTGAATCAGTCCCTGAAAATATTCCCGAGACGAGACCCACTGAAGAAAAACCAAAAACGCCGAAACAAAAAACCTCGAAAAAATGGCGCTGGGTGCTGCTAATCGTGATTCTAATTTTGATAATATTTACAGCTGCTGTTGTGTATAACTTCGAGAAACTGCCTGCACTGAATAAACTTCCTCACTTGGCTTTGCCAGAAGTGTCGCAGAGTGATCAGAATGCTTCCATATAATGACGTTTTCACGCACCATTTCTGTTCATAACATTAGCATAGACTGCGTAGCTTAGTATATACTGTATGTACAAAATTCATTACAAATACGTTTTTCATTAAAATTACTCAATAAACGAAGATGACTTTTGTGTTTAATGCTTGGTTTACATCGGCTAACACGTGTTTATGCTCCTTCCCACCCAATTCACCCACATATACGATAGATGTGTTTATTAAATCCAAACTTGCAGCTACAGCTGAGTTACAATGGACATAAAATTTACAAACTTTTATAAAAAAACTACAGGACTAAACTAAAATTAAGATTAAACTAAGAGTTACATCTATAGGAATATTAAAGTATTAGTTAAAAGTATTAAAATAAGGTTCGAAATTAATATCGACCTGCGCTAGCGATAATGCAAGAGTTTTTAAAACGGTTCGTTTTGCATTTTGGTAACCTAAAGAATTGTTCCGTAGATGATATTGACATTCACTGTTCATAGGTGGTAGTAAAGTGTGAAGTTTATGGTTGGGATCTTTCACAATACTTGTTTGGTTACCCTTGGTCCATTCTATGCTTACATTATCAGAAAAGTGGTAACTAATTGCGGAGCATCCCTCGGTTTTGATACCCGTACAACCCGCACAATATAGCCCGATTTCCGGGTAAATAACTTGGTTGCCAAGGTAATATTACCGGCGTCTATTTACAAATATTATAATGTAGCAATTTTTCTTCGATAGTTTTCAAAATAATGGTTTGTTTTTGAAATTTGTTTATATTTTTTTGATGTTTTCTCCTCTGGCAAAAGGAAATGGCTCATGGGATGGACATTTCGAAGATGAGGTGTTTTTTTTTAAATACGTTAAATACAGTGATTGCAAATCAAAATACACTTCAATTATAAATAAAATAGATGAAATCGAAATATTACCGTCATTACCGTGTTAATACGTGTGGTTTATATTTTGTTTATTACTCAAATCTTGAGAACATAAAATGATTTTATTCGTAGTATGTTTTGTATTTCTTAAATTTTTGGCTTGAAATGGATTTGATTGCAGTTTAGAATAATATGTGTTAATGTTTGACCTATTGTGCTCCCACTGTGATAATGGTTCTTTAGTAAATGAAAGGGAGGGAGGGGGCTGTTTAACCCATTAACCCCAATTCTTTCCCCCTTGATGAGTAAAATGGTCAGACGTTAGACATCAGACATTAGACAGAGTAAATTAATATAAAGTCGATCTCAGCTCATTAGGGTGCATTGCAATGAGATTGCTAATGGACTAACAAGAAACATGGGGTAGATAGTCTTATGCACCTATCAATGTAAACCCCGGGGGAAGGGGGGTGCGGGCAAGAGGTGGGGATTTGACAAAAAAAATGAAATTTGAAGTAAAATTCCTGTGGGTAGGGAGACAAATATCAGTCAAATGCATCAAAAGCCCCCATCAGGGGCCAGATTAAATTGAAATATACTAAAAACAGCTTTGGTTAAGTTTTATCTAATTAGAAAATATCAGTGTTAACATTGAAAACATGAGACAGCCTTTCAGACAACATGCAAATGTGCATTGTGCGATATGGCTTCCGCATGCGCCAGCAGTACAACTCTTTTTCAGCTGACTACTTTGACAAAACTTTGAATTTCGGTCAAATGTCCCCACCCCTGGGATCACATTGATGTTCAAATTCCAGAGGGCCGGGATGAGTGTTCAAGGCAAATCCCCACCCCTTGCCCGCTCCCCCGCCCCGGGATTTACATTGATAGGTGCATTATTTACCCCTAATGCTCAACCCCCACAATTTGATGAGTAAAAGTTAGGCACATTAGCACACATTGCGGCTTAATGTGTTAACAAAAGACATAAGAAGATAATGTGGTTTAAAAAAATCGGAAAAAAATATTCTGGCATTTGACAGAATAAAATAACATAGTTGGGCACACTGTCACTTAGTGGACTAAACTTGCTGTATTAATTTTAAATCTCTCTAGTCAACATTTGACAGCCTATTTCCATCCATTTACCAAACTTCTATTCACGGGGATACCAAGCTACCCCACACAGACACAAATGAGATAAATAAAACACAAGACCAGGTCCTCCAACTACCAAAGACTTATCTAACACGGAAAGGTGCAATTTTGCTGTTTGCTGCACAACATGGAAAGCAAAATGAAAGAGAAAAAAGGAATGATGAAAACATCAAAGATGATAGTTTACTGCAAGTTGAAGAACAGATTCCACCATATGAAAAAAGAAAACTATTCCTGGAGTTTCTTGATGTGTTTCTCAAAGACCAAACATCAAACAAACAAGCAATCTCTAAGCCAATCAATCCCAAACAAAATAATTGGATAAGGTAAGTGCTCGTGTTTCTTTTCATTGTGAGTCTTTAAAGTGACGTCATCATGGTGACGTCATCACTGCAACGTCATCACAGTGACGTCATCGCGGTGACGTCTAGAAAACGGATACATCTCTAATACGAACACTTTGCTCTGTCACTTTGGTGTTCCTATAAGAGAGGTTTGACTATATATACTCTTCCTTTCAGTAAACAACATTATGAAGAAGACCAAACAGAAAACGTCTTCAAAGTTTTATCACGTCCGAAATCAATCAATTCATTCTACAACCATCATGAGACTCTCGTCAAGAGACAGAAGGCAAGACCAAAAACGGTTCCAGGAAATGTACTCCCTAGAGAACCTGAACAGCCTAAAGCACATCCAAGAATAACCAGCGGCAAACCACGCCCTCCCATACGAGGTTTGTCTTGCAACAACAATGAATGAATGAATGAATGATATGAGTAAAGGAAGAAGGAATGGATGAATGAAACTTTATTTCACGAGGCTATCGTTCGTTATTTTAGTATTGTACTAAAATACAGTCTTTTCCAAGTACTGAATACAGTTTCTAACAACTTGGTCTAACTTTCTCTATTACTTAAACGAAACTAAATGTTGGATAGCTCTATCTATAGTTCTAGGGCCATCTTTAATGGTTCAGTGTTATTACAGGAGGAAACCAGAGTGCCTGGAGAAAGACTGAGATGTTTGGTAGAGGTGTTCTTTCGCTGATGATAAGTAGCATCTACCATTTCCTAACGGTAATAGCTACAAGAAAAGGAGCTGACTGACCAGTTGCCTCCGACCGACCAACATATTAACGAAATTTTTCGTCTGTAGCACTAGGCAAGCTTCCTTCTAAAAACACACGTTCTGACTTGGACAAGGAGAAGACAATCAATTTGCTCCAGCTACCTTCACCAGAAAATCACCAGACGCTTGTTACAAGACAACTCACAACTCCTAACTGTAGCATCACAAATGAGATGGTTAGTAGTTACAGTATGTTAACGGGGCAGCAGATGGTGGTCAACTACATCTCTCAATTTGGCCACCAAATACAAGACTAACAGATCTAATAAAGATAATTGACATTAGTTTCTCACTTTGATATCTAGTGCTTAGTGAAACCTAAACCTCTATAATATTTTTAGGTTCAGGACGATCGAATCAGTATCCCAAGGCCAAACTCCGAATATCATTTCGAGCGATCCGAAAGTGTAAGCCGAGCAGCCTCAAGTATGTCAAGATACTCAACATGGTGGGCTATGGATGACGTATCACTTAGTTACTATGACAACGAGGTCCAGGATGACGATGACGAATACCCAGAATGCACTGAGTGTATATCAGAACAACGGAGCGAGATTGGTCGTATGCCTACGTCAGATACTGAGCCAGACAAGTCAGGTGGGTTTCACTAAGCGCAGCGGATTTGTACGTTGGCATGTTCATTCTCAGAAATTCCATCTTGAATTTTACAGGTCCTTCAAAACGAGCAATATCTGCGTCAGAAGATAAAGTGAACGATGCTTTTACTGTTGAAGAAGGAAATAAGAAACAACACAAGTCACAAAAAATGAAGTTGATCAAGGAGTTGAACGCGTCTTCTATCAAATCTAAATCAGATTTCAGAGAAATAGATTCTCAAACGTTTGGAGAGGATAAATTGTGTTCTGAGAAGCCGAGTAAGAGCCGTGTTAAAAGTGCGCCTGTTTTAGCAAGAAAAGAAGTGAAATATTCACCGAGGTGTCCAAGAAAAGCTTACAGCACTGGTATGTCGTGAACATTCAACCCTGTTATACTCTGTAATACTCTGCTTGTCCTATAATGATCTGCCGTTTTCTGCCGTGGTTGTTTCTGAACTACGTAAGACAGATTAAAAACACTGCGAAGTTTTGAACGAGGTTTTGACCTGTATTATCCTGTAGTACTATAGTATTCTACCTATAATGGACCTTCACATTTCAATTATTCTGTGTTTTTCTGTTATCTTCTATTCTGGTGTCTATTGTAGAATTATGTTGTAGCTAATAGTCAGCTAATCGTGTAAATAGTTACTACAGGTATATGGTTTGGCCTCCACTCAATAAACCATTTTGTTGATGAAAAGATTCTATATGTACTTAAAATTATCGTTTCCTTTTAGGTCGAGACAGACTTTACACGCCTGCATTGCTTCACAGTGAATACAAAACAGTCTCATCGACAACCTTGCAAGAAAATTATTCCGTACGAATTCCAAGTGCCACATCTTACTACGACAACGACAATGATGAAGACACGATTACCATATCTAAAGACATTTCGGAACAACCAACTTTAGCCGAGCGTAGCACTGACTCTAGTGTATTGAAAGAAATTGGTGATACTAGTTCGTCCCCAGGGCTTCTTGGCTTACGATACGCCGTAAAGCCGAGTAGCAATGAGAACGAGGATGATGGTGATATTATAACAATCAATCAGGGACTCGCTGTTATCGTTGCAACCTCATCTCCAGAGCTTTCTTTTGCTTCATGTGGTGGTGAAGGTTCTGGAGACGAAGTTGAAACAGTTGAACCGAATACCACCAAAGATGCTAATGGCCATAGCTCGGAAATTTCTTCGAAACCTGGTACACAGGATATGAAAACTGCTAAACAGGAATTGAAAAATGCTAAACAAGATATGAAACCTGGTAAACAGGATATGAAACTTGTTGAACAGGATATAAAGCCCGCTAAACAAGATACGAAACCTGCTAAACAGGACACAAAAACTGCTAAAGAGGACATGAAACAGGAACCGAAATGTGCAAAACAAGATAACATCTTGAATTCAGATTTAATAGAGCTCCAGATATCTGAGATTCCTACAGCTACTGCTACTATTAACTCTCGAGAATACCAAACTCTTGAAAATGAAGTTAACCAGGATGAAGTTTTGAGCGAGACTGAAAATACTACATCTAATACGACTGAGCCTCAGGACACAGAGTTGGGTAAGGAAGGCCAAAGGGAAAACATTAATAGCGTTTCATCCAAAGTTTTGACATCTGCGGTGAATATTGATAGTGGAGATGATAAAGAACTTGATGTAAAAACTCTTCAGCATGATGAGGAAGAAAGTCTGGTTAAAGAAACGAATTTTGAAGAGAAACTCAGTGACGGTAGTGATGATGATGATAGTGTAGCTAGTTTTGCCAAAGATGAATATATTGAAACTGTAGCTCTTAATACTGAAGATTTATTTGACACAAATTTTCAGAAAGACGCACTCTTTGAATCGTCGCAAATTGATGGTGTTGAAACTGAAGAATTACCTAAGACAAACCCTGACATAGATAACCTGCCCGAGAAGTCACTACATTCCGATGTCGTTGAAGTTCAAAAATTATCTGGAACAACTCTCAACACAGTTGATGCGGTTATACCTGAAATTTATGTGCGTGAAGTTCAATTAATTTCCGAGACAGATAAAATAATTGAAAACACGGGAACTCGGGATTCTAGTTTTAGTTTTGAAAAACCAATGAATGGTCATGATATTAATGTGCGAGCTGTGGATAGGCTAACTACAGGATTACGTGATATCCTTCAACCAGTCAATCATAAGGAAGTGAAAGAATCTGTTTTGGGAGTCAACATGACGTCGAAAGAAGAATTATTGGATTCTGTGTCAAAAAAGAGGAAAGGTAAGCTAAATGAAATTAGGAATAGAAAATATTTTCATATGTTAAAAATCCGATACTGCAGAAAACAGCGATAAATTTGCAGTCTCGAGCGAGATTTGATTTCGTATCTTCGGGTTTCTAGATCACCGCTCTACCCATTTAGCTATCGACCCAGATTTTGGTATCTCTGAGGATGATACTGTAATTACAATTAGACCAGCCGCTTGAAGTAATATATTTTTATCGTATTAGGGTCGTCTGATATTCAACAAGAAGTGATCTCAAATGAAATAATTTCCGAGCCGAAGTCAAACGATAATTCACGAAACAAATCAAAGCTTGACGATAATTCCAAGACGGGAGAAGAGGGTAAAAAAGCAAAAGTAAAACCAGAAAAGACGAAAGGTGATAAGCTGGATATCCAAGGTGTCGGGAAAGCGGATAGTAACATAAATGAAGGCAAAGATAAAATGGAAATACAAGTTCAAAATAAAGTGGATTTGTCAGACCTGGTGGCAAAGAAAGGCAACAACAAAACTACGAAGGTTTGTATAGATGGTTTCTTTACGAAAGTATAGATGCCCATCAGCGAGTACTAGGCAGAAAACAAATTCTTTTTATGGGAGATAGTGTAGTATAGTGTTTTCTAATTCTACTAGTTGATATAGTTAATGAAAAATTACCAGCTTCTGCTGGGAGCTTACCTGATCCACGAGGGTGTTGACTTTCATTCGTTTAATTTACCACTAAAAAAAACAGGGATAAGGGTCGGTCAGTTGGGTTGGTTTAATGATCAACTTGGCTGGCAAAAGAGTTTAACTTTAGCTCTATCGTAAATTTGGTATATTAGATATACTTCTATCTTTTCTATAGAAACCGACGTTAAGAAAGAAAGCAAAATCCTCCAAAACGTCTCGAAAAACTATCCCGGCCCCTGACCAGACTCAAGAGCCAGAATCCAGCCTTAATGTGATTCCTGCAGTCGATGAAAACCTGCTCAAGATGATAGAAAACCCGGACGGCGGTCTGGCACTAAGCGAAGAAATCTTGAATCAGTTCGCACCAGTGGAAGATTTCCAGGATCCAGACGATAAGTCGACCAAAACTACAGGTACGCCTTGGGTACGAGGTTGGAACAGGCATGTGATGCAAATACATGACATCATAACATGACGTCATTACATGACGTTAAATATGACGTCATTATATGAAATAATAATCTGAGGTCATGACATACGTAATAATATGACGTCATGATATTACGTAATATGAAGTAATAATGATAATGGTGAAAATAGACTAGAAAGCATTAATGTATAGTGAATTGACCAATAATAGAACTCATTTATACGATACGATAAGGTTGAAGTGCAAACCAGGGTTTATGTTTTCACAAACAAAAGTTGTTAACAATATTTTTGAAATTCTAGATGCCTTTTCTCCTTCCCAAGTTAAGAAAGGAGGCAAGAAAGCCGGAATTACTCGCAAGAAGAAAGGTAAGGTGGTTGAAGGTAAGGTGGTTGAAAGTAAGGTGGTTGAAAGCAATGTGGTTGAAAGCAATGTGGTTGAAACACAAAAAGACGCCGGCGAAGAACGAAAGACAAGAATGGCGGAAGAGAAAACCAAACAGGACGAGGAGATGACGTTGTTAAAAGAAAGAGAAGAAGAACAAAGGAGATTAATGGAAGAAGCAAAAGAAAAACAAAGGTATGGGTTTGCCATACATGTTTAAATGATTACAATGTTGTGAAGATTTTCTACCAATGTAAAATAACCTAATGACGGAGCTACACTACCGAACTTTGTTCTATATTAATATAATAAATTAGGAGCCTGTGCTCTGATTTATTAACACACTGGAGGTACAATACGAGGCTTAAAGACAATTCTGTACACGTAAGTAAAATAGTGATTTTGTTCAATGGTCTAGAACAATAGACGAGGAGCGAGACAAGCGTCTGGGGCAGGAGACTGAGGCGAGAAGACAAGAAGAAGAAGCAGAACAAGCTTTGAAAGAAGCAAAGATAAAGGCGAAAGAAGAACGTGAGAAAAGGTAGACTGGTCCCGAGTTTGACTTGTTTCTTATGCTGTTCTGTTGGTGGCACAGTTTGTACATTTCACCTCCGTGAACGGGATTCGACACTTGCAAAATGTCTTATCAAATTTCACTACATATGAGAAGAGTGCTTCTCTGGCCTAATAAGAGATGGTCCTAACTGGACCTGTAAGAAGAACAGTTTAGAACTGCATGACAGAGCTATCAATGCATTAAGCTTACATTTTCTCCAGACATCCCCAGTGGACAATCAAGAGACGACTCTTACTGGGTCTCTAGGGAGAACAGTTTAAAACTGATAGAGCTATCCAGTATAGAGTTAGTTTAGTATATTTCAGCTGACTCACTGATATATGGTTGCTGCAATATAAAGCTGCAATTCAATTTTTGCTTTATACTTCAGACGCGAAGAGGAAGCTGAAAGAAGGAGGATGGAAGTCCAGAGGAAAAGAGAGGAGAAAAGAAAACGAGAACTGGAAATTCAGAAACGAGAAGCGGAACTTGAGAAGCAACGCGTGGATCGTGAACAGAGGATGGCAGAACTGCAAGCACAGAAAGAGAGAGAACTTGAATTAGAAAGAATTGCAGAGGAACAAAGACAAGATGAGGAAAGGTTAGTAAAAATAAAACAAGGATTGTCAAAAATTTGAGGATGATATCTCAAAATGGGGGTTCCAATCTAGATAGTATTCCTGACGAAGTGAAACTTCAAAATATTCTAAATCAACGTAGTTCGGACAAAAAACCACGACAGCTAACGACAGCTAGCGAATATAAAATTTAGGCCTGTTCATATGATCCCAGTTGATGCCACGTTTATTAATACTGGGTAGCTCTATTAGTTCTAAACTGTCCCCAAATAAGGGACATTCTTTATTGGCCTTGTATTACCACAGGGGGAAACCGGAGTACTCAGAGAAAACCTATCAAAGTTTCAGTGGTTTCAGCTCTTCTCGCTTGTTACGGAGACGAAATGATAATCAGAGAACAGCATATCGCAGGAATCAAACCCTGGTCGCAGTGATGAAAGATACATGCTCTAACCCTTGACCAACATCTGCTACCCCGTTACCGTAACGCTTACTAAAACCTATTAAATAAACTGAAGTTTGTTCATTTTTCCACAGACGTCGATTGCTTCAACTTGAAGAAGAGAAACGTCAGGAGGAAACGAGAATCCGCGAGGCTGAAGAAGCTGTCCAACGCATGGCGCGTGAACGTGAATATCGCGAACAGATGCGCAAAATTGCCGAAGCACAACAGGCTAAACTAGAAAAACAGGAAATGGAACGCCGCGCGCAAGAGGAAGCAGAACGCGCGGCAATCGAAGACGAACGGAGAAGATTAGAAGACGAAGCGCAAATGCGTGAAAACGCAGAACTTGAACGTGTTCGCGAATTGCGTCAAAAGGAAGCGATTGCACGTATCCGTGGCGCGCACGAGGCCTCCAAGAGAAGAGCGTGGGCACTAAGGCGAAGAGCACAAAACACAGAACGGATGACAAATCTTAGGTTCACGAGACAATCACAGAAATTGACTGAGGCCTTTACGTTCTCTTATCACGTACATGTACCGCGTGAGGTCTGGGAACTACCGTATGACTGGAACTCCAAAAAGAAGCGAGGGTCGTTTAGACCTGCGAAGAAAAAACAAAATGGCGGAAAGAAGACGTAGCTCCACCGTAGCAAGTTAAACATTGGTAGATAATAAATATACGCCATTGCTTAGGGACCAAATATACAGGGAAATTGTCTATTTCTTTTTAAAACGTCTTCAGACTTTAAAAATACCAGATTAACTATATTACTTTGACATTATAAAGCTTCTCAAACAATAAAATTTGATCATATTACGTTAGAAAGGTTATCACTTCGTCCTTCAGTAATGGCTCACAACTATAGATTAACCCATATTTAGACCATCGAAAAAGCTAAAAGTATTTTTTCGTACAGCTAATTTTGCAAAAAGATGCATTAGAACGACATAAATTATTGCAAATAAGGATTCTTTATTTAATAATATAATGTTTAAAATATTCCTTGTAAATTAAATAAGTTCTATTGTACAATTTCCCTTACATTCTTAATTTATTTTGCGAAGCGTGCTATATTTAAATGATACTACCGCCTAACTCTTGTTGTTGTATTTTTTACTAATTTAATCTAAATAGTTCTTGTTGAAAATTTACTTATTATTTGAAATTCAAGTCCCATTCTAGTTTGTCGTCCTTGATATCCTGTTTCCACTTCTTGCCAAAATTTTCATATTCCTCTCTAAACCTTAGAGATGTGATTTTTCAACAACACATCTTCGGTAAGGCCTTCGAAATGTGCCGGATTTGCTCGGAGATGCTCGATAAGTTCGTTGAAAGTCGTAAAGTTCCGAGCTTCGGAGTCGGGGCCACAGACGGTAACGAAGTTATCACCTTGGCGATTGACGGAAACGTGTCGGAATTTGGGCTCGGCATTCGGTGTGCGTACACTGATGTAGAATTCTCCCATATCGAGTCCTGAGCGGACCAAGAATGTTCCCTCGCTATCCGTAGCGTCCAACAGGTCCTCAGTCTTGGCGCGGGAAATAGAACCGTGGAACCATGGACTGGACTCGAGCTAGAAGAAAGAAGCGGCAAAATTTAGGTACTTGAGTGGATTCGTTGATTCATATATGTTGTCAAATTTTATGTGTGTGGTTAGATAATGCTGAAAAAGTACAACTTTGAATGTTGGCTAGTTTAATATCTAATGTTCCATTATATACCAGAGACGATCTTAGTGTAAACCACAAGACGAACTATTTTTACCATGCATAAACGGATCATCCGTCCAGGAACTACTCAGGTAGTTCGTTTTGCCGCGTTTGCACACACTAATTATGAGACAAATTATATTTTCTTTATCCAAGTTCGTTCAGATTATCTGTCTCTAGTATATATCGCCAATGATGTATGATAATGTGAAGGGATAGTGTAGTGTATGTTGTAAGGCTGATGTATAACAGGACAGGAAATGCTCCCCACCTATTTTTTTCTCCTCTTTTATAGACGCAGTGAAGTCACTGACTCGTTCACGATCTTATATTGTACTTGTCTGAGTTAAAATGTTGACATCCAATAATGTATGATAATGTGACGGAAAATTGCATTGTATGTTTGTGAATTAATCAATTATATGAATGTATTATCTGGACACGATATAATTCTTCCTTTCCTTTAATGAGGACTAGTGTATGTTATAACAAGGCATAAACCAGTCCCATTCTCTCACCTCTTTCATGTATTCCAGGTCATTTTTCTTCAAGGCCTGTTGTGGATTTTCCACCATGAACGATCCATCTTCAAGATCATGCGGATGTCCATCACGTTCTTCGTAAATTTCCGAGAACGTCTTGTTATTCACTCCTCTAGCTTCGGCATTTTCCAACTCTCTCATGTTAATGTCTCGTGTTATTATAGCATCAGTGCTTTGTGAACGAGACAGGATTGCTCGACCTCCAATACTAAACTCTTTCCCTCCACGTTGCCTGTGTTGGAAAGTCATCGAGTTTAAAAATCTGTCTTTAATATCATTGTCGAGATGTGTAATCAAGCTTTTTAATGATTCGATTCATTAAAGACCAGAGTAATCAATGGTATATTTATCGATTGGAGGCAAAATCAACCGCATGTTTATTGATTCGATGATTTATTAAGTGTTTAGAATTCATTTCTCGGCTTGAATTATATATGAACATCTGCGACAATAATCAATATTTCATCAATCGATTCGATTACTTATTAAGAATTAATCAATTGATCCGATCACCATTATTTTCTTTGGTTCATTAGAATTATTCATTGATCATAGTTGGCAAATTTAAGTTATTTATCGAATGAATGGATAGGTAACAAATTAGTTAGCTCATCGATTGATTGTTAATTATTTGATTGTTTGAACAAGTATATGATTGCCGTTGAACAAGGATATAAAGATCACATACCTAGTACGGATGATAAGCATAGCAACCACGATGGCGACAACAACCAGTACAATACAACCCACAACCAGTCCAGTGATAGCACCTGACGAGAAACCAGAATTGCTATCTCCTGCGTAAGAGGAATTAAGTTGAAGAACAATTAGTGTTTGGATGAAACATACAAAAATATGAACAAAACGAAGGGAGGAAGGAAAATAGAAAGAGAAATAAAGGGAAAACAGAAGTATAGGAAGGAAAGAGAGTTTAAAGAACAAAAGAGGAAGAAAGGATACAAGAAAAAAATGAAGTGGATTTAAAAATGGGAGGAAGAAAATAAGGCAAGAACGAAGGAAGGAACTAATTCTAATGGAAGTTAAAGTGTACAGGAATGAACAGGCAAACGAATTAACAATAAAACAGATCACCGACAGCGAACATGAACTATCTATATTGAAAGATATACAAACAGTAACACACCTGATCCAGCATTCTTTACGGAACGTGCTGAAATGTAACAAGGTGAGTTAGTTTTGCAAAAATATCTAAAATTATCACACTGTAGAGAACAACGAAAAAATCTATCGTTTTGACAGTTGCGAGGCGAGATTTTACCCAATCTAATCCATACTGTTGCATTGTGTTTGCCCAACTTTTAGACAGAATATTCCTTTTACAAGTACACCCTAAATTTCAGATGAATACCTTTTAAAACGACATCATACATGTTGTATTTCTTTAATTCCTGTTCAATATTCCCTTCCTTCAACACGCTGATTGTCTCTGACGCTTCTGCATCTTTGCCGCTTAGACGACGAACGATAAATGCCAGAGTTACACTGAAAAATAAGTATTTTACATTTTAAACAATGCTAAGATAACTGCAAGCATGATACTTAAGTAGGGTAGGCCTTTCGCGAAGGTTCTTTACCAATTGATCCCGTACAGACAAGCAAGTTTCTCTTTGACAATTTTCTTGCTACAAAAGATTTCTGCACGATTTCTCGAGTTTCCAAACCATATCTCGATAGGCGCTTTGCATAATTGCTGAATTGTGAAGTCAAAACAATGAGCGAGTGGATGGCATGGAGAACAGCGAGATTTTCAAAACAATGAGAAGACAATGGAACATTCCGATCACTGAGTCGTGACTGGATATCACCAGGGCTCAAAATAACGGCCGGTCAACGGTCAATGACGGCCAAAAATGCCTGTTGACCGGTCACTTTTAAACCTCGCCGGTCATTTTGACCGGCCACATTTTCATGCCTTCCGCTAGAATTTTAAATCCTTATGATAAAGATTTCCCCGAAAGCACTGCAGTAACACCGATAACGTTGCCTATTCACCTAAATACACGGTGATTGATAACGTCTTGAGCGTTTAGAACGTCACTGTGAAACAATAAAAGCGATGTCTCTGAACAAATTCTTATGATTTGTTTCACTGTTAGTATATGCGTATTAGTGGTCGGTCAAAAACAGATTTTGACCGAGCTAAAATCAAGCTGACCGGTCATTTGGACCGGAGACCTATCGGCCGTTATTTTGAGCCCTGTATCACTATTGTTATGCTAAGTGTTATGCAAAGGTAAATGAACTATGATTGCTTGACGTTTTGGACACATGTTTTAACCAATGAGCGTCCGAGGTTGCGATTCAAAATACGTACCGTTCTGAGCTTATGGTCGGTGGTTTTGTAGTAGGTTTCGGTTCCTGTACACCAGTCTCATCTGTACATGATGTCACCATATTTTGTGTTAACATAGCATCGCACACATATTTCTGTTTCGGGGGCTGGGCACAAACCAAGATAATCTTCAAGTCAAGTTCCGTGTCCCGCGCTTTATGTTGCGTGACACGAACAGAACAGTCCCCATAGTCAACTGTTGTAGTAGCACGTCGGGTTCGTCCACCTAAAAATGAAATGATAAATTAAAGCTCTGGGAAAACCAGGAAACATTGTTTCCCATAATGCTTCCCGAAGGTGGGTAAACCAGGAAACATTGTTTCCTAGCCATGTTTCCCGAAGGTGAACAAATCAGAAGACATTGTTTCCTAGCCATGTTTCCTAAAGGTGGGTAAACCAGGAAACATTGTTTCCTTTAAATGTATGCAAAAGAAGAAATTATCGCAAATTAAATTACCGTCTCGTGTTTGTATTTCTGCATCATTGATCGCATTCTCAATCTCTTTAGCCACGTCATACAACATCCAATCTTTAAACGGTCTTTTCGCTTCATCCAGTTTGAATACCATAGCAACCGATCTGACGTCAGCAAGACACTCGTAACCCTGTTTCCACTCTTTAGGGTAACATTTCTCTGAAGCAGCACATTGCTTGGTTTTATTACAGATGTCCTCCGTAAACTGACAGAGTTTTCCATTTGTTGATTGTGGACATTCACATGAGAAACTTCCTTGTCTGTTCACGCATGTGCCACTGTTTTGACAGGTTTCTGTGGCAATGAAAGTGGTTGAATAAATTAGAGTAAATTAATAGGACACAAAATCATATCTGAGAATTAGTACTCCAGTTATACATATATAGTGATACCAACCTGACTTGCATTCATTAACATCAATCTGACATTGTTTCCCAGTCCACTCTCGGAGACAATGACAAATAAAATCGGATCCTTTAGATTGACATCGTCCATTGTTTAAACAAGGATCGGAGGAGCACGACGTTAGATTACATAACGCGCCAGGTTTCACAAATTCAACTACAGCCATTTCACCCTCCATCATAATTTCGATGGTTTCCTTGAATAACAAAACAGCTATTAATTACGGTGTCCCGTAACGCTTTCTAAAATCCACCTGTAGATGCGTTTCACTAAGTACTTTCGTACAGCAGATGGTGATCAACGGGAAGTTATCAGAGTGAAAAGATTTTGGTTAAGCCTCGGTAAAACGACGATGAGAATTGACGAGAGTTGCAACTCAACTCTCATGTGCTCTTATCAACTCTCATCAACTTTGAGCTGGTTCAAATTTTGTTGAGAGTTATTGCTACGCGAGGTAATATCCAGTCAACTCTCGTTTGACCGAGGAATTACTAATACACATCACCATCTGCTGTCTCGTAACCTGACTAAAAATTCTCACCTCAATGTTGGTCATATTAAAATACTGACATTTTTCCTTGTGGCGAGGTTTGTTGACAGTCAATTCCATTTCAACCACAGCGTCCGGAGCTACAGTAATATCAGTGAAATATCTTATAGGTTTTCGTAACTATATATAGCTCACAAATTCTGACTCTACCAGTCACCCTGGAACTGAGAATATCCCTACTGGACCTCTGTAAAAAAACTGATAGAGCTATCCAGTTTAAATAAAGTTAGTTTAGTTTAGGTTTCCTCCTGTAGAAATACTGGAGCAATAAGGATGGCTTTTACTGGACCTCTAGGGAGAACAGTTTGAACTAATATAGCTATCCAGATAAATAAAGTTAGTTTAGGTTTCCTCCTGCAGTAATACTGGACCAAGAAGAGATGGCTCTTACTGGATCTCTAGGAAGAACAGTTTAGAACTGATAAAGCTGTCCAGTAGAAATACGAGTTAGAATATTTAGGTGGATGGATATTTCGAGTGTATATACTGCGAAAAATGCAACTCTAAGTCTAACTTTCCTGTCGGAGGTCCGTTCCCGTTCAGGTCTAAAATATTGTATATAATATTTCACTCGAAATATCCATCCACCTAAACCTTCTACATCAATTTCAATCGAGTGAGATGCAGAAAAAAAACATCTTGTAAATACGAGTTAGCCTACTTTTAGTTTAGTCTCCAACTTACTGTAAACTTCAATGCGAGCTGCTTCAGATTTGTCAGGTTTGGCATCCGGGTAATTTGAAACCTCACAGTGATACACCTGTGCATCTTGAGGGATTGCCTTATGGTACACGAGGTTAGGCTTGTCAGCGATCACATATCGGCTACTTTGTATATGGGCGTTGTCTTTGTACCATTTGTACTTGATGGGTGGATCTCCAATTGCACGACAGCCTAAATTTGCTTTCTTTCCTACTTCGACCCATGTGTCTTCGGGATGAACTATCACCTTGGCTGGTTCTATATACAAAAACAGGCTTGTAGCAAGCTTGTCAACAAGTTGTAACGATGTTGTCATTTTATCAAGTTGCTACAAGGTTGTTACTCACAACTGGTTAACAAGTTTGAATTGTAGGACGATAACAAGTTGGAACAACTTGTAACAAGTCTGTTGAGTCAACAACCTTGTAGCCGTTGACAACTTGTCATCAAGCTGGGAACAAGCAGTGCCAACACTTCCTGATAACAAGTTGTTGAAACAGCATTGGTACAAGTCTGCTGCAGGTTTGTTACAACTTGGGCGTTTTTTACGTATGTAGCCTTCGCTTGACTTCGCTTGAAAACATTGACATCGATCCTACACTTCTATTTTTCAGCTGTATTTCGTTTCTATTATAGTTTCAGGCCTTTCCTTTTGGTAAAGTCGACTGGTAAATATTGCATTATACCCCTCCAATGTAACCCCAGGCTGTTATAAGCCCATGTACTAACCTTTTACCAAAAAGTTATGTAACTCAGAGAGGATATTTCCCGCTTCATTTGATGCGATACACGAATAACTACCGTTGTCATTCTTTGTCAACTCTTTGATCACGTATTCGCCGTTCTTTAACCAATCAGTGATAGGTATGCTATTTCTAAACCATCTGTACTCTGGGACAGTGTTGCCTTGTGCACTGCAATTGAACTAGGAAAATAGAGAAGAAAGTTTTAGATATAAAATAACACAAATATCGAAGTGAAGCATCTTGTAAAACTCAACATGCACTGATTAACTCATATCTTGAGTTTTAAAGGTTTTTTTGTTAGACAGTTTGGTTTATTCTGTTTATCATTCTGAGGTGGACGGGAATCCTTAACAGCTTGTACAACAAAAGCCTAAAGGCTCTTTTCCACTCGTCGCAAAAACCAACTCGCAAGCTCGCTGCGAGTACTTTCATCCAATCACAATGCTCGACAGTTTATTTTAATTACATGCAAGAACTCGCAGCGAGTTTGCGAGTTGGTTTTGCTATGAGTGGAAAAGAGCCTTAAGTGTTAGTTTTTAGTGAGGGAGAAAAACCCTCAATCTCAAATTACATGAATTTATCAAGCATAAGTAAATCCCTACCCTCGATCTACTGTATTGCCAGCTTAACTCAGAGGTAAGGAGCGGCGATACCCTCATCTAACACCAGTGCTTTCCCTTCGGGGGTGTCTTTTTTGTATGTCATTGCTTTTAAATGGTTGTCTAGTTGTGGTTTTTGAAAACAAATCATGCAGATACTTACTGTTGCATTCTCTCCGACAAAAGCATCCTCCGGAACGACAACTTTATCAAATCTACACAAAGTTTTAACAGTGACATGGCCACGAGTTGATACGGAAAAATGCATTGTTTCACATTTTATTCTGGAAAAAGGAAAATACATCACAATATGATATAAGGAACTTTCAATATTATTTTCTATATTTATATTAAAGCAAAACACAACAGAAAATGGCAGCGTATCTCTCTCTTGATATCACGGTAAAAACTCCATTATTAAGTATTTCTCTTTAAATACCGGTTCGTTTGAGAAGTTATATCACACACTCGAAGTCGTGTGATTTGAAACACGGCGGAGGGAGGAGGGGTATAGGCCCGAGAGGGGAGTGGGGGAACTATAACCTGAAACGATCAAAGTGGGGGAACTTAATTTGAGGATGTCAGATTCTTCTTTGAACAAAATGACTGCACGTCAAATCTTCCCTAGAACGCAGGAAATGTCATTTCAGAAAGACTAGATCTTAAAATTTCCATGGAAGAATGCCCATGGACGCCTCTAAACATTGTCTAGCCCTCGTAACCAATCTTCCGCCGCCCCTGCACATGCATACTAACCCAGTCACATCTAATGTCGTATTTGACGACATCGACGGAGTTCCTTTGTCAGTAGCTGTCACAACCAACGTACGTTTTGAACCAACCTGTGAATATAAATAATAACATTCATTTGAAGTCATAAAGTAAAGTTAAACAACCATAACTGGAATTACAAGAGTTTAGTTTCAAGCATATCATATCAGTGCAGGGTCGTCACCAGTAACAACATCTCACACCCTCAACCTACAGTAGCAGACTCAACTCAGCAGTGAGGTCTAAGGAACAGCGCGCTAACTTCATCTGTCACCCGTTCTCAAGTCATATGGCAATGTCTGTCAGTCATTTCCTCCTGCCATTTCCACCCTGGTTACTCCTGCCTTATATTCCATTAGAGCCCTCACTTATCCTAGTTACCCCTGCCCTATATTCCATTAGATCCCTTACTAACCCTAGTTACTCCTGCCCTATATTCCATCAGATCCCTCACTTACCCTAGTTACTCCTGCATATCCAAAATCAAACTCGGCATTCACTCCTTCGTCAGGATCAGTTGCATTCAACCACAATAGACTGTCAGCGTAGATATCTGTCAGTTCATATTCGTACGAATCTTTCAGAAACACTGGAGCATTGTCGTTCAAATCCGTCAGGAAAATGTTCACTTTAGCAATAGACTTCGATAATTGCGCTTCGATACTCTCATCTTCAAAGAGAAAATACATCATTTACATTATATTCTATTGGCGGGTTTCACTAAGCACTATCGTACAACAGCTAGTGGTCAGCTGCTAGTTATCAGAGTGACTGATGTTCATTCTTTTCATATTATATAGTAGTCCTGTATTTCGTGACCGACAAATAGAATTGAGAGATGTAGTTAAATTTGCGCGAACCCTTACGCATTAATTAGAGTTAATAAAACTACCAAACAGCCGCAGTTGGTGCCTGAACTACCTGAAAAAGATTAAGCACAAATTTCGACAGGTGAATAAGTACTACCTACACTAGCTGAACCCCCACCTTTCTAATAAAACTCTAAACCTAGCAAACAGATTTAACTTCCATACCAATATCAACTCCTGTCAGGTTTACACCACAATAATCATTGCCAGCTCTGACGATGAGATTATATTCTACATCGTTTTCTCGATCCACAATACGCCCAGCCTGTACAACACCTAAATATATTATAAGGAATGAGGTTGAATTATAAGCAAACGACAATATTATTGACGTTGTTCATAAGATGGCAGCTTTAACGAAGAAATAATGCCATCATGATTCAAGAGATTTATTGCCCACGCTTTTTGAGAAAGAAAATAGCCGAGCATGGTTCAGTTCCCGCCATATGCAGTCGTCTGATTCAAATTTTGCCTCAGTCGCATGTGAGAAGAATGCTTACAGTTTGACTCTACCAAACACTACAGGTTTTCTACTGGTACTCAAGTGATGTCCTTTGCTGGACCTCTAGGGAGAATAGATTTAGACAGAGCTGATCGAGAGTTATCCAGTAAAAATAAAGTTAGTATAGTTTAGGTTTCCTCCTGTAGTAACACTGGATCAATACGCAATGGCTTTTACTGGATTCCTAAGGAGAACAGTTCGGAATTGATAGAACTTCACAGTTTGAATATAAGAAGAAAAAGTCCAGCGTGACTTACCGTTGGACTGATCAATTCTAAAGTTGCTGTGTGTGTTTACACTTCGAATACCATATTCCAAAGATCTCCCCACAGTGTCAATATCTGTGGCATAGACTTGAACTATAACGGTTAGGTATGGTAAATTTTCCTCTATCGTCACGTTGTATTCCTTCGGATTAAACACAGGACAATTGTCATCAATGTCAAGAACGTTAATTATCAAGTCAGCTGTGGTAGAAAGCGATGGATTGCCTACAAAAATGATGCGAGAAATTCAACATTTGATTATAAAAGTTAACGTTAGAGGAGCAAAAAGAACTCTGAGAAATTAGTCTTTAAATTATTGGTATTCGGATGGTATGTGGGCGACAGGCTCGTTGTTGGTAGCTTGATATTATGGATTCACTTGAAGATTGTGGATTCACTGACGAAAGCAAACGGTTCGACTTAACGGTAATCTTGGAGTACGTGCAATGCTTCGTTTTCAATCCCGTTGACTCCATAGCTCAATGGGTAGAGCGGTGGTCTAGAAACTCGAAGATGCGAGTTCGGCTCGAGACAACGAGTTTTTCATTGTCCTCTGCATTGCCAGAATTATTATGAAAAGTTTTTTTATATTGAATGCGTGGTTTCAGTGTAGGTAGCGATAAACGATATGCGTGAGGGTTTGTATAGGATAAAAGACCTGAAAACAAGAACTTCGACGTTTCGAGCGAAGGCCCTTCGTCTGGAAGTTGGGTAAAAAGCAATACCTTTGTCAGTCGCGATAATTTTGAAAGTATGGTTTCTCTGTTCTTCGTAGTCAAACTTCACACGAGTTGTGACGACTCCAGTCTTGGGATTAATCTTGAGTGATTGATTTCCTCTGATGGTTAAACCGTACTCAACTTCCCCATTCCTGCCTTGGTCGGGATCTATCGCAACGATTCGTGTCACGAACTCTCCCTTCGGTTGTTCTTCGGTAACGTTCGCCACGATAGTGTCAAGTCTAGGCGAGTTGTCGTTCGCGTCAAGGACGTTGACTTGTAAGAGTGTTGTTGAGTTTCGGGATGGATTTCCTTGGTCTCTCGCTTCGATTGTGATTAGGAACGAGGCGATGTGTTCACGGTCTAGTGGCTTGGTTGTTTCAACAATACCTTTTTAAAGAAAAGACACATTGTCGTACATACATAAATTTTCAGTGTTACCACAGGAGGAAAACCTAAACTAAACTTATACTTTACTCATACTGGATAGCTCTATCAATTCTAAATTAGACATCCAGAAAGGACCGTCTTTTGCTGATCCAATCTTAAAACAGGAGCAAACCTAAACTAAAATAACTTTATTAATACTGGATATCTTATCTGTTTCTCTCATGCACTAAACACCAACACCTGCAAAAAGGACCAACACAAACAAAGGACGTGTATTGATGGAGCTTTCTCTACGTTGAGAACCAATCATATTTATTTACCTGTATCATTGTCTATCCTAAAGTATCCCTGAGCACCACTCAGAATAGCATAGGTCACCCGTCCATTGGGACCAATATCTTTATCAGTCGCTTCAACTTCCTTCACAAACACTCCGCTTGATAAATTCTCTGTAATATTTTGTTCATATCTTGTCTTTGTAAACTCAGGAGTGTTGTCGTTCTCGTCCAGAACGTCGATAGAGACTATAAGTGGTGTAGACTCACGATTTGGAGTGCCCCGATCTCGAGCCAAGATTTTCAATCTAGTGAATTTGATAAAAGTATTTCAAAGCAAATTAGACTAGCTTTATTTACTCTGCATAGCTCTATTAGTTCTAAACTGTTCTCCCTTCGTGGTCCAGTGATACTACAGGAGGAAACCTAAACTAAAATACTTTATTTATACTGGTTAGCTTTACCAATTCTGAAGTGTTCTCCCTCGAAGTCTAGTAAAAGCCTTTACATATTGATCCAGTTACACTACAAGAGGAAACCTAAACTAAACTAACTTTACTTATACTGGATAGCTCTAGCAGTTCTAAACTGTTCTCCCTAGAGGTCCAGTAAAGATCATTCCTTATTGATCCAGTGTTACTACAGGAGGAAACCAAAACTAAACTAACTTTACTTATACTGGATAGCTCTAGCAGTTCTAAACTGTTCTTCCTAGAGGCCCAGTAAGAGTCATCACTTATTGATCCAGTGTTACTACAAGAGGAAACCTAAACTAAACCATATCTATACTAGATAGCTCTATACGCTGTTCTTCCTTGAGTTCCAGTAAAGGACATTCCTTATTGCTGCAGTGGTAAATTCGTTGTTTAAACACGTTTTAGAAAAAAATAGAGACACTCTTTCTGCACATTTATTTTCTTAAATTTTCTCGTCTTGTTTCATGTTCTGTACCAGACTACCAGTGAACAATTGATTGCGCTATGCAGTCTACTTCTCAAATCAGAGCCTTCAAAATGCTTCCTACCTGAATGCGGCATCTTCCTCACGATCAATATTTCCAAAGACCTTAAGGACACCAGAAACTGCATCCAACTTGAACTTGCTCGCTTCATTACCTCCCGCAATTCTGTACCGCAATTCCGCATTCACATCGATATCCGCATCCGTGGCCGCTACTTTCAGCAAGACTTTTTCGACGGGAGAATTTTCCAACACCGAAACATCTTCTCGAGACGAGTTGAAAATCGGGAAATTATCATTAATGTCGGTGATGTTAACCTCTACGACAGCGGTGTCGGAAAGCGTCGGAGAGCCGCCGTCGGACACTCGTACGGTGAGCCTATAATAGTCGATCGTCTCTCGGTCAAGTTCGTTAACTGGGCTAATCTCTCCGCTTGCTGGGTCTACAGTGAACATGCTGTTGGGAGGATCCAAACTGTATGTTAGGCCGCCGTATGGGTCCTTATCTGTGGCACTGACAGTCACAATTGCTTTATCTAATGCCTGGTTTTCAGGGATGTTAACTTGATACGAAGCTGGGTTGAATACAGGGGAGTTATCATTAATATTTTGAACTCTTATACTAACATTCGCCCCGCTCGTATGTTTGGTGTCTTTAGCTTCTACAACAAGATTGTACTCGGTGACTTTCTCATAATCAAGTTCAGCCTTGGTGTAGATTACGCCAGAGTCACTATCGATTCTAAAGTGGTCTTCATTGTTACCAGAGGCAAATGAATATATGATTTTAGAGTTGTTACCAATGTCCTTGTCTGTTGCTAGGAGACGGACAACTGATGTACTCAGATTCGCTGATTCAAGCACAGATTCTAAATAAATGAATGAAAATTACCGTTGTTGTTTTGAATAGTTTTTCAATTCTGACATTGCTGGATAGCTCTATTAAATACTAAACTGTTCTCCCTAGAGGTCGAGTAAGGGACATACCATATTGGTCCAGTGTTGCTACAGGGGAATCTGCGGTGTTTGATAAAGTTCAGCGGGAAGTACTCTTCTCACATGCGAGGCGAAATTATAATCAAATAACTGAATATTGCAGGAATTGAAACATGGTCTAACGGTTTAAACTATAATTTTTTTACTGTTTACGTGTTCAAAAAGAAATTAAACCACCGACTTTCTTGTTGTGGGTAATTCTATAAAAAATGGTGCAGTTTCCTATTTACGGAGCGCAGTTTGCTATTGGCAGGGCACACACAGAAGCAATCTCACAGAACCACAATCTGCTGCACGATAGTGGTAAGTGAAACTCATATTGGGTTTCAGTTAGAGTTTATTAATAGGGAGCTTTAGCAGTGACTACGAGTACGACTACGAGTACGAGATTCGTCATTTTCGCGCCAAACGCCGTGTTGTTTGTATACGCCATCTCGCAAAAGTCGTAGTCGTTGGGCTTTTGACTACGAGATTTTTGATAAAATGACGAAAATGACGAATCTCGTACTCGTAGTCAATGCTAAAGCCCCTAATATGGGGGAGCGGATGGTCAACTTGAAAACTACAAGAACCTACCATCATAAGCAGTAGGATCGAAGCTTGGGGCATTGTCATCAAGATCCGTAACTTCCACGACAAAATATTTTGTAGAAGACAATCTTGGGCTGCCTTTATCAGAAACTTGAACATTTAGTGTGTACGTGTCAATGATCTCGCGATCGATCACGCCTTTCGTGGAAATGACGCCACTTCCGCGATCAATCTGGAACGCATCCTTCACATTCCCTTCAACAATTTCGTACTCAATCTTCCCGTTATTCCCGTCATCCGCATCAGTGGCGTTTACATCAAGTACTTGGGTATTAGCTGGAGAATTTTCTTCGATTTGAACAGTAGTGACAGTATTAGTAATATTAGGGGCGTTGTCGTTCGCGTCTGTGATAGTAATACTGACAGAACAATCCGTTTTCGCCGATGGAGTCGATGTGACAAAAGCTGGCTGATTGCTAGCACGTATATTTAGGGTAAATGATGGATTCGTCTCCCTATCGGGTGACTTTGCAACACTTACGATCCCCTGGGCTGGGTTAAGTTCAAAATACCCTAAATTGTTGCCAGATATTATATTATAAATAATCTCTCCATTCGCGCCTGAGTCAGGATCGCTGGCTTCAACTCGTAAAACCGTCTTTCCCTTCGCTGTGTTTTCGCGAAGTCTTGTTGTGTAATCCTGTGCAAAACGTGGTCTATTATCGTTCAAGTCTTTCACCGTTACTTTAACACTAGCTGTCGATGACAATGAAGGCGTCCCAGCGTCCCTAGCGGTCACAGTGATGTCGTAACTCTCGCTCTCCTCGTGGTCAAGCGGCGCCTTGGTCGAAATGACACCAGATTTGCCGTTAATATCGAATTTCGTTCTTGAAGCACTGTCCAAAGAAAATGTGATTTCTGCGTTCTTTGCCGTATCTGCGTCCGTTGCATATACGGTCAATAAATCTCCTAAAGAAAGATCACATCGTTATTTATCTAGGCCCATATTAACTTCTTAAACTCATTAATAATTCATGAAGAATACACAAAGGAAATCAGAACCGTATGGTTGTCTCAATACCACGGTAATAAATATTTTACAGAACGGCAGCAGGACAGAGAACGTTTCACTACAGAGGAACGAAAATCTGGAACGATTTAGAAGACAAATTTAAAAACATTCCTACAGTAAGAAGTTTTAAGAAGAAACTTAAATCACATATTCTAGATACGTTTTATTCGAATCCATAATTTTTATCCTTTTATCATAAATTGACAATTTAGAAAGTCCTATAGATATATAGTTTAAATTATCTTAACATAACATTTTAAATTAGCTGTTATATTAATATTTAAATTGTTGTAATTTTATGCTGAAGAGCCCACTTGGGAGCATATCATTAAAGTATCATATCATATCATCCATAAATTAAGTCAATTTTAGCGTTCAATTTCTCTTTAAATGAGAATTACTGGTTGTTTTGATAAGCTATATCATACACTGGAAGTCGTTTATTACAGTTATTTTAATACAACCCAAAGCATTTTTTCAATGCACTTTTCGACGTTTCAAATCACTTTTGTTTATTGTTTTGTGTCTGAACTACGTGGAAAATATCAAAAACACTTCAACACGTTTCAAACAAAGTCATCAGAAGCTTAGTGACGGTTACTAACAAAGGGCCTTGAGAAGTGTTTTAAAATATTTTCATGTAGTTCAGACACGAACCATGGTACTTGGTCTGTTTTGGTCGTAACTGCCTGAAAGAAATAAGGAAGGGCCTTCGTTCTAAACTTTCTTGATGTCTTTCAGGTGATTACGAAGACAGTCTTTATTGAATACTACCTACACTGAAACACCACGTTTGAGTTTATTTACCAGTCTGCCTGCCCGCATGTTAGCCTACCTGCAGGTGAAGTCTCATTGATATCCTTAGTATACTTTCCCGGTTCGAATACTGGTCCGTTATCATTCTCGTCCGTTACAATAACACTCAGATTCTGTGAACTCGATTGTCCTGTAGCCTGTCCGTTTGTTGATTCTGTCACGGTGACAGTCAAGTTATATCGAGGCACTGTTTCTCTATCCAAACTATTTTTAGTTGTCAGAAGTCCGGTATCTTTGTCAATAGTAAAATCACTGTCCGTGTTGCCCTCGGTTATCGAGAATGTCAGTTTGTTTCCGTCTTGGTCTGTGGCGTTAAACCGAACTACTTTGGTCCCTTTGGCAACAGCTTCGCTGACGTATACGATGGGAGAACCAGGGACAAATGTTGGAGCGTTGTCATTCGTGTTTTTGATATCTATGTTGACAGTACTGGTGCTTGATTTTGATGGCGTGCCTTGGTCAGTGGCTGAAATTAATAAGTAATGTATAAGAGATGATAGTTCAACCATCCTTTCAGAGTTTTAGTTTAGTTTCTCTTTCTAGTAAACTCAACTATAACTTTATTTACACTGGATAGTTTTACCAGTTTGAAACTGTTCTCCCTAGTAAGGGTCATACCTTATTGATCCTGCGTTACTGCAGGAAGAAAACACAGAATACACAACAACGGGTAACTTCGAATAAAGAAAGCATTTTTGAATTCAAAATGCTTTCTGTTGTGAATAAGTTTAGGAAATACTCGGTGGTTGCTGTAATTATAAAGCAGAGGAATCTCTGTGTTTAATAGCGTCAAGTAGGAAGCAATTCTCAAGGGAAACTATTATCAGACAACAACACATTACAGGAGTATACAATACCTGTGACAGTTATTGTGTACGATTTTTTGGTTTCATAATCAAGCTCCGCTGCCGTCATTATCAAACCAGTGTCTTCCTCAATAGCAAAATGTTCCTTATTTATTCCTCCAGTAATATTGTACTTGATTTGACTGTTTACACCTTCATCTGCGTCTGTTGCTTTCACCTGACAAAGACATAGAAAATGTACTCCAGAATAGACAAATTTAGCTAACATACATCGTTGCTATCCAATTTACAAGTTTGGATACGTCATATGCGTTGCTAATATAGTATATTATTGTCCTTGTTTACGAACAAATCGAGTATAACAAGCGTAACTAGTTTTTGTCTATGAATTTCATGAAACATTGAAACTAGACCAAAAAGATTGTCTTTGAACCTTAGGTGTTTGGTACAGTAGAGTCAAATTGGAAGCACTCTTCTCACATGCAACTGTGAAAAAAACTTTATAACCAGGAATCAAACACCGGTCACAAAAGTGATAGGCAGATGCGCTAATCACTGCACCACAAACACCTCAGCATTTTCCCAAAAAACACAATGAAAAACCGCCCAACCAACCTGTACAACACGGGCGCCTACAGCAGCATCCTCTGCGATACGACCAGAATATTGTTGTGATGTGAAAATCGGGTCATTATCGTTGACGTCCAAGATCTTGATTGGAACTTCTTTATGAGATGATAACCCCGGATTTCCTTGATCTGATGCGCGAATTGTCAATCTATAATTGGCCAGTTTTTCACGATCTAATAATGATTTCACTGAAATATTCCCGGTGCCTTGATTAATGGAAAACCTAGATAAAATTGTAAAATGATGTAAGCATTTAGATAGAGAAATATTCCTTCGGTTATGGTTACATTTCACTAGGTCTAATACTGTTCTCCCTAGAGATCCAGTGTTGGTCTAGTGTTACTACAGGAGGAAACCTAAACTAAATTTACCCTGTTTATACTAGATAGCTCTATCAGTTCTAAACTGTTCTCCCTAGAGATCCAGTGTCGGTCCAGTGTTACTACAAGAGGAAAGCTAAACTAAACTAACTTTATCTACACAGGATAGCTCTACCAGTTCTAAATTGTTCTCCCTAGTGTTCCAGTAAGAGACACTCCTTAAGTTACATATATTGACCCAGTTATACTACAGGAGGAAACCAGAATACCCGACGAAAACCAGCGGTGTTTGGTAGAGTCAAAATGGAAGCACTCTCCTCATATACGATAAAGGCGAAATTATGATCGAACAACTGTATACTGCAGAAATCGAACCTCAGTCACAGAGGTACCAAGGTACATACACTAGCCACTGTGCCATCCCTATCTATCTGTAGGTATACATACAGCATATGCAAAACTCAACATGATATACTTACGCAGATCCCACATTTCCTCCGACGATTGTGTAAACAACTTTGCCACTGTTTCCATCGTCAGGATCGCTCGCAGTAACTTGATCAACTTTCGTACTCACACTGGCATCTTCCTTCACTTCAAAACTATAGTCTCCATTGAATTTTGGTTCATTGTCATTCTTGTCGACAACTGTAACAGTCACTCTAACGGTTGAGTTCAGGCTCGGATCACCAAGATCTTTAGCGCGGATATCAAATGTAAATGAAGGTGTCGTCTCTCTGTCCAGTGAGATCTTTGTTTTGATTTCACCACCGTTCTAGAAATGTGCCAATATAATCCTGGGTCACTCAGATTTCATAAACAACTGTAATTTGTGAATTTACGGGGTTGCATATGGTTGTCAACTTCAGAACTAATGACATTAAAAATTAAGCTAGGTTTCCCATTTTGGGAAATTTGGTTATTTGCCACCAAAAAAAAACTAACTATATACAATACAATAATAATCCTAATCCGGACTCTTATCTCAACCCTGATCCTAATATTATACATCGCCTAATCCCAATCCTAAAGTCTTTGGTCAAACGAGGATGAGACTCTCAAAAACTCTCATCAGAATTTGAACCAGCCCAAAGTTGATAAAAGTTGATGAGAATGCATGCGAGAGTCAATTACAGTTGGCGGTCAAACGCGAACGAGATTTGCAACCTCTTCAACTCTCATCCTCGGTTGACCGGGGCATAATCCTACAACAATATGATTTTATGTAAACAAGTACCGAATACGTCACTGTGACGTCGTTTATATGGAAAGTCATCCCAAAAAGTGATACAAACCTGCGAAACACTGAACTGATCACTCGATGAAACCAACTCGTACACCACCTTCCCATTAATCCCAATATCTGCATCAGTAGCACGAACAGAACACACTCCAGAGTTACTCGCTGAATTTTCATCAATACTACAATTATAAGAATCCTGCGCAAAAATCGGAGTATTATCATTTTTGTCGTCCACTATAACTTTAACTGTAGCTTCCGTGGATAAAGCAGGCGTGCCTTTATCTTTTGCCTCAATCTTAAGTGAATACGAAGCTACACTTTCTCTGTCCAAAACTTTCTTTGCAATAAGATTTCCGCTTGTTTGAAACTCGAAAGCCGTATTGACATTACCACGGACAATGGAATACTCTATTTTTGCATTAATCCCTGCGTCTGAATCTGTAGCCTGTCCGAGTTTGCCTACAAGGTCATTCTTTGCGTTGTTCTCAGCAATTTTGAATGAATAGAAGTTCTTTCCAAAGTGTGGTTTATTATCGTTAATATCTGTCACGGTTATCGTGAATGTGGCAGTGGACGATTTTGAAGGATTGCCATCGTCTCGCGCCTTAATGGTGAGAGTGTATTTGGCTTGAGTTTCGCGATCCAAACTCGAAGCAACTGATACGCTTCCTATAAAGAAAATGTGTTAGGATTTTATGGATGTACAGATAGCTAAACTAGAATCAACTAACGTTATTTATACTGGATAGCTCTATCAGTTCTAAACTGATCTTCCTAGAAATCCAGTAAGAGATCCTTGATTGATTCAGTGTTACTACAGGAGGAAACCTGAACTTTATTTATGAGTCAACCCTTATTGATCCAGTGTTATTACAGGAGAACACGGAGGAATTTTGCGGTGTTTGAGACCTCCCAATAGACTTTGTCTGTTTGGGGGGGGGGGGGGGGCAAAATGACTGCATGCTTTCTCAAGTAATATTTTCTTCCCACAAAAAAGAAAATAATTGCAAGGAAGCGTTGCATTGCAACAGCAACACTCAACAGCATTCGTGCAACAGCGCTTTATAAACATCATTTATACTGGCTTTGGACATGGCGCCAACATTAAAAGAACATCAACCAACAATATTCAACCTACCAGCAGCATTGATTCGAAATGCATTTCCATTATTTCCAGTACTGATAGAATACGATACGCGACCGCGGGGGCCTGAGTCCGCATCTGTGGCTTTGACTGTACCAACCACGTGACCAACTTTAACATTTTCTGCAACGCTTTTGCTGTACTGGTCATGCTCGAATGTCGGCGAATTATCGTTGACGTCTTCGACGAAAATTTTTACTGTCTCTGGGGTTTCTTTGCCGCCGCCATCTCTTGCAGAAACAGTGAAAGTGTAGTCTCTCGTCTTTTCATAGTCTAACGCTTTCTTTAAAAGAATATTTCCTAAAAACAAAAAGCAAAAAAAAATTTCAAGGAGTATGAAAACTGTATATTTGTGGGTTTCACTAAGCACCAGAGTTGAAAGAAAGAAGCCGCGGGTATGCGGGTACCACCCGTGAGGAAGGTTTACTGGCATTGAGGAAGGTTGAAAGTGAAACACTGAATAAAACATTGCAAAGCAGTAAGTACTAGACTGGTCAGACTAGTATTAGTAGCAACAGTCAGCACTCAGTCAGACTAGCAGTACTGCAATGGCCAACTGGCAAACCTACCCAGGCAAAAGCCTGCATGTCAGAAAGTTTTCAGTTATTTTGAGGAAGGTTGAGAAAACCCAAAATCCTACCCAGACGAAGGTCAAAACACAACACAAGTATTTTCAGCGTGTACTAGCAAAACAAACAACTCCCTTAAACCATCAAGATACAAAAACCTAATTATATTACAACAAGACTAAAATAATAATTACCTGCATTTCTGTCAATGCTGAAGGTTTCTTGAGCAAGCGCGGGTGATTTTATACTGTAAGATACTTGACCAAAATTTCCAGCATCTCTGTCTGTTGCGGTTACCTTAACAAATATACAAAATACTTGGTAAAAAAAAAAGTTAAATATAGGTTTTCATTAAGCACTATCGTGCAGATGGTAGCGGTCAATTATATGTTGTATATAGTCTTGTGCTTGGAGGCAAATATATAGAATTTAAGAAATGTAGTTTAATTTTCTTGCTGCTATAAGTGTTAACATTTTTCAAGTCGACCAACATCTGTTGCTTCATATAACACTTGCTAAACGCGGGGTTAAATAAATAGATATTATTATATATATATTAATAATTATAAAGGTAAGAGATTTGTACCTTAAGAATGATTTTGTTTGTAACAAAATTCTCGGGGACAGATCTGGTATAAGGCAGTCCTTGAAAGATTGGAGAGTTATCGTTGACGTCAATAATTTCTATGGTAACTGTTGATCGGGCGTCCAATGAAGGCGAGCCTCGGTCTGATGCTTGAACAGTTAGTGTGTAGGACGATCTAATTAATTAGAGAAAGTGTAATCGTTTGTTATAAGGCTATTATCACAGCTGATTATCACCGAAGGTGGACAAATCAGGAAACATTGTTTCCTAGCCATGTTTCCCGAAGATGGACAAACCAGGAAACATTGTTTCTTAGCCATGTTTCCCGAATATGAGCAAACCTGGAAAGATCGTTTCCAAAACAAAAACCAAATAATTATGTTTTATCTCTACCTGGTTTCTCGATCTAATTGAGCGTTGACTTTAATCAATCCAGAACGATCATTTACAGCAAAAGCGTTACCAAAGTTACCGCCAACAATCGAGTAATGGATCTCACCACGAGGTCCTAAAAATCACAACGACATAAAAACACGAGTTGATAATAACTCTTTTGTCTTTAGATCTTTGGACTCTCTTGGACTCTCAGGAATATTGATAGCATAATGGTTAGTGCTGATGTGCCTCTCTTGGCAAACAGGGTTTTGATTCATGCAATAAGCAGTTGCCTGATTATAAGTTCACCTCTACGAAAGAGTGACTCATGGTAAATATCTCCCGGTACTCCGGTTCCCTCCTGTAGTAATACTGGAAAATAAGGGTAACCCTTACTGTACCTCTAGGGAGAACAGTTCAGAACTGAGTAACCATCAAAACCACGTACCTGAGTCCTTATCTGTTGCCTTCACCGTGACCACGTCCACGTTAAGTCCAGCATTCTCAGAAACACGCGCCCTATACAGTCCACCAAATATTGGTCTATTATCATTAACATCCACAACGTTCACAGTTACACTCTGTGTCCCTAGTTTCACAGGCTGTCCCTTGTCCGATGCTATCACATTGAATTGGTAGGATGTCTTCTTCTCGAAGTCCAGCGCGGATCTTGTTGTTATTTTCCCAGTTGTTGGGTCTATTGCAAAAGCGGATGAATCGCCGGTCATTTTATAGTTGATTTTGGCATTGTCACCTTCGTCCGCATCTAAAGTTTGGGAAAATGATACAAAAATTTGAGGGTCTGATTGGAATTAACTGACTGCTGACAATTGCCAGTATTTTGAACTCACAAATTATCTTAACTGATTGCCGACAAACGACAATCAAACAACAATCTGGGACTGACATGTAAAGCCTACAAATATATTTGGAAAGCGTACAGTTTATGTACTAAAATATCTGTAAAGTTTTAGCAAACCTGGAATTTGCCTTCCCAACATGAAATTGGGCGAGGAATATCATGCAATCTTTTCATGTTCCAGGCTGTCGAGGCAGGTAAATCATCTACATAAATTATATAATGAAAAGACATTAAATAATTTACCTCGGGCGCTGACTTGTACAACATTGCTGCCAGGTTGTTCACTCTCGAGTATAGCGACCGTGTAAGGGCCGGGGAACCTGGGACTGTTGTCATTCAAATCCCTGATATTCACCGTAACATAAACATTATCCGTTAGTCCGCCACAGTCCCTCACGGTCACATAGAAACCATAGGTAGGCTTCGCCTCTCTGTCTAATGGTCCGTTTGTTGAAATAACACCATCAGATGCCACACTAAACTTGCTTTTGACTGATGACTGTAAGCTATACTGTAAAGTACAAGCAGTTTTTGTATCAGGGTCTGAGCCGATCATTCGGGCGCCAAATGTAGTTCCTCTGGGGACATTCTCGTTTACAGAGTATTTACAGTTCCCATTGTTGCATCTTATGCTCGGCGGCTCGTTAACATTTTGAACACGAACTATTAAGCTTGATGTGTCTTTCTTATTTCCGCCGTCTTTGGCTTCGAGATTCACCGTATAATATTTGAATGTCTCGTAGTTTAATGCCGCAGTAAGTATGATCTGCCCTTGTTGATTAATCTTGAATCTATTTTGCGGTGTTTGAGATGTAATATTATACATAATTTGCCCGTTGCTTCCACTGTCAGCATCAGTCGCTAAAACAGTTTTTACAACAGTGTTAACTCGAGTATTTTCCGGAATGCTTGCTCGGTAAGGGTTCTGAGTAAATTCAGGCGAGTTATCATTCTTGTCCACAACTTCAACAACGACTTTGGTTCTGCTTTTCTGGCATTTGTTGGCTTCGTTTTCAGCTACAATAACCAAGGAGTATTTTGCAATCTTTTCTCTGTCCAGTGGCCTTTTCGTGTGAAGTCTTGGAACATTGGAATCGATCTTGAATGCATCATTAATGTTTCCATCTGTGATTTTATACCTCAACCTAAATATGTAGGATTTCCAAAAACAATGAAAAGACAAATGTAACTGGATTGTGACTGAATGGCACAATGGTTATGCTAAGTGTAATGAGAAGGGCCCACTGAACTTAGGTTTGTGAGTGTATTTAAGCCAAGAAGCTTTACCTGTTATTGCTGATAGCCATTTCTAACGTTTGGATAGGCTGAGCAATTTCATTTTCGCCTACTTTACGTTCGTAAGAGGTTTTGGAGAACAAGTTGTCCCAGAAGGATAAACTGAATTTGTTTGTATCTTGTTGACCTTGCACAGCTACAAATACAGTCTATAATGTAAGCAAAAACATAATTCAATGGTTATTAGAACTGATAGAACTATCCAATATAAATTAATTTAGGTTTCCTCCTGTAGTAACACAAGACCAACAAGAGATACTCTTTACTGCACATCTAGGGAGAACATTTTACAACTGATAGAACTATCCAGTACAAATACAGTTAGTTTAGTTAGGTTTCCTTCTGTAGTGAACAAAACCAACAAGAAATACTCCTCCTCACCGCACCTCTAGAGAGAACAGTTTAGAACTAATAGAACTATCCAGTAAAAGTAGATTAGTTTAGGTTTCCACCTGTAGTAACACTGGACCAATAAAAGAAGCTCCTTACTGCATCTCTAGAGAGAACAGCTTAGAACTGATACATTTGTCTAGTATAAATAAAGTTAGAGAAGTAAGACATGACAAACCTTTGTATCGTCAACTTCCACAGAGACTGCTTTAGGTGAAGTGTTTTCTTCATTCTTCGTACTCTTTGGATCCAGGGGTCCGGGATTCTCGCTCGTTATTGAAGCATACAAATGACTTATACCTGGATAGAATATAGCGCAATATAAGGAAATAGTATTTAGTACTTGATAGGACAGATAGATAGGTAAAAATCTCACATCTTGTCAACAAGATGTTTTCGCAACAGACTTGCAGCAGAATTGTGAACAAGTTGTAACCATACAGTCATTTCATGGATTATTCGAAGAGAATTTTACAACTCCAGTAAATTAAGAAATCTCAAAACAATAAAACATTCTATATAGCACAAGTAGTTAAGGTTGTTGGTGGACACACATATATTTACTGATATAGTATCGTATATTTACAGCATTTTCACCCGTGCTCCTATTAAAGTTTGGAGAGGTCCGCTGGCCATTTCCAAGTTCAGTACACGATCGAGAAAGTACATAACACAACACATACCGGGTGTCCCAACAAAAAGTATCGCTGTTTGATTTAATTTAGCGCAAAAACTATAAAAGGCATTTCACTCAAGTAAGTTTTACTCTATTCAAAAAGGACTAACTTAAATTTTGGTATATAACACTTGACGTTTGATGCTGTGTTGACCGAGATAAAGATGTTTGAAGTTGAGTAAGCATTTTTGAAATTGCTAAAATTACCATAAAACGGCCCCATTAAATTTCTATTTGGTTAAACTTGATATTTCTATGTGGTCAAAAGAACGCATGTACAACGATATTGTTCCAAAGACCAAGATTTAATCATCTATCAAGCTGCTACAAGGTTGATACTCACAAGTTGTTGCGAATTAGTTGAATGACTATTGTTTTCCAACTGCTTCAACTCACGTAATATCTTCATAACTTACCAGTCCTATCCCGAAGTTCCACGCTGACTTGGTTTCCAGTTACAAATTGAAACTGTGTTCGGAAATATTTGAATGAACCACTCTCTACTGAGGTGATGGATTCTTCACAGGAATTGATCACAGACCCCTCTGTTAGGAGGATGACATAGGATTAGTAGATTGGCTACGTTTTTACGTAATCGAAAGAATGTAGAACAGTATAGCTTTCATCTGGTGGGAGAATGCGAGTATCGAGCGAGATACCAATAAGAGATGGCCCTTACTAGAACTCTAGGAAAAACAGTTTTGAATTGACAAAACGTTTTAGTATAAGATAGATAAAGATTTCTTCCTGTAGCAACACTGGATCAACAAGGGATATCTCTTTTTGGATGTCCAGGGAGAAAAGTTTAGAACTGATAACGCTATCTAGTATAAATAAAGTTAGTTCAGTTAAGGTTTCCTCTTGTAGTAACACTGGATCAACAAGAGATGATCCTTACTGGATCTCTAGGGAGAACAGTTTAGAACTGATAGTTATTCAGTATAAGCGAAGTTATTCTTATCAGCTGTGACATAAACCCGTGTCCCAATGACACCGGTATGGAACACAGGTTACTGCGACTTGGGATCAACTAGCGGTATTTACTATTACAAAAATAAACCGTACTTACCGCTACACGAGACAGCACTAAGTCGATCAACCCAACTAGCGATCAAATTATCAAATGTCCTTAGGAAAACATACTTCGAATCCGGATCTGAAGCTATTTCATTCAACTGGGAGGTACTAACACCACTGCCCACTCCGATACTAAATATACTTATACCAATGTTTTTTAACACTTGCGCGGGAGGGCCTACAGGATCACCTTGGGATTTTCCATCTGTGAGCAGCACTAAAACTTTTGGGATACCCGCATCAGTTCGCATTCCCGCTTGTGAGGTGAATATATTTCTGCTGAGAAACTTCAGCGCGTCTGCAGTGTATGTCCAACCAGATTGATACGGGATTCTATCTACAGCACTTTTCATTTCAGATTTTGTGAAATAGCGTGTGAGATGGAATTCGGAGACGGTTTTAGTGGAGTATTGAACTGCAGCTATATGTGTCCCTGTTTTGCCAATGTTGAAGAAATCGACAACTTTTTTAACAAATTGTTTCACCTTCTGGAAGTTGTTGCTGGTGACACTGCCAGAGCCATCCAGAAGAAAGACGAGATCAACGGAGGTTTGGCAAACTGAAATATAGAAGGTTTTTGTCTATTTACTTCTTGTTGTTAGTGGTAGAGTGATGGCATTGTGGCGTTGTTGTTGGTCTGTTTTGAGTTACTGGGCACTGGAAACTGTTGGTGGAGTTTTAAGAATGACGTCATCTTGTCGATTAAATCGCATACACTAGAAGTAGCTTAAATCACATACACTAGAAGTCGCTTATATCACATACACTAGATGTTGCTTAAATCACATACACTAGAAGTAGCTTAAATCACATACACTATGGGTCGCTTACCATCAGGGATGACAGAAGCACGTATATAAGTATGAGTAGTGTATTCCACCCAATCAAAACCAGCCTCGATAGCAAGTCCCGCCAATCCTCCCAGTTTCCCGCGATCTCCGTCAGATGTTTGAAGACGCACTGAACGACCTGTAGGTTCAAATTGCAAAGTAAAATTTAGAACTTTCATTAAACTTGTTTTTAGGAATGTTGTACAACAAAGCAATAGCTGGGTATTGTCGCAAACTACAGTGCAAATAAAGCCAGTTTAGTTTGGATTAGTGCTGTTTAATTTGGATAAAGGCCGTTTTCCATTACGGTTGCTTTGCCCGCACAGGCGAAGCTACCTTGTTTCTGTGGACTCTAATTCAACATTTCTATCATGTTACATAAATCGGATATTGCATGGCAGTATTTCAACACTACAAACTCTGCACGTTCATTCAATGTAAACTTCGTTTTGTAGGGGTGTTGGTGCTGTTTATAATTTCACCTCAGTCGCAGAAGTCAGTTTAGGGTTATTTCGTGATGTTTTTAAAACACTTTACTAGTTTTCTTGCTGTTAAGTATCAATATCCGGCCTTTCACAATGTTTGCACTATATACATGGCGGCTAATTCCGGGTTTACTTAACCACTTAATTGATGTTTTAAACTGTTTTTAAACTGTTTTCAATTCTGAGGCGCGAGGCGACCTTGTCTTTCAATAGTATTGAATCTTTTTGTAACAATAAAACTTTGGACAATATTTTTTTATTCCTATTGCTGTTACCTAATGAGTTAGCAAGACGAAGTCTTAAAAGGTCAATATTATTTTAAGTGGCTATATTTTCACACACTCGAACACTGTTTATTTTCTGCCCCAAACACATCTTTAAGTACTATTTAAAATCTCGTCCATACATACACTGTCTCGTTTTCCACCTAATATTTCGTCAATGCTTTTTATCTCTAGATTTTGCGTTGGTTGTTTATCGAAATGCGCGGCCAAACAGACTTTTAGACATAGTACAAGAAAACGAATGAGTTCCAACATATTTTGTAATGTAAACACAAGGTGAAACCAACAGAACAGAGGAGTCGGCCTTAATTTAAAGATTCATGAGGAGTCGGCCATAATTTAAAGATTCATGAAAATGATATAATCAGTGGCGGACGCTTGGTCTAAGGAACCCACCAGCCTCGATAAATTATAAAATCTTAACGCGATTAAATTTGTGAACTAAGACAGCCTGTTCATATTCAAGTAAATTTCTTAAAAACCAAAAAGTGCTGATAAGATTTGAGACCGCAGAAATTTGCAGCGCTGAAACCCCAAAATTTCGCGAGATATCTGAATACATCTGAATACATCTCAAAGCAAAGATATACATTCAAAAAGAGATAACATTTGGCACACGAACAGGCTAGCAATCTGAAGGTCACGGATTTGCGCCCCGTATAGGAACTTTCCTGAGCTTTAAATTGACAACTTGTATCAGCAAAACAAACAAAAATACTAACTTTAAAAACATTCGCAAAAGTGAAAATGCAAAGCCTGCAGAGTGGTATAGTCAATTTTAAACTGCAAGCAATCTTCTCAAATATGATTGAGGTGACATTATAATCAGACAACTGAAAAGCACAATACTTTACAATAATAAAATATCAATCATACCTTCGTAATGTAACGAAGTAAGATCCTTTGGGTTCACTTGGTCAGTCCAAGCTTGAAGCACCTTCACAGCTCGCCCGGACCATTTTGCTCTGACTCGCGACGCCAGGGTATCCAATTTACTTTTTGCGCGCGCTGTCATGCGTCGACAATCATCGTTTTCATATTGTGCATCACCGTTCGTATTTCTGATCAGAATTTTTCGAAAACGACCCGAATTGCGAGGAATCACATCTCGAATTCGACTACAAATTTTGTTTTCGTCATCGTTTGGGTACCTTTGGTCATACCTGAGCACAGAGGGTCTCTGTTGTGAGTTGACAATTCCCAAAAAAAACAAAGTTACGACGAAGACAAAGACCTTCATCTTTTGTCTTTTGCTAAAACTGACTCGTCCTTGTAGTTTTCTCCTTTGAATTTAAGGCTATTTGACAATGGTTCTTTAAAGTTCTTTTTCTGACAAAGTTCTTGTAGAGGATTGATATTTGTGTCCGACAGTGGTGATGTGTACACCCCTTTGTCTGCTTTGCTCGGAGTTCAGGCCTGTCTAGATAAATATTAAGAATGATTGTTAGTCTTATACCTACTGTGTCACGCGCGACGGAAATAGGCAGCAATTATACTAAAATGGTAAAGTATGGCGAAGCTGAAACTACCCGAACACCAACGCAATCCCACGGATTTTTTTGCCTTTGAAGGCGCTCGGAAGGATGCGCTGGTGGGTGTGTGAATTTTGTTCGCGATTTCGCGCGATTTATGCAAACTAACCATATAGGCTGGTGAATATGAGAAAAAATATAGACTGTACATATACAATCTGATCCATTGTCAATAACTAGTTTCCAATGCCAGCCAACAAATTCGCGTTTATTGGTTACTACTAAAATATGCCTCTAAGACAATCTTACGAGAACCTTCGGCTCTTACGAGAACTCGATACGATATTTAAATGAATGGATAAACGTCCTTATAATTCAGAATCAAGGACACTCAATGTCAAACGTTGGGTTAAGGATCGGTTAGCGCTAATCCTGGGTAAATTTAAACCACTGTTTTGGTTTCTGAGCTTCTGTGATCTAGCCAGTACGCATGCCCTACACAGTTCCTATGTAGACTACTGTGTTCGGCAATTTAGTTCCAGGGATTATTTAAAGGAAATTTTATCACTACACAGAGCTTAAACAGTGAGGATTTTTAGGTTTCAAGTTTGTTTTTTTTCATTCAGTCATATTTCTGCATACTATGCATATTTTTACAGAATTTAATAAAAACCAACATAAAATACTGCACAAGATTGAACTAATATAAACCGCGCAAATATCATTTAGACACTGCACACATTGGTTGTCACTTTATCATCAAATAATCCCTTTTTAATTCCTATATATTATGAGGTTGGGACCGGGTATTGAACGTGACTTCAAATTTTGGCTTGAAACTTTGAGTTCAGTCATCTAATCGGATTGTGCCGCGCATGTGATGTACTCTCACGTGACAAGCGAACCAGCTCAATGTGGGCTTTGAAGTCATGGGAACTTGACTCCTTTCTACTTATTTCCGGTTTCGATAGTGCCAAACGGATGCAAGTCAATGACTCCCATATTCCCAGCACACAAAGGCTGGCTGCCTGTGGCTGGTACTCATTAAATGAATTGATAACTTTATTTTCAGCGTTTAAGAAAACATGATGGAAGTTTGGAATGACGTCCACTTAGATAAGGATAAAACGCACCAACGAACGTCTTTGCCACAAATGCACAACATTCTCTGTGTGTTTGTTTGTAAGCAGGGTAACTCAAAAACTATTAAACATTTTAATACGAAAATTGGTAGAGCCAATGGGAATAGGCCAAGGAAAAATCGATTAAATTTCGGTTCAATTTGGATGAAAATTGGAGGAGAAATTTACAAAAAATTGTCTTGTTTTCCCCGGCTGACGTAGTCTGCGAAGCAGTCGCTTTATTTTTGAATGGTTATTATATAAATGGGCGATAAAATAATCGGACGGAAAAAATTAGGGGCGGAAAAATAAGCGGGCGGAAATAATTAGTGCATGTATAATTTATGCATGAATACTTGACTTAATTTGGAGGTTTAGACTTGCTCCAAGTCTTTAGTCTGTCTCTTATAGGGTTTTTTATGAGGGAGTTATAAAGGATTGCAGAGTATATTAGGGCGCGCGAAAATTTATGTAGTTATAAAGGATTGCAACTGTACTGTGTAGCTTAGATATCCAAATTTGCAAAGTTTAGAATATTTACCATTTTTCGGTTAACCCATTAAGGTGCATTGCACATCTTTGCATCATACTACAATTTCCTCCCGCCCGCATTTAGACATTAAACATTTATGCAACTAGCTTGTGATAAATGTCAATATAATAGTTTAAACAAACGATAAGAATGTTAAGAACGAGAGAAATGAAATATTGCTTAATGCCTCGGAGTTTTGATGTCCTAATTCGGATGATAGATATGAGTGTCAACTCGGCGCATTTTTCGAAAATTCAATCTCAGCGCATTTTTGGAAGTTTACAATCCTGGATGATGCGTTTGAGACAACAACAGAGCAACTAGTTGACAACATAGTTGAATAGACAAATAAACTATTACGCTGTTTCGGTTTGTTGATAAACGAAGTGCCAGCCGAGTCTTTTAATATATTTTGATGTGTTTTCAAAAATTACTGTAATAAACTATACTTCGAGTGTAAGATGTGACTTCGCAAATGACCCAATGTTTGAAGAAAAATTTAACGCTAAAGTTGACTTAATTTATGGACGTTTTTGCCGTATAGAATAGAGACCTTACGATGTAGGACGGCAACGCGAACGACGACGGCCAATTCACTTCAGTTTGAAGAAGTTGAGATAAGGGCTTTTTGGTTTAGAAGATTTCTACTTTAGTACTGAGCCAATTTGCTGAGTACCACTTCTCGCGGCTTGAAATGCAGACGTTGCACACAAGACGTAAAAATCTGTAGTTTGCCGTTGTAAACAGAGCGAGTGGAAAACTCCGTATGCATAGGCGTTTTAATTATTAATTTCTAGTTCAGAAAAATTAACTATAAATTTCATTCTTATAGCCGTTTCGTTACGTTGCCGTCTTAAATTAAGGTGTCTAAAATAGTACGAAAAACGATAGGCGATTTCCTTGTGTTTTGCTCTATTTATGATTTTGACAAATACGACCTCTTAATGATTTTATTCTGCCGTAAGTGTATCGGTTTCCTATATGGTGAAACTACAAACTGAGTCGTAAGTAGACTTTCTCAAAGTCCCTCGTCTTTAGAATCGTCTTTATAACAAAGGAAACTTCGTCGCGCTCGCCAGTGCTGCCCTCGCGCTCGCGACTTCGTCGCTCGCGCGTCCGATTTTGCTCTCGACTAGCAGAGGTCGACTTGGAGCAAGTCTAAGTCGTAAGCAGCCTTGCCCTTGGGACAGCTTTTTTTACACATTTTTCTCATTCATGTTTCCTGTAACAGCGGGTTGTGTATATCATTAAAACCCCCGACTTCCAGCGCTCAATTTTAAGTTCAGGGCAGGGCAATCGTTTTGGGTTAAGTACAAAATTATGCTCAAGCTCATTAATAATTCATGATCAAAACACAAAGATCAAAGGAAATCAGTACAGTATCATTGTCTGGATACCAAGGTAATAAACGTCCATAATTTTCACTTTCAATTTGGCTCTCTAAATAGGGATGCGTTTGAGAAGTTAACACTGTAAATACCTCAAAGTATGTTGATGACTCGTTTTTCAACACACTTATTGGCATATATAGTTCATACAGCATGAGCGCACGTGTTGTACAAGATATACAAAACGAGCTAAAGGCAAGTGCTGGCATATCAGAACTTTATGCAACATGAATGCTGTATCGGTCGGTATATGACTTGTGATTTGTCTTGATAAAAACGTTTGTATTCTTCAATAATCTTTAAGACATGAATGGGATTTGGTGAGAAAAATAATCTTAAAGTTTATGTAAACGAGCAGAATTTTGTATCAGCCAAAACAAGCTCCTTCACGGTCATGATTTCCTTTGTGTTTTTCTTTATGAATTATTAATGAGCACATAACAATATTATTTGGATGTACAGTTGCTACTTCCAACAAGTTTCATCCACACACCAATTAATGGTGCTAAACTTATTTAAAAGTCATAAGACATGATCATATATGATCACGTTGGCCACAAGAAAACAATAGCTCAAGCTTGCATGGCAATTTGTGTTCTCTTTACCTTGAACATGCATACCTTGTCAGGAGTTTGTCTTGTATACCATACAAGGTCAAGGAAGGTTAACCACAGTATAAATATTAAATAGATTCCAGCAATAGTTTCAAATTCATCAGCACTTTGAAAACACAATCCCAACAAATATTTACTCAAGCAAGTCAAAAATTGGTGTATTGCACCATTATTCAGCAAAAGAAAAAACATCTCAACATTTCATTCTCGGTGGTTCTGGTTGCTATAAGAAATTTTTGGCCATCCTTTGTCAATTTTGTTAGGATATAGGGCAAGTTGTCTGGTTTGTATTTATAAGATTTTTTTGCCATCTTTTGTCACCATACATACCTGTATTTAACCTGCAATCAGGCTCTAACAAGTAGCACCGTGACCTGTTTGGCCTGCGGATAGTCTGCTTCTTTTCATCATGGCAGATGGAAATAGAGCAGGTTCTATTTCAATCAGATTTTTCATTTCTCAGACTGACCAATTCGACCGTGGGAAGGTCACTTCATACATTCATTCCAATAAATTGGTTTCTGAGAAATCAGATTGCGTGAACGAGCGTAAAAACGTCAAAGTTTCAAGAAAAGTATCTTTGCAAAAGCAGTAGCCTGAATTTGGCAACCTAGGAACTAGGCTGGCCTGGATGGGCAATGATATTAACAATCATCACATTGGTGGAGAATTTTGGCTTCACATTCCATATCTCAGTACAGAAAATATTTATGTGTTATTTGACAACTGAAGTACTAGGATGCACTGTTGCACTTTATTTTAAACAACGCCAGATAATAGATTTTATCTACCCAGGTGATGAGCCTTGATTGTCAATATATATATCATATAGATAGAGCAAATATATAGTTTTCGCTTACCTCAAGGTATCCACTACAGCCTGTTTCACGCAATAAGCGATTTTCAAGTGGCATTTTTCACTTGAAAATCGCTTATTGCGTGAAACAGGCTGTAGTGGATACCTTGAGGTATAAAGCGAAAACTATATATCTGTGATATATCTACTCTGATACTCACCCAAAATCGTAAATCCTTTGACACCTGTGTGGAAGTCCATCTTCAAAACGGGTACAAGACATACGACAGAAGCTAATACAACCTTTTGATTGTATAAAACAACAAATTTTAAAGACATTTCGGCAGATTCTCTTGTTCAAAAATCCTTGAGATTTAAATTTTCGCGGAACCTTCCAACCCATTCGGATAAAGTCGGATTATCGTCGGACGATTGTCGGAAGAATATCGGAATACTAGTTTTCAGACTTCTCGAATAATTTGTAAGCGTGCAACACTCTGGTGCAATTGGTGTTTGAAAGTGGACATCTTAAAATCGCAATGCACTATGGGCTTTCTAGGTTTCACTGCTGTAAATCGATTAATATGCAGTCGTTATTTTTTGCATGCAAATTACTTCTCTCCTCCGGTTGATTCTTTATGTTGCGCTCACGAGTTATGTCTGTGATTATATACAAGGTCAGGGTGGGGGTTGGGGTTAAATTATACATTTCGTGTAGGGCAATTGTAGGGCTACATAAAGAGCCTACCTCTCCTCCGCAGAGGTTTCCGCTGATCATAAAAGAGGAGCGAGAGGGGAACGCGGACGCGAAACGAAATGAAATCGCGAAATCACGCGTTTTTCGTTTCGTGCCTGCGCGTTCCTCTTTAGTTAGTTAGTTCGTTTTCAGATCTTTTACCAAAACAGAGAAAACTACGACGTATGGTTATGAATTCGAACAAGGTAGTAGTCTATCATCTCAAATGCAAAAATAGCCATTTGCATTTGTTTAACAGGTTGAAACGCCGCATGAAAGCATGACAAATGAATTTTTATGTATTGTTTATTTATGTTAGTATAAGAAAAATTATTACACAAATTTATATTATATATTAATACTAACATTTAATGTACGAAGCGTATGCAAAATTTTTGTGCGTATAAATATTTTTACAAATATTTTTACTTCTTACTGAACGTATTTAGACTACTGATAAAACTTTGAAGCCCTAGTTTTGCAAACCATATTTGAACAGGTCATGGCTTTATTGTCAAAGGCTGTATGTAAACTACTGTGGTACTATAACATTATATTGTCAGTAAAAATTAAGGAAACATGGTTGTAAAATTGTTCGTTTTGCACATTAAAATGTTATGCAATATGCAAAGATTTTTAGATTTCCTTCCAAATTTATTCGTCCATTTTATATTCCAAGTCTGTCCACATACTCTGTCAGCAACACGTCATTCTCACATTCTTCAAAATGAGTCGGAGTTGACCGTAAATACTCGATAAGTTTTTCGAAGGTCGCGAAGCCAATAGCATCATCGCTAGTTCCCAGTACAGCGACGAAGTCATTTTTGTAACGGTCGACTTCGATATGACGAACTTTTGGTCCGCCTTCGGGCGCTCGAACGCTAATGTAGAACTCAGTCTCCTTCTGTCCCGAGCGTACTATGAACGTGCCTGCGGGCACATGGTCATTGAGAATGTCCTCTGCCTTTTCGCGGGAAATTCGCCCATAATACCAGGGCGAGTTTCTGACCTAAAACAAAGTAGGGAGAAGAGTTTAGAACTGATAGAGTTATCCAATATAATTTGAGTTTCCATCTGTAGTACCACTGGGAAAACTAGGGATGGCTCTTACTGGGCCTCCAGGGAGAACAGTTTGGAACTGATAAAGCTATCCAGTACAAATTAAGTTAGTTTAGAAGTTAATAATTAAACCAACCAACCTCTCCCATGTAGTCCACTTTATGTTTGGTAAACTCAGGATTATTGACCATAAACCAACCCCCTCCTTGATATTCTTCACTGTCCCCCCCGTCCATCTCATCAGTATACGCTGTGTTCATGACGCCACGAACCTCCGACTCGTCCAAGTCCCTCACGGACGCAGCTTTCTTTTTCAGTGCCGTCTTAGTGGGCGAGCGTTCTGCCATTGTCATGAAACTAAACGTTTGGCCTGGTGTATGTTTGCCTTTCCTAGAGAATATAAAAAATATGGGTTTTAGAGATGCATATATACCTACAGCACACAAAAGCATAGACAAACCATACAGCAGATGGTGGCAGTTATCAGAGTGAGAAAATAATGCCCATTCTTTTCATTTTATAACAATCTTGTATTTGGAGGCAAATAAAGTGACAACAGTTCTGAAGTTGACCACCATCTGCTGCACCGCAACGCTTAAGCTAGGTTTCCATATGGTCGTAACCGTGTCGTAACCGTGTCGTAACTGTCGTGGAGATAGACTGCAAGCCTATCTCCATGACACGTTCTGACAGTTTTGACGGTTACTTCTGAAACCAGGCCTTACTGAAACCAACCAATAAACATAGTGAATGAGCGTTCTTCGTATTTTCTCATATTTTTTACAAAAATTTCCCCGTTTTTGCAAACTTAAAATGTATAAAAACAACTGTCTTGTTATAACCTCCGCCAGGTTGTTTTGTTTGTGTGTGTGTGTGTGTGTGTGTGTGTGTGTGCGTGCGTGCGTGCGTGTGCGTCTGTCTGTCTGTCTGTCAGCACGAGGACAAGTCGATTAAAGTTGGTTCAATTTGGATGAAAATTGGATGAGAAATGTAGAAAGGTTTGTCTCGTTTTCCGGACTGAAAAGAACTGAACGCGTAATTAGTGCATTAATAATTTCTACTGGACTTAACTCTCTGGCGGAGGTATGAAGTGCTATCAAAAGTATGAAATATGAAACTATATACTCACCAACTATGATCGCATCCTGGTTTTGCCCTCAAGAGTGAAATGACTGTAGTGCATATCATATCAATTGTGCGAAACATTTTATTAAAGAGATCTAGTGTATTTCACATTTTGTGCGAACAAAACGAACTACTTTTACAGTGCAAATTGGTGCAAATACTCAGTGCGTATGGTGGTTTTAATTGGTGAATTTATAATTAGGTGCATTCAAAGGTTATTTTTATAGTGGTGCATTTAACGTTTATATTTAAAGTGTATTTATTGGGTGCTTTTACGTTATAGGTGCAAATATAATATCCTACATAATTAAATAAATTTTCATAATTTCTAAATTTAGTCCATTCTCTACTTAATCTATTCAAATACGAAGATATAAACGTCTAGAAGTGCCGTTGGAGAACTATTCAAACTATATACTATATACCTAAAGAATGGCGCATAAGCGTATCGTCAGAAAGCGCCCATCTTAATTGAAGATTAAGAGTAAAGGATGTTGAATTTTTACTGCCCGTTTTAGAAGACCTTGTCAAATTGTAGTTATAGGTTCAGGCAATTGGTCCAATGAAAACTAAAGCCAAAGATGAGATCTTAAGCAAACGACGTTTTTGACAACACGGACGTCGAACTTAAGCCGTTAAAGGTGGCGACGCTGTTCTTAGCACGTGACGTTCGTGTTGTCAAAACAGTCGACTGCTAAAGCTGTATATTGAATAGTTGTCAAAAGCTAATGCGCTAAGAAACTTCAAGAATTCTACTTTTATGGGATAAAGTACATTAGGGCATACTAAACTACATTAGGGGATATTTAACTATCTAATCCCCGTCTTTCTCTATATAATCCTTAAGTAACATCTCCGTGTCAGTGCCTTCGAGACGTGTCGGAGTTGATCGTAAGTACTCGAGAAGTTCGTGAAAGGTCGTGAATTTCATCGCCTCGGCCTCGGGCCCACATACGGCAACGAAGTGATCATCGTGACGGTTCACGGCAATATGGCGACACTTCGGGCCATCATCGGAAGTTCTCGCGCTAACATAGAACTCGCCCTTGTCGAGACCTGCACGAACTAAATACGATCCATCAGAATCCTGGCTACCCAAGATATCCTCAGCTTTGCTCCGTGATATTGAGCCGTGGAACCATGCGGCTGTTTCAAGCTAGAATACAAGTTGACAATTTTAGTTAGAACAAATTTTGAGTAAAGGTAAAGTAGATGGACAACCAGACTAACACTCTTTACAATGGATTAGCCTGGATAGCTTTGTCAGTTCAAAATTGTTCTCCCTAGAAATCCAGTTAGGGTCATTCCTTATTGGTCGTGTGTTATCACAAGAGGAAACTTAAACTAAACTTACTTTATTTACACTGGATAGTTCTATTAGAGGAAACCAAACTAAACTAACTTCATTAAATATGAACAATTCTATCAGTTCTGTAGACACAGTTCTCTCTAGAGATCCAGAAAGGACCATCCCTAATTGTTCAAAGCAACCAAACAGCAAATGGGATGTATACAAGAATATGATCTGGATAGGTGAAAGCAAGCATAATCAATCGAGATATAGGCTGAAAACTCGCCACACTTCTGGGTGTCTATAATGAGCTACGATTTTATATTGAGACGACTTCACGGTGCATTGCACAAGTTTGCATAAACATGAACAAAAAGATAAAACTATATGTCGATTGACTTTGATTGCACAAATACCTTAATTCTTATTCTTACCTCGTTCATAAAATCCGGTTCAACAATATTCGTTTGCGAGACAGCCTTGGGAATCTGAACCATAAAGGAACCATCTTCGACGTCCGAATCTCGTCGAACGTCTTCCGAATCTCGTCGGTCCTCTTCAAGAGCCGTGAACATTTTGTTGTTCATTCCACGAACTTCGGCATCATTGATCTCTTTCATGGAAATATCACGTCGAGTAAAACGTTTGTGTTTCTTGGAATTTGGCGCAAGGATAGCTCGGCCGCCGATACTAAAATCTCTTCCCTTATCTCTCCTGGATAAAAATGTGGGTGAGGTTAAGATACGTTCGCACACAGCGATATGTCGGGCCGATTTTAGGTTTGGCTGAATATTAATGACGAATATTTTCAGTTGATGATGTCGCCAGATGACGTTTGCCACGTATTTTTCAAATATCATTAACGTGCATCTGAAATCGGCCCAACAAATCGCAACGTGTGAACGTACCTTTAAGTGATCCCGCCGAGAGCAGGAGATGAACGGTTTGTTTTGCAATTTTGAAGAAATTACCTTCGTGCAAGTAATCAAATCGGATAAAATCATGATTTCATTGCATTGTTAATTTGTTCTTTAATATCCAATCACTGTGCTGTGATAGATCATTAGTGAGTATCATAAAATCATTAATCAATTCATTGATCATTACTACATTAGTTAGTAACCGGACATCATTACTTAGTAATCGGACATCATTAGTAAGTAATCAGGTATTGTTAATTAGTAATAAGAACTGATTAGTAGTAATCAGAGACTGTTAACTAGTAATCAGAAATCATTAGTAAGTAATCAGAGATCGTTAATTAGTAATACAAACAATAACACTAACACTCAGATTCTGTGAACTCGATTGTCCTGTAGCCTGTCCGTTTGTTGATTCTGTCACGGTGACAGTCAAGTTATATCGCGGCACTGTTTCTCTATCCAAACTATTTTTAGTTGTCAGAAGTCCGGTATCTTTGTCAATAGTAAAATCACTGTTCGTGTTGCCCTCGGTTATCGAGAATGTCAGTTTGTTTCCGTCTTGGTCTGTGACGTTAAACTTAACTACTTTGGTCCCTTTGGCAACAGCTTCGCTGACGTATACGATGGGAGAACCAAGGACAAATGTTGGAGCGTTGTCATTCGTGTTTTTGATATCTATGTTGACAGTACTGGTGCTTGATTTTGATGGCGTGCCTTGGTCAGTGGCTGAAATTAATAAGTAATGTATAAGAGATAGTTCAAGCATCCTTACAGAGTTTTAGTTTAGTTTCTCTTTCTAGTAAACTCAACTATAACTTTATTTATACTGGATAGTTTTACCAGTTTGAAACTGTTCTCCCTAGTAAGGGTCATACCTTATTGATCCTGCGTTACTGCAGGAAGAAAACACAGAATACTGCACAACAACGGGTAACTTCGAATAAAGAAATCATTTTTGAATTAATCATTATTCTGTTGTGAATAAGTTTAGGAAATACTCGGTGGTTGCTGTAATTATAAAGCAGAGGAATCCTCTGTGTTTAATAGCGTCAAGTGGGAAGCAATTTTCAAGGGAAACAATTATCAGACAACAACATATTACAGGAGTATACAATACCTGTGACAGTTATTGTGTACGATGTTTTGTTTTCATAATCAAGCTTCGCTGCCGTCATTATCAAACCAGTGTCTTCCTCAATAGCAAAATGTTCCTTATTTATTCCTCCAGTAATATTGTACTTGATTTGACTGTTTACACCTTCATCTGCGTCTGTTGCTTTCACCTGACAAAGACATAGAAAATGTACTCCAGAATAGACAAATTTAGCTAACATACATCGTTGCTATCCAATTTACAAGTTTGGATACGTCATATGCGTTGCTAATATAGTATATTATTGTCCTTGTTTACGAACAAATCGAGTATAACAAGCGTAACTAGTTTTTGTCTATGAATTTCATGAAACATTGAAACTAGACCAAAAAGATTGTCTTTGAACCTTAGGTGTTTGGTAGAGTCAAATTGGAAGCACTCTTCTCACATGCAACTGTGAAAAAAACTTTATAACCAGGAATCAAACACCGGTCACAAAAGTGATAGGCAGATGCGCTAATCACTGCACCACAAACACCTCAGCATTTTCCCAAAAAACACAATGAAAAACCGCCCAACCAACCTGTACAACACGGGCGCCTACAGCAGCATCCTCTGCGATACGACCAGAATATTGTTGTGATGTGAAAATCGGGTCATTATCGTTGACGTCCAAGATCTTGATTGGAACTTCTTTATGAGATGATAACCCCGGATTTCCTTGATCTGATGCGCGAATTGTCAATCTATAATTGGCCAGTTTTTCACGATCTAATAATGATTTCACTGAAATATTCCCGGTGCCTTGATTAATGGAAAACCTAGATAAAATTGTAAAATGATGTAAGCATTTAGATAGAGAAATATTCCTTCGGTTATGGTTACATTTCACTAGGTCTAATACTGTTCTCCCTAGAGATCCAGTGTTGGTCTAGTGTTACTACAGGAGGAAACCTAAACTAAATTTACCCTGTTTATACTAGATAGCTCTATCAGTTCTAAACTGTTCTCCCTAGAGATCCAGTGTCGGTCCAGTGTCGGTCCAGTGTTGGTCCAGTGTTACTACAAGAGGAAAGCTAAACTAAACTAACTTTATCTACACAGGATAGCTCTACCAGTTCTAAATTGTTCTCCCTAGTGTTCCAGTAAGAGACACTCCTTAAGTTACATATATTGACCCAGTTATACTACAGGAGGAAACCAGAATACCCGACGAAAACCAGCGGTGTTTGGTAGAGTCAAAATGGAAGCACTCTCCTCATATACGATAAAGGCGAAATTATGATCGAACAACTGTATACTGCAGAAATCGAACCTCAGTCACAGAGGTACCAAGGTACATACACTAGCCACTGTGCCATCCCTATCTATCTGTAGGTATACATACAGCATATGCAAAACTCAACATGATATACTTACGCAGATCCCACATTTCCTCCGACGATTGTGTAAACAACTTTGCCACTGTTTCCATCGTCAGGATCGCTCGCAGTAACTTGATCAACTTTCGTACTCACACTGGCATCTTCCTTCACTTCAAAACTATAGTCTCCATTGAATTTTGGTTCATTGTCATTCTTGTCGACAACTGTAACAGTCACTCTAACGGTTGAGTTCAGGCTCGGATCACCAAGATCTTTAGCGCGGATATCAAATGTAAATGAAGGTGTCGTCTCTCTGTCCAGTGAGATCTTTGTTTTGATTTCACCACCGTTCTAGAAATGTGCCAATATAATCCTGGGTCACTCAGATTTCATAAACAACTGTAATTTGTGAATTTACGGGGTTGCATATGGTTGTCAACTTCAGAACTAATGACACTTGTTGGAGCATTAAAAATTAAGCTAGGTTTCCCAAATCTATTTATTTGCCACCAAAAAAAAACTAACTATATACAATACAATAATAATCCTAATCCGGACTCTTATCTCAACCCTGATCCTAATATTATAATTATCCTAACACATCGCCTAATCCCAATCCTAAAGTCTTTGGTCAAACGAGGATGAGACTCTCAAAAACTCTCATCAGAATTTGAACCAGCTCAAAGTTGATAAAAGTTGATGAGAATGCGAGAGTCAATTACAGTTGGCGGTAAAACGCGAACGAGATTTGCAACCTCTTCAACTCTCATCCTCGGTTGACCGGGGCATAATCCTACAACAATATGATTTTATGTAAACAAGTACCGAATACGTCACTGTGACGTCTTTTATATGGAAAGTCATCCCAAAAAGTGATACAAACCTGCGAAACACTGAACTGATCACTCGATGAAACCAACTCGTACACCACCTTCCCATTAATCCCAATATCTGCATCAGTAGCACGAACAGAACACACTCCAGAGTTACTCGCTGAATTTTCATCAATACTACAATTATAAGAATCCTGCGCAAAAATCGGAGTATTATCATTTTTGTCGTCCACTATAACTTTAACTGTAGCTTTCGTGAATAAAGCAGGCGTGCCTTTATCTTTTGCCTCAATCATAAGCGAATACGAAGCAACACTTTCTCTGTCCAAAACTTTCTTTGCAATAAGATTTCCGCTTGTTTGAAACTCGAAAGCCGTATTGACATTACCACCAACAATGGAATACTCTATTTTTGCATTAATCCCTGCGTCTGAATCTGTAGCCTGTCCGAGTTTGCCTACAAAGTCATTCTCTGCGTTGTTCTCAGCAATTTTGAATGAATAGAAGTTCTTTCCAAAGTGTGGTTTATTATCGTTAATATCTGTCACGGTTATCGTGAATGTGGCAGTGGACGATTTTGAAGGATTGCCATCGTCTCGCGCCTTAATGGTGAGAGTGTATTTGGCTTGAGTTTCGCGATCCAAACTCGAAGCAACTGATACGCTTCCTATAATGAAAATGTGTTAGGATTTTATGGATGTACAGATAGCTAAACTAGAATCAACTAACGTTATTTATACTGGATAGCTCTATCAGTTCTAAACTGATCTTCCTAGAAATCCAGTAAGAGATCCTTGATTGATTCAGTGTTACTACAGGAGGAAACCTGAACTTTATTTATAATGCAGTTCTAAAGTGTTCTGTCAAGAGGTCCAGTAAGAGTCAACCCTTATTGATCCAGTGTTATTACAGGAGAACACGGAGAAATTTTGCGGTGTTTGAGACCTCCCAATAGACTTTGTCTGTTTGGGGGGGGGGGACCAAAATGACTGCATGCTTTTTCAAATAATATTTTCTACACACAAAAAAGAAAATAATTACAAGGAAGAGTCGCATTGCAACAGCAACACTCAACAGCATTCATGCAACAGCGCTTTATAAACATCATTTATACTGGCTTTGGACATGGCGCCAACATAAAAAGAACATCAACCAACAATATTCAACCCACCAGCAGCATTGATTCGAAATGCATTTCCATTATTTCCAGCAGTGACAGAATACGATACGCGACCGCGGGGGCCTGAGTCCGCATCTGTGGCTTTGACTGTACCAACCACGTGACCAACTTTAACATTTTCTGCAACGCTTTTGCTGTACTGGTCATGCTCGAATGTAGGCGTATTATCGTTGACGTCTTCGACGAAAATTTTTACTGTCTCTGGGGTTTCTTTCCCGCCGCCATCTCTCGCAGAAACAGTGAAAGTGTAGTCTCTCGTCTTTTCATAGTCTAACGCTTTCTTTAAAAGAATATTTCCTAAAAACAAAAAGCAAAAAAATTTTTCAAGGAGTATGAAAACTGTATATTTGTGGGTTTCACTAAGCACCAGAGTTGCAAAAAAGCTGCGGGTATGCGGGTACCGCCTGCGAGGAAGGTTTACTGGCATTGAGGAAGGTTGAAAGTGAAACACTGAATAAAACATTGCAAAGCAGTAAGTACTAGACTAGTCAGACTAGTATTAGTAGCAACAGTCAGCACTCAGTCAGACTAGCAGTACCGCAATGGCCAACTGGCAAACCTACCTAGGCAAAAGCCTGCATGTCAGAAAGTTTTCAGTTATTTTGAGGAAGGTTGAGAAAACCCAAAATCCTACCCAGACGAAGGTCAAAACACAACACAAGTATTTTCAGCGTGTACTAGCAAAACAAACAACTCCCTTAAACCATCAAGATACAAAACCTAATTATATTACAACAAGACTAAAATAATAATTACCTGCATTTCTGTCAATGCTGAAGGTTTCTTGAGCAAGCGCGGGTGATTTTATACTGTAAGATACTTGACCAAAATTTCCAGCATCTCTGTCTGTTGCGGTTACCTTAACAAATATACAAAATACTTGGTAAAAAAAAAAGTTAAATATAGGTTTTCATTAAGCACTATCGTGCAGATGGTAGCGGTCAATTATATGTTGTATATAGTCTTGTGCTTGGAGGCAAATATATAGAATTTAAGAAATGTAGTTTAATTTTCTTGCTGCTATAAGTGTTAACATTTTTCAAGTCGACCAACATCTGTTGCTTCATATAACACTTGCTAAACGCGGGGTTAAATAAATAGATATTATTATATATATATTAATAATTATAAAGGTAAGAGATTTGTACCTTAAGAATGATTTTGTTTGTAACAAAATTCTCGGGGACAGATCTGGTATAAGGCAGTCCTTGAAAGATTGGAGAGTTATCGTTGACGTCAATAATTTCTATGGTAACTGTTGATCGGGCGTCCAATGAAGGCGAGCCTCGGTCTGATGCTTGAACAGTTAGTGTGTAGGACGATCTAATTAATTAGAGAAAGTGTAATCGTTTGTTATAAGGCTATTATCACAGCTGATTATCACCGAAGGTGGACAAATCAGGAAACATTGTTTCCTAGCCATGTTTCCCGAAGATGGACAAACCAGGAAACATTGTTTCTTAGCCATGTTTCCCGAATATGAGCAAACCTGGAAAGATCGTTTCCAAAACAAAAACCAAATAATTATGTTTTATCTCTACCTGGTTTCTCGATCTAATTGAGCGTTGACTTTAATCAATCCAGAACGATCATTTACAGCAAAAGCGTTACCAAAGTTACCGCCAACAATCGAGTAATGGATCTCACCACGAGGTCCTAAAAATCACAACGACATAAAAACACGAGTTGATAATAACTCTTTTGTCTTTAGATCTTTGGACTCTCTTGGACTCTCAGGAATATTGATAGCATAATGGTTAGTGCTGATGTGCCTCTCTTGGCAAACAGGGTTTTGATTCATGCAATAAGCAGTTGCCTGATTATAAGTTCACCTCTACGAAAGAGTGACTCCTGGTAAATATCTCCCGGTACTCCGGTTCCCTCCTGTAGTAATACTGGAAAATAAGGGTAACCCTTACTGTACCTCTAGGGAGAACAGTTCAGAACTGAGTAACCATCAAAACCACGTACCTGAGTCCTTATCTGTTGCGTTCACCGTGACCACGTCCACGTTAAGTCCAGCATTCTCAGAAACACGCGCCCTATACAGTCCACCAAATATTGGTCTATTATCATTAACATCCACAACGTTCACAGTTACACTCTGTGTCCCTAGTTTCACAGGCTGTCCCTTGTCCGATGCTATCACATTGAATTGGTAGGATGTCTTCTTCTCGAAGTCCAGCGCGGATCTTGTTGTTATTTTCCCAGTTGTTGGGTCTATTGCAAAAGCGGATGAATCGCCGGTCATTTTATAGTTGATTTTGGCATTGTCACCTTCGTCCGCATCTAAAGTTTGGGAAAATGATACAAAAATTTGAGGGTCTGATTGGAATTAACTGACTGCTGACAATTGCCAGTATTTTGAACTGACAAATTATCTTAACTGATTGCCGACAAACGACAATCAAACAACAATCTGGGACTGACATCTTACAAAATATCTTTACTCTCTCTATATTCTTTACTTTGCTGATAACTGACATATATTTGTAAAGCGTACAAATATATTTGGAAAGCGTACAGTTTATGTACTAAAATATCTGTAAAGTTTTAGCAAACCTGGAATTTGCCTTCCCAACATGAAATTGGGCGAGGAATATCATGCAATCTTTTCATGTTCCAGGCTGTCGAGGCAGGTAAATCATCTACATAAATTATATAATGAAAAGACATTAAATAATTTACCTCGGGCGCTGACTTGTACAACATTGCTGCCAGGTTGTTCACTCTCGAGTATAGCGACCGTGTAAGGGCCGGGGAACCTGGGACTGTTGTCATTCAAATCCCTGATATTCACCGTAACATAAACATTATCCGTTAGTCCGCCACAGTCCCTCACGGTCACATAGAAACCATAGGTAGGCTTCGCCTCTCTGTCTAATGGTCCGTTTGTTGAAATAACACCATCAGATGCCACACTAAACTTGCTTTTGACTGATGACTGTATGCTATACTGTAAAGTACAAGCAGTTTTTGTATCAGGGTCTGAGCCGATCATTCGGGCGCCAAATGTCGTTCCTCTGGGGACATTCTCGTCTACAGAGTATTTACAGTTCCCATTGTTGCATCTTATGCTCGGCGGCTCGTTAACATTTTGAACACGAACTATTAAGCTTGATGTGTTTTTCTTATTTCCGCCGTCTTTGGCTTCGAGATTCACCGTATAAGATTTGAATGTCTCGTAGTTTAATGCCGCAGTAAGTATAATTTGCCCTTGTTGATTAATCTTGAATCTATTTTGCGGTGTTTGAGATGTAATACTATACGTAATTTGTCCGTTGCTTCCACTGTCAGCATCAGTCGCTAAAACAGTTTTTACAACAGTGTTAACTCGAGTATTTTCCGGAATGCTTGCTCGGTAAGGGTTCTGAGTAAATTCAGGAAAGTTATCATTCTTGTCCACAACTTCAACAACGACTTTGGTTCTGCTTTTCTGGCATTTGTTGGCTTCGTTTTCAGCTACAATAACCAAGGAGTATTTTGCAATCTTTTCTCTGTCCAGTGGCCTTTTCGTGTGAAGTCTTGGAACATTGGAATCGATCTTGAATGCATCATTAATGTTTCCATCTGTGATTTTATACCTCAACCTAAATATGTAGGATTTCCAAAAACAATGAAAAGACAAATGTAACTGGATTTTGACTGAATGGCACAATGGTTATGCTAAGTGTAATGAGAAGGGCCCACTGAACTTAGGTTTGTGAGTGTATTTAAGCCAAGAAGCTTTACCTGTTATTGCTGATAGCCATTTCTAACGTTTGGATAGGCTGAGCAATTTCATTTTCGCCTACTTTACGTTCGTAAGAGGTTTTGGAGAACAAGTTGTCCCAGAAGGATAAACTGAATTTGTTTGTGTCTTGTTGACCTTGCACAGCTACAAATACAGTCTATAATGTAAGCAAAAACATAATTCAATGGTTATTAGAACTGATAGAACTATCCAATATAAATACAGTTAGTTTAATTTAGGTTTCCTCCTGTAGTAACACAAGACCAACAAGAGATGCCCTTTACTGCACATCTAGGGAGAACATTTTACAACTGATAGAACTATCCAGTACAAATACAGTTAGTTTGTTTAGGTTTCCTTCTGTAGTAAAACAAAACCAACAAGAAATACTCCTCCTCACCGCACCTCTAGAGAGAACAGTTTAGAACTGATAGAACTATCCAGTAAAAGTAGATTAGTTTAGGTTTCCACCTGTAGTAACACTGGACCAATAAAAGAAGCTCCTTACTGCATCTCTAGAGAGAACAGCTTAGAACTGATACATTTGTCTAGTATAAATATGACAAATGCATACCTTTCTATTGTCAACTACCACAGAGACTGCTTTAGGGGAAGTGTCTTCTTCATTTTTCGTACTCTCTGGATCCAGGGGTCCGGGATTCTCGCTCGTTATTGAAGCATACAAATGACTTATACCTGGATAGAATATAGCGCAATATAAGGAAATAGTATTTAGTACTTGATAGGACAGATAGATAGGTAAAAATCTCACATCTTGTCAACAAGATGTTTTCGCAACAGACTTGCAGCAGAATTGTGAACAAGTTGTAACCATACAGTCATTTCAAGGATTATTCGAAGAGAATTTTACAACTCCAGTAAATTAAGAAATCTCAAAACAATAAAACATTCTATATAGCACAAGTAGTTAAGGTTGTTGGTGGACACACATACATTTACTGATATAGTATCGTATATTTACAGCATTTTCACCCGTGCTCCTATTAAAGTTTGGAGAGGTCCGCTGGCCATTTCCAAGTTCAGTACACGATCGAGAAAGTACATAACACAACACATACCGGGTGTCCCAACAAAAAGTATCGCTGTTTGATTTAATTTAGCGCAAAAACTATAAAAGGCATTTCACTCAAGTAAGTTTTACTCTATTCAAAAAGGACTAACTTAAATTTTGGTATATAACACTTGACGTTTGATGCTGTGTTGACCGAGATAAAGATGTTTGAAGTTGAGTAAGCATTTTTGAAATTGCTAAAATTACCATAAAACGGCCCCATTAAATTTCTATTTGGTTAAACTTGATATTTCTATGTGGTCAAAAGAACGCATGTACAACGATATTGTTCCAAAGACCAAGATTTAATCATCTATCAAGCTGCTACAAGGTTGATACTCACAAGTTGTTGCGAATTAGTTGAATGACTATTGTTTTCCAACTGCTTCAACTCACGTAATATCTTCATAACTTACCAGTCCTATCCCGAAGTTCCACGCTGACTTGTTTTCCAGTTACAAATTGAAACTGTGTTCGGAAATATTTGAATGAACCACTCTCTACTGAGGTGATGGATTCTTCACAGGAATTGATCACAGACCCCTCTGTTAGGAGGATGACATAGGATTAGTAGATTGGCTACGTTTTTACGTAATCGAAAGAATGTAGAACAGTATAGCTTTCATCTGGTGGGAGAATGCGAGTATCGAGCGAGATACCAATAAGAGATGGCCCTTACTAGACCTCTAGGAAAAACAGTTTTGAATTGACAAAACGTTTTAGTATAAGATAGATAAAGTTTTCTTCCTGTAGCAACACTGGATCAACAAGGGATATCTCTTTTTGGATGTCCAGGGAGAAAAGTTTAGAACTGATAAAGCTATCTAGTATAAATAAAGTTAGTTCAGTTAAGGTTTCCTCTTGTAGTAACACTGGATCAACAAGAGATGATCCTTACTGGATCTCTAGGGAGAACAGTTTAGAACTGATAGTTATTCAGTATAAGCGAAGTTATTCTAATCAGCTGTGACATAAACCCATGTCCCAATGACACCGGTATGGAACACAGGTTACTGCAACTTGGGGTCAACTAGCGGTGTTTACTATTATAAAAATAAACCGTACTTACCGCTACACGAGACAGCACTAAGTCGATCAACCCAACCAGCGATCAAATTATCAAATGTCCTTAGGAAAACATACTTCGAATCCGGATCTGAAGCTATGTCATTTAACTGTGAGATACTAACACCACTGCCCACTCCGATACTAAATATACTTATACCAATGTTTTTTAATGCTTGCGCGGGAGGGCCTACAGAAGCACCTTGGGATTTACCATCTGTGAGCAGCACTAAAACTTTTGGGATACCCGCATCAGTTCGCATTCCCGCTTGTGAGGTGAATATATTTCTGCTGAGAAACTCCAGCGCGTCTGCAGTGTATGTCCAACCAGATTGATACGGGATTCTATCTACAGCACTTTTCATTTCAGATTTTGTGAAATAGCGTGTGAGATGGAATTCGGAGACGGTTTTAGTGGAGTATTGAACTGCAGCTATATGTGTCCCTGTTTTGCCAATGTTGAAGAAATCGACAACTTTTTTAACAAATTGTTTCACCTTCTGGAAGTTGTTGCTGGTGACACTGCCAGAGCCATCCAGAAGAAAGACGAGATCAACGGAGGTTTGGCAAACTGAAATATAGAAGGTTTTTGTCTATTTACTTCTTGTTGTTAGTGGTAGAGTGATGGCATTGTGGCGTTGTTGTTGGTCTGTTTTGAGTTACTGGGCACTGGAAACTGTTGGTGGAGTTTTAAGAATGACGTCATCTTGTCGATTAAATCGCATACACTAGAAGTAGCTTAAATCACATACACTAGAAGTCGCTTAAATCACATACACTAGAAGTAGCTTAAATCACATACACTAGAAGTAGCTTAAATCACATACACTATGGGTCGCTTACCATCAGGGATGACAGAAGCACGTATATAAGTTTGAGTAGTGTATTCCACCCAATCAAAACCAGCCTCGATAGCAAGTCCCGCCAATCCTCCCAGTTTCCCGCGATCTCCGTCAGATGTTTGAAGACGCACTGAACGACCTGTAGGTTCAAATTGCAAAGTAAATTTAGAACTTTCATTAAACTTGTTTTTAGGAATGTTGTACAACAAAGCAATAGCTGGGTATGGTCGCAAACTGCAGTGTAAATAAAGCTAGTTTAGTTTGGATTAGTGCTGTTTAATTTGGATAAAGGCCGTTTTCCATTACGGTTGCTTTGCCCGCACAGGCGAAGCTACCTTGCTTCTGTGGACTAGAATGAACGCGCGACTTCTTAGTGAGGTGTCGTAATAATTAGAAAATATTTCAACATTTCTATCATGTTACATAAATCGGATATTGCAGTATTTCAACACTACAAACTCTGCACGTTCATTCAATGTAAACTTCGTTTTATAGGGGTGTTGGTGCTGTTTATAATTTCACCTCGGTCGCAGAAGTCAGTTTAGGGACTAGTTTTCTTGCTGTTAAGTATCAATATCCGGCCTTTCACAATGTTTGCACTTCATACATGGCGGCTAATTCCGGGTTTACTTAACCACTTAATTGATGTTTTAAACTGTTTTCAATTCTGAGGCGCGAGGCGACCTTGTCTTTCAATAGCATTGAATCTTTTTGTAACAATAAAACTTTGGACAATATTTTTTATTCCTATTGCTGTTACCTAATGAGTTAGCAAGACGAAGTCTTAAAAGGTCAATATTATTTTAAGTGGCTATATTTTCACACACTCGAACACTGTTTATTTTCTGCCCCAAACACATCTTTAAGTACCATTTAAAATCTCGTCCATACATACACTGTCTCGTTTTCCACCTAATATTTCGTCAATACTTTTTATCTCTAGATTTTGCGTTGGTTGTTTATCGAAATGCGCGGCCAAACAGACTTTCAGACATAGTACAAGAAAACGAATGAGTTCCAACATATTTTGTAATGTAAACACCAGGTGAAACCAACAGAATAGAGGAGTCGGCCTTAATTTAAAGATTCATGAAAATGATATAATCAGTGGCGGACATCTCAAAGCAAAGATATAAATTCAAAAAGAGATATCATTTGGCACACGAACAGGCTAGCAATCTGAAGGTCACGGATTTGCGCCTCGTATAGGAATTAGGAAGTTTCCTGAGCTTTAAATTGACAACTTGTACCAGCAAAAGAAACAAAAATACTAACTTTAAAAACATTCGCAAAAGTGAAAATGCAAAGCCTGCAGAGTGGTATAGTCAATTTTAAACTGCAACCAATCTTCTCAAATATGATTGAGGTGACATTATAATCAGACAACTGAAAAGCACAATACTTTACAATAATAAAATATCAATCATACCTTCGTAATGTAACGAAGTAGGATCATTTGGGTCCACGGCTTTGTCAGTCCAAGCTTGAAGCACCTTCACAGCTCGCCCGGACCATTTTGCTCTGACTCGCGACGCCAGGGTATCCAATTTACTTTTTGCGCGCGCTGTCATGCGTCGACAATCTTCGTTTGCATATTGTGCATCACCGTTCGTATTTCTGATCAGAATTTTTCGAAAACGACCAGAATCGCGAGGAATCACATCTCGAATTCGACTACAAATTTTGTTTTCGTCTTCGTTTGGGTACCTTTGGCCATGCCTGAGCACAGAGGGTCTCTGTTGTGAGTTGACAATTCCCAAAAACAACAAAGTTACGACGAAGACAAAGACCTTCATCTTTTGTCTTTTGCTAAAACTGACTCGTCCTTGTAGTTTTCTCCTTTGAATTTAAGGCTATTTGACAATGGTTCTTTAAAGTTCTTTTTCTGACAAAGTTCTTGTAGAGGATTGATATTTTTGTCCGACAGTGGTGATGTGTACACCCCTTTGTCTGCTTTGCTCGGAGTTCAGGCCTGTCTAGATAAATATCAAGAATGATTGTTAGTCTTATACCTACTGTGTCACGCGCGACGGAAATAGGCAGCAATTATACTAAAATGGTAAAGTATGGCGAAGCTGAAACTACCCGAACACCAACGCAATCCCACGGATTTTTTTGCCTTTGAAGGCGCTCGGAAGGATGCGCTGGTGGGTGTGTGAATTTTGTTCGCGATTTCGCGCGATTTATGCAAACTAACCATATAGGCCGGTGAATATGAGAAAAAATATAGACACTTCCCGAATTTGCTTGAATGAACACGAAACAATAGCTTGAACTCGAGGCTAACAATGTGATCCATTGTCAATAAGTAGTTTTCATTGCCAGCCAACAAATTCGCGTTTATTGGTTACTACTAAAATATGCCTCTAAGACAATCTTACGAGAACCTTCGGCTCTTACGAGAACTCGATACGATATTTAAATATATGGATAAACGTCCTTATAATTCAGAATCAAGGACATTCAATGTCAAACGTTGGGTTAAGGATCGGTTAGCGCTAATCCTGGGTAAATTTAAACCACTGTTTTGGTTTCTGAGCTTCTGTGATCTAGCCAGTACGCATGCCCTACACAGTTCCTATGTAGACTACTGTGTTCGGCAATTTAGTTCCAGGGATTATTTAAAGGAAATTTTATCACTACACAGAGCTTAAACAGTGAGGATTTTTAGGTTTCAAGTTTGTTTTTTTTTCATTCAGTCATATTTCTGCATACTATGCATATTTTTACAGAATTTAATAAAAACCAACATAAAATACTGCACAAGATTGAACTAATATAAACCGCGCAAATATCATTTAGACACTGCACACATTGGTTGTCACTTTATCATCAAATAATCCCTTTTTAATTCCTATATATTATGAGGTTGGGACCGGGTATTGAACGTGACTTCAAATTTTGGCTTGAAACTTTGAGTTCAGTCATCTAATCGGATTGTGCCGCGCATGTGATGTACTCTCACGTGACAAGCGAACCAGCTCAATGTGGGCTTTGAAGTCATGGGAACTTGACTCCTTTCTACTTATTTCCGGTTTCGATAGTGCCAAACGGATGCAAGTCAATGACTCCCATATTCCCAGCACACAAAGGCTGGCTGCCTGTGGCTGGTACTCATTAAATGAATTGATAACTTTATTTTCAGCGTTTAAGAAAACATGATGGAAGTTTGGAATGACGTCCACTTAGATAAGGATAAAACGCACCAACGAACGTCTTTGCCACAAATGCACAACATTCTCTGTGTGTTTGTTTGTAAGCAGGGTAACTCAAAAACTATTAAACATTTTAATACGAAAATTGGTAGAGCCAATGGGAATAGGCCAAGGAAAAATCGATTAAATTTCGGTTCAATTTGGATGAAAATTGGAGGAGAAATTTACAAAAAATTGTCTTGTTTTCCCCGGCTGACGTAGTCTGCGAAGCAGTCGCTTTATTTTTGAATGGTTATTATATAAATGGGCGATAAAATAATCGGACGGAAAAAATTAGGGGCGGAAAAATAAGCGGGCGGAAATAATTAGTGCATGTATAATTTATGCATGAATACTTGACTTAATTTGGAGGTTTAGACTTGCTCCAAGTCTTTAGTCTGTCTCTTATAGGGGTTTTTATGAGGGAGTTATAAAGGATTGCAGAGTATATTAGGGCGCGCGAAAATTTATGTAGTTATAAAGGATTGCAACTGTACTGTGTAGCTTAGATATCCAAATTTGCAAAGTTTAGAATATTTACCATTTTTCGGTTAACCCATTAAGGTGCATTGCACATCTTTGCATCATACTACAATTTCCTCCCGCCCGCATTTAGACATTAAACATTTATGCAATTAGCTTGTGATAAATGTCAATATAATAGTTTAAACAAACGATAAGAATGTTAAGAACGAGAGAAATGAAATATTGCTTAATGCCTCGGAGTTTTGATGTCCTAATTCGGATGATAGATATGAGTGTCAACTCGGCGCATTTTTCGAAAAATTCAATCTCAGCGCATTTTTGGAAGTTTACAATCCTGGATGATGCGTTTGAGACAACAACAGAGCAACTAGTTGACAACATAGTTGAATAGACAAATAAACTATTACGCTGTTTCGGTTTGTTGATAAACGAAGTACCATGCAGCCGAGTCTTTTAATATATTTTGATGTGTTTTCAAAAATTACTGTAATAAACTATACTTCGAGTGTAAGATGTGACTTCGCAAATGACCCAATGTTTGAAGAAAAATTTAACGCTAAAGTTGACTTAATTGATGGACGTTTTTGCCGTATAGAATAGAGACCTTACGATGTAGCGGACGGCAACGCGAACGACGACGGCCAAAATAAACTCGTTCAAATAAATCAATTAAATAAAACTTGTCGTGTATTATCAATCGTATGAATTCACTTCAGTTTGAAGAAGTTGAGATAAGGGCTTTTTGGTTTAGAAGATTTCTACTTTAGTACTGAGCCAATTTGCCGAGTACCACTTCTCGCGGCTTGAAATGCAGACGTTGCACACAAGACGTAAAAATCTGTAGTTTGCCGTTGTAAACAGAGCGAGGATGACGTCTAAAACTCCCGTGGGATTTTAATTATTCATTTCTATTCTACAATACTATAAATTTCATTTTTATAGCCGTTGTCGTCACGTTGCCGTCTTAAATCGTAAGGTCTCTAATATAGTATGAAGACAACGATACGGTGGTGATTTCCTTGTGTTTTGCTCATGAATTATTTATGAGTTTGACAAATATTACCTCCTAAATTTAGTATTTAGCCCTCGTAAGTGTAAAGGTTTCCGTATGCATAGGCGTTTGAAAGTTAAAACGCCGGTAATTTAAAGTTCCAGGAAAAATTAACTATAAAAAATAATTCTTAATGCCTTCCTTCCTATTTATACTGCACCTTGTGTCTGGTGTATAAAAATACGAAAAACGAAGGCGACCAGCCCTCTTAATGATTTTAATCTGCCGTAATATCGGTGTATTCACTTCCTATATGGTGAAACTACAAACTGAGTCGTAAGTAGACTTTCTCAAAGTCCCTCGTCTTTAGAATCGTCTTTATAACAAAGGAAACTTCGTCGCGCTCGCCAGTGCTGCCCTCGCGCTCGCGACTTCGTCGCTCGCGCGTCCGATTTTGCTCTCGACTAGCAGAGGTCGACTTGGAGCAAGTCTAAGTCGTAAGCAGCCTTGGGACAGCTTTTTTTACACATTTTTCTCATTCATGTTTCCTGTAACAGCGGGTTGTATATATCATTAAAACCCCCGACTTCCAGCGCTCAATTTTAAGTTCAGGGCAGGGCAATCGTTTTGGGTTACAGTAAGTACAAAATTATGCTCAAGCTCATTAATAATTCATGATCAAAACACAGGTCCAAGGAAATCAGTACAGTATACATTGTCTTGATACCAACTACCAAGGTAATAAACGTCCATAATTTTCACTTTCAATTTGGCTCTCTAAATAGGGATGCGTTTGAGAAGTTATATCAAACACTGTAAATACCTCAAAGTATGTTGATGACTCGTTTTTCAACACACTTATTGGCATATATAGTTCATACAGCATGAGCGCACGTGTTGTATAAGATATACAAAACGAGCCAAAGGCAAGTGCTGGCATATCAGAACTTTATGCAACATGAATGCTGTATCGGTCGGTATATGACTTGTGATTTGTCTTGATAAAAACGTTTGTATTCTTCAATAATCTTTAAGACATGAATGGGATTTGGTGAGAAAAATAATCTTAAAGTTTATGTAAACGAGCAGAATTTTGTATCAGCCAAAACAAGCTCCTTCACGGTCTTGATTTCCTTTGTGTTTTTCTTTATGAATTATTTCATTAACAATATTATTTGGATGTACAGTTGCTACTTCCAACAAGTTTCATCCACACACCAATTAATGGTGCTAAACTTATTTAAAAGTCATAAGACATGATCATATAAGACATGATCATATATGATCACGTTGGCCACAAGAAAACAATAGCTCAAGCTTGCAAGGCAATTTGTGTTCTCTTTACCTTGAACATGCATACCTTGTCAGGAGTTTGTCTTGTATACCATACAAGGTCAAGGAAGGTTAACCACAGTATAAATATTAAATAGATTCCAGCAATATTTTCAAATTCATCAGCACTTTGAAAACACAATCCCAACAAATATTTACTCAAGCAAGTCAAAAATTGGTGTATTGCACCATTATTCAGCAAAAGAAAAAACATCTCAACATTTCATTCTCGGTGGTTCTGGTTGCTATAAGAAATTTTTGGCCATCCTTTGTCAATTTTGTTAGGATATAGGGCAAGTTGTCTGGTTTGTATTTATAAGATTTTTTTGCCATCTTTTGTCACCATACATACCTGTATTTAACCTGCAATCAGGCTCTAACAAGTAGCACCGTGACCTGTTTGGCCTGCGGATAGTCTGCTTCTTTTCATCATGGCAGATGGAAATAGAGCAGGTTCTATTTCAATCCGATTTTTCATTTCTCAGACTGACCAATTCGACCGTGGGAAGGTCACTTCATACATTCATTCCAATAAATTGGTTTCCGAGAAATCAGATTGCATGAACGAGCGTAAAAACGTCAAAGTTTCAAGAAAAGTATCTTTGCAAAAGCAGTAGCCTGAATTTGGCAACCTAGGAACTAGGCTGGCCTGGATGGGCAATGATATTAACAATCATCACATTGGTGGAGAATTTTGGCTTCACATTCCATATCTCAGTACAGAAAATATTTATGTGTTATTTGACAACTGAAGTACTAGGATGCACTGTTGCACTTTATTTTAAACAACGCCAGATAATAGATTTTATCTACCCAGGTGATGAGCCTTGATTGTCAATATATATATCATATAGATAGAGCAAATATATAGTTTTCGCTTACCTCAAGGTATCCACTACAGCCTGTTTCACGCAATAAGCGATTTTCAAGTGGCATTTTTCACTTGAAAATCGCTTATTGCGTGAAACAGGCTGTAGTGGATACCTTGAGGTATAAAGCGAAAACTATATATCTGTGATATATCTACTCTGATACTCACCCAAAATCGTAAATCCTTTGACCCCTGTGGGGAAGTCCATCTTCAAAACGGGTACAAGACATACGACAGAAGCTAATACAACCTTTTGATTGTATAAAACAACAAATTTTAAAGACATTTCGGCAGATTCTCTTGTTCAAAAATCCTTGAGATTTAAATTTTCGCGGAACCTTCCAACCCATTCGGATAAAGTCGGATTATCGTCGGACGATTGTCGGAAGAATATCGGAATACTAGTTTTCAGACTTCTCGAATAATTTGTGAGCGTGCAACACTCTGGTGCAATTGGTGTTTGAAAGTGGACATCTTAAAATCGCAATGCACTATGGGCTTTCTAGGTTTCACTGCTGTAAATCGATTAATATGCAGTCGTTATTTTTTGCATGCAAATTACTTCTCTCCTCCGGTTGATTCTTTATGTTGCGCTCACGAGTTATGTCTGTGATTATATACAAGGTCAGGGTGGGGGTTGGGGTTAAATTATACATTTCGTGTAGGGCAATTGTAGGGCTACATAAAGAGCCTACCTCTCCTCCGCAGAGGTTTCCGCTGATCATAAAAGAGGAGCGAGAGGGGAACGCGGACGCGAAACGAAATGAAATCGCGAAATCACGCGTTTTTCGTTTCGTGCCTGCGCGTTCCTCTTTAGTTAGTTAGTTCGTTTTCAGATCTTTTACCAAAACAGAGAAAACTACGACGTATGGTTATGAATTCGAACAAGGTAGTAGTCTATCATCTCAAATGCAAAAATAGCCATTTGCATTTGTTTAACAGGTTGAAACGCCGCATGAAAGCATGACAAATGAATTTTTATGTATTGTTTATTTATGTTAGTATAAGAAAAATTATTACACAAATTTATATTATATATTAATACTAACATTTAATGTACGAAGCGTATGCAAAATTTTTGTGCGTATAAATATTTTTACAAATATTTTTACTTCTTACTGAACGTATTTAGACTACTGATAAAACTTTGAAGCCCTAGTTTTGCAAACCATATTTGAACAGGTCATGGCTTTATTGTCAAAGGCTGTATGTAAACTACTGTGGTACTATAACATTATATTGTCAGTAAAAATTAAGGAAACATGGTTGTAAAATTGTTCGTTTTGCACATTAAAGTGTTATGCAATATGCAAAGATTTTTAGATTTCCTTCCAAATTTATTCGTCCATTTTATATTCCAAGTCTGTCCACATACTCTGTCAGCAACACGTCATTCTCACATCCTTCAAACTGAGTCGGAGTTGACCGTAAATACTCGATAAGTTTTTCGAAGGTCGCGAAGCCAATAGCATCATCGCTAGTTCCCAGTACAGCGACGAAGTCATTTTTGTAACGGTCGACTTCGATATGACGAACTTTTGGTCCGCCTTCGGGCGCTCGAACGCTAATGTAGAACTCAGTCTCCTTCTGTCCCGAGCGTACTATGAACGTGCCTGCGGGCACATGGTCATTGAGAATGTCCTCTGCCTTTTCGCGGGAAATTCGCCCATAATACCAGGGCGAGTTTCTGACCTAAACAAAGTAGGGAGAACAGTTTAGAACTGATAGAGCAAATTTGAGTTTCCATCTGTAGTACCACTGGGAAAACTAGGGATGGCTCTTACTGGGCCTCTAGGGAGAACAGTTTGGAACTGATAAAGCTATCCAGTACAAATTAAGTTAGTTTAGAAGTTAATAATTAAACCAACCAACCAACCTCTCCCATGTAGTCCACTTTATGTTTGGTAAACTCAGGATTATTGACCATAAACCAACCCCCTCCTTGATATTCTTCACTGTCCCCCCCGTCCATCTCATCAGTATACGCTGTGTTCATGACGCCACGAACCTCCGACTCGTCCAAGTCCCTCACGGACGCAGCTTTCTTTTTCAGTGCCGTCTTAGTGGGCGAGCGTTCTGCCATTGTCATGAAACTAAACGTTTGACCTGGTGTATGTTTGCCTTTCCTAGAGAATATGAAAAATATAGGTTTTAGAGATGCATATATACCTACAGCACACAAAAGCATAGAAAACCATACAGCAGATGGTGGCAGTTATCAGACTGAGAAAATAATGCTCATTCTTTTCATTTTATAACAATCTTGTATTTGGAGGCAAATAAAGTGACAACAGTTCTGATTGACCACCATCTGCTGCACCGCAACGCTTAAGCTAGGTTTCCATATGGTCGTAACCGTGTCGTAAACGTGTCGTAACTGTCGTGGAGATAGACTGCAAGCCTATCTCGACGACAGTTACGACACGTTTACGACACGGTTACGACCATACGGAAACCAGGCCTTACTGAAACCAACCAATAAACATAGTGAATGAGCGTTCTTTGTATTTTCTCATATTTTTTACAAAAATTTCCCCGTTTTTGTAAACTTAAAATGTATAAAAACAACTGTCTTGTTATATCCTCCGCCAGGTTATGTTTTCACCTAGTTTGTTTGTTTGTATGCGTGTGTGTGTGTGTGTGTGTGTGTGTGCGTGTGCGTGCGTGTCTGTCTGTGAGCGCGATAACTCAAAAAAGATCAAACATTTTAATACGAAATTGTGTAGAGCTAACGGCCATAGGCCAAGACGATTAAAGTTGGTTCAATTTGGATGAAAATTGGATGAGAAATGTAGAAAGGTTTGTCTCGTTTTCCGGACTGAAAAGAACTGAACGCGTAATTAGTGCATTAATAATTTCTACTGGACTTAACTCTCTGGCGGAGGTATGAAGTGCTATCAAAAGTATGAAATATGAAACTATATACTCACCAACTATGATCGCATCCTGGTTTTGCCCTCAAGAGTGAAATGACTGTAGTGCATATCATATCAATTGTGCGAAACATTTTATTAAAGAGATCTAGTGTATTTCACATTTTGTGCGAACAAAACGAACTACTTTTACAGTGCAAATTGGTGCAAATTACTCAGTGCAGTGCGTATGGTGGTTTTAATTGGTGAATTTATAATTAGGTGCATTCAAAGGTTATTTTTATAGTGGTGCATTTAACGTTTATATTTAAAGTGTATTTATTGGGTGCTTTTACGTTATAGGTGCAAATATAATATCCTACATAATTAAATAAATTTTCATAATTTCTAAATTTAGTCCATTCTCTACTTAATCTATTCAAATACGAAGATATAAACGTCTAGAAGTGCCGTTGGAGAACTATTCAAACTATATACTATATACCTAAACAATGGCGCATAAGCGTATCGTCAGAAAGCGCCCATCTTAATTGAAGATTAAGAGTGAAGGATGTTGAATTTTTACTGCCCGTTTTAGAAGACCTTGTCAAATTGTAGTTATAGGTTCAGGCAATTGGTCCAATGAAAACTAAAGCCAAAGATGAGATCGTAAGCAAACGACGTTTTTGACAACACGGACGTCGAACTTAAGCCGTTAAAGGTGGCGACGCTGTTCTTAGCACGTGACGTTCGTGTTGTCAAAACAGTCGACTGCTAAAGCTGTATATTGAATAGTTGTCAAAATAGGCAAAAGCTAATGCGCTAAGAAACTTCAAGAATTCTACTTTTATGGGATAAAGTACATTAGGGCATACTAAACTACATTAGAGGATATTTAACTATCTAATCCCCGTCTTTCTCTATATAATCCTTAAGTAACATCTCCGTGTCAGTGCCTTCGAGACGTGTCGGAGTTGATCGTAAGTACTCGAGAAGTTCGTGAAAGGTCGTGAATTTCATCGCCTCGGCCTCGGGCCCACATACGGCAACGAAGTGATCATCGTGACGGTTCACGGCAATATGGCGACACTTCGGGCCATCATCGGAAGTTCTCGCGCTAACATAGAACTCGCCCTTGTCGAGACCTGCACGAACTAAATACGATCCATCAGAATCCTGGCTACCCAAGATATCCTCAGCTTTGCTCCGTGATATTGAGCCGTGGAACCATGCGGCTGTTTCAAGCTAGAATACAAGTTGACAATTTTAGTTAGAACAAATTTTGAGTAAAGGTAAAGTAGATGGACAACCAGACTAACACTCTTTACAATGGATTAGCCTGGATAGCTTTGTCAGTTCAAAATTGTTCTCCCTAGAAATCCAGTTAGGGTCATTCCTTATTGGTCGTGTGTTATCACAAGAGGAAACTTAAACCAAACTTACTTTATTTACACTGGATAGTTCTATTAGAGGAAACCAAACTAAACTAACTTCATTAAATATGAACAATTCTATCAGTTCTGTAGACACAGTTCTCTGTAGAGATCCAGAAAGGACCATCCCTAATTGTTTAAAGCAACCAAACAGCAAATGGGATGTATACAAGAATATGATCTGGATAGGTGAAAGCAAGCATAATCAATCGAGATATAGGCTGAAAACTCGTCTGGGCGTCTATAATGAACTACGATTTGATGTCGAGATGACTTCACGGTGCACAAATCTTTTGAAATTTTGTTTATTGCACAAGTTTGCATAAACAAAAAGATAAAACTATATGTCGATTGACTTTGATTGCACAAATACTTAAATTCTTATTCTTACCTCGTTCATAAAATCCGGTTCAACAATATTCGTTTGCGAGACAGCCTTGGGAATCTGAACCATAAAGGAACCATCTTCGACGTCCGAATCTCGTTGGACGTCTTCCGAATCTCGTCGGTCCTCTTCAAGAGCCGTGAACATTTTGTTGTTCATTCCACGAATTTCGGCATCATTGATCTCTTTCATGGAAATATCACGTCGAGTAAAACGTTTGTGTTTCTTGGAATTCGGCGCAAGGATAGCTCGGCCGCCGATACTAAAATCTCTTCCCTTATCTCTCCTGGATAAAAATGTGGGTGAGGTTAAGATACGTTCGCACACAGCGATATGTCGGGCCGATTTTAGGTTTGGCTGAATGTTAATGACGAATATTTTCAGTTGATGATGTCGCCAGATGACGTTTGCCACGTATTTTTCAAACATCATTAACGTGCATCTGAAATCGGCCCGACAAATCGCAACCTGTGAACGTACCTTTAAGTGATCCCGCCGAGAGCAGGAGATGAACGGTTTGTTTTGCAATTTTTAAGCAATTACTTTCGTGCAAGTAATCAAATCGGATAAAATCATGATTTCATTGCATTGTTAATTTGTTCTTTAATATCCAATCACTGTGCTGTGATAGATCATTAGTGAGTATCATAAAATCATTAATCAATTCATTGATCATTACTACATTAGTTAGTAACCGGACATCATTACTTAGTAATCGGATATCATTAGTAAGTAATCAGGTATTGTTAATTAGTAATAAGAACTGATTAGTTAGTAATCAGAGACTGTTAACTAGTAATCAGAGATCATTAGTTAGTAATCAGAGATCGTAATTAGTAATCAGTGAACATTAGTAAGTTATCAGAGACCATTCGTGAGTATATAATCAGAGATCGTTAGTAATTAACTAGAGATAATTTGTTTGTAATCAGAATCATTAGTTAGTAATCATATTAATTGTATGAGATTAGTTATTAAAATAGAGTTAACGAATTCTTTATTTGAATATTGATTGAGTTTGAATATTTGAATATTTGAATAAATTGATGAATGAATAATTAGTTGATTAGTATAGTAAGATAATATCATTAAATTATTAAGGTTAATTGATTTTGTCGTGATTGTGAAGGATTAGTTTGAATGACAAGCTTAATCATGCGCGCGAGTGAATTGTCAATTAGTACAAATAAATAGATAAATAGTTTTCTGGTTAAGTAATTTGTGTGATGACGTTGATTAAATGAAATGCTTGATTGATTAGATGCTTGCTAGAGTGAATCATTGGAATCATTGACTGATTATTTGATTGATTAGAATATTAGATGCATGTTCGAGTGAATCATTGGTGGATTGTCTGAATGATCCGTGAGTTAAATTGATTTACTACTTGATAATCGATTAAGCGAGTAATTGATTGCGTGAATCATCGATTGATTGAGGAGTTTGATTTACTTGCCCTTCCTAAAACTTGACCTACCTTGTACGTAGAAAGACAAAGAAAATCATAGCAGCAACCAAGAGGAGAAGAATCACACCAATGATGATACCAGCAATCACACCACCAGACAAACCATCCGACTCTAAATTATAAAAACAAAATAGTAATCATATTTTATGTTCTCCTTAATGCAAATGACTAAAAAATTTCCTGCTTTCGATCTGACAGAAAGAGTGAAAAAAATTTGAAGTTTAAGACTGCCTTTTCGAGACTGCCTACTTCTGAAGTTGATTGAGAAAAGCAAAGGCTTGTTTAATTACCTTGTTTTCCTATCTTTGGAGGAGATCGAGCTAAAATTATACAAAAACAAATAGTTAGAACTTCAAACAATTTGCTGTTTTTGCTGCACGTAGATCCTGACAATGGTATGCAATACGTGGGTTTCACTAAGTACTATCGCGCAGCAGATGGTGGTCAACCTGCAGTTATCAGAGTGAGAAAATGTTTATTCTTTTCAATTTACGTTGTGGTCTTGTATTTGATGGTCAGTGCATACATTTGGGAGATGTAGTTTAATTTGCTTGTTCCTGTAAGTGTCAGTACTGATGAAGTTGACCACCCTTCTGTTATTCTGTAACGCTTGCAATGTTATGCCTTTTTTCATGAACTAACCTCGTATATCGGTAACAGTCATTCCATTCTTTCGAAGTATTTCTTCAATCTTTTGTCCTTTAAGAACGTTGATGGTTTGAGTAGCAGTGGCATCTTCATTGTTTTCATCGCGAACGATAAATACAACAATCAGACTAAAAAATTGAAGTTGATATGTAAGTAGGTAAAGAAATATATTCTCCTAGCTAAAGTTGATCACACAAATATAATTATAACATATAATTTGAGGTGTTGGTAGCTCAGTGGTTGGTGAGTATATCTGTCTTTTATCTCTGTGACCAGGGTTTGATTACTGCAATAAGCAGTTGGCTGACTACAATTTCACTTCGAACGTGTGAGAAAAGTGCTTCCAGTTTAACTCTAGCAGATACCGCAGGTATTTCGCCAGGTAATCCGGATTTGTCCTGTAGTAACACTGGACCAACATGGGATTCCGGTGCGGCGCTCTAACCAACTGAGCTACAGTCCAGCTGCTGAGCATCATCGTGTATATATCTGGGAGGGATGCCAGCATATGGTATATGGGTAAATATTAAGATTTTTCTCGGCATCTCGTTCGATCGGAATAATAGTTGATGGTGTTAGTGGATGGACCCATACTGGACCTTTAAGGAGAATAGTTTAGAACTGATAGAGCTATCAGTTCAGCGTAATTAAGGTTAGTTTAGTTTAGGTTTCCTCCTGTAGTAACACAGTCAAAGCATCTAAGCAAACATCTAAGCAAAGTAGTTTAAACAATACTAATAGAGCTCTCTAGTGTAAATAGAGTTAGTTGAGTTTAACACATCTGAATTTCTCACCTAAGTTTTGAAAGTGAAGGTGCTTGTGTGGTCTCAGGCTTCGTTAGGACATTACCACCTTCGGCCGTACAAGACTGCACCTTTCCTTTAGCCAACATGGCGTTGCATACAAATGTCTTGTCAGGCGACTTCTCACAAACCAGTATGATTTCCATGACCAATGTTGTTCCTTTTTGTTCGTAACCATCTTTGACACGGACTGAGCATGCGCCATAGTCTATGGGTTCTTCTGTGTCACGACGTTTTCGTCTCCCTGTAAAATAATGATCAATTGTAACACACATTTTACATCAAATGAATGTATTAAGTACCATTAAAAATATATATGACTATATTCTTACCTTGGAGCCCTTGCGATACCTCATTGACAATAGCTAACTGAACACTCTGAGCAACATCGTAGATCATCCAATCTTGAAATGGTAGTTGATTAGCATCCAACTGATATACCATAGATACAGTTTGAACATTGGCTATACACTCGTAACCCAGTGTATTTTCCTTGGGGTAACATTTCTTCCCCGGCTGGCATGGATTTAGGTTACACTTTGCGTTCGTAAACTGACAGAGTTTACCGTGGATGTTGTTTGCAGATTTTGGACAAGCACACGAGAAGCTTCCTGCTCGATTTATACAGGTCCCATTGTTTTGACAGGTGTCTATGGTAACAGACAAGTAAGTGAATAAATTAACAAGTTGATAAGCTTCATAAGAGCCGTTCAGGGACATTATAGAATGAAGAGATCAGAAGAAGATATGGAAGAGATCGCAGAAAAGTTGATAAGAGCTGGCCATAAACGTTATGAAATGAAGAGATCAGAAGACGATATGGAGTGGTAAGCATTATAGAGAAGGTGGGGGAAGCAAGACCGGGATTTTATGGACTCGTAATAAAAGGAGACTCGGCCAGACACATTATGTCGCTGTAAATGTCGAACAATTCTGGTAGTTTCGAGCAAAACCACAACAGCTAACTATATACATGACCTACCTTTAGATTTAATACAAACAGTCTCATTGCAAGTCTCACATTCATTGGAATCAATCTCACAAAGCTTGCCAACCCATCCTCGAGGACACTGACAAACAAAGCCAGAGCCTCTGACAAGACACGTGCCTTGGTTTTTGCAGGGGTCCGAGGAACACGCGGTGATGTTGCACATCTCTGCTGGCTGTTTAAACTGTACAACTGCAGCTGTGCCACTGATCACGCTATTTAGAGTTTCCTGCAAGCAGACAATAAGCTAGACATGAATATAAGTAGAGGATACGTCTATATATAGCAAAACCAGCTTGTTGAGCATTTTTGTAAACCTTCTGTAGTAATACTCTTAAGCCTTTCAATTGGTAAGCCTGTCCATGTTAACTGTTTTTCTGTGCGTACATTTCTACATAACATGGATTTGTGCAGAAATTGCGTTTCAAGTTGCAGCAAAACTGCTCCGTGTAACATGGCCTTAAACCTGCCTTCTCTATTAAATCCTTCCTCGTTTCTTAAGCGAAAGTTTCTCTCCCCCCTTTTCTTACCGTAACGCTGGTCAAGTTAAAAAGCTGACAGTTCTCCTTCACTCGGGGATTGTTGACGTCAATATCCATTTCAACAACTGCGGATTCAGCTAAAAATACAGAATGAACGTTTTAGGGGTTGCTTAAGGAGAGCGCATGTGCGTTTCATCTCTGTCACAAGAGACTGAATCCTGCAATATGCAGTTTAACTCTACCAAACACCGCAAGTTTACTCCAGGCAGTTAAGGTGTCCTGTTATGGTAACACTCAACCAATAAAGGATGACCCTTACTGGGCCTCTGGGGAGAACATTTTAGAACTGATAGAGCTATCAGTCCTTCAAAACGCTAAATCTGAGCAAAAGCGAGAGACCGATGTTCATGCAATATGGCAACATGTGCTCATAAACCGCCATTCTTGGTGGGTTTCAGTGTTGGTCACGAGACAGCATATGGTGGTAAATTTTAGAACTGTTCACACTTATTAACTAAATCTCTGAATTCAATTCATTTGCTTTCAAACACTGCAAGACTACTATATATATAATGAAATGAATGGCATGATTGACCACCATCTGCTGCGATAAAGCTTAGTTAAATCTACTTATAACCGAAGATCTCACTCCAGAAAATATATAGAGCTCAATGGTGTAACTTACCATAAACATGTAACTTCGCGGGATGAGATTTCATAGACCCAAATTTATTCTTAACAAAACAAGCGTACTCCCCTTCGTCCGTTCGAATTACTTCTTGGAAAATAATATCTTGTTTACTGAAATCTAACTCGGCATTTGACTGCAATTTTCTATCATCCTTATCATACCAAGAGTAGAAAATTGGCTTATCTCCGGTTGCACGGCAACTTATCGTGGCTGGTTTTCCGATTTGAGCCCAGGTATCTTTCGGTGGAACTGCAATTTTGGCAGTTTCTGGAGAAAAACAGAAGGATTATTTAAAGACGTATATAAGATCCTATATACTGAATAGGCTGCCGTGAAGATCACTAGTACAGTTATACTTTGTTTTGTCAGTAAAAGGTCCTCGAAAAGAATGCCAATCATGGAGCAAATTGGCCATTTAGATTTTCAAGAGTTTCAAGCACAGGAAATTTACCCGACTTGTACCAATGCTGTCACAACAACTTGTTATCAGGATGTTTTGGTATTGTATTTTGGACAAGTTGTTTCAACAACTTGTCATCGTCCTCTAAATCAACAACTCGTCAACAAGTTATGAGTGACAACCTTGTAGCAACTTGATAAAATGACAACATCGTTACAATTTGTTGGTACAAGTTTGTTGAGAACACATCTTGTTGAAAAGATGCGAGATTTTTTACATATGACTAACCTCTTGCGTAAAGCCTGATAGTCGGAGATACAATATTTCCAGCTTCACTGGATGCAATACAAGAGTATACACCGGCGTTATCTTTACGTAAAGACTTGATCTCAAAGACACCACTTTTTTGCCAACTTGTGACAAAAACGCCAGATTTTGTCCAGCGATATTCTGGATTTGTATTACCAACGGCACTGCAGTTCAACTAAAACAAATTTGAAGTATTTTAGATGACGCTATTCTGAGTGGCAAGCCGAAAAATTGCTTCACCGCGGTAGGAATCGAATCCGCGACCTTTGGTTTGACTGAGGTGAAACTGCAATCAGACTGCTGCACATACAGTAGCAGGAATCGAACCTCGGTCACAGAGGTGAAATGGTCATAGACAATAACCATTGTAAAACGAACACAAATAATTATACATACCGTAATATTTCCTCCAACGTAATCGTTGCCATTCATCGACGTTCGTTCAAAACTACACAAAGTTTTAACTCTCACATGACCACCGGCTGAGATTGAGAATGTCATAGCCTCGCAGTTTTCACTAAAAAGAAGAGAAAGTTTGTTTATGAAAACATTTATTATTTATGATATGAAAGACAGAGTTTAATAGCAGATTTTTTGCCATTAACCCCAAACCAACATAATCTATATAGGATAGCTGTATCAATTCTATACTGTTGTCCCTATAGGTCCAATAAGAACCACACCTTATTGGTTTATTGGTCCAGTGATACTACAGGAGGAAACCGGAGTACCCGGAAAAATCCTGGTGTTAGGTGGAGCCAAAATCAGACAACTGCATGAAGTGAACAGCACGTGCACAGCATGCTCTAACCACTGTGCCATCAAAACTTAACAGTGATGCAAGAATTGTGTATTTCACTCACCCTATCACTTCAACTGTGGTGTTGGAAGTGAGCTGTGGAACTCCTTTATCCGTCGCTGTTACGGTCAATGTCCGTTTCGAGCGAACCTGCAGAAAAGAGACACAGACCATTCTAATTCTTCTGCAAACACAAAACTTGGATAAAATAATAATATTTACAAAATCATCATCGCTAGTTTCAAATCGCCATGAAAAAGACTTGTAGTATATTCTCCAGCAAACTAGTACTTGGTTAGTTATTGTCTATTAACCACTCTGAGGTGGACGGAAACCGTTAAAAGTTATCCGAGTGTTAGGTATAGGTTAATGCCTAAGGGCTAGTTTTAGTGAGGGAGGAAAACCGAGGTAACGAGAGAGAATCCTTGAAGCAAACTAACCAATCTCAACGTACAGGAGTTTATTAAGCTAGCACAAGGAAATTACCGAACCTATAAGTAAATTCCTGCCCTCGACCTGCTGTATAGCCGACTTAACTCCGAGGTAAGGGGCAACGAGCTAACCGCATCTGCCACCCGTGCTTCCCCGAACTTTAAGGAGAAATGAAACGCGAAAGTTTGCGAATCCTAATCCTACCCTGGTTACTCCTGCCCTATATTCCATTAGATCTCTTACTAACCCTAGTTACTCCCGCCCTATATTCCATCAGATCCCTCACTTACCCTGGTTACTACTGCCAATCCAAAATCAAACTCGGCATTGACTCCTTCGTCACGATCAGTTGCATTCACCCACAATAGACTGTTAGAATAGATATCTGTCAATTCATGTTTGTACGAATCTTGGGAAAACGCTGGAGCATTGTCGTTCTGATCAGTAACAAATATGTTAACTCTTGCGATAGACTTTGATAGTACTTCTTTGACTGTTTCGTCTATAGAAAATGGAGAAAATAGACACTATAAACACACTTGTAATAAATAGACTAAGGCTTCGATCAGGATGACGCTTACTGGACCTCTAAGGAAAACAGTTTAAGAACTGATAAATCTATCCAGTATAAATAAAGTTAGTTTAGTTAAGGTTTCTTCGTGTAGTAACACTGTACCAAGAAGGGATGGCCCTAACTAGGCCTTTAGGGAAAACAGTTTAGAACTGATAACTAATAAGGTTAGTTTAGTTCAGTCCACAACTCGAAGATGCGATTAACAAACGATTAACTTAACTAACCTTCGTCCTCCGTACTGTTAACACCACAATTCTCCTTTCCAGCTCTCACGACCATGTTGAATTCGTTAGAAAGTTCCCGATCCACCAATTTTCGAGATTGTATCTCACCTAAAACGCGAAATGTTATGGCATTCAACCAGTAAGTAACGGGGTTAGATCTTCAAGTACTGGATGGGAATGGAATAGCAGACAGTCTCCCTTCGATATCTGCAGCATACAGGTCTCTGATTCGCTTCAGTCACATATGAGACGAGTATTGCCAGTTTGAATCTACAATCTCTGCTTTCCTCTTGTAGAAACATTGGAACAATATATGTCAATAAGAATGAACTTTACTCGAGCTCTGGAGAGAACAGCTTACACACAACTGATAAAGCCATCCAGTATAAATTTAGGACTTTTAGGTAATTTAGTTTATGTATCATCCCAGGGCCTTTTTTAACTAATGTACTGGGGGGGCAAAAGCCCCCCCAGCCCCCATGTTGCCCCCCCAGTAAGCTATTTTTGCCCCCCCAGTGAACGTCCCTTTTGTCCAAAGTATAAGCCAAAAAGGGAAAAAAACTGAGTTTAGAGGAAAGTTATTGTATTCTCACAAAACCTGGCTCCGTTTAGATGGGATATATCAAAAATTGTCTCTGAAAATGCAGGAAATCAAGCCACAGAGACTCAAGAATACAAAAATTTTCTGGGGGAGGACCTCCAGACCCCCCTTCGCCTTCCTACACCTGTAATACACCACCTACTTTTTACGTCCCCTTTCGATGATGGCCCCCCCACTGATGATTTCTTAAAAAAGGCCCTGTATCATCCTGTAGTAATAATAGACCAATACGTGATTGCCCTTACTGGACTTATAGAGACAGAACAGCTTAGAACCTATAGAGCTATCTAGTATAAATTAAGTTAGTGTAGTTTATGTTTCCTTCTGTAGTAATAATGGACAAATATGATATGACCCTTACTAGACCTCTATGGGGAACAGTTTAAAACTGATAGAGCTACCAGTATCCTAGCTCTTTTCCTGTTGTAACATTGGATCAATTAGGGATGGCCCTTACTGGATCTCCAGGGAAAACAGTTTAGAAATATACAGAGCTATCAAGTATAAATACATTAGTATAGTTTACAACCAACTTACCTGTGAACCGCACGATCGTAAAGCTATTCGTAGGAGGGTTCACGCTTCTTATGTCGTACTCCAAACTTGTTTCACCCACAGTGTCGACGTCCGTTGCATGCACAGTAACAATGGTCAGATAGAGATCTCGGTTCTCCTCAATTGTCACATTGTATTCTTTAGGGTTGAACTCAGGGCAGTTGTCATCTGTGTCCACAACGTTGATGTGTAGTAACGCAGTGGTAGAGAGCGGTGGATTTCCTAGAAAATAATAATCAAAAAGGTGAAAATGGCAACATTAGGTAATATCGATATACCGAAGAAAAAGTTGGTTGAATTATTAGGTTACAAACACTCCAACGTTTCGAACGAAGGCCTTCGTCGGGAGGTTAGTAGTGTTGATATTCTGACGGAGGTCATTAACTCGAAACTTCGAAGTGTTTTTAGACGTTTTCAGGCAGTTCAGAAACCAACTACGACAACTCTCTAAACATCCCATATTCTCTGTGCCGAACCCCACAGGTTTTCTCCGGTCTCCTCCTGTAGTAACACTGGATCAATAAAGGATAGCCCTTACTGAATGTCTAAGGATAACAGTTTGGAATTGATAGAGCAATCAAGTATAAATAGAGTTAGTTTAGGTCTCCTCCTGTACCACCACTGGGCCAATAAGGATGACCCTTACTGGACCTCTAGGGAGAACAGTTTACAACTGATAGAGGTACACAGTATAAATAAAGTGACCTCAGTTTAGGACTCTTTCCCATCGTTTTCACGACCATATCTTACCTTTATCAGAGGCGATAACTTTAAATGTATGATTTCTCTGAACTTCAAAGTCAAATCGAACTCGCGTTCTAACAATTCCTGTCTGGGAATCAATTTCCAGGAACTGCTGAGTATTTGATTCCAGCTTGTACTCAATCTCGGAATTCGGACCATCGTCGGAATCTGTCGCCACCAGTCGTGTCACGAACTCGCCCTTCGGCTTCTCTTCGGTAACGTTTGCCCTGAGTGACGCGAGGTCGAATTCCGGGGCGTTGTCGTTGGCATCTAGCACAGTGACAGTAAGAGTGGTGGTTGAATTTTGTGATGGGTTTCCAAGATCTTTCGCCATGATGTTGATGGTGAAAGAGGGAATAGCCTCTCGGTCTAGAGCAACGGTTGTCGATATCACACCTGCAAGAGAAGAGAATAATTCAAATATACACGAAGTGGTTTGCATAACTTTGCTACCAATTGGTGGGTTTCAGTAAAAGTGTTACAGTGCAGCAGATGCAGGCCGATAATGCCGCCGAAGATGAAATTATTGAAGGCAATTTTTTGCCAATGGTTGTCAAACACTTATTACTTTCTATCTGCTGTAAAATAAACTATCAAAGACATTAACAGCAAGTGAATATACATATAATACAATAATATTTCAGGTTTCAAATAATCCGTTTGTAATCAACATGAATCTTCAAAATGTCATTATGGGATAACAAAATTGCCGTCGAACTGTCGTCGAACTCCAAAATATTGTCTACGATGATTTATTAATATTGCGAGGGCTGCAGATGATCGTCAACTTCAGAAATGTTGACACTAATAGGAGCACGAAAATTAAACCTCTCAAATTTATCTATTGGTCAATACATATAATGAAAATAATTTATGTTATTTTCTCATTCTGATAACTGCCTGTTGACTATCATCTGGTGCATGATAGAGCTTGGTAAAACCCACCTATACAGTCAATCTGAAAGATTTCTACCGGAGGGCCTATGGTTGAATTTTTCGCAACTGTTCCTGGTTAGATCTTAAATAAAATTCTTCACTATAAATCCATAAAAAATGCTTTAACATGTAATGATTGTGGTGTTAGAATTCAGATAAGTCAATTTTAGATTATGCTACTTTAGATAATGAGTGACTCCACACTGGGCAAGCTGAAAAATTTATTGACTGCGGTGACAATCGAACTTACGAACTAGCAAACCACAGGTCGTAACATGATTACATGAAAACAATATTCAAAAACATACCGGTTTCGTTTGCGATTTTGAAAAATCCTGTGCCATTCAAAAGCGAGTAAACAACCTTCGCGTTCAAACCAACGTCCGCATCAATTGCTTGTACCTCTTCAACGAACGATCCGACAGAAATTGTTTCAGAAATATCTCGAGCGTAACTGTCCTTTGTGAAGTTAGGGCTGTTGTCGTTGTCGTCCAGAACTTCAATGTCAACGATGAGAGGAGGAGATGATTTCAACGGAGTCGTGCCTTTGTCTTGTGCAACAATCTCTAACCTAGGAAATTAAATATGAGGAGCTTTAGTTTTGAAACTAATCTAGTTTTGTTTTTACTGGATAGCTCTATCAGTTCTAAACTGTTCTCCCTAGAGGTCCAGTAAGGTTCATCTCTTATTTCTCCAGTGTTACTACAGGAGGAAACCTAAACTAAACTAACTTTATTTAAACCGGATAGTTCTATCAGTTCTAAACTGTTCTCTATGGAGGTAGAATAAAGGGCATCCCTTATTGATACATTGCTGCTACAGGAGGAAAAGGAGAAAATCTGCGGTATTTCGTAGAGTCAAAGTGTAAGCACTCGTCTCGCATGTGACTGAGGTGAAACTATAATCAGACAACTGTATATTGCAGGAATTGAACTCGGGTAGAAGAGGTGAAAGCAACGACCTAAAATCAAGATTTGGCTCGCGAGTTTAGGCCTCCAGAGTTTAATGGTAACTCGACTATTTTATTCTGTCTTTGGTCAGACTAATTTACAAGTCGGTTAAAAAATTTAAATGTTACAAAAGTATACCTGAAAGTAGTTACTGTTTCTCGATCAATGTTCCCATTCACACTCAGCACTCCAGAACTTTCTCCCAACTCAAAAAGTCCTTCATCATTTCCCATGGTGATATTATAGCGAACCTTGCCGTTCAAGCCTATATCATTATCTTCGGCAAATACCCTAAGTACCGGGGTTCCAACCAGGGAATTCTCCCGTACGGACACCTGTTCGCGCGTTGTATTAAATCTCGGCCTGTTATCGTTGATGTCCGTAATACGAATCTCTACGAATGCTGTATCGGAACGTGTCGGCGCACCACCGTCGGTCACTCGTACGGTTAGGTTGTAGAAATCTATAGTCTCTCGGTCCAACTTGCCAGCCACTCGGAGTTTCCCGCTTGAAGGCACGAGTGTAAATCTACTGTCTGTATTGCCACTGACAATAGTGTAAGTAAGTCCGCCAAATTCGTCTTTGTCCGTAGCAGCTAGCGTGACAAACTCATGGCCTTGGTCCTCGTTTTCTGCTATATTTTCCTTATAATAAGCCGGGTTGAATATTGGGCTATTATCATTAATGTTTACTACACGTATTTCAACATCTGTTTCACTGTTATGACTTGCGTCTTCGGCTCTGACCACCAGAGTGTATGAAGGATCCATTTCGAAGTCGAGAGATGCGTTTGTGAGGATGTCTCCAGATTCTGCGTCGATTTTGAAATGTTTTTTCTCATTACCCGACACGATAGAGAACTTGATTTTTCCGTTAGCGCCAGAATCCGCATCCGAAGCTTTGATTTGAATCACAAATGTTGAGACATTTGCAGCCTCGCTCACAGATCCTGAAACATAGAATGGTTATATAATTAGTTTAGTTATATAGAGCGTTAAATAAACTGTACCATACTATACCATACCATACCATACCATACCATACCATACCATACCAACCTTTCCCAAAACTCACCTTCATAAGGCTGGGCGGTAAACACAGGAGTATTATCATCCAAATCTGTTACATTCACTAGGAATTCTTTCTCAGAAAACAGCCGTGGGTTGCCTTTATCAGAAGCACGAACTTTGAGCGTGTAGGACTCGCGAGTTTCGCGATCAATTTCTCCCTGGACTGTTATCAAACCGGTCGTGGTGTTGATTGCAAAAACATTATCTATATTTCCATCCACAATTTCAAACTATAAAAATAGAGTAGAATCGAATTAAATAAATATCTAAATAGATATAACTCCATGCTATACCGTTACTGGACAACTATGGAAACCAGTTTAGAGCTGATAAAATATAAATAAAGTTAGTTTAGTTGAATCAACTCGCCTCAATTTCACTGTTAACTCCAAGATCATTATCAATAGCATCTACATCAATAACCAGAGTATCTTTGCGAGAATTTTCTTGAATCTCAACTGACGTGACAGTGTTGATTATTATTGGCGCATTGTCGTTGACGTCATCAATTACTATGGTAACGGTTGCCGTGGTCTTGGTCGACGGCGCTGAGGGATCTGCGGGAACTTTGTTGCGGGCGGTGACAGTGAGGGTGAATGATGGATCTTGTTCTCTATCTGGAGGTTTTGCGACTTTTATGATGCCATCAGATACACCGATGGTAAAGAACCTGAAATATTAGAGTTTGAATTTAGTAAGAAGGCTGGTTACACTATCGAATGAAATTTATTTAATCAAAGGATTATCCCTTGTTTATGTAACCATAGCAACACTCACCCATCGTCATCTCCATCGGTAATATTATATTCAATCTCTCCATTTATTCCCGGGTCCGGATCATTCGCTTCAACCCGTATCACCGTACCCTCTGCAGTATTCTCCCGTAGTGATGTTGAATAATCACGAGTGAAATCAGGGTTGTTGTCATTCAAATCTCCAACGGTCACAACAACCTTTGCGGTTGAAGACAATGAAGGTGTCCCAGAGTCTTTTGCGGTTACAGTGATCTCGTAACGCGGGCTCTCTTCGTGGTCCAGCGGTGCTTTGGTAGAGATTTCCCCGGATGAAGGGTCGATGACGAATGTATCGGCAGAAATTGAATCAATAGAGTAGGTTATCTTGGCGTTGTCGCCTTCGTCGTTGTCTGTTGCTGTGACTGTTACTACAGGACCTGAAAAAGGAATTTATTGTGCTCAAAATAGAAATATCAGACATTCGGTTCAAATACATGAATGCAATCTCCAACAAAAAACAAAAACAAATTACGACAAAAGTTCGAGACACAGCAGTCAGTCGTCGTGGCTAATATATATTAGGGAGCGGGGCGTCATCCAAAAACAAAAATAAAATTTTTTTTTGGAAGATAGTAGTCATCTGTTGTTCCATGGCATGGGTGTGGGTTTGAACACGTGAACACGCGAATATAATTAATAATTCGGCAGTTCCAGCCCCCATTTCAAGAGAGACGGCTGCTGACATGATAGATTATCAGATTTTTTTTCCATGTGAATAAAAAAAAATAAAATGCGTGTTGTAGCTGTAATGAAAGTGTCAGTTTTTTCTGAGGTCAGTGCCTCGCCCACATCTTACCTGCATTAGTATTCTCAGTGACATTGACCGAATACGATTCCGGATCAAAATGAGGCGCATTATCGTTCTCATCCGTCACAATGACACTGAGATCCCTCGATGAACTCTGCCCACCGCCGTTTGCCTTATCTGTTACAGTGATCGTCAAATTGTATCTCGGTATTGCCTCCCGGTCCAAGCTCGCATTGGTAGTCAAAACTCCGGTGATTTTATCAATACCAAACGTACCCCCGCTGTTGCCAGCAGTTATAAGGAAAGTTAAAGAATTGCCGTCCTTGTCGGTAGCGTTGAATTTCACTACATTCGTTCCTACGGCAACTGCTTCACTGACGCGGACCATAGGTGAGCCGGGTTCAAACGTTGGTGCGTTGTCGTTCGTATTCTCAACCGTAATGTTGACCTGTGCTGTGTCGGACTTTGATGGATCACCACCGTCACTGGCTGTAATTTGGAGTGAAGAATTATTGTAATAACACAAGCAGTAAGCCAATTGTTCTAACCACTGAGTTAAGCACATCAAAAACTTGGTGGCAAAGTGATCAGTGTATCTGCCTTTCACCTGTGAGACCCTGAGTTTGGTTACCGCACTCTGCAGTTGTCTGATTATAATATTCTCTCAGTCGCATGCGAGAAGAGTGCTTCCAGTTTAACTCGACTAGATTTCTCGCGTAGATTTCTCTCCGGGTACTCCGGTACGGTTTTCTTCTTGTAGTAAAACTGGACCTCTTGGGCAAACAGTGCAGAATTTATAGAGCTAGATAAGTATTTTAACTACATTGTACCTGTAACTGTCAGTAAATAGGATTTCTTGCTTTCAAAGTCCAGTTTAGTTGCAGTATTAATAAAACCAGAATCTTCATCGATGGTAAAGTGGTCTTTATTATCACCGCCAGCAATACTGTATTTGATTTGACTGTTTTTTCCTTCGTCTGCGTCTGTTGCTTTCACCTAGAATAATGACATAAATATGAGTAAGTGTATACAGTAAAGCCCCGCATAAAAGAACCAGTGAATTTTGACTTCAGACTAAACTCTGGGAGAATAGAATACCACTACAGTATACTGAAATAGACCAATAGGTCAATACATTACTGCATAACGAACCTGTACAACAGGGGAGCCAACCGAGGCGTCCTCTGCGATCTCGCCAGGATACGGGTCAGTGGTAAATATTGGATAATTATCATTGATATCAGTCACCGTAATAATGACGTCACGACTGGAGAACTGAGCCGGCGTACCACGGTCAGTGCCTTCAACAGTCAGTTTATAGCTTGCAATGGACTCACGATCTAAACTGGACTTGACTCTAATAACACCCGTACTGTTGTTAATTGAAAACCTATAATGAAAAGAATAAATAAAAGAACTAAGTTCCTTTGGTTTGAACTAATAAGAGACGGACCTTACTATATCTGTAGGAAGAACAATTTAGAACTGTTAAATGCATTTGTAAACTAGAATAATATTAACTAGGTATACGAGTTGTCCAAAGTTTTGAATTGTATAGCGCATAGTCAATCGACGTATGATCTGGAAACTTCGAAACATCAGCGCGTCTATAAAGAGCAACTGTTTGGTGTTCAAACGACTAAATGATTCGAAAGGATTATGCCATTGGATGATTGCTTCATGATACCAAAAATTCATTGTCCTCACCGTGCAGAAGTTTGCATAAACATGAACAAAAAGATAGAACAAAGCCGAGAACATTGGCCGAGTTTTCAAACTATGATGGAGTACTGGAGCAACGTTATAAACAAGGCGTTAGCCATAAGCACACAAACCACGGTTACTCGTATAAGTCAATCTAAAGATCTCTACATAACAAAACAATACTTACGCAGTGCCGGTGTTTCCTGCAGTAATGCTATACACGACCTCGCCACTCAATCCCTCGTCTTTATCCTCAGCAAAAACTTGTCCAACCTTCGTGTTCTCTTGAGCATCTTCACTGACATCAAAACTGTACGATGATTGGTTGAATTTCGGTTCATTGTCATTCTTATCAAGGACTTTAACGTTTACAGTCACCGTGGCGTTTCTACTTGGCGAGCCACTGTCATTGGCTCTGATATCAAAAGTGTAGGAGGATGTGTCTTCTCTGTCTAATGTTGCCAAGGCTTTGATCTCACCGTCATCCTAAAGTATGGGAAATTAAGTGACTGAACTAAACTAACGTTATTTAAACTGGATAGCTCTATCAGTTGCAAACAGTTCTCCCTAGAGGTCCAGGGAGGGTCACCTCTACTTAATCACGAGTTAGAAGGAAGCCTAAACAATACAAACTTAATTTACACTGGATAGCTCCCAGTTCTGAGCTGTTCTCCCTCGAGGCCTTATTGGTGCAGTGTTACTACAGAAGGAAACCGGAGTTACTACAGAAGGAAACACTCTTTTCGCATGCAACCGAGGATAAATTATAGTAAGACAACTGCATACTGCAGGAATGAAACTCCAGTCACAGAGGTGAAAGACGCATGCACTATAAAAGTACAGCTCTTTGAATCTCTTTGAATCAGATTAGCCTTACTCCTTACAGTTAAGAAACTGGTGAGAATATTTCTTAGACTTGCCACGTACCTGGTCGACACTGAACGTATTACTTGGTGTAACCAGTTCATAAGTAACATCACTATTTTCCCCAGCATCATCATCAGTGGCATAAACAAAACAAACTCGAGAATCTATGGCAGAATTTTCATCAATCTCACAATTATATGGATCCTTTGAGAACACAGGGAAATGGTCATTCTTATCCAAAACAATCACTTGTACAGCTACTGTCGATGAAAGGAACGGACTACCTTTGTCTTTGGCTTCGACAACAAGATTATAGACAGGGGTTGTTTCACGATCGAGAACCTTCTTAGCAAGGAGTTTACCAGCCGGGTCGTACTCCAAATCACCGTTAGGGTCACCAATTGTGATAGTATAAACAATCTCACCATTTGCTCCTTTATCGCTGTCTGTTGCAGGACCAAATTGTCCAACTTCGACATTAGGGCTGTTGTTCTCCGATATCGTAAAGGAGTAGAAATTTTTGTCAAAAGATGGGGTGTTATCGTTTTTATCCAGTACAATGATTTCCATTTGCGTTGTCGAGCTCTTTGCTGGTGAGCCGCCATCCTTGGCTTCGATAGTCAGGTTGTAGAATTCTTGAGTTTCACGATCGAGGCGGATTAAAGCAAATACTTCACCTAAAAATGAAGTATTTTTGTTGTTTAGAAAGAGAATCCTTTGGAGAAACGTTGTATGACTGGTGTTAGATTCCTGCAATATGCAGTTCTCTAATTATCATTTCGCATCAGTCAAATGTTAGAAGAGTACTTCCAGTCTGACTCTACCAAACATCGCAGGTTTTCTGCGGGTACTCTGGTTTCCTTCTGTAGTAACACTGCGCCAATAATACTGGAGGGAGACCAGTTTAGAAATGAAAAAGTTATCCAGTATATACACTTTTAGGTTTCCTCATATGGCAAATTACTACTAGTAACACTGGAGCACAAGAGATGACCCTTACTGGATCTTTAGGGAGAACAGTTTAGAACTGATGAAGCTATCCAGTATAAATAAACCTAGTTTAGTTTAGATATATATAAACTCACCGTCGGCATTGATAGTAAAAGCGTTCCCAATATTCCCGCCAATGATTGAATACGTCACGGATCCCCGCTGACCAGAGTCGTCATCAGTCGCGGTCACATTGCCAACCACGTCGTGACCAGCGTCCAAGTTCTCAGCCACACTCTCTGTGTACGGGTTTTTACCAAAACGAGGTTCATGATCGTTTACGTCTGTCACGTAGATACTGACATTTGCTGGAGTGGTCAGTCCGCCACCATCTGTGGCCACGATTGTGAAAATATAATCCTTCTTCGTTTCGTAGTCTAACGATGTCTTCACACGAATATTGCCTGCAATGATGATGTGTTCGAAGATTTAGCATTGATAGTTGTATAAAAATCCCATATACGAGTTAAAACTAGAGTGAGAGTGGCATTTTCAAAACAATGAAAAGATAATGGAACATTTCGATCACTGAATCATGGCCGTAAGTGTTATGCTTCCGTGTCTTAAGCCTGTTTTTACTTCATTCGTATCAAACCTACCATTATTATCAATGTTGAATGTATCCTTCGCAATGGTTGGAGAATCTATACTGTATGTAATTTCACCAAACGTTCCAGTATCGGCATCTGTAGCAGAGACCTTGATAGCAAAAAACAACAACAAAACTTATACAATGCAGGTAATATCTGTTTTAGATATTTACTTTAATATTCTCTTAGCTTTGATTAATAATAAATAATTATTCATTTAATATCGTTTACACAAGGTATGGGTTGCGCAATTCACCCGAGACAGAGGCTCATTGTACACGTGCTCAACACGTGCTCAATTATGGTCTAAGGGTTAGGTTAGGACCTGGAGAAAACCCTCGAAGTACAGGAGAGAACCAACCAAACTCCACTGACATGAGTTTTCAAGCACAGGAAAGTTACCCAACCAAAGTAAATATCCCACCCTCAACCCACAGTAGCAGGTTTAACCCAGCAGTAAGGGGCAGTGCGCTAACCCTATCTACCAACCACGTTTCCTAAAATTGGCCACAGAAACTGCAAATCACTGAATGAAGCTTATGTTTAAAGGATATTATCCTCACCGTAAGTATGGGCTGACTCGTATCAAAGTCTTCTGGAACAGATGCAGTGTAGGGCAATCCTTGAAAGACGGGCTCGTTGTCGTTTGCATCACCGACTGTTATAGTGACTGTGGTCTGAGTATGAAGCGAGGGTGAACCATTATCTTTTGCTTGAACAAGCAAGGTGTAGGATGGCCTAATGAAAATTAGTAGAGTTAGAGTTAGTTTGCTTAGTTTACTTATTTACCGTAAACTGGTAAACAACAGTGAGCAATATAAGTCGGCCATCGGCGATTTTTCGAGAAATACTCAAACACTCAAATGCAGACACAAATACATCTAGACACCCAGGCAGAAACAGACATACGTAGTTTCTTGATCGAGAGGAGAGTTGACAGTTATCACACCAGTGTCTCCGTGAATAGTAAAGCCAAGTCCGATATTACCAGAAATAATGGAATATTTCAATTGACCTCTAACACCTGAAAAAGGATAACAAAATCATGTAATATTACTGTAATACTTTATTGGATATGTATGTGTTTTAACCTTCCAGTTTGACTCTACCAAACACCGTAGGTCTTCTTCGTGTATTCCGGTTTCCTTCTAAAGTAACACAGGACAAATAGACGAGTGGCCTTACTGGACTTCCAGGAAGTACACTTTAGAACACTCGTAAAGCTATCCAGCATAAAACAAGATGTTACAACATTGAAGCCCACAGACATTCCCTGTTAAAAACTAAAAAGTACTCAAATCAACGCCACAAACCTGAGTCACTATCAGTAGCATTAATATCAATAACCAGCGTTCCTTGGTCAGCATTTTCTTTCACGTTGGCAACATACGGAGTACCCAAGAAGGACGGGGCATTGTCGTTCACATCAAGTACATTCACTGTAACGTTTGTCTGGCCATCTTTATTACCTGGTCCTTTGTCTCCTGCTTTCACAGTAAACGTGTAACTCTTCTTTTTCTCATAATCAAGTTTTGAACGAGTTATTATAGTTCCATCATCTGCGTTGATTTCAAAGTTTGAGGCGTCGTCTCCGGAAATTGTATATTCGATCTCGCCGTTAGCTCCTTCGTCTGCATCTGAAAAGGCAATGGAAGAAGATTGTTAGTGAATGTGCCATTGATCTTTGCAAATGAGGGGACAAAGTAGCACAGTGGTTAGTGCATGCGCCTTTCACCTCTGTGACTGAGATCGATTATTGCAGTGCGTATTAGTGTCTGCAGGGGGGTAGGAAGATTGTTAAACTTAGACGGCCGATTCCCACGAGGCGCCACCATGGTTGGCGTGGAGCGGCAAAATTTTGAAAATTTGGAGTCTCCAGATCGTCGGAAATGGCATTTTCAGAGTCTTCCCTACCTCTTTCGTTAGGCCCTTTCATTAATATATATACGATTTCAAATACTTCTAGTTTCGAATTCAAATATTTCGCTGCAATTTCCTTTAAATGCAGTTATTTTTTTGGGGGGGGGCGAAAGATATCCCGGCCCCCCTTATAAAATATCGCGGCCTCCTGCTTCCTACGCCCCTGGTTGTCCGATTAAAATTTCGAGAAGAGTGCTTCCAGATTATGGCAAGTTTCCTCCGAGTACTCCAGTTTCCACATGAACTAAGAATGGACCTCTGAAGGAGAACAGTGTAGAACTGATGGAACTATCCACTATAAATAAAGTTAGTTTAGGTTTCCCCTTTCAGTGGCACTGGACCAAAGAGGGATGCCCCTTACTGTATCTTAATGGAGAACAGTTTAGAACTGGTAGAGCTATCTGGTCACACCCCCGGCTGATTTGTACGACTGACTGCACATTTCAGGAATGTTTTCACTGTAACCTGTGTACAGAACTTGATCACGGTTGATTTGTATCAGCCGTTGGATTTGTATGGGCTTCTACAACGCCACTAACTTACCAGTAGCTTTAACTTGCACAACTCTACTGCCAGACGATTCACTCTCATACATATCCTCGTAATACGGTCCAGGGAACTTGGGAATATTATCATTAACATCCCCAACTATGATGGTAACGCGAACACTATCGGTCAGCGGAGGTGAGCCACAATCTTTAACTGTGATATAGAACACGTACTGTGCACGATCTTCGCGGTCAAGGCTGGCTATCGTTGAGATGTTTCCGTTGTTAGATACAGTGAACTTCTTGGCTGCCTTTGGAGGCATGCTGTATTGTAGTAGACAGTTGGCGGCCTTGTCCGGGTCGGTTATTGAAAGTTGCCCGAACGATGTACCAGTTGATACATCTGTAATGAAATAGGTATTTGAGTAAAGGAAACGTACAAGAAATATAACATCAATGTTTCATAATGCTTTAAATTATCAGATGGTGTCCTTAGGACCTGTTCATATGAGCTATACAGGCTAACCAGGTAACTGTGATCTGCATGTCCTTGCTAATGGATACAAATAATATTGCTTTCATATGAGAGAAGAGCCAGCCCGGTGTTGGGCAACGTTGTTGGAAATACTGACAAGAAAAGCAAAAATTAATAGACCTACGCAGACATGATTACACTCGTCATACAACGTATAGTTTTTATCCAATCATGTGCATAATTCTTAGATGATTTTGTCACATCAAGGCAGGATAGAAGGCAGAATAAACACAGTCAATTGAACATAGAAAGTTTTAATAATTACCTTCAGAGACGGTGTATATACAACTCCTGACACAACTTATGCTCGGTTGTTCGTTCACATCGATCACAGAGATAGTAAGTACGACAGTTGCATTCAAACTGGGAGTGCCATTATCTTTAGCCAATATTGTGAGTGTATACGAATCTTGGGTCTCGAAATCCAGTGAGCCTTGCAACGTGACATGACCGCCGGAATCAATGTCAAATAGCCCCGGTGCAGTTGAAGATGATATGCTGTAAGTTATTTTGCCGTTTTCACCTGAGTCCAAGTCTGTAGCACGCACCTGAAAAAGATGAAGAATTATAAATAAATGAAATGGAATGCTGATAGAGCTATCCAGTATAAATAGAGCTAGTTTAGCTAGTTGGTCTGACGATGATTCTGTAATTGGATCGAAATATAACTAGGTTAGGTTTCCACCTGTAGTAACACTCGTCCAATAAGGGATGCCCTTATGTAGGACCTCTAGGGAGTTTAGAACTGATAGAGCTATACATTATAATTAAAGTTAGTAAGGCATCCTCCTTTAATAACCCTGGATCAATAAATGATGGCACTTACTGGACGCCCAGGAAGAAAAGTTCAAAACTGATATACCTGCCCATTATATAAATAGAGCTAGTTTAGCTCAATTCTTAAGCCAAGTACGAAAGTGTATGTTTATTTTTAACTCTAAACCAAATTACCTGTTTAACAGGTGCGCCACTTTGAGCGTTCTCAGCAATACTGGCTGTGTATTCATCCTCTGGAAACTTTGGAGGATTATCATTCACATCAATAACATTGATGTGGACGAGAGCTCGACTTTTATGACAAACGTCATTCAGATCATTTGCAACGACGACCAGAGTGTATTGTTGAGTCGTTTCGTAGTCGAGTTTTATCCTAGTTGAGAGTTTGGGGTCAGAAGGTGATGTTTCTTCAATGCTGAATATAGTTTTGTTTCCGTCTGAAATTGAGAACTTTAAACTGAAAATACAAAAATATAAACAACATATTAGTAACTCTAATGTGGTAGAATTTGTGCAGGCATATTTTAAAAATTCCGATATTATAACAATATTTAGCCCCGTGTAACATGGTCTTTACTCACCTGTACAGATGTTGCACCATGTCTAAAGTTAATATTTCATGAGCAGGCAGTTCTTCCTTTACATCAACATGGAACGTGCTAGTGGTAAACAGGTTATCCAAGAATGATAATCTAAACATATTGACATCGTCTTGGCCTTGTACAGCAACATATACCGTCTAAAAAACGAGAGAAGGGTTAAATTTATGCTACTTAACAATAAACCAACATTAAACTAACTTTGATTATACTGGATATGATCTACCAGTTCTAAACTGTTCTTCCTAGAGGTAAAGTAAAGGTACGTTCACACACAGCGATTTGTCGGGCCGATTTTAGGTTTTGCTGAATGTTAATGACGAATATTTTCAGTTGATGATGTCACCAGATGACGTTTGCGACGTATTTTTCAAATATCATTAACGTGCATCTGAAATCGGCCAGACAAATCGCTGTGTGTGAACGTACCTTAAGGGGCCATTCCATGTTTGTCCAGTGTTACTACAGGAGGAAACCGAAACTAGACGAACACTATTTTACTAGATAGTTCTATCAGTTCTAAACTGTTCTTCCTTCAAGACCATTTCTTGGCTTATTGCTCCAGTGCTACTACAGGAGGAAACTGGACTATCCAGAGAAAATCGCCGGTGTCTTGGTAGAGTCAGACTGAAAGCAGTCCTCTCACATGTGACTGATGTGAAATTATAACCAGACAACTGCGCATTACAGTAACCGAACTCCAATCACAAAGGTGAAAGGTACATGCACTAACATGAAAGGCACGTGAAAGGCACATGCACTAACTGCTCAACTTCCACTGACTAAAAAGATTGAATTTTAATAATACAGTATAGGAGAATATAATAAACAATATTTATTTTGCTCTACCTTGGTCTCATCCAACTTAACTGAAACAGCCTTTATAGGTGTATTGTCTTCATTCTTTATACTTTCTGAGTCTAACGGACCGGGATTTTTGCTCGAAGCAGATGCGTATAAATGGCTGACACCTAATTAAAGAAAAAAAAAGGATATCGTTTTCTTGATAGCATGGTGACAAACGTCTATCGATAGGCCCTTTGCATAACGTTACAAACATGTCGAAACAACGAGTGACCGGATGGCATGGAGAACAGTAGGATTTTCAAAACAACGAAAAGACAGTGTGGAACAATCAGATCACTGCATCGTAACTGGATGGTACTATTGTTATGCTAACCTTTGAGGCTTGTTGTTGCTTTAGGCGTGTTTGAAAAGTTATAGAGCATACATTTGCAGAATTACTACAGCGTACCATTATACACACATATTTGAAAACAGACAGATACTTCAAACATTACTTAAGACACTAAGACTATGAAAAAAACATCTTCTCGTGTATGATAAAAAGCATAAATTCGACCCTCTGTACTAACCGACCAAGTCTCTGACTTCGACACTGACTTCGTCTTTTGTGACAACATCAAACGTCGTACGGAAATATTTAAAAGAACCACTTTCGACAGCTGTCTCCGCTGCTTTACATGAATCAATCAGGGATCCCTCTAGATAATGGCATATCATTAGGATTTAGGTATCAGGCATATCATAGTATAAAAGGTTAAAATGAAGTCAGGTTGCGTGAGTGAGCATCGCGGTAGATTATGGTCACTGTTACGTTGAGGTCCTATACACACGTAAATATCTCACATCTTGTCAACAAGATGTGTTCGCAACAGAATTATAGCAAGCTCTTCAACAAGTTGTAACAATGTTGTCATTTTATCAAATTGCTATACAAGGTTGTTGAAATACAGGACGAAAACAAGTTGTTGGAACAACTTGTTACAAGTCTGTTGAGTCAACAATCTTGTAGCAAGTTGTCATGACACAAGCCGATGGCAACTTGTCAACAAGCTGGAAACAAGCAGCGTGAACACATCCTGATACCAAGCTGCTTCCTGCGAGAAATGGAGAAAAACACAAATGACTCATGACAACTCACCACTACAAGACACAGAGCTAACTCTATCAACAAAACTAGCCAATTGGTTAAACGAACTAAGCGTAAACACATAGTCCTCATCAGGATCTGAAGCAATTTCTTTCAATTCCGACCGTGATACACTTGGTCCCACCCCAATACTGAAAATATTGACACCGAGATTTCGCAGTTGGTTCGAGGGTTGTAGCACTTTTATACCATTCGAGTAACCATCAGTAAGCAGGACCAAAACCCTTGGAATACCTGAGGGAAGATAGAGATACACATGAGTTTAAAGCCGGTGAGGGAAACAGGGGGGGCTGTCGCTCATTTAACTACTAATAGGGGGGGACTGTCGCTCCTTTAGCTATTAAACGTTTTTACCTTTAAGACATTTTAGTTTAGTTTATTTTTAACTTAGTTTAGTTTAGGTTTTCTTCTGTAGTAACATTGGACCTTTAAAGGATTACCCTTACTGGGCCTGTAGGAAAAACAGTTTAGAACTGATACTGAGCTACCCAGTATTGATAAAGTTATAGTTCAGCTTAGCTTATCCAATTTCCACCACATTCGCCCAACTCAATAATGCAACTGCGCCAATCAGCACACAAGAGTCACAGCACGTGACCCTAATCGACCAATCAAAACTTTAGACAAACTTACCAACATCAGTTCGCATTCCAGCACTAGAAGTAAAAACTTTCTCCCTAACCGTATTCAAGGCTTCACCAGTATATGTCAAATACCCATGATATTCTATATCATCTACTGCGTTCCGTAACTTGTTTTTGGTGAAATATTTCACAAGGTTAAACTCAATGTGTGTCTCTGTTTCATAAGTGACCACAGAGACATGTGTGCCGTCTACGCCGATGTTAAAGAAGTCTATGACACGCTTGACGAACTCTTTAACTTTTTTGAAATTATCCTCGCCCACACTCCCCGAACCATCAAGAACGAAGACGAGGTCCACCGATGTTTGGCAAACTATAAGATTATTAAAAAGAAGAACTTAGCAAATGTGCTTTTCACCTCTGTGACAGGGGTACAATTCCTGCAATAGGTAGCTGTCTGGTTACAAGTTCACCTCAGTCACATCTGAGAAGAGTGCTTCCAGAGTTCAAGTCTGACTCTACCAAACACCGCAGATTTCCCCCCAGTATTCCGGTTTCCTTCTGCAGTAACACTGGACGAATAAGAGATTATCCTTACTCGACCTCTAGGGAGAACAGTTTAGAACTGATAGAGCTATCCAATAAAAAAATGTCCAGTACTTACTATCCGGGATAACTGAAGCCCGGATGTAATTTGAGGTTGTGTACTCGACCCAGTCAAAACCGGCTTCAATAGCAAGTCCTGCTAAGCGACCAAGTTTGCTGCTTTTTCCGTCGGATGTTTCAAGCCGCACTGAACGACCTAAAATTTAAACAAGAAACATTTTAGAATCTTATCAATAGGATGTTGGCTGAGTGATAAGTGCACGCATGATGCACGTGTCTTTCATCTCTGACTGTACTTCCATTCCGTTTATATACACTATGTGTTCACGTGTCCATGTGTAGTTTTCCTAGTCCAATTTTCCCTCAGTCGCATGCGAGAGAGTGTTTCCAGTTTGACTCTATCAAACACCGCAGGTTTTCTCCGGGTACTTCGGTTTTCTCTTGAACTAAATGGACCTTACTGGACCTCTAGTGAGAACATTTTAGAGCTTATAGAAGTATCCATTGTAGGAACACCCGCTCCCCCCCCCCCCCCCAACAAACCCCTTGAAAACCTTAAAGGTGGCCGCTTGATACAAACAAAATAAGAAATAAGGAAACGCGTTTCCTAAAATGCAATCTCGTGGATGGCAGATTTCACTTTCCCTACAAGGCCATATCATGCTGGGCAATTTTGCACGAGAATTAAAATTTATTTTTTGTTTTTCTTCAAACAATTGACTCTTGACTCAAGCGGCTCATATCGGACTTAATTAGTTTACCTTCAGTCAACAAAATATACGAAATGTCGACAGAGGACTTTGCGATATACCCTTCAAGAAACTATGTCATAACATGCCTAAAGGCCCAGACAGACTGAACGCGATTCTACAACGCGGCGCGATTTTTCGAGTTTCACTGACATATAACTTTGATCCTGTTTTATGTTTTTCAAACTATCCAGAAGCGCTACAACAGTTTGAATTATTTGGGCTGTATATCGGTTTTATTTACTTTTAAAGGTGACACTATGACACGAAAATTATTATTGCTTGATTTGAAACTATTCTAATAATAATGTGGAATATCAATTTACAGCTTTTTCATATTTCATCTGCAGTTCTTGAGATATTTAGACCATTTATTGAAGTGAGATAACTTATGCCTTATGGCTCGTTTTTTTTCTGATTAACATATTCGAAATCCTTCTCTATTTTTAAGATTATTGAACGAAATCGCCTGAAACTTTGCATATTGTTACAGTTCATGAAACTGAACATCAAAGACAAGCAACAACTGATTCTGTTCAATAATTTTAAAGATACAGACGATTTTCGAATATGTTCATTAGAAAAAAACGAGTCATAAGTCCAAATATCTCAAGAACTAGATGAAAAGTGGAAAAGCTGTAAATTGATATTCCACATTATGTTAAGAGTACTTTCAAATCAAGCAATAATAAATTTCGTGTCATGTCACCTTTAAAAACTGAAAAATCGCGTCGCGTTGCCGAATCGCATGCGGTGTGTCTGGGCCTTAAAATTACCGGCATTCTTTCATTTTTAGACAATAGCCAGGCTTCACTATACAGGCAATGGTCGTTGTCAAAGTGAGAAAAGACAATGGACAGTTAGAGGCAAAAACAATGAACAATTACTGTTTTTAACAACCAAGACATGTTTCTATTCACTGCACTTGACATGACTATATTGCACCCAAAAACGCCACACAAAGACACGTTTTTTATCTAATCGTCAAGTCATATAAATAGCAAACGTATATTGGCTTTTAACTTGTGCCGAGCAAAACGTTCAGAAGGTCATTTGAAATCTTAACTACCGTTTTACGAGAAGGAAATGCTTTAATTTCCCTACAATGCTATACAAAGTGCCTCCCACAATGCTTTTTACGATTCTGGTAGATCCGTTTTTGCGCAAAATTGTTGTGGTGCTAAATATCGGGTCGAAAATTTGTGAAATTGATAAAATTCTTGCTTTTTTTTCGCGTTCAAGTGTTCACAAATATAACACGTAATTGGCATAATTAGATATAAACTTATTATACTTCTCACGGCATAAAAATATTTACGCGAGTTCTGAATTAGTCTATAGCTTATACTTTGTAAGTTTTCAAACTTAAACTGAAACGCGATATCTTAATTACTAATTAGCCTCTTACTCAATGGTTAAAGGTCAATATATGCGGCAACTAAGACGCATGAGGAAGCAATATTAAAGACTCTTGCGCAAAAACAATACAAGATCGACACGCAATATTTTTGAAAGTCATGCTGACTCCGAAAGCCGTGTTACACGAGAAATTGTCCCTGTTATGTACAGTACAGAAAGACTATATACGCAGTCACAGAGACATTTTTTATATATAAATACTTTAAGTTTACACTATCGAAGTTTCCCTGATGAGATTATACTTTGGTCAAAGTGTAAGACAGTTCAAATCTCTTTTAGATAGTTTCTTTTAGACACAAGTGAAACCGCGGGTCATGCTCAGCGTTTTTCAGTCAGTATAGATTTCTACATAACATTGCTCGAGGTCAGAAATACGCTGCCAATTCGACGCAACATTTGCCTCATGCACACAGTGCAAATGGTAACTTCTCGATAATCTTATATTTTTTTAGTGTTTCGGAATAGCAAACCCTGAGTGACCTTCCTTAACCTCCGAAATTCATACATTGAGTAAACTAGACTGTTTATATATGTTGGCATGTTTATACCCGTAATGGCCAATGCATTCTTTGGTAACCTAATTATCAATTATCTTAGTCTTTTTAGATCTATATTTACTTTATGCAAATTTCGAACGACACCCAACAAAGTTTTTTGTTCTTGACGAGACAAACGAGGCTACATTTTTCGCCATAAACAGGGTAATAATTGCCTTATAAACCATATAAAAACAAGACGGAACATCTATTTCCCCGGTACTAGGACATGTTTATTGCAGTAGCTATGCCCAATATTACGTTTCCGGAGGTAATCTAGAGGTAATCAGGCACAAACGAGGCAAAATAATAATTAACTATATGTTGAAATCACTAGCAGTTAAGCAACAAAGCATTTTGAAAATACAAAACTCGCCTCCTAGGGGGCAGATGACTAAACAAAATTCGCTTTACACAAAAGTGAAATTTTCATCAACCCTAGAGGATACGGGTTAATACAATGCAATATCCGGGTAAATAATTGCAATATAACCCAATATGTTCAAGACTTCAAGTTATAAGCTAGTGTACAAATTTTAAGCTCTCATTAAGGTGTTTCCATAAACATAATACAGTTATCTTTACGCAATCATGCGTAGCGTAGTTTTTACGAGACGTTGCCTGTTTGTTTGAGGATGAAACTATTTGAAAAATATAGAACATATTTCTAGGGTTTTGAAGCGAAGGCCGTCTTCGCTCGATGTATATTTTCAGGTATAGTTGCATCCTTCAACAAACTTCAACACTGCTTACACTGGAACCGAACAAGATATTTTTATAAAACGTATAAAGCATACCTTCGTAGTGCAATGAGGTTGGATCAGAAGCCACAAATTGATCCGTCCATGCTCTGGTCACGCGCACTCGTACTTTACCTTTCCAGTAATTTATAACCAAAGAAGCCAACACATCCAGTTTACTTTTTGTCCGTGATGTCATTCGCCTCGCATCATCGTCAACGTAATAAACCTGGTCGTTTGTGTTTCGGATCAAAATTCGTCGAAATCTTCCCGAATCGCGTGTAATCACATCTCGGATTGTCCCACAAGCTTCGATCTCGTTTTCATTTGGAAATTTATCGTTCAGCAAAAGCTGGCTGGGGCCTGAGTAAGCGACTTCGGCGATCAGTAGCAATACACAACAAATTGCCACAATCCACCAATTTTGGTATTTCATGATTAAATCAAACTGACCAACAAGGCCAGATGCGTATTTTGGTAGCGTACCTAGATCTGTAAAATGGTAAGATTCTTCTCTCTGTCTTTTCGTGCGCGCCTCTCAAGGGTTATCTCAAATTCTGTAAGAGACGAAAGAGTGTGGTTAACCTTTATAGTGTACGATGCATACCTGTAGGTCAACCGGAACCGGAAGCAGAGTGGGTGATAGGAACAATATGCAAATAATGATTTTATAATTTGCACCAACGCATATTGGTACAAAATCATCCCTTTTGGCATGAATAGGCATTTGCAGAATTATTATACCAGAGTAATATCCATCTCAATATTTCAAAATAAACAGAAACTTCAGTAAGTCAAAGTTTGATGACGCTAAACTAGGCTGACCCCTAGGAGTATGTCTCTAAAGACATTAGCCTGAGGCTTAATATAATTTCAAATCAACGAGAGTAGCTCGGAAAGTCGAATATTCTGTGCGCGAGACCGTATTTTAACCGGACCCTTTTTACTACCCCTATGATATCATGAGTTTACATTGAATTACTTTCAATCTAGAATTTGTAGAATTACCCGAAGCCTCTACAATTTCTTTTGAAATATATTCAGTCTCACGCACTCTTTAAAATTTATGTCTATTTTGAAGTCGAGACGATGCGATACATACCACGCCATGAAGGCCCATTTAAATTAAACCATCAAAATCTTTAAGCGAAACTTTCTCATTGAAAGAGGTTTTAACTGTCGCACATTTTGATTCAAGCATTTTATACATATTAAAATAATCTTTGAGAATGTAAACAAGCCATTATTCTAGCTTACAGGAGAATACTTTTTGGCCTTGTAAATGGCTAAGAACATGGCGGCCAGTAAAAAACACTTAACTTTCGCTAAGATATGCCTCTGTATGTAATTACTCTGTGGTAAAACTGTCCGAAACGTTGCCAATAAATTAAATGAAACCTTTGAAAATCCTGACATTAAGTTTGATTTAAACTTAAAAGAAATGCAGTAAAGCATAAAACAAAGTTTCGACATAAACAATGTTGTAAGCATAAACTATATAGCAGAACAAAATAAATATACAATGCTTTCTTTTTGTAAGGCTCGAGCTAGTACAAAAGGCTTAAAATCACATGATATGTACGTAATACGGAACAGTTCTTTTTATCTTTGTTGAGGTATAATATACTTGACATTCTCACGCTAAACCAGACAGGCGTATGAAAATACATTTGAATAACACATTTGAATAACACGTTTCCCCTAAGCTTGCCAAGTCCAAAAAAGGCAAGGATACAAAAGAAAACAAAATTAATTCTGAAAAAAAAGATAATTGGCATCAATTAAAGGCGTGCGTGTTCCAATATAACTCGACTTTCTGAAACTAGATATTGGTTAGGGCCAAGGCAGACAGGGAGTGGAATACCAAAATACTTATATGCTTTGACAAACTAAGAATTATTTTTCCTGGTTTTACAAGAAAAATAATAAATACTGTCTGAATACCAGCAGATCTCGGCTGGAAAAGGTTAATCATATAGCCACTATAGAACTTCTTTGAAAGGGAGAAATATTCATCTCAAACATAGGCGACCCTATATAATCACAAACCCAGGAGCCTCGTTTTCATGTCAAAGTTTATTTCACTCAACTTTTAAACAATATCGCCTTTAGAATAATTAACTTTTTAAAAGTAAAGGTAATACGTGGATTGGCTGAATTAATAAACATTTGAAATTGATAGCACATGACAGCACATATTTTGAATTTCCAAATTGCATGTGGTATCATATATCATAGCTTAGATTTAAAAATACATGTCATGAACACATTACGTACAACAATTTGGCAATAGTCAACCAAGCAATTATCGCTAAACCATTAAATTATGGTTTGGTATGCCATCAAAAAGTTATGAACTTAAGTGTTCAGAAACAATCCAAGAAGTCGTGCTGATAAGCCCGTGCCAAGTCATGAACAAGTCAAGCTGAACAACGTACAAGTCATGCTGACAAGCCCGCGCTACCCGTGCAGGACCAGACATGCCCGTTTAATTAACACCGTCACAGGATATCACAGAATAAATATTGGGATTTCGTGACACAAAACTGCGACTACCATTAACTTGGCTTGCATACAGCTATATAAATTATGTTGAAAGATAAGTCAGTTATATATAATCAAGTTGATTTGAAAAAAAAATTTGCACGAGCCATACTGACCAGTGATTGTATGGTGTGTGTAATAATAATAGTTTCTGTGTCACTGTGACATTATACAATTTTGAACAAAGAGTTTTTGAATAAAATTATGTCTTTCAAAGAGGTTTACACTGTCACATATACTTTCATAATTAACGTTAAATATTTACAAAGTAGACTCAATCCATTTCTAGGGTCTCCCTATACTGGCGAATACAATAGTCTGGCAGGTGACAAAGTAAAATAATGAAATGGCAATACTCATGCTATCACGTATTTTTATGAAGTATAAAAACCCTCCACCATGCAATCTCCAAAGTATATATAATTAACGTATTTTTTTGTCATGTGTTAAGTCGTGCATTGAACAACTCGATTCAGACGACAAATTAGGACACCACAGAATTACTACAGTCATTATTTAGTTACTTTTATCATACTATACATTTCAAAACGTGTCCAAAAATAAATATACTGTACTTAGAAAATGTTTCAATTTAACGTTTCAATTCCTATTTTGGTAAAACGGATGGCTAGATTTCCGAAAACGAAGGTTGAGAACTCAAACATTTCGTGTCCTTTCAAAAAAGCTTGATTATATAAACGTGTTAGCTCGTGTTAGATATCTAAGTGGTTTAGATTGCCATAGCCCGCATAGGAAAGGTTAGGCCAGTGTATACGTTCAAAGTATGTTTAAAAAAAACTTGGCTGGCAACTCGTTTTTCAACGCACTCTTCGGTTTTTTTAGATCACTAAAATAAACGTCTTTCCGTGTATGAAATATTACTAATTAATCATAACAGTCGAAGAAGTACTTGAGTTTTTAAACACAAAACTTCCCTAAAACTTGCTACCAGCGGAAAAGGAGGAAACAGATTATTTGAATTTCAGTTTAGTTAAGACAAATATTTGCACAGCCACAAGTATTTGGGGCAATTATTTACTCTTCAATATAGAAACGACTATTTGGCAGCGACCGACAACAATGTTATGTCAACAAAGTTGAAACGTTGCTTCCGCACTGAAAGACCACTTAGGAAATGCGAATATATACTTTTGGTTTCCGTAATTGCCTTTTAGAAATTTAAGTTTTAATCACATATTTTATCACGGTCTTTTATAGATATTATTTATTTAACAGTTTTTATATGGTAAGCAGGGGCCGGTTGTATAAAAAAGTAGTTAAAGTTAACTATAGTTAGTGCGAAATTTAACCAATCAGAATCGCGAATTTTAGAGTTAACTATTATTTAACTACAAAACGAGTAGTTAAAATGTAGTTAATATTTTTATACAACCGGCCCCAGGACTATACGAAAGACTATAAAGTAACTGATAATTTGTGTATAAAGACTGATATAAATACTGGATAGCTTTATGAATTCCAAATAGTTTTTTCTAGAGACCAGTATAAGGGTAATCTCTTCCTGGTCCAATGTTACTACAGGAGAAAACCAGAGTACCCGATGAAAACCCGCGATGTTTTGTAGCGTCAAACTGGAGGCACTTTTTCAAATGAGACTGAGGCGAAATTCTAATCAGAACACTGCATATCGCAGCTATTGAAACTCTGGTTCATACTTGGTGAATTTTGTCGGGTATTCGAGTTTCTTCTTACAACACTAGACTTATTAATGGATGGTCCTTACTGGAACTCCACTGTGAACAGTTTAGAACTGATATAGAGCTATAAAATGTTAGGAACCTAAGACTACGGTTTGTGTCCGACTCTTTCTATGTGCATAAGAATTAAGAAACATCTTGAACGCCTAGAGCAATTGTAGGTATAGCGTCTATACGTATTAAGCATCGGGTCTTTAGAATTCAACAAGAACTTCGAGGTTTCGAGCGAAGGCCCTTCGTCTGGAAGTATAGCCAAAGATTTTTCAGGATGTTTGATCCTAAAGACCCACAGCTGATGTAAGACGAAATATCAACTATATGTGTGTTCATGTTTTGGCTGGTTTACAACCACATAATTATAGCTGTCTGGAAGATTGTGGTCAACATTCTTAAGCACAATATACGCGGACATATGGACTGTGATTTTCAACAATTATTCAAATCAAAATTATACATAATTGCTTTTGTATGTTCGATAGTTCAGCCGTATTTAGTGACGAGCCCATGAACGTGGTTGTATTTTCTTTGTCATTTTGAGAGGTGTTGGCCGTCACGGTTAGTCAGTCTCTGACTAATTGCATGTTTGTCACGAAAGCCATGGAAATATTTACCACAAACTTTATTTTTACTCTGGGTGTTGGTGGCACAGTCGGCGAAAGCAAATAAGTTATTGGGCTATATCAGAAGGTCAACATTATACATCCATAACACTACGGTGCGACGTATTCTATATTTGGCTCTGGTGCGACCTCACTTGCGTTATGCAACACAGATATGGTCTCCGCAGCAAATAGAACGTACGCAGAGGCGAGCGACAAAATTCCTTGAGCTAGACTGCAAACCCTGTTCCTACTACCCATTTGCTATTGGCATGAGAACTTGGATATGGTCCTCTTCTACAAAATAGTAAATGGTCTGGTGAATGTCAAACCTTCTCTCATTCCAACCATCCGAACCTTGAGACCTACGAGATCTTCCACCAGTACTGCCACCAAGTTCATCATACCCAAATGCAAAAGGTTCTTCTCGCGGAAGAACTAAAACTGGAGACTTGTGTTCTCTCGACATTCAAGTCTATTCTTTCTAAATATTATATGACTTCATTAAGAACTTCTTACGACGTTGACGATCCTCGCTCGTACAAAACAATCTGTCTAAAGTGTAATTGTGTTCGTAGTCTTACCTATCCGATCTCGTGTTGCATGTAGATATTGTGTTTTCGTTTGTTGCATGTTTCGGAAAGAGTTAGTTCGTTGTCCTCAAAGCAGTTTTCTTTGGTTAATCGTTTCTCTCGTTATTATATGAGTTTAAAAGTTGGTTTAGTGTTGAAATAGTATCTTACGACTTGCCTCTGAGGACAAGGAAACAACTTGTTCCTATATTATCATTATGTTTGTTGTTGTTAAAGGGGCCGCAGTAATTGGCTTGCGCTGTTGCGGATTCCCTGCAATGTTCTAATAGTTTATATTTGTACAAGGGCTAAGCTATTAAATTAAATTAAAGCGCGGCTGTCATGACCAAGTCATGTTCCACGATGTGAAATAGTCTGGATCTATCTTGTCCTCTGTGTGCTGTATACACATATACGTCTTTACTGATTAGAGGTATATCGATACTGTATTACATCAGTCAGATTGACATGGTCGGGAAAGGCACGACCAAAAGGAAACCACGCTTCACGCACGTGCCTTTCACCCACTACATGAGCAAATTCACTGATTTCCATCGCATCTGAAATCTGTATAGCGTGAGAACAAGGCAAAAGATCGAAAGCGACACTTTCCGTTTAGCCTCTGTGTCGCCAAAACCCCTTTTAATGCTCTCTTACTTTGTACTGTGTATACGTTTACTAATTTGTATCCGCCAAAAGACGAATCTGAAAACCTTTTACCGTGTGAATTGGCAAAAGATCGAAAGCCGCATCTTCCGTTAACGAACTTTCCCACGGCCTACGCCATTTTGGAAATTCTTGAATGAAGTAGGGCCTTTGTATACCATTCTAGGCGTAGGTAGTTACACGAGTTTCGAACTCTCAAGTCCAAGCTGTATCTATGGTAAACATGGATTGATGAAAAGTTTTGATCCTTTAAAATTCCGCCAGAGGGAAAACCCTCAACCTTCCAGTGTATCAACCGCACTATATGGACTGATTTTCTTTATAAGTACACGCGATATTCGAACTGTCAACATTCAAACCCGAAAATATACCTATATATATTGTTACGTCTGTGTGGTAAATAAATTCTCATATTTTTGCAGGGATATGTTGTGAGCTCATTACATTGCACATTGTGCGTCTTAGTCTAATATGTTTCATTGCATGCGCTGTATATTAATACAAATTGCGGTTCGTTTTTCGCTAGACAAACTGTCAAACACTTTTCTTCTGCATATATCTTATAAACATTCTTTGTAACGATTTTGTTCTTTGTATCTGCAATCTTATCATTCTTATGATGAGTTTTATTGTGTTATAAAACTATTATGGCTCGTCTACAAACACAGACTTTGTCTTTTCGTTCACACCTTATATAGGCCTAATAAACATATTATATTATTATAAACATTATTAATACGTACTGTTTTAAAGAATATATAGTTCATGATGAATGATGGTTTTACTTATAATATATCAGTTTCATTGTGTTGCAGGAACACAAAGTAGCTACGGTTCGTTTTCATTACAAACACAGACTTTTCTTTAAAACCTCATGAGGCTCAGGCCTTATAAATATCTTATATTATTATAAACTCTGTGTTATGCACGTACTGTTTTAAATAATTAGTTGACGAATGATGCATATGGGGTTTTACTCTATATATAAGTTCTCTTGTGTTGTAAAGATACAATAACGGTTCGTTTTCACTATCGTCCTTATAAACATTAAACATATTTATTATATACTCTATTATGTAATATTTTAAAGCATAAATGATCATGAATGATGGTTACTCTATATCGAAGTTCATCAGTATAGCTATAACACTTTATTTTACTATACTTTAAAAACATTTCTATTACTGCAGAAAAACTGTATTAAATATCTTTAAAGACAATTAACTTACGGTTTCAGTAGTAAAAACAAGTCGTCCCCAAAATATCTTGCACTCTGTGTTAACTTCGTAATGTATATATTTCAATCCAAATATTTGCTGTCTTCTCAGGAATATATAAGCAAAGAGAATACAATCAATATATAATACCTCTAAATTTGCTATTTTCGTTATTTTTCTTTGATTTTACTGATAAATATAGTTAAATTAAACCCTGGAAAAGACTCGTACCTGAAAAAATAAGTTGTTTCAGCACTTAAAGAAGTGTTTTAATGATTATAAAATGGCCAAAAGCCATTATATATATACTGGCAAAAGGGTCTGCATAATTTCCGAAATCCTCAACCTAAGTGCTTTAGAAACTTTCAAAAATATTGCACTAGAATCAGTGGTTTCTATGTCAACGAAGTTGTTCGAGAACTTTCAATTCTAATATGAAAGGCTTCCTCATTTGGAAATCCATCAACACTAATTGGCCTTCAATGTCAAAAGAGATGCAGGAAACGTTGGCTCGAGGACCTGCATGAGGACTTGCACTTTCATAGCGGGCTTTTCACCCTTCCTTTCAGACATCAGAAAGTGGATATATTGTAAAGTTTCTTTTCTTTACAGTGTCTGAACTACCTAAAAAGGATGAAAAGCACTTCGAAGATTCGAGGAATTAAATGCCCTTGTTGTCAGGTGATTAGCGTTTTTCACATTTTCAGAAAGTTCAGACGCCAACTACGAGAGCCTACCTAAAATACTATACCTTAATTGAAGTCCCATGCATGCACGTTTGAGATAACACGACATGGGGTTCCAGTACAGGTAGTTATTTTTATTCTATATATTATTTACAAAATTCGCCTCAAGGGAAATTCCACCATAGGGTTAAGTGTCTTAATTGGTTAAAAATCCAATTAACAATTAATAACTTACATATTACATATTCTGCCGCACAAAATATATCGAGATTCCTAGAACACAAAAAGAATATGGTTGTAAGGAACATATTACAAAACCCAGGCAAGACAGACAAAGTGATATGGAAATGTACAGTAGAATACAGTATTGTATGGTAGAGGATCGTAGAGTATGGTGGTTTGGGTAGAGAATGGTAAGGTATGATATAGGATGGTATTGTTGGGTATATGCCATGCCATGGTATTGTATGGTACTGCATGGTATGGTATGTCAACGAATGGTATTGCATGATATGGTATTGTATAGAATATTATATGGTAAGGCAATGTATATATGGCATGGTAATGTATGATATGGTATGTTAAGGTAATGTATTGTATGGTATATGGTATAGCAATGTATGTCGTGGTATGGTACGGTACGGTATGGTATGGTATGGTAAAGTTTTGTATAGTTTAGTAAGGTAAAGTATTGTACGGTAACATATTGTAAAGCAAGACATGAAAAAAAACGACTCGCAACTTACAAACTCCTGTGCTCTGCTGTGCTTTATCTACACTACAAAGGCAATAGCTAACAAATAATTAATATAACTCGTCCTTCCTTAAAAAGTCTAATGCGAAACTACGTTCAACAACGAGGAACACTTCATCAAAATATAACAGACTTTTTCCAACAACAAAAAAACAAAATGTTGCCATAATCACTGTGAGAGCGCTCTAATAAAGACACATTGCACAAAACCTTTTATGTTTAAAGAGTCTATAGCTATACAGGGTGTCTCAAAAAAAAGGTAATCCAACTTCAGCACGCTATTGAGTATTGTGCGTAAATGACTTGGTAAACGAGCGTAATTTTTTTATATTAAGAAAGATCAGGCTTTTAGCTGTTGAATGACACGTTTTTCATCCAATATGGAGAATAAATGAGCAAATACGAGTCCGATAAAAATTGTTTATCGAAATCGCATATTTTCAGCTCTGTGCCTAATTAAAGCAGTGCATAACAAAAGGAAAAGCAATTATAATCACGAATGTGTCATTTTAACAATGAGTTTAGAGCTGGTTTACAAGATGTTTATGAGTGAAATTCATCAACTTAAGTCCTAAAAGGAGTTAATTTTCAATAGTTTTAGACGCAATTCTCAACGGTGAAAATATGCAATTTCGACAAACAATTTTTATCGGGCTCGTATTTGCTCATTTTCCCTCCATATTGGATGAAAAACGTGTCATCCAACAGCTAAGAGCCTGATCTTTATGATTATGAACAAATTACTTTAACAAATGGCAAAATTAAAGCAAATTGCTTACAGCAACTGAAACATGGGAATCTGAAACATAAAGCTCCACCGTAATCGTCGACTTTATTCTTATATTGTTCCAAACAAAGAACTCTAAATATAAATTATGACGTGCATCCTTACAAATTTTAACTTCTTTTTAAACTATCTTCTTTATATAAACTGTTTAGCAAAGCAACTTCTGCTATGTCTTTGAAGCTCTGTATTTACAGTAGGTTGCTTCCTGTTAATAAGCCGTTTCTACAACGCTCGATAAATATCAAAACACGCGAAAGTGACAATGTGGACATGAAGGGTAATCAAGTGCGTCCTTCCATTTTCATGGTAAAACCTGCCAAACCAGGAATTCTGTGCAACATCCTCGTGTTTCGCACACGAATATTTTTCGTTTTGATCTTGACCCCAATCACAACCCTATTCCTAACCCTATTCCTAACCCTAACACGAGGACATAACCGAATTCTGTTTCTGTTTTGATGGAAAACCCCCGAGGCAAATTTTCCGCCCCAATTTAATGGATCTCTCCCAAATTCGATCCAAACTTTCCCGTCAGACCAGTCCCAACCTATCTTCGTATTCCATATATTGATTTGAGTCATTTGACCCATGCATTTGATGTGTCTGACCGTGGAATTGGAAAGCGCAATGATGGGGCCAACATCACCAGGAAGAAACCTTTACACAGGTTTAGGAAATGAAATGTTATGGTCAAAGATGCACGTGTTAGGTTGGACTATAAATATACTATAGGATTGCATTTCCTGTGTTTTTTATACGACACGAGTTTTGGATAAATATGGCCTACAGTCAAACCGGATGTTGTGTTCCCCTGTATATTGCAATATTGCCATCAATATTGCAATATTCATTGGCTAATTGCTCCGAGCAAGTTCCAACCGGAACTCGCGAATTGCAATTGTCAACTCGCGCCTATAACTGTAAACACGTGGCGTGCATATAGCATATTAAGACAGCAATGTTTCAGGTCGTAGTTAAGTATTTAGATGGGCGATTTTCTTGTTTTTTTTCGGAAAAACCTATTGAACTTGAATGTTGACAATTGCAATTTGCGAGTTCCAGTTGGAACTTGCTTGGAGCAATTAGCCAATGAATATTGCAATATTGATGGCAATGTTGCAATATACAGGGGAACACAACATCCGGTTTGACTGTAGAAGGAGCGCTGCATCTTCATAAGGATATACTACTGTCTGAAATACAGGCTGAATAGCAATGGGACGAATTTAATAACTTATGCATCTATATAGCGCTAAAACTATAAATATTCTAAAGCGCTAAAAAACTATATATGCACAACATTAAATAGATATAAATGTTCAGATATTAGCCGAATTCATATTAGGGACGGGAAACTCGTCTTAGACGAGAAACTCGTCTAATATGAATCCGGAGGCAGACGAGTTTCCCGTCTAACGGACGGGAAAGTTAGACGGGAAAGTTAGACGGGAAAGTTAGACGGGAAAGTTAGACGGGAAAGTTAGACGGGAAAGTTAGACGGGAAAGTTAGACGGGAAAGTTGGGCAGGAAAGTTGGGCAGGAAAGTTGGGCAGGAAAGTTAGACAGGAAAGTTGGGCAGGAAAGTTGGGCAGGAAAGTTGGGCAGGAAAGTTAGACGGGAAAGTTGGGCAGGAAAGTTAGACAGGAAAGTTAGACAGGAAAGTTAGGCAGGAAAGTTAGGCAGGAAAGTTGGACGGGAAAGTTAGACGGGAAAGTTAGACGGGAAAGTTAGACGGGAAAGTTAGACGGGAAAGTTAGACGGGAAAGTTAGACGGGAAAGTTAGACGGGAAAGTTAGACGGGAAAGTTAGACGGGAAAGTTAGACGGGAAAGTTAGACGGGAAACTCGTCTTAAATCCGCCCCTAAATTCATATTCAGACGGGTTTTCACAGACGAGTTTCCCGTCCCTAATATGAATTCGGCTATTATATGCCTTCAAAAATAGAAACGTTTTTAACCGTTTTTCAAAGTCTCTACTGACGAGTATCAATCACAACGTGAAGATCCTGGGAAAGGCCTTCCTTGGAAAATACTCTATTCCCAAACTAACCGTATAGCTTGACCAACAGGCTTGACTATTTATAGATTAGATATACACGATGGCGCTTTATCGTTTACTGTCGTTCCAATTGAAGTGTTCCTAAAATATTGCATCAATTCATTGCCTAAGTTTATCAATTCATTCGTTGAAAAATTGATCAACTTCCTGTGTGTGTGAATCGACCAATGGCGTCTCATTTCAGTGACTGATTGACCAATTGGGAACAAGTATGCTAGTAAACAGGAAGTTGATCAATTTTTGAGCAAATGTATTGATCAACTTATGTAATGAATTGATGCAATATTTTAGGAACACTTCAATTGGAACGACAGTAAGGATTTTGTAAAAATACGACGAGTAGAATCTTAAAGTTTCTTGAAAACAGACGACAGGAACTGCAACGGATCAAATTACAATATCATAACATAGGATGGGTTAAGGCCTCTTGAAATGTAAGGATTGACTACATCCAAACATGGAGCATAAAGGTTAAAGAATCAGGAAACGAAACCCAGAGACTACCAAAAGACAAACAATATCTTTGAATTTACCAGACACCCGTACATAGACAGAGAAATATAGCAAACCAAAACAAAAGTGTTTATAATAAATCGATATGCTTATCTACAATTTCCAATTTGGTATATTCTGTAAAGACAGATCCAGTGTGATTGTTTACAGTATAACCACATATAGAGTCAAAATAGAATAAAATAATCACAGAGTTCTCATGGATGACTCTACATTCAATGCTGCATATTTTGTGCCAAAAAACATTAAGTTTTCTTTTGCTATCTAAGCAGATCAACAAAACATCATTTCTATAACAGTCTACACAGAATAATAGAATTCAATAACGCGTAATGGCGTCACTGCATAGACTCAGTACTTCATGTGACCTCATGTTTTCAGGTACTAATTATATTCCACCTACACTGCAGGTTTAATCACTTCCTGAGTCGCCTTCTTCCTCCTCGACCACTTCCTTAAATTTTGCTGTCCATGCCTGCACCTCTGTGCCATAGACCTGAGAAAAGTTTGATTAATGTTTTAATAATCTAGATTTTTCGCATCTCATTTGATAGAACACAGTATTGAAGGGTTTTTGTAGAAGGAAATTTCAAGTGAAAAGTCCAACATAGACATTGTAACCAATATTTCACCCAACATGTTGGGTATAAAAATGTTGTGCAAAATGTTGCATAAAATGTTGGGGCAAACGTTGGATAAAATCTTGCGTAAAATGTTACGTAATTATTGGGTAAAATGTTACGTAAATTGTTGGGTAAACTGGTGGGTAAAATCTTGTGCAAAATTTGTTGAAAAATCAGTCTGATCACAAATTTGTAATAAATTCGAAAAGATGGAACTTTTATTCAGAGTTTGTTTCCTACTTTATTTCATGAAGTTATTGGCAGGCAATGGATTTTGTGCAAAATTTGTTGCAATTGTTGTGCAAAATGTTGTGCAAAATTTGTTGCAAAATGTTGGTAAAATGTTGATGCAAAATTTGTTGCAAAATGTTGGGTAAAATGTTGGTTGATGGAAACTTACAGCACACTCAACATTCTCACCTGAGCAACAAATTCAAGCACTTGTCTCTTGGTTATTTCATGTTGTGATCTCACTCCCCATCTGTACTCATATGTTGCTGTATCACCAGCGACTACCTTTTTACGATCCAAATACCTGGAAATGATCCAATAATGCTCTACAACATGCATGGTTTACAACAATGCTCTTATAAATAAAATAGAATTACAATAGTTTCAACCCTGTGTTACTGGGTTTTTTCAGAAATTGTGTTAGAGAAGTTTCAGCAAAATCTGCTGCACGCACTTGCAATTTTCTTAACAAAGTACTGTATATAATTTGGTACAGATGGTATTTTCAGTTCCAGCTTATCACTCACATTTGCTTTACATATTCCACTGTAATCAATTTCTCCACATCACCAAAAATCTCATGGATCTCTCTAAAAATACAATATATCAAAACCTTCAATCTTCATTATATACATCTGTTTTTAAATGACATGATTACTGCTTTTGATTTGGTTTACACGCCCCACACTCCTCTGCTTGCTAGGTCCTTGGATGCACTCTTGCAACAAAAGTGTTGCGAAACAATTGGTGGATATATTTACCCCTTGACAACACCAAGTCTTTTTAATGTATCCCAAAGAAGACCTACAGAAAACAACAGTTCATTTCATTGCTTCAATAAAGTCAGACTGTAGAGATATTATTTGTAAAAATGTAGTATTTGACCATACCCTCAGCCAAAACATTGTCTTTCATAAATATTATTGCCAAAATAACCAATAACAATCCCAGCCTGGGCTGGTCTTCAGGATTGCTGTAATAAAAAGGAGTTGACAAAAACGTTTTGGTGTAAGAGCACATCTTTAAGGTCAAACTTACATGCATAGTTACTTAAGCATTACACCAGTTCATTACACAAATAGGAAAATACAAGGCATTTTTTTCAGACTGTAATTTTTCCTGGAACTGGAGAGTCGAGATAAGGATTTTTTTGCCAATTTCCATTGTTTTTCAAAGTTTAGACTCCAAGATGGTTTTTAGCAGAAAAATGTGACTTCGAGCCCTGTAAATTTGACAAAAGTTCCGTGAGACTTCGATTTTTTGAAGGACCATTCGCCACCCCTTGTCTGGATATCCTCTCATAACAGGGTGAACACAAAGTATGATATCCTATCAACTGATGTGTGTTGATGGAAGTATCTGTCCCTAGTATAAGTCAGGTCCTTTGTACAACCAGCCCTACATGTAGGTCTACAGTATTTACAATTTGTAAACTGTAGAGACCTTTCAACAACTTGTGTTGCTTCTTCTTGCATCTTGTTCAGAAGAATATAAACCTTTTGCTTGTTTAGTTCTGTTTCAACAAGTTCATAACCAAAAGTCTAAAACCAAACAGCAATGATAATTACTTATCTCACACACCACTGGGAGCTGCTGCAGCTCGGCCGCAAGCTTGACATTTTTTTATTACACAATTGCTCACTTTATAGTAACTACAATATAAATGTATAAATCACATGATATGAGAACTATCTGTTATACTTAATTTTTTCTAGTAAAAAGGGGGTGGGTGGACAATACCAATGTGGACCTGAATTCTTGACAATAATGTTTAGAAAGTATTTCATTTTATGTGTTTAAACTTTAGTCCCTCAAGCTAATCACCACACCTTCTTAATCTTTTTCTGTGCTTCAGTAAACACTGGAACAAATGACTTGGTGTGTTCTTTGAGAACATTTTTATTGAGATCTAGAATAAGACACATAACAATTTAAGTTAGAATAACTTCTTGATACAAATTTAGATATCTACAGTACCATATGAAAATACCTGCACGTTTGACAGCAGTCTTCTTTGAATCCATAAATAGAATGTACCTTACAAAATCTGCCACCTACACAAGGTATAGAATAAGCTTACATTCCTTGCATCATACCATACATCTGATGGATCATCTGCATTGGTGTAAATATGGACAAAGGCTGCAAAAGCATTCTAAAAGAGGGGTACATTTCCAGAGGGGGACATTTCCAAAATGGGCATCTTTAGTGGCATACCCATGTTTCTTTCTTTGGAGGGGGGGGGTGCAAATATCTTTATGGCAGATACAAAATGAAAATAACAAGTATTGTAGAGGGGTTCGGGGGATGCATGCCCAGGAAAAATTTGGCTTCCCATCTGCTCCGTAGGGGAGGCGACGAGGCGTGGATGTTTTCTGGAGTGACCCATTATACCAGAAAGCAGAGTAGGGCAGCTTTCAACGAGATCTCGGGTGGGGGAAAGTAAAAAAATCTAAGTGCGGGGGTGCAAAACAGTTCCCAAGTGTGCATCAACAAGCAGTCAAGGGAACAAAACATGTTCAAAACAACGAAAATTAGAGCTTTGGGCTAAAATTTGCTGTAAAGTACACCCTAGGTGCGCTAAAAGTTCTATCTACAAAAGTCTCAGGTGCAACGTTGACCTACTCTGCAGTCCGGCCAGAAAGTTGGTTTTGACACATGATTGATCCATGTGTTTGCTGCATTTATGCAGAAACAAACTATTTTTCTTTGCCCATGTTCATGAAGACAGATTATCCAACTCTAGTATAAATTGGTCCAATATAAATATTATTGCGGTTCAATATATTCAATAGCCTGCGTGGCAGGCCCTCGTTGGAGGGGAAAAGAACGGGGAGTGAGGCCTGCAAGAAAACCCGGCTTTCATGACTAAACACCGTTTAGAACGTAGAATTTGACTGGTCAACACCAAGAATTAATTGCATGTTTATGCACACAGGAATATGTTACTACCTTTAATACTTCCTTGCATTACTTTGTCTTGATTGAAGTGAATACATTTCCTTCGGTCCGAGGTTTTCCCTATAGTTGAGCTGCGTTTTTATTGGTCAATTTTAATTATTAGGGCGTTTAGTCAAGAAAGCCGGGTTTTCTTGTAGGCCATCACTCCCCGCTCTTCTTTTCCCGTCCAACGCGTGGGGGGGCGGGCGTATTTTGTGAAATTGACTGACAGTATGCGCATACAGATCTGACTCAATTAAAATGACAAACTACAAACCTTTCGATCCATTTCGCTTTTGCTGAGAGCATTCTTGGCTTGAGAAGACTGTGTGCCTCTCTCTTCATCATCCTGCGTAGGATCACGTCTTTTTCTACCCTTACGTTTCTGGCTGCCTTGAGATTCCACGTGCATATCCTGCGCAAAACGATATTTTCACAACGTATTTTATAAACATGAATAACTTCACTAAAATCTGACCGATTTCCCTAAATACTGTTTCATACTATACCTCAGCTTGGCTTGCTGTTTGTCTCGTCTTTTGACTTACTCTCGGCATGTTTTTATACCTAAATTTTGAAGGCTAAATATTTGTTTTGACCTGAAATAGATTTTACAATTTTTACTTTCTCCCATTCGAGTCCCTCACACATTCCCGCCAAAGTCGGCGGTTTGCACTAATATTAAACTGTGTACTTCATCTTGTATAGATGAAATGGTTCAACCATCCAGTCAAATTAATGCAGATCAGTGGAGCGCTGATCTGCATTGAATTGACTGGATTGATAAACCATTTCATCTATATAAGATGAAGTACCTAACCGTAGGACTTCTATCCAGTATGCTTATACAGTTCAGTGAGCCACTGATCTTCATTTAATCTAAATAATGTAAAATTTTATTATAAAAGCCTTAAATTATTGGTTATATACAAATATTGGTTATAAAACCTGTAAAAGTTCAAATGTTAGTGTATAATAGATCATTGTTGCTATATGTTCAAAAATTGTTTGAGTTCCTCTCAGATAGTTCTATGTCCGACATGGTTGGTGTCTTGGGTTGTTTCCAAGTACGGCTGCCACGCATACAGACGACTTGGGAAAGCAGGAGAGAAAACGCGATCTTCATTTAATTGACTGGATGGACGAACCATTTCAGAAGTACTTCTGTGAAGGACATCTATCCAGTATTACTATTAAGTTCAGTGAGCCACTGATCTAAATAATCAGCGACTTTTTTTGCGGCTGGGCAATCTCTGTTATTCCTTATTCTGTGATCCAGCGTCAAATAAACGAATCAGGGCTAGTATACACAAAATCATAGAGGTCGAACGGACTGTCGTAAACACTTGGGAGACTTACGTTTTCGTGTACCCACCTGATTTCAGGCGGCCGGGCAAAAAATGATCAACTGCGCATGCTCGGCAAGTTCCCCCCATTCCAAGTTCCCAACATTCTCCAAGTTCCCAACATTTTCGGCTCTTTAAAGTTTCACAATCTCAAGGTCTTTCGCATTTCTACGCACTTCTAAAAGGTAAACTGCAGTTAAAAGCAAGCCGCCATCTGCATGCTCGGCAAGCGTCTGAAGCATAAGTGGGTACACCCAGTGAACTATTATAGTTCAATGGGTACACCCGTTACACCTCTGTATGATCTCTACTCTGTGACAAAAGGTCGCCACTTGTTTCCATCTACCAAACTGACGTTACGTCATTTTTTCAACTTTGAAGTAAAGTTAAAAACTTTGTAACTGACCCTAACCCTAAAACCTACCCTAACCCCCAACCCAAAACCTAACCCTAACCCAAAACCTAACCTAACCCTAACCAAATTGATGAAAAAAATCAAGAAAAACGAATATGAAAATCTTTGAAAACCGGGAAAATTGCGTAACGTCAGTTTGATAGATGGAAACAAGTGAAAACCTACATAAAAACGGATCGAAACAACATCGTTTAATACATCGAAACATTTGTAAACCAACCACTTTGTGCGGTTGTACTTTCTTTTGTATATTATGGCTTTGCTTGAAAGGCGGCAATCTTCATCAAAATTGGACGATACGATTCCATTGACATGTCATATCGAGGGGCGCGATAAAAATGACTCGTATGTCGTAAGTTAAATAATTCAAAATTCTACTACGTTTTTGTTTTGATTAAAATATTCTTTTAATACATGTATTAACATTAAATATACGCAACTGTTTATACATATATTGTTTGTGTAAATATATTAGACTATTAGTATTAAAGATTGATGTGTATTTTATTTAATACATCCTCAAATCGGGAATGGATTTTTAATGTTGCCGATTTATGTTTGATGTAAAACGTTCTTTATGTCACGAGCGTTTTCAATTATTGAAATTTTATCGATAGTTTATAATGTTTCTTAGAAATTTATTGTGGTCTATTTCTAGGAATACTGCATAAAAGTACAGAGAGGGCCAAATCCTGATAATCATTGGAAGGTAGAAATTAGTTAATAATTGATTATACCAATAAACTTCATTTAATTAAATTGTCTTATACACACTGTATGTATGAATTTATTTTGTTTAAAATATCAAAATTACAACATGCAATAATTACTATATATTTTCATATTTACATGTAAATGTTTTAAATCATCTTCACTTGTCAGAACGTCTGGAAGAACACAGTCAATTAGGAATATACACAATATGTGTTTCTAGTTTTTGCAAGTTTTCATATTCTTTCCAAGGTAATGATAGTCTACTGTCTTTACAAACCTGAAAAAATCACCACGCCTAATGGTAGCTTGCAAACAGCAGCATGTATGTAGATATATTTGAAAAAGTTGATATTGTTATTACTTTGTTGAGACAGACAATTAGCATGCATGTAGAGCTTAGAACCTGATTGGCTGTTCAAAATTAGAATTGTAAATATGAAAATGTTGATATTTGGGGTTATGTTTGTTGAGACAGACATTTATGCATATAAAAACAACTTTCTGTACTTTTGTGTTTGAAATATTGATATTATTTTGGGTAGCTTTAAACATGTTTTTAATAATTAGTCACAAACGTTTTAAGAATTTTAATTGTACTTTCTTGTACAAGTTTGAAGTTTTGTTGTCTGAGCATGTATGACTAGCACACTCAAATTTAAATTTTGTACCAGGTTTTGCATCGATACACTGATTTTGATTCAATGAATAAAGTTCTTGAGGTATGAATTATCTATAGAAATCAATTTTATTGATTGTCTATCATAATAGTAATTATCTTTGATTACATATATGATTGCTTCTAGATATCTGGTGCAACCCTACCTTTGCCACCAAAGAAAATGTTTGGAAATATGGATAATGCCTTTATTGCTGAAAGACTAAGTGGATTACAGCAATACCTCAACTCGATTACTCAAGAACCTATGTTTGTGAGACATGAATGTTTCAAACAATTTATGGATCCAAAGAACTACCCTCCAAACATGCAAGGTGTATAATAATAAACTGCTTTGTTCAGAAATGTATTAAGTCTCTCTGTTAATAAAGTAGAGACTTACATCAAGGTTTTTTCTTCGTCAGATGAAGCAGCAGAACAAGTTGCAATGTTTTATCGATCTGAGCCATCATGGGAGCTAGTCGAAAATCTTCCAGATATTGGTAAGTAGTTTTGCGTATTTGCTTTCCAGGTAGACAAAACAATGTAGGCAAGTGCATTCAGGCAATGCAGCTAATGCAGCATACACTTATTTGTTAATTTGTACTTTATTTAAGGTGGCTCCCTAGGGTTTTATGTCCGGGGGTTACGTTCTTCCTATATGTAGCGGGAACTTTAGATATCGCATGTAACTCGCGGACTTCAAAATGTAAACAAATATAGCGTTTCTTTTCCGAAAAACTCTTTTCAAACAAATGCGAAGCATAAAAAAGAAGCATAAAATTAATTCTAAAATCCACAACGATATCTGGAAGTGACATCGGAGAAAACAATAGTGTAAATTTGCTTTTGCAAGCAGCATTGTTGGCCGTTTTTGACCACTGTATCGCGAACAGTGGGATATAAAGTTTCTGCATGTATTTGCAGTATTTCCAGCTCTATTGACCAGTACTTCTGACAATCAAGATAATTCAAATAATGAAGAAAACTGCCATAAAAAAACAGAAATTATTTCAACGGCCTTTTAAATGAAGAAATAGAACCATTAAACCAATATTATTTCCTATGCAAAGTTTTAAAATGTTTTACCTAAGGATATTTCTTAAAATGACAGGAAGAAGACAAAAAGTAAGTTTTATTCTAAGTAGGGATGTGCCAGATCCGGTATCTGGCAAAATATAGACATCCGGCACCATGCAGTATCCGGTAAAATTTTGCCGGATACTACTGGAACTTTTATTGGAACCAGAAAACTGAAAATATGTTTCACTTTTCTTTTTTTTGTGTTAAGAAATTGTGAAACACAAACAATTACTGTGCGTGTGACGCATTAAAACGAAATTACAAATTGGTTTTTCGTGATGTAAACTGCTCTCTGGTGTATATTGTCCACTGACCGTTGTGCTACAGAAATTTATGTATATTATAGGGATAAAGCATACTAAATAAACAATGGAACAGAAATCAGTAAAGTATTGGTCAAGTGGCACCATTAGAATCCAGTATCCGGTTATTATCCGGTATCCAGTTGTCATTTTTCCAGGACTGGTATCCGGTAGACAACTATCCGGTACCATCCGGTATCCGGCAAAGCAGTATCCGGCACATCCCTAATTCTAAGCATGCTGTTGCCATGGTAATGGGAGTTAAACAATCAATTTCTAAAGAAATGATTAATGATTGCTTTAAAATTTCGTCCTTGTATCATGCAAGATGAAGAAACAGGAGACTCTTGAATACAATAGTGCACTATAATGCAAAAACCCTAGGGAGCCACCTTAACTCGTCGTAAAGGTATTAAGGATTAATGGCTTAAAAACATTTTAGTTCATTTATGGGTATTGGCTTCATTTTTAGGATGGCGAATCCGAAAACATTATTTTCTCACCAAGTATGCTGGTGCGACACAGAAAAATGATCGTCAAATTTTAGCTTGGGTATGAATAATCTTCACAATCAAATAATACATGCAACTACAATATGGCTATATTTCATAACTAAATGAATCTCATTTTTAGGTTGAATATGGACCAGATTTATATTTGTTGAAAGATAAAGACCTTCCTGCTGCCATGAAACTACTCACAAATATTTTGGTAATTAACTAGTAATCATAACTACCATATGTTGCCTAGATCTGTAAGTTGAAGCATGTTTGAAACCATGAGTTAATGTGGAGTTTTTTTATGTTGTTCTTTATGATCTTACCAGCATCCGTACATATGTCCAATTCGTATCGCAACTGCTCATGAAAAAGGTGCTGTTATAGTAAGAGATTTCAGACAATCAGGAACATTGAAAGATTTTATTTGTAAGGTATGGTATGGTAATGTATGGTATGGTATGGTATGGTATGGTATGGTGTGGTGTGGTATGGTATGGTCACAATTAGTCAAATACAAGTGTACTTTACAATTATTGTATACCCGTTCTTTTTCACCACAAAACATGAAACATAGATCCAGATCATCAAATATTTAGTATAACCTATAAATAACGTTGTGTTTTTTTTTAACTAACGTATGATATATTATAAAAGTACAGTTAAGTATTGTGATATATTTTGGTGATGTATGTTATAGTATGATATGTGGTAAGGCATGGTATATCATATATGTTAAGGTATATGGTGTGGTATGGTATCAGTGGCGGACACTAGGGGGGGCCAAAGGGGGAAATCGCCCCCCAATAATTAATTTCTCAAAGCCTTTGAATGATAGCTGACTAACTGTGTAACAAAGCTGTATTAATGATTTTACAACCACAAAAGCTTTGATAGGCTATAATATAATATTAAATGAAATGAAATTTAAGTTAAAAAGGTTTTAAGAACTGAGATTTGAAGCAACAAAAAGATGATTATATGTTGGCAACCTAAGTTCGCAACCCCAATATTTTGCGAAGTGTCCGCCACTGTATGGTATATGATATGGTATGTTGTGGTATGATTTAGACATATGGTGTGGATGGCATGGTATGTTAAGCTATGGTATGGTCAGCTATGGTATGGTCAGCTGTGGTGTGGTATGGTGTATGGTATGGTGCTGGATGGTGTGGTACAATATTGTAAGATATGGTATGGTATCATGGTATTGTTATTGTATGGTAATATTTACAGAAATTACCTCCTTTTAGGCAAAGCCAAAACTTAGTCACTTAAAGAAATATTGTTATCCAAAATTACCAGTTGCTATGCAACTAGAAGACATAAGAAGATGCGGAAGACAAATATTAGAAGCCCTAAAAACACTTCAGGACAAAGGCTTCCCTTACGGTATTTTGAAAATTTGGAAAAATAAGTTTTAAATCTCTCTTTACTGAATAAAATCATTGTTTGAAATTTTGAGTGTTACTTATCTTTTATCGTTGTGTCATGCAGGTCATCTACATACTGGAAATATTTTAATGGAAGGAAATGTTGCCAGGTAGCCGATATGTTTTAATTTTAATTAAATTTTGTTTAATGAGACGCATCGGATCATCTGCCTCAGTTCAAAAGTATCCAGGCTACCTAGCAATAGCGCAATCATTACTGGCAATGGTTGTGTACATTCCTGATAGTTCATCGTATAATTATACACATAGACGGATCATCCCACGAACTACGATTTGTTTGCTCAAGTTCCAGACAGACAACCGTCTCTAGTATAAATCAGACGAATTCTTGCATTAGTTCTGACATCTTATTTTTACGTATAAAGGTTACTGGATATTGAGAATAGTTTACTGGGCGTACCTTCAATTCACCGTCATCATTTATTGGAGTTGAAAAAAATTCAGGTCAGAATCGACAGAATGATTGATTATCAAATACCTGTATTGATTAAATGACGTGTCGAGATTGTAGTGTGACCAGACCAACTGTTTGCATTATTCTTCATCTCCCTAACAGGACTTAGAGCAGCAAGATGTGTACAGTTTTGGACATGTCCTGTATGAAATGACGTTTGGTAAAGAACTTCGTACACCAACCACAGATGAAATACCACCGAACTGCCCACCATTGCTAGGTAACTTATCCATATCTCGTTCCTTAACTTGACTGTATTAAACTAACTGGATAGATCTATCAGTTCTAAACTGTTCTCTCTAGACGTCCAGTAAAAGCCATCCCTAATTGCTCCAATGTTACTTCTCTTCATGTATTGTGTTTTACTTATTTTCCAGAGCCGATACTGAGTTCAATTTTAACACCAGATGCGTGTAAAGGCAGTCTTCCTACTGTCAGTGAACTTCTTCAACTCCCGTAAGTTTGAAAAGTCTTACCACAGATTTCACGCATAAGGCATTACGCGTGCGTCTTACTGCGCGGTCTTACACGCGAACTTTTTCTATCTTTAAGATTTTTTGCTGAAGTACAATTGGGACCAGAAGAGAAAATGTCCTTAAAGGTAGTGGTGATAGTGTGATACGTTTAGTTAGCTAGTAGGGTACAAGACTAATATAATGGCACCTTTTTTCAGATTCCTTCTAAACTTAAAGAAGCACTTAAAGTAATCAAGGATGGCATTGAGCAACGGCTTAGAGATGATCAAAAACTTGTAAGTTTTAATCCAAACATGCTCTAAATTTATCCGTAAAATTTGGTCATCTTGTAATTGTATGAACGATGTAACTGTACGTCATTTCAAGGATGCTCACTCAAAATATTTTTATAGCTAAGTCAGTTTCGAAGATATTCAAAAGCGCAAGCCAAAGCGACATCAAAGGAAGAGAAAGATAAAAGACGACAACAGAGGAAGGTGAGATAATTAGCTTATAATTTCTTCTAATTAGCTGTAAAGTATAATTGTATTGCTATATATTATGTCTGTGTAGTGTCAGTGGCATCCATATTCAAAAGATAAAGGCTGTGTGATACTATCAAAGTTTTTGTTGAGGCATATATCTATTTTAATTTTTTTCTGGCTTTAAATGTTTAGCACCTAAAGAAACAAGAGTCGCTGGCAGAAAATCCTACATCAAACGATACAAAACCGCCAATGAGTAAGTCAACAATGCTAATTTGTTTATAATTATTGGCGTCGATAACATTGAGATCAGTCGTTTGTTTTAGCGTGTAATACTAATTTCTGATGATTATTACTAATTTATTGCACTTAATTTTATCATCGCTTTAAGTTTAACCAAACTAACCTAATAGGTAAGTGTTTTTACCGTAGGTTAATCTGCACCAGAAGTACTTAATCCAGGTCAGTTGGGTTCTACTAATACTACACTAACTTCAATGCACATATCATGGGCTTAGCCAGAGGCCCGTTCACCCGTCTTTTGGATGGGTATTTTTGAATGTGGACGTCTTTAGTAGTTAGTACAATCGTACAAGCTTAAATTTTGCTATGACGTATTGACATTCAACCGTCACTGCACATACCTTGGCCATGGGGAACATTTTTGGAGGGTAAGGCCTCATAATGCAGCACTTTTTGACGGGTAGATTGCTAATCCTGGCTAAATCCCTGACACATATTATCTTAGCTTATACCATTGGCTTGTATGCACATTGTAGGACGGTAAATTATTGGTACTAACACATTATATACTAATATTATAAATACACGACGAATCAACACTAACAATTATAATGTCTATATTTTTCAGGGAAAGCTCAATCGGTAGACAGCTATGGTACATCAAAAGTTCCCTCAGTCCCCGCCCCACCCCCTGTACCCGCACCGCCCCCTGCAGTCACCACCAATGGCGCTCCACCCCCGGCAAAAGGCAGAGGTGCTCTGTTGAGCTCTATTTCTACCTTTAAGAAAAACAATTTGAAGACAACTCAAACGAACGACAGAAGTACGCCGACAGTGTAGTTTGTTGTATTCTTATAAGAATAAACAGATGACTTAGTCTGAACTTTTTTAACATGACTCCCCTCCCTGCCTAATTTATGCAACTGAACTCTGCGTACAACCGGAGCAATATAACATGACCCCAATTTATACTGGGGACGGATGTCACGGATCATTTGTCTGGACGAACTTTGGCAAAGATAAGATAGTTCGTCTGATAAATCGTCTGCAGCAGACTTGAACCAATGCTGTCACAACAACTTGTTATCAGGATGTGTTCGCACTGCTTGTTCCCAGCTTCTTGACAAGTCAACGGCTTGTTGACAACTTGCTACAACGTTGTTGACTCAACAGAATTGTTACAAGTTGTTCCAACAACTTGTTATCGTCCTGCAATTTAACAACTTGATAACAAGTTGTGAGTGACAAGCTTGTAGCAACTTGATAAAATGATAACATTGTCAGTTACAACTTGTTAACAAGCCTGCTACAAGACTGTTGCGAACACATCTTGTTGACAAGATGTGAGATTTTTACGTGTTTACCAGGACCAGTGTAGATCGCGCTATTCTAGCAAGTTCGTCAGGATAGTTCGTCTAGTGTTTACGAAGGATAATCTCACTGCGTCAGACAAGAAGTGATGTGTCTTCGTGGGTTTCCATTTCTAGTATAAATCGGGCATTAAATATTCAATTTATGCAAAGCTAAAAATTGCGGTTAATGAAGCAAAAAGTTCAAGAAGATTACATTTGCCCTAAGGCCTTGCCAGTCTGTCAGCACAATTAGTGCATGCGCCAACAATTATAGCTCAGGGAAAGCTCAAGTACCTTGATAGAACAAGGCGTTTATTCTCGTGTCCTGTTAATAAATATAAAATATGATAAGAACTTGAACTTTGGAAACTTAGCATGTGAACAACTGATGCAAACTGGGTCTAACCAATCAAAGAGTTCTCCCAAAGATAGCTGTCACCATCATGTATACAATGGTCCTCTTTGTACTAAAGGCATTTGGGTACAGTTTATGCGTCTGCTGCTCATTCGCAAGATTTCCTTCAGTGTGTAAACAGTGCTAGTGAAATTTTTCAAGTTTGTTCCAAGGTATCAAACCTTGTACCACAAAAAAAACCCACCCACCTCCCCATAGGCAGAGCCGAGTACTGATCTATCAATTAAATTTACATGCTCAAATATATTCCAAGATTATCTATATGTAACTTGTAAATTTGTAACTAAATTGTTCAAAGAATTGAATTAAATAAACAATGGCAGGGAAGTGCTGTCCTTTGGGACAACACTTCGCCACGTGAAGTGCATTTTACAGGTCATTCAGGTCGACCTAATGACCTGACCTAGAGACTCGATGGGTCAGTCATACATAGTTGAGTACCCTGCACCAATGGTTGGTCACCAAAGTCTAAAACAATTTATATGTATGTAGTCTAGTGTAGGTCATTTTAAATGAATATTATATAATTATGAAATACGTGTTGAAATTAAATGATTTGTTGAAATTTATAGAATGTATTGTAGATTTTTTATGAAAAAAACAACACTTTGATATATAAACTGTTGTGAGTAAATTTATTAACTGGAGGGCATACCTTCGCCAGCAAATGAAGCCAGTATTCATGCATAAATTATACATGCAACACATTCAGTTCTTTTTAGCCCAGGAAATGACATATTTAATATTGCAAAATACCAACATAAATACCAAAGACAATATAATCAATTTAAAATAGACGGCAGAAATTCGATTTAAGCTCAGTCTGTCTCTTGTTTATCTGATCCTAAAATTTGTAAAATTGTTTTCTATCTATATTGCCCTGCCTCGATTAGCCTCATAGCTATTTGTAGGGCAAGCTGTAATTTAATTATTTGTTAAAAATTATCATTAAAGTTGAAAGGAAATCAAGCCAAATTTTTTGTGTAAATTTCGCATCCAAACTGAACTAAAATTTAATAGAACATTTTTATCCAAACTGAACTAAAATTTAATAGATTTGCCCTTGGCCTGTGGCCATAGACGTCATTTCTGGATGGTAACATGGAAGCTAGCTGTTTCTAGCATGAAGTAAGATCCACCGCGCGCAAAATATTCAAAACAGACACGAAACAAGCACCTTTTAACAATACTTTATTCACTTAATACATCTGTTTACTTTAAGATAGTTTAAACTTTTCAAATAAGGAATACTTTAATTTCTTAATAAATAAAAGTTCGGTGTTTTGCACCTTTAATAATATTAATACTATATTACTGTTGAATACATCAACATCTAAATATATTTATACATAATATACTACAATACCGACTTAACTAGCTACAGTAACGTATAATACATCTTGAGAATGCTCTGATTTCTAGCCCTCTGAAATTAGCTCATGAACATGGACCGTAAACGTGGAATCGTGGTTTGTGTCTGAACTACCTGAAAAAGATAAAAACACTTCAACGTTTGGAGCGAAATGTCGAAGTGTTTCTAATCTTTAAGGTAGTTCAGACCAATGAACTATATACAAACTGGAACGCTAACTCAATACGCCAAACCCGATAATAGGATGAAGCCAAGCTAGTTTTTCTGAGTTTTGAGTTGAAATACTTAACGCCGAACATTGGGCTGTATATGAAATTGAAGCTATTAAAAAGTTCTATTTGATATATGGAAATATTAAAAAAAAAAAAACAACCGCAATTTTGTAAAATACGGCAAATTTTCCCTTTCCCTCAAAGTTTTAAGTATTTCCCTTTTACCTAAAGTCTTGAAGTTTTTATATCAAATATAACTTTTTAATAGCTTCAATTTCATATACAGCCCAATGTTCGGCGTTAAGTATTTCAACTCAAAACTCAGCTGGCTTCAATTTCCCCCCCTACCTACATTGGAACCCCACGTATAGAACATAACTTTGACTTGCTGAAAAAAAGCTAAAACTCGCTATAAAGTGGACAATGCCACGCATGGTGGTCAACTCTAAATGTATTGCCCTTGTGTTTGGGGGCAAATACATGTAATGGAAGCATTTACCATCACTTTCTTGCTCTCATCAAGTTTCATACATTTGAAGTTGACCACGATGTGTAGCACAATAAGAAACGCTAATTGAAACCCAGTAACACAATTGTCGGTAACAGTATAGATACTTGTAGCAACAGTTACACAATTTTCGGTAACAGTATAGATACTTGTAGCAACAGTTACAAGTTCACGCTGAGAGCTAGAAATGAGAGTGAATTTACCAGACTCACCTATTACAATAGAATATTCGAAATTTTACATAACCCGCCTTACAACCTCTATAATATATTCCCATACTACACCATTAGTTGTTAAACATATTTTTTCTAATATGAATAATTTAAATATCTAAATCTGGCGCTCCTTCGATATATTAAAACATATTTATCCCAGTAATAACCCAATACTTGTCTTGACCCTAATCCTAAATCTGACCCTAATCTAATACCTCAATCCTTATCTTAAGCTCCGGTCAAACGAGGATGAGAGTTGATGAGAGTCAACGAGAGTTGTAATTCTCGTTAACGTTTGACCGCCAACTCTCATCAACTCTCAATTACCCTCCTTTAATGACGTTTTACTTATCAATCCAACCAATTAGTATATTAGTTCTTTCCCTTTATACACATACATTATCGAATAACTTAATATTACCTTTATGGTGGTAAAGACCCATTAGAACATTTAAAGAACATCTTAACATTATATTAGAACATCTTAACATTTTATGAACCATTATATTTTGTGTATTCAGCTTACTTTTCAATTTGCTGGTTGTTTGGAAGAGTATTGAACCAAACGTAATACACCTATGCCCTATACGAAACGAGTAGTGAATACTCTAAATGGCAGATTGCATTTATTATCCGCACAGGAGGGAGTTGGGGACACTGGAAATCTAGGGGAGGGTGTTAAAGAAAATCACTAAAAATCGAGGGGAGGGGTAATAGAAATTGCTTGGAAATCCAGGGGAAGGTAATAGAAATCACTTGGAAATGTAGGGGAGGGGCATAAAATCGCTTGGAAATCCAGGGGAGGGGTAATAAAAAATGTTATTCCAAGGAATGTATATAAAATATTTAAATGTTAGGAAATTCCAAGGACCCAACATTTTTTCCATGGAATTTCCAGGGAGGGTGTGCTATTCCAAGATATTTTCCATGGGTGTCTGGCTAGAAATTCCGGAGGGGGGTGTAAATAAGCCAAATTCCAGGGGTAACAATTAACTGGTAAAGGATGTACCCAACCCCCCTTTGCAGAAAATAAATTCAATCTGCCAATCCATGACAAAAGTTTAAAAGCCTCACTAAGCAATATTTGTGAACTGATCAGAGAATGAAAAGCAAGACGAAGATAAAAACATATCTAATAAGAAGGTGATTCTATGAAAGGCACTGAGTACTTCATAGAATCATCACCAAAATCATTCTCCATACCTTCATTCGGCTGCATATCCCCACCATCTACCTTCCCTTCATGTCGGCCATCTTCCAACGCAGGTAACAATGCTTCATATTGACTTTGGAGGAACTCTCTTGATGGGGAACCAAATTGCATCACTTCACCCTCCTTACCCACAGCCTCCACCAAAGTCTCGTTAAACCCTGGATGTTCCTCTTTCACCTCACGCTTTCTTCCTTTCTTGGGTGTACCTCGAGGTTCCAGCTTACCCTTGACGTGCGACTTCTTATGTTTGTTGAAATTCGATGGATCACTGAACGCCTTAAAGCAGACTTTGCATTTCAGAGGTTTGTCTCCAGAATGTATGCGTCTGTGGATCTTCAGGTTACTTGATGTAAAGAAGGCTTTCGGGCATTGGTCACATTTATATTTTTTCTCTCCGGAATGTTTTAGGATGTGAGTTTTTAGCGAGTCCTCATTCTTATAGTGGGCGTTGCATAGTGGGCATTTGTGGGGGTTTGTGAGCTTCCCTCTAGTCGACCGGGACGAACTGTACGCACGCGAGTGATCCGAATCTGCAGCCTGCGTTCTAACATACCGTTCCGCCATCTTTACAGCCCTTTCATGCTCCAAGTCCACGCCATCTTGTGTGGTTTCCATGGGAATAGCGATGACGCGAATATTCCCATCCGCGCATGTGTGAACTAGCAGTTCATCAGGTTCCATGAAAGTTTGGTTGCACTTGGAACAGATATGGTGGGATCCCATCGGTTTCTCGATTGGTTCACCCTCCCCCGTCCCTACCGTGGGACCATTACTCATTTCGACCATGGAGGACCCAGCTTCCGGGGGGAGTGTGTCGTTTTCTTCGTGGGTCTTCATATGGGCCTTCCAACGATCCACCCGCATGAATCTCTTGTCACATGGTTGGCAGTGATACCACGTGGTCTCCGCGTGACGTAACATGTGTCGTTTCAAGTCCCCCTGCTGCTGGAAGCGCCTATGACACTGTTCACACTCGAACGGCTTTTCACCGCTGTGCACTAGTTGATGCCGTCTCAGGTTAGCCCGCTGGTTAAAATCGCGGTCGCATTTATCGCATTTGTAACGTCGTTTCGCGCCCTTTTGGTTCGCATCCGAGTTTTCAACCCCGGGGAAAGAGACAAGTACAGACTCCGCGTGGAGTACATTCTCCGAGTGGAGTATATTTTCCGGGTGGTGTACGGTCTCCTGATTGGGCGGCAATGCCGGGATATGATTATGCAATGCCAGGGGGGCGGGAAATCGGTGATTTGGAGGGGAGTTGAGCGGGGAACGATGAAAGATCGGGTGAACTCCGCCATTCAACAACTCTCGAGGCCGACCTAACATTTTTGAAAAAATATTTTCTATTTTAGTTATTGTATTTCTTACCATATTCTAATTATTAACTAACAGTATTATTACTAACATTAGCTCAATTCTAATTATTAACTAACAGTATTATTACTAACATTAGCTCAATTACATTTAGATCGTACCAGAATGGAAACTTTTGAAAACGCATTCCAGGTCGATTCTAGCGCATTCGACCCGTTCTAGCATATTCGAGTGAACGGTGGTTGAAACCGGACAATACTTTTTTGAAAACCCAACAAAATGCTTGGATTTTCAAATGAATACGTGGTCGTACGCGTAGTGAGGACGAGGCGCCATTTTGCGGGGAAAATACAGGGCTTATTCTAATGCCTAATCTCAAAATTCTCGTTAAAGCTTTTGACCTCACTACAGAATGCTACCCTCACTTTATAACCAATTAGAATTAAACGTATATGAACAATATCTGGTATCTGAACAATATCCGGTATCTGAACAATATCCGGTATCTGAACAATATCCGGTATCTGAACAATATCCGGTATCTGGCCGGATAGCAAAAAGCTGCATCCGGTGCACCCCTATTTGCTATTTTCAAATTCATTACTAAAGTCAGGTTTGGCTACATACTCCTCTTAAAAAATACCACTTTACTTACTTGTTGTGACGCCGTTCTCATCAACATGGACCTCCTTAATCCCCGAGTTCTTAGTCAACTGCATGAGCGCATACAGATCATTATTGTTGGGTACAGGCGCATGTTCATAGACAGTTCTATACCCTCCGATTGTGGTAAAAGTTGGCGTACTGGTGAACCCAGGTCTAATAATCTCGGGTAAACCATCCATGGTGATGCGATTAGAGTGGTGTTTACTAGTGATGGTGCTTGTCATTGGTTCTGGTGCCAGGTTGGTTCTCTTACGTGCCACGCCCTTTCTATCATGTTTTCTAAGAAACATACAGAAAAGTTCTTAGGAGCCTTAAGCAATATAACACAGGGAAAGTTTGCCTGCATCTTTCAATGTAATTTCAGACAAGTTTAAAAGGTATTCGTAAGTTTGACATATATTTTACTCCGGGAGACATAAGCAGGGGTGGAAAGTGAGCAAGCAAGCACTGCTCATGTGCACGAAATTTTAACCAGCTACAGGAAATTAATTAGGTAGAAGATCTGCAGGAAATTAATTAGGTAGAAGATTTGTAACTTGAAAATTTGAAGAACACACATGTCTCACTATGGGCCCAACACTCCATGGTTGACAGGAATCATTCTTCTAATTTATAAGGGCTTTAGCACACCTTACCTTTTGTTAGCAAGCTCCAGTTGCTCTGGACTTTCGTTTTCTTGCATATTACTGCTGCCTGGTGCTTCCATCTGACAACAAAACAGAAAGTACACAGTCAATTATATACTTCGTACAGTAAATATTCCAGATTTTGGACATCCATATTAACAGAATGTTAAAGGTATTTTTATATGAACATTTTGAGCGAAAACTATATACACATATTTAGACCTAATGGGGTGCAGAAATTGAACCTGCAGTTCTGTGATTCCTGCTCTGACCACTGAACTACATTATTATTCTACTTATGGAAAACGTGTTTATTCTACCTCATGATCATGGAAATGCACATTTGAGAAGTTAGTTTATTGGTAAAAATCTTATATAAGCTGGATCATCATTTTAAACATTACATACAACTTGAACGTTATGTACCTGTACAACTTCAGGCACCTGGCTTGGACTTCCGCCATCATCACTGGTAACATCCTGCGAGTCAGTTTGTTTCTTTCTGCAACATTTGCTGGCACGATGTTGAAGATATTTCTCTAAGTTACTAAACATTTGTTTACATTTACCACATTGATGTAGGTCTGGGTCACACTCATCACTCTCCACTTCAGCATCTAAACAGAGGTTGTGAATTATGAGAGCTTAAACTAGGCAAAGTAATACGAGCAACAAAATTGCTGCTACTTGCAACAAAATCTGATTTCAATCCATGTTCAGGGCTTGAAATAACGGCCGGTCAACAGACATTGTCCGGTCAAAATTGAGTATTGACCGGACAAAACCTCGAATGCCGGTCTTTTTGTCCGGTCAAATAACAATTTGTGCGCTTTAAAAGAAAATTCAATTTCATCAGATTGAGTTGTTTTTTTTGTCAAAGGATTTGAGTGTGTATGTAACTTGTCTAATAATTAAGCATCATGTATTGTAACGCAGGATCTGAACGTCATTATTAAAAGGCTTACTTTAGGCTAAATATTTGTCCTTCCAAAAATGGGTCATGTCCGAGCAAAAACACATTTGACCAGACAACGTTCGAGCCCTGATGTTATAGTTATAGACTTGCTCCAAGTCTCTCTTTCACTGTCTTTCTGTATCGATCCACTATAGTGTAAATAACATGACATAGCGAGGGGTGGCGGAGTGAGTAAAAGAGACTTGTCAACTTTGGAAAATCGTTATGTATCAATCCACTATAGTGTACAATCATGTAAATTATAACACCTCCACTATAGTGGATCATGTTATTTACACTATGGTGGATACAGAAAGACAATGAAAGAGAGCACTTGGAGCAAGTCTAGCTGGTTTGGTTCAGTTTTGAACTGAGATTTTCTGAAGTTGACAAGTCCCTCTTTCTCGCTCTGGCATCCCTCGCTATGTCATGTTATTTACACTATAGTGGAACAATACAGAAAGACAATGAAAGAGAGACTTGGAGCAAAAAAATGAATTAGAATGAAAAATATGGGGGTGTGCACCACTCCATAAATACAGTTAAGTCTTTAACCTGCAATATATAGTGTATGAGTAAGAAATAAACATGTATTTTCAGACTTACCATCAGGGAAAGTCAGGTTCTGAATATTCACTCCTGATATCTAAAGAGTTACCAGAATAAAGTAAATCAGCACACTGTTTATGATAACAAATAATGATGAGTATTTCATGTTGGTCTGACAAGTTGGTTGTACAGTTGAACCCCTAAAACCTGCAGCACACAAGAGCTCCTGACAGCAAGGCTGACCAGCCACACTCTTATGTGTGCGCAAGGTTTATGTTGAGAAATTTACCTTGCAAGGTCATTAGACAAAGATATGAAAGATTGTGTTTGATATCAGAAATATGGATGCCAATCAGTCCACATAAAAGAGGTATTTGTAGGGGTGATGATAAAACTCATAAAAGTTAACATAATTGCATTCTGCTAAAGAGGGGTATCCACTTAAAAGAGCAATAGTCTTCATTCTAGCTTTACTCTAAGAGAAAGTTCATTAAAATTGGTTCTTCAGTTAGAAATTCCAATCAGCCTCAACTTTATAATACACCAATATTATGAAGGCATTGTTTGAACACATATATGGGCATAAACTATACATTAGGACAAAATACAAACTAGTGTATAGTTGGTCACATACTGCATTCAATATTTAACAGATCCTAACTGACATAAAACTTCAACCCATTTTAAAGAATAATGCTACGTACACCATATACTGCATATAGATCTATTTCATTTTATTAGAAATGGTGAAGCACTTGTCTACACTCTAACCTTATTCTACAGTTAGTTTGCAATTCCAATCAGCCGCAATTTTATGACATGCACACCAATTTTATAAAGCATTATTTGAAAACACATATGGGTATAAAACACAATTGCAATATATTTGGTCAGACACTGCATTTAACATTGGCAGATGTTCCAGCTGACACAATTAAAACTTCAACTGAACTACAATAAATGCCACACCATATATTATATAAATAATCAATTTCAGCTTAAAACAAATGGCAAGGCACAAGTCAACATTCAAACTTTATATCCCTAAGAAAAGAATATGAAAGATTGATTCTTTAGTTTTAGCCAATTTCAATCAGACTGAACTTTGTAATATACCAAACTTCTAAGGCATTGTCTCAAAACACATACGGATATAAATTATGTACTAGCCGGACAAAATGCAATATAGTTGGTCACAATTACTACATGTACATTCAATATATTTGCAGATATTCCAGCTGACAAAAACCTTTAACTCACATTCGTAATTGCTACACCAAATATTGTATGAGAACTTATGGTGAGACACTACATTCAAACTTTATATTCAGAGACCACTCCAAAGGGTTCGTTAAAATTTATTCTTTATCTCGCCACTCAATCACACATTAGGAACTGTGTGACAGAGAGCACACTTTTAGAATAAATAACCCATTGTCATTCAAATAAGCCTCAAAGATATATCAATCTCATATGCAATATACCCATTTTCATGATTTTCACATGACACCTATACAATGTATTTCAGCCCCAAATCAAACCAAACCTTAACACAATCACATATATATTATGCTATGCCTACTGTCCCGAACAAAAATAACTTTGATTCAAATATATTTGAACTAGCACTTGACAACCGAAAACACTGAGTCATGTCTCTCAATTTAAAACCAGCTGTTTCGCTTTATTCCCAAGACATACAAACACTTACGTGACACCACCAAATTTAAAACTCAAATTTAAAAAACCTCAGCAAAATTGTTTAAAATAAATACTCTTTCATATGCCATAGTTGAAATAGAAAGCTTTATATTATTCCTTTGAATATAGTTCTCCATTGTGACTTTTCAATCAATCCATCTGCTGTGCATAATATATTTTGTGTAATTTATAACTGTTAGTTCATTGTGCAATCTATACCAGTCTGTTAATCAAACTAGTTAGATTTTGAAACTTTGTATTTAAGGCCAAAAATAATATTATATAATGGTTTGCTATTTCTAAAAGCCTCAAGAGAGCTCAACTGTAAAAAATTATGTGAAATACTAAGTATTTTTGAGTCAAATTTCATCTGACATGTTTGAATATTTAGCTGTCACTTTAATATTGTACAATACCAATTTACCCCTGCAAACTAGTTGGAATTGAATTAAATATGTTTGTAGGGTATTTTAAAACTGTGAAATTCAAGTAGAAATACTGAATAGCTATTATGTCTATGCTTTTATACAAAACCAATAAATGGGTAGCCAATTTTTGAAAAATACTGTAGTAACCAAACCTAGTTATAAATCTGAAACCCCCAGCACAAATATTTTAACTGCATTTCCTTTTTAATAAGCTCTGACAAGATGAAATAAACACAAAATATATCACAGTTTCTTTTCTGAATAAATTATAATGTTAATAACATTTTGAGGGGCCAGAAAAACATCTGCTCAGCAGATAGATATCAACAACAACTCAAAATATCAAAACGCGTTTTCGCACCACAAGTAAAAAATCCCCAAACTTTTTCACCAAAAACTCGTGTGTAACTCTTACAGAATAAAGAACCATGTCGTTTCTTTGTTCTCCAGACAAATGGTATGCAAATAAAATACGAATTCGTTTGTTAGCGTTTAACCAGCGTGGCACACACGTTGGCTATTCAATGCGATTATGCGAGTTTTTTGTTTGGAGTTTTGAATAGAAAATACGGACATTATTTCACGATTTCTGCTACGTTCCTCGCCATATTTTTAATAATCTTGCCTAGAATTTTACTAAAATTCTAAAATATATTACCAAAAACCATCGCCTGATTATAAAATAACGGCAAATTTTGACCACCAGTCCGAATAGCCGTCAAACGAAAACAATATCAGTAAAGATTTCAAACTCCCGTATTCAACTCGTACAAATTTCAGTAAAACCCTCTAAAACACTAGCCTTTTCCTTCTATTTAATTCCCCCTATTTTACTACAACTTTAATACATACCACGGTAAAAGTTAGAGGTAATTTACGGCTTAAATCTGTCACCGTTAGACCGAAACATGAACTGGTGACACTACACATATAACATTTCGAGTTTTGAAACTTACCAATATTATATTACCATTCGCCGGTTTTTCTTTGGCCAACTTGGACACAATCATTTCTAAATTTTGCCTAGAAGCAAAGAGGGAGAAAGGATATAGTATTTAAATGTCACTTCTTGACAACAACACCAATTTTAAGGTTCGCAAACATGGTAGTTTGTCGAGTCGCTCGACCGTAAACTCGAAGGTGGCAAGCAAAAATGTCATATAAATAAACCAAAAGCTGCAAGATTGTGAAGGTTTTAAATCCCTTACCCCTTTCTCGATTCGTCCTCGTCAGCCATCATTACGTCTGTGAGACTACAGACCTTTCTCTGGTGTACAATACAGTACGGTTTGGTGAAGACAATGCCAAACAGCTAAACAACACGACGCCATGTTGGTTGATGGTTATTGATTGAGCCTCACTTTCATGTCACACCTGTAAGCTATGGAAAGCAATTACCGCATAAAGCCACCTGCATCCTGAACAATGGATTGACATCTTCGACCACGGGGCACCATTTAAATTTAGCTTTTTGTCAAAACTGCTATACGCTTCTATAAAACTAATCTTCCCCCAACAATACTACACCCTACCCTTACCCCCCTTTACCCAAAAACCCTAAAAATTAAGCTCCCCCATTTTCAATGCTTGCTATTTAAAAGTGTTGACGCTCAACTGCGGTCTATTCTCTGGTGTTGGCAACACTGTTAATGAGCGTTTTTCCTATGCATTTATGCATGTACACAGGCCCGTAAATCATGTTTAATATATTGTTTTCATTATAGCATTATTTCTTTGACCCATTGATGGTGCAAAATTAATAGTTCGTGGATAATGATGAAATCTATATTCGATGGCTTGAAACACGATTCAAACGCGTACATAGGGCCAATATTGGTTGCTGGAAGGGTTTGTAATATTCGAGATTCGTGTTCTAGCCGATAAGGCCAAATCCCACCCACTACATAGCCAAATACGGGGAAATGCAAATATGCCATGCGAACTTTCCTTTATCAAACCATATATAAAATTTTGACTATGACGATTGACCTTTGCAGGCTAGACCTTTCAGTGGTATTTTACTGTTTCATCATGCCATTGGCAACGTTTATAGCGAAATTTTGCTTGTTTAGGATTATATGGCTACCTTGTCGCAAGTAGCTTGGCAAAGATTCGCTATATACGAGAGACGTTTCTTATTAACATCTGCCGTGCACAGTGGCATTGACAGGCTTATGCCGTGGGTAAAAACGTCTATATATGCATATGGGGTTATAGCGCACTGACAATGTCTTGGGCAAACAATTTTGTTACTACAGTGAACCCATTGCCATGACCTAACCAAGGGCCAAGGGGTGACTAGAGGATTAACTGACTTCCAACAACCATGGTAACACAAACTTTGAAGATTTCGTACGAAGACCATAGAAACTTCAGTACCACTAAACTTTGTCTCAGTATTATATTCACTGTCCGTTATCCTGAAATAGAATTCCGCCTAATGCTTTAATTTCATCCGTTTTGGTGCTACACAACTCGAAATAAGTTCTGGTCTTGTGGCTAAAAGCTTCGTTAGGCTATGAGCCTGCTCATATGTGCATATAATCTTGTGTTAAGCACAAGATTAACACGATATTTACATGTGATTATCTAACAGGCGCTGTGCAAGTACAGGTGGAACAAACGGGGTGCACATTCTCTCTTTAAGATCACTGCGTCATTCGTTAGCGCGCCTAGATAGAACGCTATTCCTATGTTACTTGATTAAAGCCCTGGTCAAATGAGGATAAGAGTTGATAAGAGTTGGCAGGCGAGAGTTTGCATGAGAGTTTCATCAACTCTCATGCCCCAGTCAAACGAGAACAAGAGTTACATGAGAGTTGATGAGAGTTGACTCGATATTACCATCAGTGATATTACCGCGCGTATCGGTCAAACGAGTGAAAACTTTAAACTAGCTCAATGTTGATGAGACGGTGCATGAGAGTTGAGGAGAGTTCGCGGTCAAGCGCGAGGGGCTTCAGATTTTGTATGAACTGAGCTATTAATCAGAATGAATTCAGCTAATCAGTCAGCGCGTGTTCACGCCAGCTGCCACACCGTTTACTCATTAAATTTACATTTAAATGCTACCTTTGTTTCATTCTGTGCTTATCATGACAGTGGTAACTAAGCCTATGATATGTCGTATGAACTATACGAAAATGTGAATAGGTAGGTTTCACTAAGCACTATCGTGCAGCAGATGGTGGTCAACTGGCAGTTATCAGAGTGAGAAAATAATGTAGAATTGAGAGATGTAGTTAAATGTTCTTGCTCCTATCAGTCAACCAATATTTTAGAAGTTTACTACCATTTTCTGCTGACCTTCTGAAACATGCATTAGTTGATAATCTTTAGTAGTTATAAATCACAAAACAACTTGCACCTCACTTTTCTTTGTGAATTTTATTCATTCAGCCTAAAACTACGACAATGACAACACTTATTGCCCGACAGTCCATGGCTACATCATTAGATGTCAACTCGTGAAGACTAACATCTGAAGTTCTCAATTCTCGCTCATTTCAACTTCCTTGACTTCGACATTCTCCTCGGGTTCCATGCATTGCTTGAGACTCAGGGTGATTCCTATCACTGGGATCTTGAAGGAGTATGTAACTCTGCACTCGAGCCCGTCAAGACAGTCACACTTGTGAGCATTCTGTAAAATATATGATAGTTAATAGATACTGTTAAATAGTCTATAACCGTCACTGCCGCAATATGGACATCATTATTACCATAACTATCATCATTATCATCTTTTTTGTCACCATCATCATCACCACCACCATCATGATCACCATCATCATCATCACCATCATCATCATCACCACCACCATCATAATAACCATCATCATCACTACCGTCAGTACTACCATCATCAACACCATCAACACCATCAACACCACCATCATCACCACCATCAACACCACCATCATCACCACCATCAACACCATATCACCACCACCGTCACCACCACCATCAACACCATCACCATATCAACACTCTCACCATTATCTAATCTACTTACTTTCAAATTACAAGGAATATATTTCGGAAGAAAAGGGGAACAGATCTTTCCACCAAGACAACATCTTTCCTTACCACAATCTTCAGCTGCAGTCTCAGCTGTACACGACTAAAAAGGAATGTTGAACCAGATTTAAGGAGGTGTTTCCTAGCACATAAACATATCAATGGCGAAGGAATTGTGAAAGATTTGTTGGTGTTGAATAATGAAGTGCATTCTCGTCAAACACATGATGCAGGACTGTCCTTCAGGACGCCAAAATGTTATCATCAAACTGAAGGTGGTAAAAGATTTTCAACGTACACAAGTAAACTCTGGAATAGTTTACCATTGAACATTAGGTCTATTTCATTAGCCAAAGCTTTTAAAAATTGTGGTATTGATATCTTTTCAGAACATCAGAAGGAACATAAACATTTTACTACATTTACTGTTATGTTTCCAAATTATTAACTTTTAGATTTTATCCCTGTAAATAATTGCTTAGCTAGTATATATGGTATTGTATTTGTATATATTTCGTATCTGAGGAACACAGGTTTGTTAGTGTGAATTCACTAGTATGTGCTACCCTCATAAAATAAGGTTTTTAATTCAATGCAATGCAATGCAATGCAATGCAATGCAATGCAATGCAATGCAATGCAATGCAATGCAATGCAATGCAATGCAATACAATACAATGCAATGCAATACAATACAATGCAATACAATGCAATGCAATACAATGCAATGCAATGCAATGCAATGCAATGCAATGCAATGCAATGCAATGCAATGCAATGCAATGCAATGCAATGCAATGCAATGCAATTCAAGTGAGAATAATATCAAATGAGAATCTAAGATTATATCGAAACATTTCTTACTCTGAATATGTATCGTCGGAAATTCTCGGTAGGATCATTTGGCGAAGATTGCAAGAGTTCCTCGGGCACAACAGTTTCACGATCGTCCACACATTTGCGATATTTGTACGTATTATCAAGAATGGTGGCCGTAAAAATCACTTGACATGAATATCCCGGAGCACAACCACCACAAACATCACTCTCCTAAAAATTGAATAGGCTGTTCAAATATCAAGTAGTCTAACTTTATACACAGGTACCAGATCTAAACTGTTTGCCTTAAAGTTCCAATGAGAACGCATCCCTTGTTGGTCTATATTGATACTATAGTATAGGAGGAAACTTTAAGTTACTTAGCTAACTTTATTTACACCGGATAAACCTATCAGTTCTAAACTACTTTAACTGTTCTCCCTAGAGGTCCAGTAAGGGTAAATCAGGCTAAACTAACTTTATTTATACTGGATAGCTCTATCAGTTCTAAACTGTTCTCCCTTGAGGTCCAGTAGGGGGAAATCTGGCTAAACTAATCCTATTTATGAAGAATAGCTCTACCCGTTCTAAACTGTATGACTTTTAATCCAGGAATTATCATCCCATGTCAGTGGACCAGTGTAACTACAGCTGAAAAAACTGGAGTTCATTGTTCGTGATTAAAAGGACACTTGACTAGTGCAGGTCAGCCCCAACAGAAGCTTGTACTTGTTCAACAGCTGAGTCAACTGAGAGTGAGCACAGGAGAGACTCGATGAATTAATCAATTGACACGCGCCCAAGAACATGTAGAAAATCAGATCGCTAAGCGGTGCCAGTGGCCCATATTTAAAACATGTACAAGTACAACTCAACCTCTGCTTGATTTAATAGGTACCGGTAACCTAAACATATTTTATATAGAAAACATAGATAAATTAGACAGAACAGAACTTACCGCAGAAGCAAAGTAAATCGTAGACAAAAGTACAACGATCGAAAATGTATTCATATTAACGTCAACAAAATGTCGTAGAAGTAATCTGACCAAGAATTGACCTCTGTAGTGAAGGCGAAAAAGCAAAAATGATGCTTAAAGTCGAATACACCGCATATTTTATACCTTGTAAGACTGCCACATTGTTGTTTCAAATGGCAAAGCTGAAAAACTTTTATGATTGTTCATCTGTACAGCTCAGGACACGGAACTGTCTGCTTGCTATTCAAAACTTTTATGCCTTGGAAACGGATTTCAAGGAAACGGCAAGGGATTTGGTTATATCGTTATTGGGGTCAAGATCAAAGAGAAATGTATTCGTGCGCGTAACATAACGATATTACCAGGGATTTGAATTATGATACGAAGTTCTAACCCCTTTTTTCTCGCACATATGTCGAACATTTACAATGGGGAAAAGGGGGGCTCTGCTTCATTTTTAACACCATTGCTACTAAATCCATGATCAGGACTCCTATTTTAATATATGGCGGGTGTTGTACAAGGAGCTTTTATCGATTCGACCAATGGTTGCCCGATATGCATTTGACTGATGAATCGCAAGTTTGATTTAATTCTATATCCATACACAGGGCCTTCGCAAATGGGGGGGGGGGATGTTGTCGGCAAATGAAGGATTTGTCGGCAAAGCTGCGTTATCTGTCCGTCGGCAAACGAAGTCTTTTTGGAGAAAATTTAAAATGCTGCATTTTAAATGTGATTAAACAAATTATTTACAATCTCAACTACTGTTGTGCAGCTGTTACAACATGAACCAAAATTAATTTTTTCTAACTATTTTTGTGTTTTAAGATCATCAAAACTCAGTGTTATAAGTATTGACAAAACAATTTTGCTATTCCTGCGTCTTTTTCAATTGTTCCTTTTTCTCTAAAATAGGCATGTTTATGGGGAGGGATGATTGATAGTAAATCCGCAGATCATAATGCAGGAAATAGCATTTCTGGGCTTTAAATTTCAAATTTCAAAATGCCCCTGCACAAGTGGTAGAAAGAAGTCAAGGGAGAGTGACTGCCTTTAAACAAGGCAAGCACAAATAGTTTTGAAGACTTAAAGTGAGTTAGCCAACCTGTCCTGGTCAGGGAACGGCGGAACGCCATGCTGATATATATTTAAATACACAATAATAATAGAAGACTGCAAATTCTTGCAAAATATTTCGTTTGTTTACAACATCTTCCTAAAACTCTATATCTTCTACCAAATACACATCAGGTTTTAGTCACTGCCGAGTCGCTTTCATCTGTACACATTTTATAAACTTTAATCTTGATCGAAGACTTGGTTCTGGTTTCAGAATAACTTTCTTGTTGCTCATTCAAAGGTCTAAAATCATCTACCACTTGAGTGCTGGCTGTTTGTGCTGAGATCTTAATACTACCGTGTCCTCTTTGTTGTAACTGCAACGCTAAATTGACAGCTCGATTTATAGCCGCCCCTAATCCGTGTATATAAATCTCATTGTACCCAGAATCTAGTAACTTTTGTGCTCTTTCAAGTTGGCATTTAAAATCCGACTGTTTGTTGACATAAATATCGTTATTTTGTTTCGGCGTCTGGCGTTGAGGAGTTCTTCTTTGACGGACAAAGTCTTTTTCTGATTCTTGGTTTGATTTTTCCGCCATCTTGGATTTTTGTGGGATTATACGTCATGTTAGGTGCAATATAAAGGATTGCGGGTTTCATGCGCATGCTCGAGGATGAAGTGCCAAACATCGTTCTTAAAAAGCCAAGAAAGGCCAAAAAGTTACGAACCCAAAAAATCTGCGTTAGGGTTTGGATTAGGGTTTGGATTTAGGGTTTGGATTAAAGATGTACAGTATTTATTAGATAAAAACAATATTGTCTTAAAGGCAGTGGCGTTTTTAACGAACTTTATAACTTTTTACAATCTCATCCCCAAGTTTTGAAATAATATTTGCTCCGTATACAATTACAAGCGTCAGTGAATTGGTAAGTCACGTCAGTGAAAGTAACGACAAACTATTAGAGATGAGTTGATTGTAGTTGGCTCTGCAAAAGATAGCTAGTAGAGTATGAACAAAAGTACATGTGATAGATGTGATTGGATGATCAGTTTAATTCTAAAACCTGTCGAATGCTCTTGACAAACATTGCACTTTCGTACGAGCAAAAACAATGTTTTTATCTGTGGCTGTTCATCTTTCGATGCAAAAACTTTCCTTGAGGCTGTGCCTAGAGTTGCACAACGTTTTCAACCACCCTTCGGGTAGGATTTTGGGTTTTCCCAACCTTCCTCAAAGTAACTGGAAAGTTTCCTGACATACACGATTTTGCCTGGGTAGATTTGCAGTTGGCCGTTGCAGAACTGTCGCTAGTCTGACCAGGGCCCAAGATATCTTATAAGCGCCCTGGTCTGACTGAGTGCTGGTTTGCTGCCTATTGCTATCAAGACTAAGCCTGACTAGTCTAGTATTTAATACTGCTTGGCAATGTTTATTCAGGCTTGGAGCGTTTCACTTTCAACCTTCCTGAATGCCAGTAAATCTAGCCACAGCTTTTTTGCAACTCTGGCTGTTTCCCAGCAAGTTATAAATGATGTTCATGCAAGTTTCTCGATTAGACGAGAAAAAGGGTTATCGATATTATTTAACAAGTATTCGCCGAAGGCGAGGTGAATATCGGTGAATAAAAACCGAGACGAAGTGAGGTTTTTATTCATCGATATTCACCGAGCCTGAGGCGAATAATTGTTTTAGTAAAATTACATAGGTGATTATTTGGAAAAAATTGCACATTTCTAAAATACTTTAATTGAATATTTACGACAAAAGCGGCTTAAAAACGCTTTAGGTGATTATCGCGTATTAATCCGAGGTAGAGCAACCAATCAGCGTTGAGAATTTTCAATAATGACCTATGTAATTTTACTAAAATGATATAAGCGAATCAGTATTTCTGGTGAAGGTTATTACGTAATTAGCCGTTGTCATGATGAACATTCTGGTCATAGAAAAATGTAAATACCTATTGAAGAAATCACTGTTTCATAGTTTCCGGTATAAGTCAGTTAAAAGGGTTTGTTCTAGTAAAGTTTTGCTAAAATTTTCTTAAAGCTTACACACTTTCCTTAGCAACGAAAAAAGCCCACAATCTACCAGGAATCATGAAGGAGAATTATTACAATTAAGGCTAGTTAAAACGCTAAATAAGATATTCTCCCACATTAAATATTGATAATACTGTAAGTAAACGACTATTTGCGAGGCAAAAAGCTGTGACTCGATTCTCGACCTCCTTAATTGAATATTCCTGGTAAATTTGTTCAGGCCTTTCTTTGAAAAAATGTTTCGGCATGTACAGGTTAAGTTTAGCAAATAAAATTGTTGGAATACGATATCGTAACTACGGTATATTTGGATATTTATATATTATATATAATTTGAAAGATTAAAAATTCCACATCCCAGGGCTAAATTTGAAAAATTCCGCATAACCAAGTAAAAATTGGCGTTGAAAAAATACATGAAATTCCGTATTAAATTTTAACACCGAGAATTCCGTATTCCTCGTTACGTTTTAAAAAGTTTCCTTATTCCGTAAAGCCATAAACAAGTAATTTAATCTTTTTCGAACAAAAAGTGTAAGAAAACCGGTCCATCCCAAAATTCCGCCTCATCACCAAACAACATCTTAGTGTAGCAATATCTTAGACGTAGTTATTGAAATTGAAGCCAAAAAGTGAAAGTTGACCTCTGTGAAGTATTTCTCATCAGCCATACTTGCGGTGCCAGTGTAGGTAGCGTCTATACAATAAGCTGCGGGTCTTTAGGATCAAACTATCTGAAAAATTCAACAAGAACTTCGACGTTTCGGGCAGGGGCACCTGCCCACCCCCCAAAAAAATTGGAGATTCCAGTCATTCGGGCAAATGGTTCACGAATATTCGGGCAAAATATAATTATGTAGTCTGAACTTAAACAAATTTTATAATTTAAAGTACTGTATATTAATCTGGTTTGTGTGTTGTTGGAAAATAATAGTATAATTCGAACATTTCTGTAATTCAGTCGCATGCCTTTGCCTGACCGAAGAAAAATTTGCTCTAGCTCTTACGAGAACGGCGCATGAAAACCTATCTTCGCACAACAATAGACCATGAACGCTTGAATTCTATCGTTCTCATTAACATTGACAAGCGGGGCCGTAGCCAACAGCGAACGGAGAAAATACGAGTGACATTTGTCGCACCGATTATTTCACAGAAAAATTTTTTTTTCTTTAAGAATTAGACTGAATGATTATTTAGTAACTGATAACTGAACCATTACTATTATTATTGACCATGCTGGCAATGAGTGTACGCGATTTTGAACGCATATTATCTTGGTATCAGAGTGGTCTCACAATTCACGAAATACCCTTATTTATAATAACATTATCATCAATTTGTGATTACCCAAATTCGGGCATTTTGGGTAAGCTTTAAAATTCGGGCAAAATTTTGTTTGCCCCCCCCCAAATAAAGTTGTGCTCTTACGCCTATGCTAACTGCCAGATGAAGGTAGTTTGAAGCTTATTATTTAAACAATTTTAAGTAGAAATATCAAAAATCATATACGCTATTAAAATCTATGAATTTGGCACGGCTCATTGCACGGCTGTTTGAGTGAACATGTGCTTAATAAAAAGTGTTGTCCCTCATTGAATCAGACGCTGTGCTTCACATGTGCTTAATTTATCGGATTAAGTTCGGCTCATCAGTAAAAGTAAGCCGTCTAAACCGAGACTTAGAGTGCTACTACAGGAGGAAACCGTAGTTCCCTGTCGTACAGTACTGAGTACTCGGAGAAAACCTGCGGTGTTTGGAAAGATCAAACTTAAAGCACTCTTCTCACATGTAACTGAGGCGAAATTATGAGACACTTGCATATTGCAGGAATCCAATCCTGGTCACGGAGGTGAAAGACACACGAACTAACCACTGGAAGTGTGGTACCTTGTAAAACTCTGTGTGAAGTTTGTAAAAAGATTGAAGGAGTTTCAAGTATGGCGCGCACTGGAAAAGAATAAACTATATCATGAAAAAATGAACTCAAGCTAAAATTAACTTTCTTTGTTTAATTAAGGTCTAATTAATAGAAAAAACTTAATTAAAATATAATATCTAATTTTCTCCTGTAAACATTTTAAACACACATTCCAAAAGCCAATTTGCACTATTCAAACAACCGCTGGGAACACTAGTTTTGGAGTAAATTATGTTTTTGCAGATGTGCAAGCATGGTTTAGAGAAAATCTTATAAAAGGACGGCTTCAAACACGACGAATCACATTCAGTTGAGAAGATTATCAAGTTGACAAGAAAATATCTTGAAGTTGGTTAAAAACTGATAAAATGAACAAGCTATTTGTTGCCGTATTTGTGGTCGCTATTGGAGCGAGTTATGGTTTCTTCTTGAACAATGTAAGTAGTTTTCCTTTGCTGTATCGAGTCTTGTGTGTAGAGGCATCTGTTTGTCTTTTCTATGGAGAAAAGATTGCTATCAAATAACCGTAATATCTTTTTCTACGCTAAGTGGTGGTAGCTGTAGTTAGCGGGCTGCTCCTTACTCCTGAGTTAAACCGGTTACTGTAGGTCGAGGGTAGAGTATAGATGGGGTGACTACCTTGCTCTGATTCGATGTGCAAGGAGATACATTAAAAATGGAGATGTGGTTGCTTCTCTCCTGCCCTTCGAGGGTTTTTCTCCGGGTACTCCGGCTTTCCTCCCTCACCAAAATTAACCCTTCCACCTTAGCTGTGCTCCGTGATCAGACATGGATCATATGGTAGCGGCCAGAGACGCCCTCCCGTTCTTTTCAATTCAGCACTCAGCTGAAAGAAAGGTCTGGGATTAGCATCCCTAAGCCTTTAACCCAGTCAAACTGACTTTCGTACGAAGCTCAAAGTTATATATAAGGCCCTTGCAACCAACTTCACAATAATTGTATTATCTTTTCTTTGTAGCTTCCTTTCTTATGCAAGGCAGATAAGGACTGCGGAGCGCACAAATGTTGTTTATTTGGCAAACTTTGCTTTCCAAAACTTGGAGCAAATCTGGCTTGCGGTGGCCGCTTGGGGGTAAGTAAACCGCATTGAGTGAAGTCAAGAATTACTTTAAGGGCACGCAAGATTCTTCTTGTAGTAAAACTACATCAGCGGGACATGCATTACTGGATGTCCAGGGAGAACAGCTTAGAACTGATAGAGCTTCAAGTATAAAATAAATTCTCCTACTTCGGATTCGATCCCTGCAATATACGCAGAATTATTATTTCGCTCCAGTCGCATGAAAGAAGAGTACTTCCACTTTCAGTTCAGTGGACTCTAATATCTGAGTACTCTAGTTTCCTCCTGTAGTAACACTGGACTGACAAGGGATGGCCCTTGCTGTACCTCCAGGGAAACAGTTGAAATATATATAAAAGAGCTATCCAGTATAAACAAAATTAGTTCAGTTAAGGTTTTCTCCTCTATAGTAATACTGGACCAATAAGAAATGTGCCTTCAGGGAGAACAGTTTGAATTGAACCGATAGAGCTATCCAGTATAAATATATGTTGTTATACTTATTTTCTTGTATTATAAGTCGATACACAAATGTGGCTGCGACGACGGTTTGGAATGCAAAGTAACACAGGTCATCAATATCACCCTTGCCTTTGGGAAAATAAACAAATTATTGAAAATCAGACAATGCAGGGCAGTTGATGAGGTTGTTGTTCCTGAGGAAGTCGAGTACGACGCAGAAGAACCCAGACAAAAACGCTTCTTCGGTGCCATCACCGGCGTCATCGGCGGGGCTATTGATAAATTGTTCAGAGTGAGTATCTTATAGAAGTAATAGTTGCTCAGTAGCTTGAAGAAAGGATCGTTACTTTGATCCATTTGTACTGAAGATGAATTTGAGAAACGATGTCCAAACAATGTTCAATCATTAGGGGGGGGGGGGTTGATGGATGAAACGTTATAAATTTTCTATGATCAGACTCTGCAGAGTGTGTTTTAATCATTGACCTATGATACATTTACTATATACCATTAGTATACATTAGTAAAATTACATAGGTGATTGTTGAAAATTCTCAACGCTGATTGGTTGCGCTACCTCGGATTAATACGCGATAATCACCTAAAGCGTTTTTAAGCCGCTTTTATCGTAAATATTCAATTAAAATATTTTTGAAATGTACATTTTTTATTTTTTTCCAAATAATCACCTATGTAATTTTACTAAAACAATTATTCGCCTCAGGCTCGGTGAATATTGGTGAATAAAAACCTCGACTTCGTCTCGGTTTTTATTCACCGATATTCACCTCGCCTTCGGCGAATAATTGTTAATTAGTATACCTTAGTATAGGTCAGTGGTTTTAACTTTGGATATATTTAGACAAGTACGATTTACCATTATTGTGAGTAGCAAAACGAAAACACGATAGCATGAACAAGGGATTAATAAATTAAACAGAAATGAATATATCTAATCAGTGTTAATGTTTTTGGTTGTTGTATATAGGCGGGCTTAATGAATTTCAACTTCTCAAAAGGAGGCTTATTAGACAGGGGGTTTATTTGAGGACGCGAACCTCGTCCTCAGGGCCTTTTGACCCTGGCTTGATAGGGACCTTAATTTAAGAGAGGGCTTAATAAACTTCCTCCTCTCAAAAGCGGGGGGGGGGAGGAGGAGGAGGGTTCATTAAAGCGAAGCGGGGGCTTATTTGAGAGAGGGGGGCTTAATAAACTTCCTCCTCTCAAAAGCGGGGGGGGGGAGGAGGAGGAGGGTTCATTAAAGCGAAGCGGGGGCTTATTTGAGAGAGGGGGGCTTAATAAACTTCCTACTATGAAAATTGGGGGTTTAAATAGAGGATTTACGGAAGGTTGACATGTTTTCATTTTATTTAACAGAAATGCAGTCAGGCGTCCGACTGTGGAAACAACCGTTGTTGTGCTGATAGAGTGCCACTTCTCGGTAGAAGGTGTATCCTACCAATTCCTGAAAGACTTCTATGCAACTTGAATGTAAGTATGAAGCAGTGAGCTCGATATATAACTGGAACAATATCTTAGGCAATCACATCTGGATTTAGGGGTATTTACTATTTTGTAAGATGGGTAGCCCTGCCAGTGAGCCCTACACGAATGATATATACGGTTAGGGTAGAGGTTAGGATTGGGGTAAATATACATTTCGTGTAGGGCTAAATAAAGAACATACCATTTTGTATTCTATTGTATTGCCTCGTTCTTGAACCGCCATGATAATAACAATGAAACACAACAAAACTAAAGAATAGATTTTCCCAACAACAAGTCACTAGTCACATCAGCCAGTCACAAAACACGTTCGTTGAAGGCTTGAATTTAACCTCGTTCTTTGAAAACCTCGAAATGTCTACCCCTAAATCATAACTGGTTTGTGAAACATGACATTTGGAGAACACCTTGAAACGAAAAATGAACTTCGATTTCTTCATCATAAGCAAATTGTTGCTACAGTTCAGAAGGTGCAAAGAGGTCAAAGCAGCAGGGCCTTTTTAAGAAATCGTTAGTGGGGGGGCCATCATCGAAAGGGGACGTAACAAGTAGGTGGTGTATTACAGGTGTGGGAAGGTGAAGGGGGGTCAGGGGGTACTCCCCCAGAAAATTTTTGTATTCTTGAGTCTGTGTCTTGATTTCCTGCATTTTCAGAGACAATTTTTGATATATCCCATCTAAACGGAGCCAGTTTTGTTGTGAGAATACCATAACTGTCCTCTAAACTCAGTTTTTTCCCCCTTTTTGCTTATACTTTGGACAAAAGGGACCTTCACTGGGGGGGCCAAAATAGCTTACTGGGGGGGCCAACATGGGGGCTGGGGGGGCTTTTGCCCTCCAGTACATTAGTTAAAAAGGCCCTGCAAAGCAGACATAGCAAATTACTCTAAATTTTGGGCACCTTGGTCGACAGAACAGAATGTTAAAGGCTTTTTGTTGATGGAAATTTCGAGCGAAAAACTACAGACATATTTTAGACCTAACAGGGAGCAGTTGCGATAAATACAACAATAGGCCCTCCAGCAGGAACACGCGGCCCTCCAGCAGGAACACGCGGCCCTCCAGCAGGAACATGCGGCCCTGCCATTTCGGTTCAGCACTCTGATAACTGAGCTACGGAGTCCAGTTGCAAAGACCTATAAACCACAAGTTAGGGTGATGCCTGGTAAGGGTACATTATTCTAAATATTGGGTGTCTCGCTCGACTGAACAGAATGTAATAGGTATTCAAATTTAAATTTCTTTTAGTCTCACTGTTGCGCAGAGGGTCTCGAATGTCGAAGTGTTTTTACAATCAGCACTGGCACACCAGGCGCTCCAACCAAGAAACCAATTGATATTAAATTGTGTAGAAAGGCCTCTGATCCAGTGGAACCACCAACAGAAGTTGAGATCGATGAAGAATAAAGAGTTAAACACGGACGGATATCAAAATGAGAAAGAAAGTAGAACTCATTGTGTATTAGACATGACAGAGTAATAAAGAGCATTCAAAAATCATCTTGATAACTGTGTGTCTATTTTAGTTAGTTGTAGTTAGCGAGGCTAGGATGGACCTTACTTCGTGTGCATAACACAAAATAGTGCAAGATAAGATAGGCTCAAGGCTCTTTTCCACTCATCGCAAAACCAACTCGCAGCGAGAACTCGCAAGCTCGCAGGCCAATTTCCACACTTCATCATCTCGTGTTCTCTCGCGTGACCTTTTACGATTTATGGCGTCTATTTTACAAAATGGCGGCTGTTTTAAATTGGCGCCTTTTGCTGTTACTATACTTAAGACGACGTAGGAGAAGACGTCTAAAGTATTTAAAGCGTTTTTGGGTTCGGGATAAAGTATTTAAAGCGTGTTTGGGATATTTTCAACGAATTTCATTGGCTATAGGTCATTTTTGTTCGCGCGATCAGAAAATATTGTTCAAATTATTTAACTTCGCTGCGAGTCTTCGCAAGCTCGCTGCGAGTTGGTTTTGCGATGAGTGGAAAAGAGCCTTTAGACTATTTCACATCGGTCCTATCACCTGTATTGCTCCGGTCTCCTCTAGGGGGTAACACTGGATAAACTAGAAATGGCCTTACTGGACCTTCTAGAAAAAATTGACAGAGTTATCCAGTATAAATATAGTTAGTTTACAATAAAGTATATGTCCCTTACTGGATCTCTAGGGAGAACAGTTTTGAACTGACAGAGCTACCCAGTAAAAATGAAGTTAGCTTATTATAGATTTTCTCCTGTGGTAACACTGGATCAAAGTATATGTTCCCTACAGGACCTTTACGGAGAATAGTTTTGAACTGACAGAGCTATCCATTTAGCTTTTCAAAAGAACAGGCTGCCCATCTTGAAAACCTACTTTATTTAATTTAGCAAGCCTTTTGGCAGTGAAATATTATAGCCGCGGCCCTTAGACTTATTCCCAAAAGCATTTGAAACACTCAAACCCGGCAGAGCTTCCATAAGTAGGCATAATATAAAGCATATTACTGTATTAGGCGGCTTTGCGTGTTTTTCTTTTGCGAGAGTGAAAAAGTTCCGACACCCAGAGTACAGTTTCTCACAATATGTCTAAAAGATATACAAATTGACTTAGATATTATGTATTTAGCGTAGGTGTTTTGACAATTGACATTCAATGGGCCATTATAGGACGAGCGGTGGTAATGTACTTTCATTAATACTGGCTTTCCTATTAGGCGGAAAGTGATACCTTAAAAGCTCAAAGCTGATAGGTCAAAATCAAATCTAATGTGTTCTAATTGAATAAGGCAAAATGATATTGGCCTATAGATGAAAAACTGGAAAGGCTCAGATTTCATTGGCTAACATGATATCTTTGCTTTAAAAGCTTATTTAACTATTCTTTTATTGAAAAAGTAAATTACATATCTAGGACAGGTGCAGTATGGGTCAAAATAAATACAGCACTCGTGGCATCCTGGTTGCAGGAATCTTGAAACTGGATCGTGGACTTAAAATATAATTGGTACACCTGAACCGATAGCAATATTTCACTGCTAAAAGGCTGGCTTGTTTAGAACAAAATAAATTAGAACACATTTACTGTGTTATGCCATTCCTACGTTATGGGCGCTTCTTTTAAAATTTAAACTACCTTAACCAAACTAAACTCACCTTTTGTGTTTATTGGATAGCTCTATCAGTTCTAAACTGTTCTCCCTAGAGGTAAAGCAAGGATCATCTCTTATTGCTCCAGTGTTACTACAGGAGGAAACCGGAGTATCTGAATAAAACCTGCGGTATTTGGTGGAGTCGTTCTTCTCCCATGCGACTGAGGAGAATATTTAATCAGACAACTACATATTGCAGGTACGAACTTCGGTAACAGAGATAAAAAGCTGCATATTCACAAACCATTGTGGATGTCGCTACATGGTTCCAGAGCTATACGAGTCCAGGTGTACTTAACTTCACCAATTCATGTTTCATTTCGTGCCTTAAACAGGTTCATCTCTGTTACTATATAAGATTATCACTTTGTGAATTTTATCAGAAAGGCGTAACTTTAAAACATTACCAAATTTTGAAAGAAATTTCTGCTTGTATATCAGTGAAAAAGAACCACAAAGGCATCACAAAAGGTAAAGAAAATTGCAAAATTATATAGAATGTGGCTGTCATATATATATTGAATGAAACGCGGCATGCATGAGTAATACTGATAAGAAGTTATAAACTTTATGCTTTCCGTCTTCCAGAGTAACTTTTGGAACTAATACATAATCTTTCGCACACTGGATGTTGCATTTCCGCAGCTCGTTTACTGGGCACAAATTATAAGTGAGACTCCCGGCACGTTTTTGGGATATTTTGAGCTAGGGGTAAAATCCCCCTAGCCATTTTATTAATCATTAACAGAACTAGTATTAAACATTAACAGAAATCATTAACTCTAAATTTTACATATGTGTTAAAATTGTTTTGCCCAGTGAAGGTGAGGGCACAAATTACGCCAGTACTCGCAACCCCTTGCACAATCCTAGCCAAATGAACTATATGGGTGCACGATGGGGAGGAGGCGGGATGTGAAAAGTTCTGGATGTCCTTATTCGCCACAAAGACTGCAGCGAATGATAGCAAAAAGTTTGAGGGTGGCTTTATGACAGACACCCTACGTCATTAACTTAATTGTATAGCTTATCTTATAACATAGGCCTCTGGCAATCTTGTTATCTTAGGAGACACATTTGCTCCACACCCTTGATATCTAAACTATTTATTTATCTCTAAATCTAATACTAACAAGACGCAAAACATAAAGTTCCTATTCGCGCACGCAAATATTCTATATTATTATATCACAATTTCATCATGCAAACGCGACTTGCAAACGCAATTTCTGCACAGAACCATGTTATGTAAAAATGCACATGCAGGGAAAAACAGTGAACATGGCCCGCGTTTCACTTCACCAATATTATCATTCTCATTCATTTCTTTGTTCCCTTCTGGGCATGTTTAGCAAGAAAAATATCGGCAAAGTAAAACGAGATTCATGCTCACAATTTCTCTGCATGCGAATATACTTTTTATACCTAAAAATCGCTCCGTATCCGAAATTGCGTTGCAAATTGCAATGCATTTTGCTGCAACTTGCCAGGCATTTTTGACATGTAATGTAGAAACGTATTCACGCAAAAAAAACAGTGAGCATGGACCATGGCTAGCGTTTCCCTCTGCCGATATTTTTTATTCTCATTTATTTCACTCTTGCAGAGTTTTAAGGTATTAGGATACTAAAAAAGTATTTGATCAGAATGTATATTTCTATAATCGAACGAAGTTGTCTTTCAATATAGCAGTTGAAAAATGAAAGAGATCTTGTTGTAGTACAATGAAAGCTCAACTCTTTTTGAAGTTTTAATATAGGATACTTTACAATAGCTATACTTGACTTCATTCGACTTTAACCTTTTTTTTACACAAAAATCCTTCTTGTTTGAAAGAAAGTAACAAAGCAGCAATGAATTCGCACCAAGAAAGTGAAGAAACCGAAGCCCAAGCAGAAATGAAGAGATTGGAAAAGGACGTGGATCGATTGCGACGTCTGCTGTTGATTAAACGACGAAACATCAGCGAATGTTCACAGGATTTGATCGACTATTGTCAAAGGAATATTCAACATGATGCATTTCTAACCAAAATACCATCCTCCAAAAATCCATTTCGAGAAACAGGGAGACTTGCGTTCAAAAATTGTGAGCTGCTGTGAGCTCAAGAAATCTTAACTATAAATGTGTATATGAGTTTATCAAGTACTGTAATTTTTAGGCTGATTTTTTAGCCTTTGTTGACTGAGTTTGTGTTACACAAGATGATAATTTCTGCGATTTGCAACGCAATTTCGTATATTCACAGAGAAATTGTAAACAAAGTCGCCATATTTCTCCATCGACCTTTTCCTTACTTAACAAACCAAACATGCCGCAAAAAGAATAAAAATGTCGAAGTAAAGCGAGGTCCATTTTTTATAGTATAAAGTATAATTACCTGAGTATATATACTTGAGTCTGTGGAAGAAATTGCGTTGCAAGTCGCAGCGAAAATGCCTTATTCTGTAGTCGGGCAGCTATAGTTAACAATATTCATTAGTTTCTTTAGATTTTTAGCATGGAAGTCCGTGGGTCCGTTAGATTAACAATTGTACGGAGTTACCTTAGTACAAGTTCATGGTCTGGTATGATTTAACGTATAGTATGGTCTTCACGTAAAATCTTTTAAGCTGCAAAAAGATTTTAAAAACAGCAGTGAGAATCATTAATGAGACTATAAGGTTATGAAAACAGCAGTGTATATAGGTTTTAAAAACAGCAATGAAAATCATCAATAAGACTATAAGGTTATATGTTGCGCAAGAGACCGGACGAATTCTGAACTCTACGCAAATTCGTCTGGTTCCATTTGTTCGCAATGGGATTTCGTACGGTTAGGTTAGAGCCAGAGGTTAGAGCCAGAGGTTAGAGCCAAAGGTTAGAGCCAGAGGTTAGAGCCAGAGGTTAGAGCCAGAGGTTAGAGCCAGAGGTTAGAGCCAGAGGTTAGAGCCAGAGGTTAGAGCCAGAGGTTAGAGCCAGAGGTTAGAGCCAGAGGTTAGAGCCAGAGGTTAGAGCCAGAGGTTAGAGCCAGAGGTTAGAGCCAGAGGTTAGAGCCAGAGGTTAGAGCCAGAGGTTAGAGCCAGAGGTTAGAGCCAGAGGTTAGAGCCAGAGGTTAGAGCCAGAGGTTAGAGCCAGAGGTTAGAGCCAGAGGTTAGAGCCAGAGGTTAGAGCCAGAGGTTAGAGCCAGAGGTTATAGAGCCAGAGGTTAGAGCCAGAGGTTAGAGCCAGAGGTTAGAGCCAGAGGTTAGAGCCAGAGGTTATAGAGCCAGAGGTTAGAGCCAGAGGTTAGAGCCAGAGGTTAGAGCCAGAGGTTAGAGCCAGAGGTTAGAGCCAGAGGTTAGAGCCAGAGGTTAGAGCCAGAGGTTAGAGCTGCGCACAATTTTGTCCGTTTTTATGCGTCCTGTGTGAAAGTAAGTGGCGAAATCGTGCAAATTCACGGTTCCGAATTCATCCCGTGTTTGTCCCGTGTTTGTCCCGTGTTTGTCCCGTGTTTGTCCCGTGTTTGTCCCGTGTTTGTCCCGTGTTTGTCCCGTGTTTGTCCCGTGTGTAAACGAAGCCTAAAGGCCTGTTCACACGGATCCGATTCTCCTCCTAACGTATGTGATTTTACACAATACACCAACAACTACACTTTTCGCCAGGTATGAGCCAATAGCTTTACTCCTGTCAACAAATCCAGTAAACCACATACGTCAAGAGGAGAATCGAATCTGACAAATCGGATCGTGTGAACAGGCATTTAGGTTAGTAAATTTCTTTAAAATCTCCTTGTAACATTTTAATGGTTTGATCAATAAAACTCACCATTCTTCGGCCTCCAATAGCGAAATAAATTTAGCAACTCTTGATGAGGGTTGTGTCTATGGCAAGGATACAAACTCTTAGTAACAATATCTGACGTTAATATCTACAAGACACAGACGATACAGTGACGTACTTACCCTTATAGCAACTTCAGCAAGAATTAACAACTTTTTTACACTTATCCATAACCTTATACAAAAAGTAGAAAGATATAACTTTATTCATTTCTTTTTAGCATACCTTTCTCCATACCAGGGGCCGGATGCATTAAAAAGTAGTTATTTTACAACTATTTAATTACAAAACAGGTTGTTAAAAAGTAGTTAAGAGTTTTATAGAACGGTCCCAGGGGTACATGTTAACCGCAGGCGCATGTAACAGCCGTTGCTACATTATTACAACAGCTTCATTTTGTTCTGAATATATTGTATATTAGTAGAATCATATATACTAGTATACTATTGCAAATGCTGTAATTTGATTGGCTACGCTACTCGCTATCTAATTGTCGATAGATGGCGAGTAGCGAAACAGCCATCTCCTCGGCGCGATTCTCCACGAATTTATTTCAATAAATTATGAAAAACGTTTTAAAATACTGTTTTCTTGCTGGTTTCTACTAAAACAATTAGATTATCCGCATCTGCCATCCGTGCTTCCCCACGGGGTAAGGGGATAAAGGTCACAGTTAGCACAGATATGTAATTGGTGAACGTTTTCAGGTTATTTTACCTTCGTTTTCCAATTTCACTTCGGATCTTTTCCAACTCATCCATCTCAAACAAATTCCTTGCCTATTGAAATATCAATGTTAATGTTACTTGGTAATTATTTTAGAATTATATGAACATTTGTAGAGAATTACTAGACCACAGTGGAATTTGTGTTCAGGTAGATTTTACAGAAGTAAATGGTGTTGAATATACCTTTAGTACAGTAATAAGTTGTTCCAACGAGGATAACCCGGGCACATGAAGCACCATATTGAACACTTGAACCATGCCCATGTCATGGAGAACATTCTTACAACTTGTTGTTCCCACTATAAGCAACTTCTTTCCCTAGAAATACAACTTGTTTTCAGCAAAGGTTTCACAATTTTAGGCTATGACGTCATTCATATAGTATATTCAGCTCGTGCAAGTTACGTCACAACTCGTAATTTGTTTGGATTTCGCCATTTTGGATGACAAAATCCACTGGGCAAATTCAAGCTAATTAAAATGAAATCCAATTAACATGGCTGACATTCAACGTACGTCAACTCTCCTTAATAATTCGAGTTCTAGACATGCTAAAACAACAAACTATACACCAAAATGCTCCTCGTCGTCCAAGGATTTTAGCGAGATATAGCTTGTTTTATAACTCTCGGTGTTTCGCAAGATATGACCGAAAACGGCACTTCGATGAAATCCACGATGCCACACAAAATATTTAGCATGACGTAATGATCTCGCGTGACTGCACAAGCCGAATAAGGTGGTTTCAAAATGTTGGGTTATCAATGGAGTTTGTTCAGGAATTACATTCATTCACTTGAAGCAGAATATTGAAATAAAAAAAAACACGCAAGCTATACCTTTCGTATTTTTTTCTTTAGCAAAACCAACAACGCTTGTAGCACCATATTTGAAAACCTTGGTCCGATTTGAACATAATCTAAAATTTAGACATATCATGGATAAGCCCTCTTTCTATAGATTTTATCCAAAACAGTAAAGGTCATGCTACAGGAGGCAATTTTTGCAGCAACTTGCAACGCAATTTCGGACACAGAGCGATGTTATGTAAAAAGGGATATTCGCAGAGAAATTGTGCGCATGAATCTCGTTTTACTTTGCCGATAATTTTCTTGCTAAACATGCCCAGAAGGCAACAAAGAAATGAATAAGCATGATAATATCGGTGAAGTGAAACACGGGCTGTGTTCACTGTTTACTTGATCGTAAATTTCTACATAACATGGCTTTGTGCTGAAATTGCATTGCCCGTCTAACATGGCCTTAAGACAACCATTCTCTTACCTAATAATTTTTCAATATCATCAATAATGATACAACTTAGCTCGGATTTATCAGCATCATCGAACACCTATCACAAAAAGAAAGTATACTTTTTTATAGTCTTTTTACTGTAAATAACAGACAAGTTTTGATATACACAATCGCTGGGTTTCACTAATCGATAGTTATAAGAGTTAGAAAATAATGTTAATTATTTTAGTCGTATGTTGCAGTCTTGTATTTGGTGGAAAATATTCAGAGATGTAGTTAATTTTATTGCTCCTATAAGCCTCAGCATTTCTGAAGATAATCATCATCTGTTGCCCTGTAATGCTTACTAAACCCCGCCAATACAACTAAAAGATAATTTACATATAACTTACCTTTTTGATTGCGTTACATTTCGCCTGTTCAGAGAAGCCAGTCATGCTTTCTGGACTACACATTTTAATGAGAGGAAATTCTGAAGCAAGAGCCATATTCACTGCCAGGGCCGATTTACCTGAACCAACTGGACCTAATTACACAAAACCAAAATTTAGGGATGCTGATGGCACAGTGGGCACAGTGGTTAGTGCATGTGATTTTAACCTCTGTCTTCGTGATTCGATTCCTTGCAGTATGCAGTTGTATGATTGCACTTTTACCTTACGTTCTTATAGTTGGACTGTGTACTGAACACAGCAGGTTTTCATCGCGTTCTCTGGTTTCCTCCTGTAGTAACACTGGATCAATGGCCAATACTGGACATTTGAGGAGAACTGTTTTAATAGACAGAACTGATAAACCTATCCAGTATAAATACATTTATTTGTGTAGTAGCTAGTGGTGAAAGTCTGCAACGTTATGTGAATGTAAATGTAATGGAATGAACATGTAATTCAATATAATTCCATTCATTTGAAATACCTTCAAGCAAAACACTGACAGGACCCATAGAACTGTCATGTACTTTCGTTTGTTCTATCAGCAACTTCCCATCAGAGATGATCTGCTCAATCATCGGACACCAACGAATTATATCTGAAATCAGAGTAAACTCAGTTTTACTAAAATACTGTGGTTAAGTTGGATGAATCTAGCTGAATTTCTGTTGCAAAGGCGAACAGTCAGTACATGTAGCTCACCATTAGCAACAAAGTACTCCAGATCATCATCACTGGCACCAAACGCCTAAATGAAAACAACAAAAGCTACCTTCTTCAAGTCCAATGTACACTAGGTTTTCAACTGTATTTCTTGTCGAGTTACAGCTTTGTGGGTGTTAGCAGTACAGTGATTAGTGTATGTGCCTTTCACTTCCGCGATCAGGATTCGATTCCTGCAATGTGTAGTTGTCTGATTATAGCTTGGCTTCAGTCACATGTGAGAAGTGTGACTCTACCTAACACCGCAGGGTTTTTCGGGCACTTCGGAGTCTTTCAGTACTAACACCAGACAGATAAGGGATGGCCCTTGCTGGACTTCTAGGGAGAAGTGTTTAAAACTAATAAAGCTATCCAGCATATACGAAGTTGCGGTTTTTTGACCTACATTATGGATAACATGCTGTATGTCTTATCATACCGGTTTGATATCGTATTCGAGAGCATGATTGAAATCTTTCTGTCTCACAAGGACCTTGGAGACGGCATCTGGTGCGATTTCTAAAGTCGTTTCCATCTAAGTACAAAACAGAATATCTTGTTTTAACATCTTTATCCTTTTATGGTTTTTGTTGGACAAACTAATACGAATGACTGGATACTTTTACAAAGATTAGAATTGACTTTGAAATGAGAAGAGTGCTTCCAGTTTTACTTTACCAAACACTGTAGATTTTCTACAGGTTCTCTTGTTTTCTCTTGTAGTAACACTGGACCTATAAGGGAATGATCTTACTGGATCTCTAGGGAGAATAGTTTAGAATTGATAGAGCTATCAAATATAAATAAAGTAAATTTAGCTTGGGAAAAGTAGGGAAACGAAGGATGAGAGGAAATAGGAAGCAGTAGAATAAAGAGATACCTAAACCCATATAAAACACAATTCGCCATAGTACCTATAAAGGCCGTTTACATTACGATCGCTTTGACCTTGCTTCTATGGACTCTCATGGACGCGCGAGTTCGCCTGGAACATTTCAACTTCAAACGCATGCCCGCGTGCACAGGAGCAGACATAAAACTCTTACACAAGATACCAACTGCGCATGGCCAAGCAAGGGCGCTTCGCCCGCGCGGGCAAAGCGATCGTAATGTTAGACAAAGTACTGTAAAACAATTTAGGGGCGGCACCTTCAGAAATCTGTTCATAGCGTTTGATTGCGCAGCTCGCACGAGCCCTTCGATCTCAGCTCCGCTAAAATTCTTGGTCTGTGCAGCGAGTTCGTCGAGGTCAACATCATCACTCAGCAAGCTGTTCTCGCGCAAGGCTCGAGTGTGAATCTCGAAAATCTGAAGACGACCTGGTTCATCTGCCAGACCTGGTGAGGGGGAAATAACAGGGGAATGTTAAACCTGAACAGAAGCGGATTTCCTTAAAGGGGGGGGGGCGAGTTCTAAGAACGTTATAGAAAGCTGAGGACGAATGGGCTTTGTTAGGAACTTCATGAAGTGTTTCTATCTCATCATGGCTAACGAGAAATTGTTTTTGTTTACACAACATCGGACACTGGACCAAGTTTAAAGATTTTCCTCCCCGTCCAGCGTCTTACACCAGCTTTAGACGATATTTAGCAGCTTTCTGACCTAAGATATGTTTAGTTAACTTCGGGTTTTTAGAATCAAACTACCTGGAAAATCCAAAAAGATTGATCCTAATGACCCGAAGCTTATTGTATAGACGCTACCTACACTGACACCGCACTTAGTTAGGGCTGCTGTTGCATTTCGAACCTCAAATATTGCATTTTCCGCGCTTTATGATATGATTTCAGGATACATATCACAATGAATACGAATGTATCCTAAGAAGAGCACAATAGCTGTTGTTCCGACGACCCTCGGGATTTATGTTGAAGAAAAGATTGTGTAACATGGCGTTGAAAGACTTACTTATTTCTACTTGAACTTCCATTCTGCCAGGTCGTAGCAAGGCTTCATCTATCAAATCCTTTCTGTTCGTCATTCCTATCGAGAAGTATTCTTCGTTCAAGTCAAAAACAAACAATATCTACAATGTATGGCAATGTGTAAACAGTATGACAGCCTACACTGTATACCTACCAATGAGCAAAACATTGTTAAGTTGTTCCACTCCATCAATCTAAAAGAACGTTAATGTAGACAACTTAATATGGACAGATTTCTTTAAAGGTTAGTTAATTAAGCGTGTAAGCATATAGTTTAATCACCTCACACCACTAGTACTAACTTACTTTGGCTAACAATTGATTCACAACTGAATCCTGAACTCCAGTTCCACCGGACTAAAATTCAAGAATGGAAAATGGTCTTTACAGTAATGCATAGACATTATGTGACTGACAATACGTCATGCGAGGGGTAATGGAGTACTTGGTTTAACAAACAGTCTTTCAAACAAAGGTCCATCAAAATAATGAGAAGGTAGAAAAACAAATGGAATACTTACACCGTAACTATATCTTGACTTACAAACGGCGTCAAATTCGTCAAAAATAATGAGATGAAGCCCACTGTTATTACCATGCTAATAAAAAAGAAGATACTGCTAGGAATGTTGGTGGGCTTGGTGCCACAGTGCTTTGGGTACATGACCTGTGTCACAGGGCTTTGACTGGTGCGTGTCATACGGAAATTATAACTTTGCCTCAATTAAGAATGAGAAGAATGCTTGCAGTTTCACTCTACCAAATACCGCAGAATATCGCAGGCTTTCTCGCGTATTCCGTTTGCCTCCTGTAGTAACACTGGATCACTAAAGGATGACCCTTACTGAACCTCTAGGGAGAACAGTTTAGAACTGATAGAGCTCCACAGTGTAAATATAGTTAGTTTAGTTTGGTTTCGAAACATTATCTTGTTAAGAGACGAGGTGTTTCACGTTCTACCTTCTTCTGCTCTTCCTCAGCTTCCGCAAACAACTTTCTATAAAAGAAACGTTGAAGGTTTTTTGTACATGGAAATTTCGAGCAAAAACTATGCACATATTTTAGACCTGACAGGGAGCAGTTCCATTTGGCGCGGAATTCTCCTCCAAGAGAAAGCCAGCGTCAAACAGCGCATATACTGAAAATGTTCATGACTTAATATCATGGCATTTTGATGTAATATACGGTCGGTAGCATGTTATAGGTAAATTAAATACTATAAGCTTCGGGTCTTTAGGATCAAACTACCTGAAAAATTCAACAAGAACTTCGACGTTTCGACCGAAGGCTCTTTGTCTGGAAGTAATTTCTTGTATTTATTGTATAGACGTTCCCTACACTGGCACCATGCACACGTTCAATTGAATACTGTACCTTATATTAGCTTCCGATTCTCCAACATACTTATTGAGGATCTCTATTAAGGAAAGACATAAGTCAAATGCATTAGAAGACGTCATTCTAACAATCACCACATTGAATCGATGAATCATATTTGTTTCTTAAAGTTTGTAGGAAAATTTGGAATCTTCTGTGGTTACATTCACTCACCAGGTCCACTGATAATCTTTGGTTCACGACAGTTCAACATCTTCCCAATTTGTCTGGCCATCAATGTTTTGCCAGTTCCTAGAAATGTCAAGAACGAAAATAATTTCACATTTTGGCATAATAAATAGTAACTCTAAAGGTCTTCCTGATTTAATTTCTCGCAGATGTCAAACATTTTCAGCCATCTTCAAATCGTACCTGGAGGTCCGAATAACAAAATGCCTTTGACATGCTTCACTCCTAGGAATCGGAAAAAAACGAACACATTACATAACAGACTTTCCCTAATTCCTTTTCCAATGACATCACCTCGTATCATTAGATATACTGTACGCAATTGCGTGGCAGAATGGAGGAAATATTTTAAATTGTCTGACGAAGTGTAAATATTTTTAGCCTTGAATCTGGCAAGGAAACTTGCCATTTAAAAAAACTGCAGGAATTTAAAAGGTTTTTCTCAGGTATATTTTCAGGTGTTTGTATGGGTGCCAGATGTTGGGATTCACAAGAGACTTGAGCTAACTGCAAACCTGGGTCAGAGGGTCTCGCACTCTCTCGTGCGCTGGTATAGTAGAAAATATTGTCTGAAAAATTTAATTTTTCCCCAGTATCTTTTTGCAATATTTAGACTCGCATGCAGTGGTCAGATTTGTGTGATTTTCTCTCAGACCATGTTTACTTTCTGAGGCCTAATTGCAAAAAAAATTCCCCTACGCCCCCATTCTCCCGCCGTGTAGCTCACTCGCCCCGCAAGCTACGCGGCCCCGAACTTTCGCTTCGCTCGCAAGCTGCAAAAAGGTTAAATATACTGGCATAGGTAGTTAGATCCTTCAAAGAAGTTCGTGAATACTGTTCATCGATATCTACACTTAAAACTAACGCTCAAGATGTGACAACTGTTCAAAAATCTCACCCATTTTCTCAGTGAGTTCGGCAGGAAAGAGTCTTGATGCGAACGCTCTTCGAACGATGGTGGAAAATTCCTTGAAACAGAAAATCATGCATGTACATGAATATATAACCCAGGTCAAACGAAGAGTTGCATGAGAGTTGACTGGATATTATCACGCGTATCGTCAGCTCTCATAAAAATTTGAACCAGCTCAAAGTTGATGAGAGTTGCTAAGAGTGCATGAGAGTCGATTAAAGTTGGCGATCAAACACGAGCGAGTGTTGCAACGTTCATCAACTCTCATCCTTCGTTTGACCGGGGCGTAAGACGCGCAATGAGTCAGAACGAATACTCGAAACACTCGCCAATGAATTGCGTGTCAGTCGTTACTCGTGTCAGTCGTTACTCGTGTCAGTCGTTACTCGTGGCAGTCGTTACTTAAGGAGTGTACTAAACGAACCTTGTCCAATCCACCAATTCCCAGTTTGGTAAAATCCCACTCCGTATTGATAATAGACTGCGTCGCTGATTTTCTGTTTGCAAAAAATAATGATGTGTTTGAAGAGAAATTCATCGCAAGAGTTGAGTTCATTTATGGGCGTTTAATGTAGTAGCAGACTAGCAGTACTGTATCAAGACAACGATACGGTGTTGATTTCCTTTGTGTTTTGCTCATGAATTATTAATGAGGTTGAGAAGCACTGAATAATAAAACCTTTTTAAAAACTTTACACCCAAAGTGAGATCTTACCCTTTAGATTTTCCAACCAAATTTAACGCTGAGCCCTAAGAAATTTTACAAAATTGTGATTAACAAAAGGAGAATGGCTTGTGTCACACACATAAAATGCATACTGCTGCACATGCTAAAGGAATGAAGCCCAGCCTTTAGCATAGAAGAGCTTGTAATATGAATTAATGGAGAAGGGAAAGATGGATTGAGGATATCTGGCAACACATTCACATACTTCTGCCTTCTCAAATATTATTTTAGTATTTCCAGATATAACGCCTTTTGTGACCTTAAAAATAGAAAAGATATGATTCTTATATTGTATCTGTGAAAATAGCAATAAATAACGTGAAAAACAACTTACAATCATCAGTTCAAAGTTGGATTCTGATGCAAGAGCTTTTTTAGGATCCAAAACTACAAGATTAACATTTGTAGTGTTGAGTTATAATAAAACGTAGCTTTACTAACTGCAAAGGTTGCAGCATTGTTTCAACTTCTTTTTGCTAAAGTGTGATGCAAAGTGAACAATATTACTGTACCATCCATTTTTCTTGCAATGAGCTGAAGATATTTCTTATCACCATATGTGAAGACAAACTGTAAAAGACAACATGTGATCATTTAAAGACATTCACAATTTTTAACAAGTTTAATTAAAACTTTATCATGGAAACAAGGCAAGCTACGTACCGGCTGTCCTTCAGAGAATGCTTGATTGCAGAACTGATCAACAAATACTTCTGACATTTTGTCTGTATCATACGGTTCTTGAGTGACACTAAACCAATATACAGCAATCATAATCTGATAAATGCATAATATTGCAGCTACATAAGATTATTACGCATAATAAAATGATATCATTTTCTTGGTCTGATAACCATCTACTGCCCTGTATTGCTTATTGAAACCCAATGTTACTATATCTTTCCAGACTTTACTCAAATATCATTTACCGAGATTTCTGGAGGAAATCTGCTTCAAGGGTGATGCTGTTGAGATTTGAATTGGGAGGAAACTGGTGTGGCTGAACTGAAAGGCAAAATATAATTGAGGGTTTACAGTCTACTATAACTCAACCGATGAAGGCATGGATTAGGGAGGGGCAAGGGGACACAAAGCTGAAGAGAGTTGGAGGTAGGAGTTTCAAGGGACATAGTGGGCAGGACTTTCAGGGGGACAAGTTCAAAATTGACAAAGAGAGTAAGAGGACATAAAAGAATGGAAGTTTGAGGAAGAACAGAGCTGCATCTGGGGGGGGGGGAGGGGTTGGCATCACATGTTTTTGCACAATAATCAGCATTCAGCAAAATGTTTTCTTGAGCAACACAATAAGAAAGTGTAATAAAAATGTAAACAATAATGTAACATGCATCAATCCTACCTTCTAAAACCTGATTTAAGGCTATGTTTGCCCATTTTCTCTGTAATAAAGATGTTTAAAGATTAGTACATAATATGCAATACTTAAAATGTTTGTGAATGCCATAATCTTTGCATGAGTGCATTCATTTAGCAATATCATTTTCAGTTATTCCAACAAGCACTTGGATCAAGGAATCTGATTGAGTACTCTCATAGCTTTCAGCACAGTTTCAGTGGCTACGTATTTACTAACGGAGGCTAATGAATGTTCAACAATGAGAATGTTTAACAATGAACATTCTTGTCATTACAGGCATCAGAAGTTTGAAAACAAGCAGTTAACGACAAGGACAGCAGTTCTAATTTCCTGAAATCACAAAAGGGAAAATGCATAGCTGGCCAATGCCATCATTCAGGGCTGATTGTCAAAAACATTTAGCTCTCTAATTTATTTTTAAAAAGACCCACTCTGGAAAGTCTCACACAACCAAGACATCAGGCATGCAATTTTAATGTTTCCTATACATTCACTATTAAAGTGGGACGAAATCTATTTTGTCAACAGTCCCCAAAGGCCAAAACTGCTAAAAGTACTTGCCTGTATTAAACTGACACCAACAGTGCCAGGTTTAACTTCTGTTGTCTTTAGTATAGAATATATACATTCCTGATGTCCTGTACCACGTAACCTAACATGCCTGGGATATAGAAAACATTCATGTTATAACAAATTTCCAACATTGGTCAATAACCCAAAATTTTCTCTTTTTAACAACCTGGCATTATGTTATAACCATTTCCTTCAAAACATTGGTCAATAACCCAAAATTTTCTCTTTTTAAAAACTTACTGTATTTCCTCTTTAGGAAAGTCTTTCTCGTTTACGATAAAACAGTTTGAAAGAGACAATCTGTCCGAAGGCGATTTTATTGCTTTTAAATTCATTGCCATTCTATATTTTATTTGACATTTTTATGCAGGGTTGGTAGGTCCTGCGCATGCTCGGAGCCAAATAGCTATCAAAAAGAGGCCAAAATCTACCAAAAGAGGCCAAACTACAATTTTTGTATCTGCGAATGCAGATATATTGCTATCGTGCACTCTCCTCCGCAGAGGCTTGCGAACGCTTTATAGTCTAATACACGGAGAGAGCGAGCTTTAATATTTAGTATAAACATAAAATACACGGAGAGAGCGAGCTTTAATATTTAGGATAACATGAAGTTTTGAAGGTGCATCACGATCGGGCAGGAAGATTCGCAGGTTAGATCTCTCCGTGTATTAGACTATAAAAAGCCTCTGCGGAGGAGAGTGGCTATCGTGCGAGTGTGTTAGCTTGTTGTATCTGCGAATGCAGATATATTGCTATCGTGCGAGTGTGTTAGCTTGTAGCCATTCAGCGACGAGCTTATATCAGCCAATCAGCGATTAGTTTACACCCTGTTTGACCAATCAGTGACAGCTAGCTTAAATGACGTAATTATATTGTTACTCTTTGATCTCGATGTATAACTGGAATACTGGATTGATATTGATTATTTCAAGATGGCGGACTACAGAAGTGCGAGAATTGTAAACATGAGTAAATATTTTAATTTTACGAAGAAAATTATACATCAAACCAACGATATTTTTATTTTCTGTACTCTTTTGAGCATGGCAAAAGTTGAGGGAGTATTTTTGTAAGTATTGGAAGTCTTTTCATACATTTTAAACTGTGGAAATGAATCGCCAATTTACACAAACTCACAAAGTATTGACTTGACTGGGCTTGCTATATATCAATGTCATTTGAATCAGGAAACAAGGTAAGCCTTTTTAAATATTGTACGAATATATCCTGCATTATTCGAGCTTCTATTTCGATAAAGTTTACTCATAAAAGTGTTAAAATATCATTATATGTCTCAACACTATTTGGGTCAAATCGACAATTGTTAATGGTCTTTGTTTGGCATTTCCATAGTCAACATCACCTCATACTAAGTTTACTTTTTATATTTGATTGGTAAAAAGACATGCACAATTTGGCATTTCTCTCCCAAACTGTTGGGGCTATAAGGGGACTAGGTGGTATGTAATATTTATATGTGGTGTGTAAATACTGCTGTTTACTACAACCTTTATCCCAAGTATAAAAGATTAAAATCTGAAGGTTTCACAATTGTTTTAAAAATTGCTCCCATGGGCTATAGGCCCTCATCCCTCTATGCACAATTGTTTAAGAGCAATATTAAAGTTCATACACTAATAGACCTCTTGTATTAATTGACCCATGGAAAAGAAGTTACAACTTTTTAATATCTTTATTAACTTATACAATTGTGCAAATACGCATGAGCAGATACATGTACGCTTAGCGTGCCTATTTTTCTAAAGAGGCCAAAAAAAAAGCTAAAAGAGGCCAAATTAAATTGAAAACTCGTGCCCAGGAATTTTTTTCCTCAATGGAGCTCTTAAGTTGTCAGCAAAAAGAGGTTAACCTAATGATTTCAAATGGTGGCGTAACGCTCATTGGTTAGGGTTAGTTCAAAAACTAAGGGGCCCCGACAGTTAGGCCCCCATCAGCCACGGCCTATCGCCCAGAAAGTTAGAAAACGTAGAAAATGCAGGTTAAGAATCAATGGGAAAACCAATTAATAATTCTAAATAATAAAGCCTCCATCGACAACGGTAGCTGATTTTTTTATTCTATCTCAAATAAAACAAAAGTTATTCTTATTAGTTATTGACATTGACATTGTTCAGTTTTATTCTTATAGCTAATGTGGTGACTAGTGTGCGTTATAACTGTATATAATGTAATGCTACCCTATGACAAACTATCAGCGGCTGAGGCTGAGTGCCTGATTTACAATTGGCTGAATTTCATCAGCTGTGATTGGCTGAAAATACAACTAGATTATCCCATGATTATTTTTGAAAATTTACATTACAAATCAACCTCTCACCTCATTTAGTATACATCTAAGTGATTTTTACAACTAAAGATCAATATAAGACTGATCCCTAGTAAAAAATTCTGCAATCTCAGCATTTCCGAGATTCCGGGTTTTTTTTAATTTATGCAAGCTCAGCGTTTCGAGTTGTTCGCACCAACTGGTTCGCACCATCTCCTATATCTATGGTTCGCACTGGTTGTTCGTCACCATAGATATATCTATGTTCGTCACCGTCACACGTCAGAGTGACGTGCATATTTATACACCGAGCACAAAGTGCGAGGCAATCACAAAAACAAGGTTACATAGCAGTGTACATCGAATCTGATTTGGTAATAATTTGGTAATAATAAGTCAAGTGATTGATATATTGATTAGGTCCAAATGTATTGCGTCTAAATCCGATCAAAATCTGTGGAAAATGAAGCATTTCGACCTAAACCATTAATCGTATGCCTGATCGACTGACGTAGTGACGTTTGCTTACGAATTGAACTTTTAAATCCAAGCCGAATTATCCCATCGACTTTCTACCATTTTACAATTTTGTCAACTTGCCATTCTTGGGCTTCGGTGGCGCAGTCGTCAGAGCAAGCGCCTTTCACCTCTGAGTCTTGAGTTTGATAGGGGGATCAATATGTAATTATCCCCCCCCCCCACTTTTGTTTGTACAACATGTTCTGATTATCAGAATTCTGTAAAGTCTTCCCCCAAAGTGCATGAAATGGCATTTCAGAGACTGGGCGAGCATTCTCGCATATCCCCGGCATGGGGCCCCAATAGACAATTTTGGTTTTGGCCGGTCCCTTTACCACGCCCTTTCGTCTGGCAAAACAAACTCACACCCCTAATGTTTAGACCCAAGTTACTATAAATGATGCGGGAATGCCCTGAAAACGTTAAATGTGTTACATGCCTCCATAACTATTAGCAGGATCCCCCCCCCACTTTTTGAGATGGATTTTCGCCCTTGGTTTCCCCCCACAGGCAAAGTTGACTGGGTGGTTTTGAATATACAGATTAGGAAAGTAATATCGCAAAATATAAAAATAGATAATGTAGGTTATTAAGTACGTAATTTATGTAAGCGAGATACTTGATGTAATCGGTCACTGAAAAGCCCCAATGGGGAGTGAGCTGAATAATGTATGTCTGTAAATAAAAGCTGTACTATACTTTTCAAAATGGTACTAATGGAGCACAACCTCTCTTACAATGATCGAGTTTCGTTGCACCAGCCCTGTGGCCCAGCCTATTGTAACAAGCTTTTTGCAACTTATAAGTTATAACAACACAAAATAGAAACTTGTTTTTTCTTATATTACAAGTTTTTATCATCTCATAGTAATTTGACCTTGTTCTAGGGTCTCTCACAACAGCCGCAGAAAAATGTCATCTGCAAACGAATTCTATTTCTCTTTGTCTTTCTTTTTACTCTTGGAACTCTTCCAAACTTTTTTCACTTTATATTTCTTTTTACCTTCCTTTTCCAAAGGCACATCGTCAAATGGCGAGCGGTTGGGACGGGATGGAGGTCGCGAGGAAGGAAGTTCAGGAAGGGGGAGCCCTAGTGCAGGCCGGGGTATGGGACTTTGCAATGTCTTTTCTAGCCCTGCGCTCGCAGATGCAAAAGTCACATTGGCTTCGGGCGTCTCACTATTTTCCGCAGAAGTCTCCACCTTTTCCACGACAAAATTGTCGGCGTCATTATTTTCGGCGGCATTATTGTCGGCGTCATTATTTTCGGCGGCATTATTGTCGGCGTTATTATTTTCGACGAAATAATTTTCGCCGTAGTTTTCTGCGCCACAACTGTCATAGTAAGTGCCGTATTCTTCATAGGTATACTCTCCGTACGTTTCTCCTTCTAGTCCTGAAAATAGACAAGTATATAAATTTATTGGTCGCATCCTTATCATGACACATCTGTCACTTGTATAAACTGGCCAACAAATGGCAACAACTTCAATATATATACCTGTCCCGTAGTCATACAGTACAGCAGGATCGTCTCTTGAGCCCACGATACAAAATGTAACATTTTGCTGAGTATAAAGTTTTGCGTGATCCTCTCTGATCTCCACCATAAAAGCATCCAACTCGTCCGCCGTCCGTATATCACGCCACATCGGATCATCATCGTCCGACGACGCGCCATAGAATCGGATCCATTTCGCCATGGAGTCGGTATCTTCCGGAAGCTCCCGTAAGAAGGGCAGTGTAAGTCGTAGCTCGGATTCGTCTTCCGACATGTTTCCGACAATGACAAAAGGTGAAAGGAGAATTTCGCCGGGGCTCAGGTAGGACGGACTTGGAAGTTCGTAGAAAATCTCTAAACTGATTGATTGGGTTTCGCAATTACTTTCGGTGATAACAACTTCAAAACCTAAATAAGAAAACCATGGAGATGATGGCCCTATTTTTACTAAAGACAGAATGACAGATTATTGGTCAAGACTCATCATCCATGATCATCCATCTTAGTCACAAGATAAACTATCCAGACGAACTAGCTAGAATAGCACGATATATATCGGCAATGGTGGAAGTGGTTCTGGAACAAATCGTGCCTGATCATTTATCTCCAGCTCATCTATAAATCCCAAATTTTCCTGATAGTTCATCTAACGCCGTATTCTATACCACAGAATACATACTATACCAGAAGTGTCATTCCTATGTGTTTTGGCTTGGGAAAAACGTCCGAAATTTTTTACGTGCTGACGTGAAAATACGCCATCAAATTGGGTACAACGTGCCGTGTGCACTCCAGGATGGCGTAGAAATTGAGTCATATGACGCCATCCTGGGGTGCACACGGCACTTTGTACCCATGAAAAATTTCGGAATCACCCATAACGACGAACTACACGCAAGTTCGTGTGAGTAGACAAAACACATAGTCAGTTTGTCTTGACGGATGATCGGTCTGTTTGCCACGTTCATACACAGACGTATCATCAGACGAGCTCTGTTTTCTTTGCCTAAGTTCGTCCAGACAGATCACCATCGCTAGTATAAATGAGGCCAATGTTAAATCGTCTCAAATGCAATTTGACTCTAGAGATCAACTTTCGAACGCAGATCAGTCATAACCCTCACCTTTGCAAGACACTTTTCCACCACATTTTCCAAACTCCATATTTAAACAAAAACTTGATTCTCGTTTCTGGACTGTTGTTCTTTGTTCTTCAAGATTTTGTTGAAATCCTTGGGTTACTGCTACCTCTTGCTGTCCTTCTTCAACCTCTTGGTCCCCAGTTTGCTGGTACTCTGTCTGTTCTGTGTTAGATTCCTCGCCATAAGGCTCTTCCAGATCCTCACAGATTTCTTCAACTACAAAACATAGTAATGGACTTTAATTGTATAGTACATTGATGCCGAGATTTCGGCCCAGTGAGCGCTATCGTCAGAGGTGGAGAAACGGTGACTCTTTAACAGGTGTCGCAGGAGCTATGCCTCATTAGCTCTGAGGTACGGCACTAGCAGAGTTGCAAAACGTTATTAACCTTCCTACGGGTTGGATTTTGGGTTTTCCCAACCTTCCTCAAAATACGACACGCAGGATTTTGCCTGGGTACGTTTGGCAGTCGGCCATTGCAGTACTGCTAGTCTGACTGAGTGCTGACTGTTGCTACTTACTAATACTAGCCTGACTAGTCTACTACTTACTGCTGCTATATGTGAGTGAAATCCAACGGGCATAAACACGTTATCTGCCTAAACTTAACTACCATCAATTTTCCTACCTACTTGTTCCTATCTACCTCTACCTATCCCTACCTTCTTCCATATTTGGAAATACAACAGCTATTTCCGTGCCACTACTGGAAACACGGGGTTCAGAGTACTTCAACCTTCCTTCTACTATAAACCTCAAATAAACTTGCTGGCCTGATTCTGAATTAATGGCAATTCTACGAAAAGTAAAAAATCCGTCAATTTTATGAACACAATTCGTATTCACGAAGTCGCTTCAGTTTGAATCTACTAAACACCGCAGGTTTTCTCTAGGTTCTCGGGTTTCCTGTTGTAATATCGCTGGACCAAAAAGCCTGGCCCTCACAGTCACTCTAGAGAGAACAGTTTAGAACTGATAGAGTTATACAGTGTAAATAAAGTTACTTTAGTTTAGGTCTCCTCCCGCAGTAACCCTGGACCAAGAAGGAAGGCTCTTACTGGACCAACAGTTTGGAACTGGTAGACATATCCAGTAGAAGTAAATTTAGTCTAATTTAGTTCACTTGACAACGTTTCAAATATCCCATGACAAAAATAGAGGATTGTGGTTGCTAATTTCCTTATAAAGAATTCATGTAACATTTCTACTTACTCGTCTGATTTTTCAAAAGGTAACCAAACTTGTTTCACAACGTTAACAATGGCCATGAGAAAAGCAATCAAACTATTCTTGTGAGTTGTATCCAAGATTAAGTCAAACGATTGCATTTGTAGCACAAGAAAATCCGTATCTAGAATGCTGAAAACACAAATAAAACCAGATATTGGTTGGTTTCGGTAACCGTTACGGGGCAGCAGACAGTGGTCAACTTCAGAACTGTTGACACTTTTATGAGCAAGAAAATTAAAATATATATCTCTTCTTTGTTTATTTGCTAAAGGTACGTTCACACACAGCGATTTGTCGGGCCGATTTTAGGTTTTGCTGAATGTTAATGACGAATATTTTCAGTTGATGATGTCACCAGATGACGTTTGCCACGTATTTTTCAAATATCATTAACGTGCATCTGAAATCGGCCCCACAAATCGCAACCTGTGAACGTACCTTAAGAAATACAAGACTGCTACAATCTACATATAATGAAAAGTATTAACATCATTTTCGCACTCATATTTAAACTACCGATATAAGTAGATCCTACGTTTTAAAGTGCGAATTAAGACTTGGTTTACCTAACAAATAAACCTTGAATCTCTGTGTAGTCCATCATATATACCACAGTGTAGTTTCTACCAGAATTCAAATTTTCCTAAACAGTGCAGTAGAACAAAGTAGAGTAAAGTTTAAATGAAGTTACAAAGAATTGGTTAAGTCTATTTTAGAATTTCAATATAAATCAATTTCATACAGGGAAAGCTACAGCCTACGGGAGGAAAAGTTCAAAACTCAAAAGCAATTCCCAATCCTACCTCATTGATTATGTAAAAGTGATGCAAAGAAAGCACTACAATGTGGTTTTCCATCTAAAAAATAATATAGAATATGCTTAGAGATTAAAAACGTTCACTAACAGAAAGTATATTCTTTCAGTATAATTACCAGAGTTGACATACATGCAAATCTATTACCTTGCGATTTTTACTGAACACTTTTCCTTGACAGCTAAAAAATATACTACGTTCACCTGTGAAGTATAAATATAAAGAATTACTCAATAGTGGGTATACTTCTATCTGTTGTAAACATTTCTCCCTAGAGGTCAGTAAGAGCCATTCCTTGTTGGTCTAGTGTTACTACGGAAGGAAACCGGAGTACCCAGAGAAAACCTGCGATGTTTGGTCGGTAGAATCAAAGTGGAAGCACTCTTCTCACTTGTGAGTGAGAGGAAATTACAATCAGACAAATATTACAGGAATCGAACCGCGGTCATAGAGGTGAAAGGCACATGTACTAATCACTGTGCTACCTCTCAACACTGAAGAAACCGTTGATATCCTCCACCAGTCCGATGAACAACACCTCGCTTTTGAAAAGACCTATTTATAAACCCACTCACCATTTGTATTTTGCAATGTGTGATTGAAGTAGTAGCCAACGTGATCTGTTGTTTCTTCATGAGTAAAGATAAGGGGTGTAAGTTCTTTAGGAATATTTGAGTCAGCAATGTCCACTGATTCTGACATTTCATTTGATTCTTGTAGAGTTTCTTCCGCATATTTAGCATTCTCAGATATGAGGTAGTCTATTACAGCTACAACAAACAAGCAAGATATCATTTGAGTGATTTGACTGTGTAATTCATGTGGCAGGGATCGGGTTTAAAGATCGAGTTCTGTCAGCTTTTATAGTAAGATTTGGACACATAGTAGGGGCCTCGAAAGCAAACCAGTTCAACTTTTCAAATGTTGGTGCTGATTATGGTGATGAAGAAAGTGATGATGATGATGATGATGATTATGGTGAAGAATATTATGGTGATGAGGGTGGTGGCGATATTGATGATGGTGGTGGTGATAGTAAAGATGATAATGATAGTGATTAAAGTGGTGACATTAATAACGGTATAGAGTTATGGTAATAGCGGTGGTTGTGATGCTGACAAATTGCCAAAACAAACATCTTACTTTTCAAGTACTGTTTTATTGAAATGCGGTAATTAAGTCTTTTCATTTCTCCATAATTTCTTAACGCCTTCTGAATAATCCTTGATGCTAAAAAATAAAGATTTAAACTCATGAGAATACGAAGCCAATACTTCACAATTAAACTCAATACGATCTGAAACGCAAAAATTCACAATTATTCTTCCAACCTTTTATTCTTTCTCTTAACTTTCTGCAATATTGTCTAGCAAGAAATCCGCGAACCACAGATTGGATTTTCACAGCATACCAATAAAGAGCATCACTACGTAAATGTTCGAGTTTGGTTATCTTGAAAAGAATATATACGTAGAAAACGTTCAAAATATATTACTTAAAGATTGGTTCTTATAGTCTGGGTAACGTCCTGAAATACTGCTCGTCTGTGGTAAATTCTTGATAGCCTTAATTGGGTGGGTGTTGGTGGTACAATGGTTAGTGTCTTTCAACTCTGTGACCGGGTTGCAATTCCTCACTTTTTGACTTACCATATCAGATTCTTTCATAAACACTTTGGTATTTCCAATCCTCCAAATTTCTGGCGAGAACTGAGCAGTTTTCATAATAGCTTCACAAGTGCTTGCTTTGTCACCACCAACGCACTCCAACACATCTTTGGGTAAGATAACATCATACCTAAACACGAAAAGCTAAGTTGTTATAGTCCGGAAGATTGTGCTCAGCTATTTGGTAACTTGTTCCAAGGTTGTTCCAACTGCGATCACAACCAAATAGAGGCTTGTATGTTGCCCCTTACTTGTTGATAACTTGCAGCTACAAGGGTGTATACGCACTCCCAACTCGTGGCGAAGTTGCTACAGGCTTAAGCATACAGCAGACTTGTGGAAGTTTGCTTCGAGAAATTGTGTTAAGAAGATTACCTGTCAATGACTTTATCGAAAATTCTACGAAATGCAAAGCCAGCTCGTCGAACATCAATGTTTTCGCGAAGACCGAGATACGAGATTTGAGGAAGAATTCTACAAAATAATAATTCAAAGTTTGTTAACGGAAGCACAAATCAAGAAACCATACCCGCTTTTTGACAAAAGTATTGTAAATATGTACCTGTGATCATGCCAGTCCAGAGGTTCCTTTGTTTCACTGGGTTTAAGACATCTCACATAATGTGGAGTGCAAGCCATTATTCGATCAATCAAGGTTTGACATTGGGACTGGAAACAGAAAAGAAAACACATAAATGGGTCATGCCTGTCTATCTAATATTTTAGCACAAGTCAATTTGCGTGTAGCCTGGCTGCCGCAGATATACTAACATCAGACGCCTGTGAAACGGAGAGGGTATAAAATCAGGAAAATTCTAATATTTTTTGGGTTAAAAAGAACATGCTCTACCTTAATTTTACTGCTGCCTGTGGATCCGCGACCACGCCTACCAGTTGATGTTGGCATATCACTGAAGAGGTTTTGAATAAACTCGCTAGAAAACAAGGAATATCTTTAAGTGAAATGCTCATCATCATCATTAATGCAAGTTAAAACATTCTTGCTTTTGTCAAACCTGTTTTCCATTTCAAACGTATCGTACTATTATTAACGCTTTCTTTTGTTGTAATGTCATTAGTTCCACCTTAGGCTAGAGCTCAGAAAACAAAAATTAGCCTACGTTTCCGTACGGTTGAAACGGAAAAGCAGATTTCCTACTTTAACCGAAACGTAGCGTATTTCTTTGTTTCTTGAGTATTCGGATGGAACAAATGACTTTGACACAAAAGAGTATGTATGTCACGATACGTTTGAAGTGGAAAACAAGGTATAGTTATATTAAATGTCAAGATTTTTCTCGGCATCTCGTTCGATAAGATTAATAGTAGAAGGTGTTAGTAGATTTATATCTATCTATCGGAAATTTATATACATTTTTAGACCTAGCCAAGAGCAGTTGCGAAAAATGCAACTTTAAGCCCTCTGCAACTTTAGGCCCTTCCGGCCAGCCGGCTAGGTCTAAAATATATATATAAATTTTCGTTCGAATATTCCATCTACAAACACCTTCTACTATCAGTCCTAACGAACGAGATGCCGAGAAAAAAAAATTAAAAAATCTAGGTATAAATAGTTAAGTTAAAAGGACACTTAAGTTAAAATGACTTTGCTTACGTTAAAAGACACTTAAGTTCAAATGTCTCTGCTTATGTTAAAAGAATACTTAAGTTAAACGGACACTTAAGTTAAAATGACTTTGCCTACGTTAAAAGGACACTTAAGTTCAAAGGACACTGCCTACGTTAAAAGGACATGCACTGCTTACGTTAAAAGGACACTAGAGTTAAACGGACACTTAAGTTAAAATGACTTTGCTTACGTTAAAAGACACTTAAGTTAAAATGTCTCTGCTTATATGTTAAAAGGACACTTAAGTTAAAATGACTTTGCCTACGTTAAAAGGACACTTAAGTTCAAAGGACACTGCCTACGTTAAAAGGACATGCACTGCTTACGTTAAAAGGACACTAGAGTTAAACGGACACTTAAGTTAAAATGACTTTGCTTACGTTAAAAGACACTTAAGTTAAAATGTCTCTGCTTATGTTAAAAGAATACTTAAGTTAAACGGACACTTAAGTTAAAATGACTTTGCTTATGTTAAAAGACACTTAAGTTAAAATGTCTCTGCTTATGTTAAAAGGACACTTAAATTTGCTTACTCTGCAGCTCAGTTGGTTAGAGCGCTGCACCGGAATCGCAGGGCCGCAGGTTCTATTTCTGCCAGTGGGCCTAAGTTGCATTTTTCGCAACTGCTTCTGGTACTAGTGGTAGGTCTAAAAAATATGAATTTCCGTTCGAGTATTCCATCTACTAACACCTTCTACTATAGTTATATTAATACATACTTCTGACTAGATTGCATCAGTTGAATAATGTCATCAAACAATGAATCTTTATTTCTTTCACAAAAATGCGTCGCCTCGTAATGGACCTAGCAAAAACATCACCAGTATGATGAACAATTTAAAAATACTAGAAAATCCTGACTATATTTAAGTTAATTTTTCAAAGTATGTCAGGTTACCTTTCCAGCATAATGATGTATTTCAAAATGAGTTGAAAGTCCTCGGAAGTATCTTGAGTATGTACTTTCTGATCCTACAACTGCTTTGAGTTTCTAAAAGAAATTATGAATGTGATTATGCAAAAATTGAAATGGAGATGCACAATTCTGGCAAACGGGAAAAGGGTAATTGGTGCTCGAGTACATGGTAAGGGGAGAGAAGTCTATTTTAGCAGCATGTTGTTTTCATAGTTGTGTTGAACATGGTAAACGGCCACATAATTATGTTTGTTTGTAGGAACGTGGCGCGCCCTTGGGTTTTGGCAAGAGGTATTGCCAACGCAACTGAGCGGCAATAATGTCAGCAAAAACAGTAACAATAGTTGCAACAAGAAGTACTAAGCGATGACAACTCTGACAAGAAAGACCTCCTAAGATGGTCCGTTTACATCCATAGTTCGGTATGAACTTGATGAGGAAGTGAACTTCAGAATCTGTCATACAGAGGAGGCAGGCTGTTAACAAACTTAAATATATCATTGATGTAAAATGATTTACCTCCATTAGCGTTCTATCTGATCCTTCAGATGCATGCACTGTGAAGCAAACATCATCAAGGACGCTCATTATACCTGGAGGAGTCTAAATACAAGAAATAAACACTGTCATCTCTACTGGATAGTTCTAACAGTTATAAACTGCATGTTGTCTCTAGAGGTCCAGTAAAAGCCATCCTTTATTGGTCCAGTGTTACCACAGGGAAAACCAGAATACCCAGAGACAACCTGCATGCAGTGTCGAATTCGAAGCACCCTTCTCACAAGCGACAAAGGTGAAGTTATAATATAATGGCAACCAATTTATTACCACATTGGCCATCTAAATTGTAAGCCCCAGAACAAGCGAACGAACCTTGCCCTCGATAAGATCACAAACCAACTTATTATTAAAGAACTTCACAGGAGTCCATGTTATTCCTTCTTCCAAATATTCTTCCTGATAATGCGAAAAGAAAGTCATTTAAATTTTATGAAAAAATAATGAAATACGAAAGAAATAATGTTATATACCTGTTCGCTCTTGAGCGTCAACTCGACAAAAATCTGCTGAAGTTTTTCATTAACAAAATTGATGCAAAACTGTTCAAACCCGTTCGTCTAAATAAAATGAATACAAGCATCTTTTGCCAACCAAGTACAAACTAAACTAAACCAACTTTACTTACACGTGGTAGCTCTATCAGTGAGTTCTAAACAAGTCTCCTTAGCGGTCAAGTAAGAGAATCTATTATTAGTCCAGTGTTACAACTGCAGGAGACTGGAGTAGGCGGTGTTTTGTAGAATAAAATTGGAAGAACTCTTCTGACATGCGACTGAAGTGAAATTATATTCCGACAACTGTATATTGCAGAAACCGAACCCCGATCCGAGTGGCGAAAGACACATGCCCTAACCATTGTATCACCAATACCCCACACAAATGTTTACCTCGAATATTTCAAAACCATAAATGTCCAAAACACCAATACACAGCTCAATCTTCTCCTTATGCATCGCACTGTTGATTGCCTACAAGAAAATAAAATAGACAGCCTATAAGTGAAATTATATACAGGATTCTGTTTACCATTTCCTATGTACGATAATAAATTTCCTTCACAGGAATGACAGGATCTTGTAAGATCTTACACGATCTTGAACAGGGTAAACCACTTTCACCCTTCACATAAATTGTCTGATTATAAAACTAACCGTGACAAGAAAGTCAAAAAGCTGAGCGTACAAAGCTTTCGCTAAGGCATCTCTCGAGACATTGGCCTAAAGAAATATATATATATATCAATAAAATATGTCAGTCTAGTTTATGTTCAATTGGGGCAGTTTAGAACTACGGGTACTAACCAGGCAATTCAAACAGGCATATCTGCAGATGCTCATAAGGAGAGGATGGTGGTATGCTGGTTAATTCATGTGCCTTACATATCTGGGGTTCGATTTCTCCAATATGAAGTTGTCTGATTATAAGTTCAACTCAGTCGCATGTGAGAAAATGTTTTCCTGGTACTCCGATTACTCCTGTAGTAACACTGCACGAACAAGGGACGCCACTTATACTGAGCCACGAATGAGAATAGTTTAGAACTGATAGCTATCTCGTATGAATAAAGTTAATTTACTACAGCGAAAGACATGTAAATACCTGTTCAACATTAAGCGTCATCATCATAATGTCAACCTTGCCTCCCCAACGTGCCTCCATCAAGCGGCTATATACAATATAGTAAAGATGTATGAATATGGATTGTGGGTACTCCGGTTTCCTCCTGTTGTGACATTGCATCATAAAGAGATAAAGAGAAGCTATTACCTGACCAATTTTTCTTTCAATGCATCTTTGTCCACTCCCAAAAGTTGCGCGGGAACAACCAAACCTAGCATAATACAAAATGTAGGAATTTTCATGTCAATGTTATGTTCTGAAAAAATTCAATTCTTCTAGCATCTGCCGTGCCTCAAGTAAAGCATGCAACCCTAGTCAAAAGCGTTGGAACGCTTGAGGTTTTTACTTCGAATGTTATCATTTTCATCAATCTCCCCACTCCAATTAATGTTGGAATCTCGAAAACGTTTTGGTCCACACATCCATGTCGATGCAACTTTCAAATGGGAGAAGGCGACCATACTAAAACTTGTCGTTCAACTCCACGTTCTAATTTCATATCTCACCAAATTGTGCACGTGTCCCTGAAACACGTTTCACCAGGACTGTAGTTCACCACAAGGAAAAAGCACAAGCAATGCGAGATCAAGTAATCGCTTACCTGTAGGATTCTCAACCTCTGCAACATTGTTATCTTCCACAAACTGAATATTACCAAGATGTAAAATGGCTGAAATTAGTCCCAAGACATTTTCTTGACGTTCTGGGGACAGACCAACAACACTCATTGCATTCTAGAAAATACAGCATAGGTATGTGAAATCGATTCTTTTTATCTATTTAATGATATTTATTTAACTGCAACTATAATGCAAATGGGGATCGTGGATGTAATTCTGTGTATTCTAACCCACCCTGTCAAGGCCTCAAGGGTACTTCATAAGAGGTACCCCCCCCCACCACGAGGCATTTCTTAATGACTCGTTAGTTATGGAGATGAGATTTCTGGGAATAAGGCATGTTGAACACTAACAGATTTTTTCACAAAGTACAGGCTGATCAAAGCGTATGAAACGCGTCTTTCAAAGCGTATGAAACGCGTCTTTCAAAGCGTATGAAACGCGTCTTTCAAAGCGTATGAAACGCGTCTTTCAAAGCGTATGAGACGCGTCTTTCGAACCTCTTTAAATCAAAAACCTAACAGAACTACAACACGTTTTCTCGTGAGATGACGCCGTATTGTGATCAAAGAAACTTTGACACTGCAAACTGGTCTTAAGACATCTGGTTGGTTATGTAAACATTTACCATAGTAGCGTGAAATTCCTCCGTATCGTCAGCATCGGGAACATCATAAACTCCACCAGTACGGTTCAAGTAATAATATTCTGCTGGGTCTGATTCTTGTAGACCCAGTGTTTCTGAAGTGAATAAGGAGAGAAATTTCATTTTACTGCAGGGGTTTTGATAAAACTAACTAGTTCTATTTATACTAGATAGCTCTATCAGTTCTAAACCGTTTTCACTACAGGTCCATGAAGAGCCATCATTTATTGCTCCATACAGTGTTACTACAGGAGGAAACCTAAACTAAACTAACTCTATTTATACTGGATAGCTTTATCAGTTCTAAACTGTTCTCCCTAGAGGCCCAGTAAGGGTCATCACTTATTGATCCAGTGTTACTACAGGAGGAAACCTAAACTAACTATATTTATACTGGATAGCTCTATCAGTTCTAAACTGTTCTCCCTAGAGGTCCAGTTAGCGGAGAACCGGATTACCTGAAGAAAAGTTGCGGTGTTTGGTAGAGTCAAACTGCAGAGGTGAAAGGCACATGTTGCTAATCATTGTGCCACCAACACCGTTTACAATATATTTTTGTACCTTTCTGATCTTCAGAACATCCTCTGAGCAGCTGATAGAACACGTGATAGTTACGCTCTCCAGGATTCTGGGATACAACACGTGACTAGATGGAAGAAAAAAAGTAACACTCAGACATTTGCAGCGTTAAACTATAATTATATCTTTAAATTCCGCTCACCTTTTCCAAAAGAAAGTTTGAGATCTTGCCACCATCAGGTTGTCCAGACATGTTGAATAAAATTTGGACGAACTTACCCTGAAAAATTTAACTTAGCATGTAAATTAAATTTACGATCCACTGAACATTGTTTAGCATATTTTGGCTTCTAAATTCACAGCTTTATAATTCATTAATGATGCTTACAAAACGACTTGAGTTGTTGTTACGCAATGTTTTCGCGTTTCCAAACGCTTCCAAGAGAGGATTAGATTGAATGATAATATTCTTGATCTCCTAGACAGGAAAAAAGAAAGATTGCCTTGCCAGTTAACAATATGTTTTGAAAGTACAAGTTGTTAAAAGTGAAAAACTATTAAAAATACTTCAGTTTGCAAAGTATTTTCGCAAAGCTATCAATATATTCATGAGTAAAACACAAAGGCAATCAGCACCATATTGTTGTCTTGACACCACTTTTATAAACGTTCAATTTTCGCGTTGAATTTCTCTTCAAATACTGGTTCCAGTGGTTCGTTTGAGAAGTCGTATTACAGTAATTTTAAAACATTTCAAAGTATATTAAAAAACTCGATGAACAACAGTCGCGATTTTGAACAGTCGGTTCAAATTACTATAACACTGGAAATTCTTTTCAAACTCCTTACTATGGATTTCAGTAAGGATCGTATTTAGAAATAGTACAGAAATCAAACTTCCCTATTAATTGCCACTGTTCCAAACTATGGATATAGTATTGAAATAGTATTGATATACTATGGATTTAGTGATGCAAATATATACTTAATGCATTAAATGACACAATTGAAAAATAGAAGTAGTTTGGAGACCTCTATTTTCTTGGTTCCACCACTCGCAATTTCTGACAGATACGCCATGATATATTTCGCCGATATCGTCTTTCCTGCGCCACTTTCTCCGCTGAACGCATGAGAAGGAAAACAAACCATCAATTGTTGATATTAGAAATGAACAACAACCGCACTACCAAGAAACTACCTGATAATCACACATTGATATTCTCTCTCAATCATCATATTTCTGTACATGTTGTCTGTAAGTACATAAATATGAGGCGGCAAATCAACGCCAGAATCCTATGAAAATATAAAAAAAGTTTGACATCATATAGGAGGTTTTTGTCTGATTTTAGTGACTTTGTTGTGTTTTTCTCATCTGATGTTGTTCTATAAAAAATGGAAGCTATATCGCGGCCGGCAGAAGACTTGAAACATTTCTAACAAGAAGATGGCGTGTATGATATCCCACAATATCAGCCGAAAGAATAGGACAAAATTATATTAGACGACGTTACTTCGAGTGGTCCCACACACTGAGTAAGCTGGATAATTGTTTGACCTGAGTGCTTCCACTCAGAGTAGCGTGATCTAATATAATATACCCGAGTTGTAATCTCACAATCATAGGACAAAATTAGTCTCCAAAAACTCATTGCATTAAATCTGATTTCATTTAGTCGTAACGGTCGTAAATACATCAAGGCGAACGATGTAATAGAATGCCAATATATATCTGCAATCATTAAAGACTGATTTGCATACAACACGCAAACGACAAGATAGATCCAGACTATTTCACATAGGGTACCCTCAGTGTTGGTATACTTCATCTGCAATCATTAAAGACTGATTTGCATAAAACACGCAAACGACAAGATAGATACAGACTATTTCACATAGGGTACCCTCAGTGTTGGTATACTTCATCTGCAATCATTAAAGACTGATTTGCATAAAACACGCAAACGACAAGATAGATACAGACTACTTGATCACGACAGTTACAACCAAATGAAAAGCAGGCTTTATACGAACCTGGTCAGTGACGTCACACTGTATCAAACTGGGAAGTTCCGCAGTAGAACATTTTAGCGCATCACCACGGTTTAAAGTTTGTGCTTTCTTCTTTGTCTGTTTCGCTTCCAAGAAATTATGGTAGGCAGCCACATAGCTTGAAAAACAATAGAAAATTTCAAATTTTTATCACCAGCATGAAGGCCTTTGTCAGGGCAGTATCGCCTATATATTGTATTGGGGAATTTCACTAAAATGTTACAAGGCAGCATTATGGTGGTGAACTTCAGAAATGTTGACACGTATATATAAGAGGAGCAAGCAAATCAAACTTAATCTCTCAATTCTATTTATTGTCTCCGAATTCAAGAGTCAAGACTACTACAGTCTACATATAATTAAAAGAAGCTCTACATATAGTGCGACATATACGTACGACTTCACGCCGTGATTTTTAGAGATACCTTGTATCGTAAATGTCCAATTTCTTGAATGGATTAACTGCTATTAATACTCGACCAATACATGTCTACAACAAATGCAAAACCAAACAATATTACAATTGGATTCTTGGAGAAATGGGCTAAACTCCTAAGTCTCATTATCCCCCTCGTCTGGTTCACCCAGCGTATCCATTAGGCAATAAGTCCAGCTATCAATTAAGAGCAAGCCAAAAATGAGCCAAACAGACATAGTAAATTATATTAACATTTAAACAATTCACTCAATAGATGGGTTTCACTAAGCACTATCGTGCAGCAGAAGGTGGTCAACCTGCAGTTATCAGAGTGAGAGATATAATGATAATTATTTTCATTATATGTAGTAGTCTTGCATTTGGTGTCAAATAAATAGAAAGTTGAGAGATGTAGTAGTTTAACGTTCTTGCTTCTGTAAGTGTCAACATTTCTGAAGTTGACCACCATTTCCTGCAACGGTTACTGAAACCCACAAAACGCTAAATTAATGTCAAACTACAAGATGTTTTCCTTGAATTCAACATAAACTCACGTAAATTTGCTCTTCCAGCAAACGTATTCTCAAATTTTCGGCAATGGTGTGATCATCAACATGTTCTAATTCAGTCATATCATCCAATCCTATCCGTTCTTTTGCCAATATTTTCCTGCACGTTTCTTGCCATTCTTCCACATCATTCCCCATCCCTTCTGAATTCCCCACTTCAGTCTCATCCATAATTTGCCGAAGTCAAGTTTCTCTTAGGCCGTCCAGTCGCGCGCTCGGTGGGGAATTTTATTGTTTTAACGAATTTTTGAAATCGCGCGTTCTAATTCGAGTGTACTAGTTTGATGACGTGTATAATTAGCATGGGCTCCGCGAACGTTTACGCGTGCGAACTTGCATATTGCGTGGAACTGTAAAAATGGCTCGCACGTGTGTAATAATTTTATGTATTGTTTAGACAATATAATAGAATAAAATCTAATAGAAGACAATAGAAAGATAATACAACACAACACAATAACAACACAACACAACACAACACAACACAACACAACACAACACAACACGATGCAATGCAAAAAAATGTTTTTAATATTAATAATACATTCATGTTAGTACAAAATTTAAAAATGTTTGAAGCGATTTTCTCTGGTTATAAAAATTTATTAAAGTTACGAGCTTTTACGTTGTAATCTATCCGTCGAAGACTGCACACTGGCAGTCGAAAGCTCGTAACTTTAATAAATATTTATAACCAGAGAACGTTTACAAACTTAAGAGTACAAAATTGTTTTCAATCATATTGCTCTCTCCTCGCAGAGGCTTTTAAAGGCGCGTGAGTGAATGGAAAATTCAGCGGTTAACTTCATACCGCGCACCTTCTAGCGCACGGTTGCGCAATGTAGCATTAATTTTCATTAATGATCTTAATTGGCTCTGCGGAGGTGAGATCATATTGCGCCAAATGACAGCGAATAAAAAATGTCTCCACATAACCATGGCCAATCATCACTCTCCAATCTAATAGCTTACATCTGCATGTCAGATTCAGTTCCAACATCTTGTTCATATCGTTCTGCAAATTCAACAACTTGTTAACAAGCTATGAGTGACAACCTTGTAGCAACTTGATATAAGGACAGCATTTTTACAACTTTTTGACAAGCTTGCTACAAGTCTGTTGCGAACACATCTTGTTGACAAGATGCGAGACTTTTACGCACATGTAGTTTCCATCAGTGAGCATGACTTGGTAATTAATGACAGCCATGACTATATGTTAACCAGGTTTAAAGTGTTAAGATAGCGTTCTACATCTTTTGGAGTTCATTATCGCAATCACAAAGTTAGAAAATTAGTATAGTACATTGAGGTCAAATCCTTTGATCATTGTTGATCAATTTTTTGACCCATTAGGGCTCTCAGCACCGGGGTCACTGTCCTTTGTGTCAGCAACAGGTAACTGATTCATTTTGTTCCGCATTTCATCATGCCTGACTTTGGAATACATACCCGAGCCGGCGATAACAAAGACATTGCTTAGCCACCAGAGAGAGGTCTTAACTTCCTGATATACAGACACTGCCAATATAGTCTGTGCACATGCTTTTGCTGTTCCACTGATGTTATGTGTCAGCGGGCTGGTCACTTTGATTTGAAGACCAGTAACATACCCAATTGCAATGCCGAAAAATCCGGAAAGGGTCATGACACCCCAGAAATAGGCACTGTTAATCATTGGGAAGTTATAGATTACCTTGAACTCACCCATAATAGCCATTAAGGGTAGGAATAGGATGATTGCATTGAAATTGTTGTACAGTTGTAACCGCCAAATGTTATTGTCGACTACGTCGAGTTTACGTTTGGTGTAAATAGCATTTAGTGACACACAGAGACTGGCTAAGACGCCAAACATGACACCAGAATATGATAGCTCACCCGAACTCCCTTCTTGATCAATGCCGAGTAAGAAACCACTGATTATTACAGCACAACAGGCAACAGCTTTTGCTGACGTTTGTACACCAAGCACAAAGAATGTGAACAGCTATATAGTATATAAAAATAAGGAGCTTACTGTAGATTACCTATTAAACCTCAGGGGTGGGCTTATATATTCAGGCAGGCAGGAGAGAATTCACACCACACATAAATAAAGGTCATCTTACCACATTAAATACAGTTGTTAATGAACGACCAACGTTGTAAAACGAGACACCAAGATACTTGAGGCAAAGATTGTTGAAGGTGATCATGCCAACAAATACAACAGAAAGAGACAGGATCTATTTAATGATAGATGAAGCTAATTATGAGCTGTAAATAACATCCCATGCATGAGTTTTTAGCAAAGGTCACAGTCATATAAAAGATTGTTCTGGACAAGGACCTTGGTTCTTGCCTAGTTACTAAATAAATAATATCTTAAACATGTAGGTCTGGTGTGGTTTGTGTCTGAACCATGGGCAGATCTCCTGGGGAGGGGGGGGTAAAGGGGTTCACCCCCCACTAGAAAACATCTGCACCCCCCCCCCTCACCCCACAAAAGTCAGCATCAACAAGTTCATACTGAAATTTTCCACCATTTGACAATCTATGACATCTTTGACATAATTTCCACTGGTGGCGGAATGGTACACCCCCCTGGAAAAATCTGCACCCTCTCTATCAGATGAGCCTGGATCCACCCCTGGTCTGAACTACCTGAAAAAGATATCTCAAACCTCAGGGTCTAATGTAGATAGTACATTACAATAAGCTGCTGTGGTTTGTGTCTGAACTACGTAAAAAAAGATATCTCAAACGTGGTGGTCCAGTGTAGGTAGTATTCTACAAGAAGTTGCTGTGGTTTGTGTCTGAACTGCCTTGCACACATCCCCAGTCATACATAATATTGTGTTACCTGTCTTGAAACTTTGAGGTCAATTGAAAACGCAGGAAATTTCTCAATCTGCGGATATTTATCTCCAATAAAACTCAGGAAATATATACATATGACCGTCACAACACATTGATACCAGGTCACAAAGAGTGGTGCATCAAGCTAGGATATAGACATAATTTAGTTCAATCTGCAGACATGCATTCTTCAACAGCACATTGGTGCAGCTTGAAAACTGTTTTATCCAGGATTATGCAGACTGAGGTCAATGTTATCTGCAAAAGCCAAATTTGTCATGGACTTGTGCTTCCCATAACTCAACACAGCAGGGAGTTTAAAGCCATAAATTAATATACAGTTAAATATTTACGTGGCAGACATGCAACTAAAATATATTAACGTGCAACTTCTCTTTATATATTTTGATTCTTAATACTTCAAGCAAAAATAGCGTGTTCAAGAAAACATTTGGACTTTTTATACCATATTTAAATGTACTCGATAAATATAATATATATAATATAATATACAATACAAATATATTATATTTATATAAAAACATGTATGTTTTCACCATTGACATTTGAACACCTAAATTACAACTTTTCTCATCCAAAATAAACGCGGTAAATGCGAAATACCTTCAAATCGGGGCTGCTTAAAAGATATTTGTTTAAAAATACCATTGAAATAGATATTATCCTATAGGAAAAATGACAAAATTAGGTCAAAACGAACGACACGAATAAATTCAGACAAAACTATCAAAACAAAATTTACAGCTACTCCCTTACCAATATACCGTAACTACGGTGGCAATTTTAGCCGTCCTACGAAATAAAGACTCTGTCATTTTGGAAAAGATTTCTGCTTTAAGTTGAACTCAAAAGAGACCATGAAAGATTGTCAGATTATCGTAAATATATGCATTTATGCACACGAAGACAAAAATCGAGCATTCAAGCATGGCTGCATTTTTCAAAACAAGGGGGGGAAGAGAATTTTTTTAGAAGCATTGAAGAGAGCCTGGGAAGAAATCCTAATCCAAATCCTCACTCACTGTTCTCTGGCTCTGGGTGTGAGATTGAATCCTAACCCTAATCCTTACCAACGACCGTCCTCTAATTCTTACACTAATCCTAACACTTATCTTCAACCTTATCCTAACCTTAATCCTAACTCTAAACCTAACCCGCAAATTCTAAGTAATTTTCTATTTGCATCATACATTTATGTGATTGTATATCTTTGCAATGCACAGTTTGACAAAAATGTCGGTTGTACATGCTAACTATACTATATGATCGTGGAACACTGCGCGGCGCTTGTTTGGCGCGTTTACACACTGACGAACTGTCTTTTCATTGCCCAAGTTGGTCCAGACAGGTACTCCCGTCTGTACTATAGTATGAATCGAGCCAATATTTTAGCGCAAAACAAAACGCAAAATTCTCTGTCACATTAGTCTCCTATTTAACGTACATAAAGCCTCTAGAACTGAGATAGATCACTATATGTTGAAAAACAACGTATTTTAAAGGAGTAAAGCTCCAACCTGGGGGGGGTCCATCTCAATCTTGGAGATGATTGAGACAACTTCTTCCTTTGAGGTTGGGCCCCTTATCATGTGTTAGGAGCCCAGGCACGTGCCTTTGTCCCTCCCTGTTTGGTCAGAAAGGGGGGGAGGGGTTACAGTACCCCAAAGTGGGGATACTAATCTCTTCTGCTCCCTCTGGCACCATCTCTGATGTCAAAGCTAAGTAAGCTACATCAAGACATCTTTCAAATGTCACTAAGCCAAGGATGTTCTAAACATTGTGCGGCTGTTGCTCTATTCTCCTGAACGTAGTCCAACATTGGCATTAAAAACGATGCAAGTTCTTCAGAATCTACTTCGCTCCACTCGTATTTTTCAGCAAGGACACTTTCAAGAGGCCTAGAAGGCAAAACAATGTTGAATGTTAAAGACGTTTCCGTAGATGAAAATTTCGAGCGAAGAAGATCTAGCCAGAAGGATTTGCGATATTTTGAACTAGGGCCGGATTTATATTTTCCAAAGAACTATCCCGCCCCAGATTTTACGCTGCAAGTATCAAGAACAGGCGTGCAAACTCACCATGGTCTTAATTCTGTAATATTTCTTAGTACTCCTAAATGAATAAAGACAGAATGATAAAATCGTTGTTTAACTTAATTAATCAAAGCTTTAACGAATTATTCGGTCGTAGTCGTCCTCCCTCCCTCCATCCATAACCCTCCCTCCCTAACCCCCCCCCCCTCCCTCCCTCTACTGTCTGCTATTGACGTAATACAGTTCACGTGAAACTAACACGAATCAAAAACTCTCACCTTTTCTATTAAACATCTCTGTGGAATATTTTCCTCCTAATGCGATATGTTTTGGTATTCGTCCCAGCAACTCTATTATATGTGCGATGTGATCTGTAGGAAGACAATTTTTTAACGCTTTACATGAGCCCAGGAATTCCTGTAGTATATTATGATAGAGCTATCCAGTATAAATAAAGTTAGTTTAGTTTGGGTTTCCACCGGTAGCAACACTGGATTGTCCTAACTGGATCTCTAGGAAAAATAGTTTAGATAAAACTGATAGGGCTATCCAGTATAAAAATACAGTTATAGTTTAGATTATACATTTATAGTGTAACCATACCTTCATCTCTGGAATAATTATCACCAGAATGAGGCTCAAATAAATAGTCTCCCGTCAGTAACTCGAAAGTCTAAAAATTTTAATGAAACATCTATTCATTATATCACGTACAGACACGTAGCATGATCTAAACAGAAGTGGCCAGAATGTGTGTATAAAAGTACGGATGAACTCACCATACACGCAGTACTCCATATGTCGGCTGGAGGTCCATAGGTTGAACCAACTAACACTTCAATACTTCGATACTGACGAGTTTGAATCTCATCTGTAAAATGATGATCCTAAAAAAGAATATAAGGAATGTTAAGCGACTGATAGCCATTTGTAAAATTGACTGGGTCGATAGATATTTAATTTAGGTAAATAGATATTTCGATATTTTTTATCCAACCACAGATAGAAGGATAGATGGACAGATAGATAGGTAAACAGTGCTTTGAAGTGATTTTGCGACAGGGATGGATCCAGCTTGATTTGATAGGGGGGGTGCTAAGCGGGCTTTGGTCATGAAGCAGGGCGTGGTCGGCGACAGAGGAAGGGTGAATCACCACTGAGGACCCCCTATAGGGTCAAGGGGGTTATCTTGTCAGAAAATGTTTGAAAAATAAGATGGCCTAGATAGTCAAAAAGGTCCATCAATGGTCCAATATTATATTTTTGTTTGATAAATGCCCTGTCAAATCCAAAATTTGGATTTGCTATGGGAATTGGCACCCCACCCCCTTGGCCAAGGCTAGGAGGGGTGCGCACCCCCCAGTAAATCCATCCCTTGTTAACAATATAGCAGCATATAGTCTTACCACCCAACAAGCGTTGCCAAGATCAGCTATTTTCACTCGGACTTCATCCTCGTTTTGATTACCTAATAAAAAACAATGTTTCCTTGTTTGCCCATCTTTGAGAAACATGGCTAGGAAACAACGTTTCCTGGTTTACCCACCTTCGGGAATCATGGCTAAGAAACAATGTGTCATGGTTTGCCAACCTTCGGGAAACATGGCTAGGAAACAATGTTTCAAAGTTTCACAGTTTACTCATGGCATTGACCAGTTAGTTCCAGATTGTTTTAAAATTAATAGTTTAAAAACTTACTTGATACGTGTGTTTCCATGGATTCAATCTCGTTCCCACTCCATTCGCCTACATCCAATTTCTCGACGATTTCTACAGTCTCGTTCAGGCTGACCTCATGCTCCGCAGACTCGCCACTGCTGAAAATATTCACAATAAAGTCACTGTACTTACTGCGCTGCTCTTACCGCGCTGCACCCTGCTACTGAAGGTCGATGGTAGTGTATTACTAAGGATGGGTGGCTACCCTTCACAGACTTGATGTGCTTGAAAACTAATGTAAGTAAATTTGTGGTTGGTTCTCTCGTGTACTTCGAGGGTTCTCTCGTGTACTTCGAGGGTTCTCTCGTGTACTTCGAGGGTTCTCTCCAGTTTTCCTCTCTCACAAAAACAAACCCTTCCACCTTAGATGTGCTCCGTAATCAGACATGGTGGCAGCCAAAGGCGACCTAATAAGCCTTCGGTTCAGGCGCGTTTCAACTGCGTCCTTCGCAATTCAGTACTCAGCTGCAAGGAAAGATGACAAGCACCCCTTCACCACCATAATTGTACTTCAGAGTACAACACTTACCCGCAATGCTCATCCTTTCCTGGCGAGATGTCCATTTTTTGAACACCGTCCGCTGGACTACTCCTGCTGGCGCAATCTTTTCCTGCTTCCCCATTGGTCCATTGCATTTGTTCGTCCTCGACACTAGCCGCCTTGGCTTCGGCCATAGTTCGGTCATTCCCACCACAGTTCACCTGAGTCGAGATCTCAGCATCTGTTTTAGTTGTTTCAATTTTATCTTCTTTATTTACATATTTACTACTTTCGCATTCTACCATCATATCTAAACAAATATTATTAAAAAAAATTATTATGTAAGTAATAACGTTCGTATTCTCCAATCTTTCACACATGAATGATACTTGGTGGGAGAAAATGAACTTAAAGTTTATTATTGCTTAAATTATACCTGCACTTCCGTTATTATTTACAACTTTATTGTCACACGGACATTCCTCGTCTTTTTCGCAACATTCCACGTTTTTCTCGCAACACTCCGCGTTTTTCTCGCAACACTCCGCGTTTTTCTCGCAACACTCCGCGTTTTTCTCGCAACATTCCGCGTTTTTCTCGCAACATTCCGCGTTTTTCTCGCAACATTCCACGTTTTTCTCGCAACATTCCGCGTTTTTCAGGTTTTCCACAATCTCTTCGCTTTTCACTTCAGCTTCGTCGTTCGAACTTCGGCATTGTTCGGACGGCGTCGCGGCTTCGTCGTTGGGTGTTCGTTCCTGTTCCTCCTGCTCTTGTAAGTACTTCTCTTGTTGTTTTTTCAATCGCTTTTTAAGTTTTTTCTTTTGGTTTTTCGATAATTTTTCGCCACTTTTTTGCTGTTGCTAAAGAAAGCATGTCTTTTGGTTATAAAAACATAGCACAAGTAAAAATAGAAATCCAAAGTGCAGAGTATTTCGCCCGACTTACATACTAGAGACAGATGATCCGTCTGAACGAATTTGGGCAAAGAAAAAATAGAAACCGAATCTGAACTTTAAATCTTCATCAGGGATGATCTAGACGCTAGACTGAGGTGTCGAAACGTTGGGTCGTGAATGCAATTCGACCGGGCTTTCAATTCATTTACTTAAACCAGAGTAGCGCGAGCGAAAACATGAAAGCTATAGTGCTTTGTTACCCATAGTTCGCGGATTTTCGCAGCAAACCTAATAGGGTATAGTACTATAATATAGTATATCCTTGCCAGACTATCCGCTATTCTACAGTTAATTCGTCTGGATACTTCGCCTTAATGCCCTTATGTTTACACACTATTTCAATTTTGTTGGTTGGTGATTAATGTGGTGTGCATGGGTATATATTTTTGGTCTTCAAAAATGTCGACTCGAAATACAAACGTCACAAGCTCGGAGAGGAACTCGATTCAACCTGGATTCAACCAATGAATATCAATATTACCACTGCAATATCGTCATTTTGGAAGCAAGATTATATCGCATTTTCATGTTATCAAATACCAAAATTTACACTGCATACATATTTTTTCAAAACATGAATAACACCACGATAAACGTCAACTAAAAAGTCTTAAATTCGGTAACAAAAACCATTTCCGAAACTTTCATTTAATAAATAGCCCTTTATTTAAATTATAGAATATATTTTTGTACTTAAGTATTTACTTACTTGCATTATATGTTCGGGAGCTGTTGCAACTGCAAAGAAAGAAAAATACATTAAGTTAATTATCATAGAAATTTTTAAAATAATGCCACTAATAACATCTATAAACGACTAACTTTATTGAAAAATATTAAAATTTTCTTAAACTTACTTATATCAGAAGATAGATTTCCGTTCATAGACGCCATTTTCGCTTCATAAGCTATCTTTTGTATTTCTTTATTTGTTATACAATATAATATATTCTCTGGTTTTAAATCTGTATGTATAATTCCACACTTTGTGTGAAGGTAGTCCAAGCCCAACAAAGTCTACAAACATAATATTGAAACGTTTTAGAAATACTGAAAATTGAAAGTTGGAAACTCGCTAAGTAAATTACTTATATTTTGCAAACTCATTAATAATTCAACACCGTATCTTTGTCTTGATAGTACGTTAATATACGACGTCTAGAAATATACTAAACTTTCACGTAGAATTTCAACGTTTTGAGAATTACGTTGTAGTTGAATATGATATATTTAATACATTTTACAAATATACTGTAAGTACCTGTTTAATAATTGACTTTACTTGTTGAACAGGAAGACCTCTATAATTGGAGTGGATGATAGGTTTTAATAAATTATGGCCTAAGACCTCGAAAACCATGCATATATCTGCAAACAGTTAAGAATGTCAATAATGTTCAACCCCCTATGAATATATTTATTAAATATACTTAGAAATATATCGCCTATTGCAGTAGCTTCCTCTAACTTTAGTGTATGGCATACTCTAGTGTACTGTAATATACTTGAGCAAATTCTTCTATACGCTTTAAGGATACGTGTGCCATGAACTCCAATTATCTTAAAATCATCCAACATTTGAACAACATGTTTATGACCATCATGGCTAGGATCAGTCGTGTGAACCTGATTGAAGAAAAGTACAACAACATTTGTTTGTTGCCTTTTTGGCCCTTCAGTAATTGTTGGTCTGTATCTGTTAGGCCATTAGTTTGTCTGTTTGTTTGCATTTTTATCTGTCTCTTTATTCATTCCTATCCCATTCTTTGTTCATTTCTTCCAGCTTTGATATATTACCTTCATTTTGTGTGTACTAATTCTATTTCTCATTATTTATTCCCCCCTCCCCCTCCCTTTTTTTGTTGCTTTCTATCCATTATTTATTAGTTTTCTTCTTTTCATTTCCTTCTTGTTTGTTTCAATCCTTTGTTTCAATCATTTAAGACCTTTTTCGTCTTTAAATCAGTCGGTCAGTGCTTTAATTCCTCCAATCTCTCAACCACATCTTACAAAGGGCCTTCACACAAAAACTGTCTGTAGTAGTAGTAGTAGTAGTATAACTTTATTTATACACGCTAACCCCGTCAACCGTAGCTGATTTCCACGGGGGGCGTGTGCCAAAAAAAATTTTACATGTAGAAAATGATAAGCTATTCACAAAATATATAAGTTTTTAAGAGATAAATAAAGGTTTTAGAATATTTACAGGTAAATTATTTAATACAATAGTTTTTTTTACGCACTGATGTGAGCAGCGATTTTATTACGAAAGGAAAGAAGTGATTTGCTTTCCCTAATTTCTTTTGGAATAGAATTCCAAAGGTGTGCTCCGTCGTACATAAAACTATTTTTCATGTTATTTGTACGCGGTTTTGGTAAACAAAGACCACTTGAAATGTCCCGAAGGTGATAATTAGTTTTCTCACTCTTATACGAAAATAGATTTGTGAGTGATTTGGGACCCATTTTGTTTAATAACTTATACATCATTTTAGCTTTAGCTTTTTTCCTTTCTGTTTGGAGTGGCTCCCAGCTCAGCACCCAAAGCAATCGTATGATCTACGTCATTGCTTACATTCAGAATAATTCTAGCTGCTCTATTTTGCAGTTTTTGGAGTCGTTTTGATTGAGTTTTGCCAAATACATCCCATACTTCACAGCAGTAGTCAAAGTATGGACGAACAATAGCGTTATAAATCAAAATAAGTGTATCTTGGTCAACAAATGGTTTGATTCGACGAATAGCAGAGATTCCTGCTGTTACCTTTTTGCAAATATTTTCAGTGTTACTTTTCCAAGATAAATGCTGGTCAATTGTCACTCCCAGAGTTTTGCATTCATGAACTTGTTTAATTAATTTATTTTCAATAAGAACATTCGGATGATAGTCAGAAATATTTTTTATCATAGGTTTTGAGCCAACTAACATAAACTCTGTCTTAGCTACATTGAGGCTAAGTTTATTGGCTATTAACCATTTTCTTAGGTTCTCTAAATCAGAATTTACTGCAGTCTCTAGGTCAGTCAAAGAATTTGCTGAAGCAGTCAAATTTGTGTCATCAGCAAATAACCTTGGTTTTGTTTTGCTTAGACAATGAGGCAAATCATTGATGTACAACAAAAAGAATAATGGCCCTAAGATAGAGCCTTGTGGCACACCACATTTGATCAAACGGTCAGATGAAAAGGAGTTTTTTTATTTGGCACTTCTGATTTCGGTTTGTGAGATAAGATTTGAGAAAAGTTAGAGCTTGTCCTTTTATTCCATATAGCTCCAATTTGCTCAACAGAATTTTATGATCAACAGTATCAAAGGCTTTCTTCAAATCAATTAAAACTACTAGGTTAAACATTTTTCTGTCTAGATTCACATACCATTCATTAGTACAGTCTAGTAATGCACTAGCTGTGGAGTGAAATTTTCGAAATCCAAATTGGGAATCACTGAGAAGCTCAAATTTTGTTAAATAATTATACAGTTGATCATATAATATTCGTTCCATAATTTTACTAATGGCCGGTAAAACTGATATTGGTCTGTAGTTTCCAGGAATACTACGTTGGCCATTTTTATACAGAGGCATTACTCTAGCTACTTTCCATTCATCAGGAAAAGAAGATAGAGTAATAGCCTGATTAAAAATAAGTGTCAGTGAATCTGAGATGACAGGTGCAGCTAATTTAATAATTTAAATAATTAAAATCTGTCTGTCTGTCTGTCTGTCTGTCTGTCTGTCTGTCTGTCTGTCTGTCTGTCTGTCTGTCTGTCTGTCTGTCTGTCTGTCTGTCTGTCTGTCTGTCTGTCTGTCTGTCTGTCTGTCTGTCTGTCTGGCTGCCAGTCAGTCAGTATAATCACCTTCTCCAAGAGTTTCTTTTCATCCAGTGCAGTCTCTGTGTAATGTGACGCGCTTTTCACGATCTTTAATGCAACATAACGTCTTTCCCTAAAGTTATACCAATTATCATTAACAATATCATCAGTAACCAGCAATCTGGCCTACTTTTGTTATTTTACTCCATCTAACCACAGATTATTTTACTCTTCAAGGGGAAAGTGCTGGGCTTTAATGGGTGTTAACAGTACTGACTAAAGACTGTGCTAAGAATTTTTGTAATTGTGTGTGTTTATATGTATTTGGCATATAAAATCTAACGTCAAAAAAAACATAAAGTTATATGTGCATACTTTAAATCCCAGGCCAGCCACACAGTTGAAAAATGTCCCCATCCAAGCTTTCTTATCACACTATATCTGTTGTTAAAGAGGTCACCAAGCTTGACAGGATGGTAACCACCTAAACATGAATATAAGGTTAATTACATCATACCATCAATCCTATTTCAGGCATGTTTAAGAGGGTATATATTTGAGAGCAAGGCTTAATAGGAGGGGCTTATTGATTTAGCCAAAATGCTCTAAGTAAAAAACACAGTAAACAAATCTCAAGGACAAGCGATACTGTGATAAATCTAACCACATGTGTTTCTTGGTTGTGAAAGAGGAAGGAGGTGAAAAGAGAGGGTGCTTAATAGAAGAGGGGGCTTAATAGAATGGGGGGAGGGCATAATAGCAAGGAGGCTAAATAATTCTCCTCCTCTAAAAAGGCAGGCTTATTAGAGAAGTTGGATTTGGGGTATATATTTTTTGGGACTCTGACAATACAATATATACTGATGGGACTACCTCAAAAACATAGAAGCAAAGGCCCTTCAAAGGCCTTTCAGTATTTTTCAGGCAGTTACATTCTTGACAAGCCTGCATTTGTGATATTACCAGGCAATTTGCTCTTCAAGTAGAAAGAGTATTTTCAAAAATGTAAATTTATGGTTTCACATCCCCATGACAATATCAATAACAAATGGATGGCATTTTATAGAGTTAATATTGTTCCCTTAACAGGTAGATATTCAATCAATATAGTTAATTATATTTAAATTAGAAAAAATTCAGAGGGATTTGGGTATTTTAACAATCAGCTTTTGGTTTGAGAACTTTTGGGGCGTTTAAAAGGTTTTGCTATGATCGAAAGTATGGTTTTCCATTTTATAATTTTTGGTATTATGTATCTATTCCCTCCCCCCTTTCCCAAATCAATGTCGAGACACAAAAATAAAAGAAAACCCTAAATGATACTTGATAATATGGCACAAAAAGTTCAATATATTTAACATCTTACTTTTCCAAACTTGTTTTCAAATAATTATGTAGATTAACATTATATTTTTTGTACAAATTTAGACAGAAGGGTAAACAACAATTAATATTAAGTAATATAATCAAGAAATTGGGTTCAAGTCGATCAAAGTTTGATTTAATTAATCTATAATTTATTATAACCCAGTATCGTTCTATTACATAACACATGAAGTGTGTTATAAAAAACGCTAGCTAATAATGCATGCAAGCGGGCCCAAACGAAATTACATTCAGTATTTCAGTCTATTTTGAAATTCAATAGACTATTGTAAAATTCACACTGTTTCGCTCTATTGTCTTGTCTTCATTTTCACGTGCGATTCGATACCGTTACATATAAAATTCACCGTCTATAAAAGGGCTTCATTTTTTAGTACTTGATGAATTATGCTGCAAATAGAAGCGATATGATATTGTGTTTCCTACTAGAGAATGCCTATTAGTTTAGGTACAGAAATGTTTGTACAATTAGGGTTATATGTGAGGAATTTATCGGGGAGAATAATGAAAGAATTTAAAAGTTTAAGAATGAAAAATTCCGATACCTTTCTTATAGTCACCGACGTCTTCTTGCTCCTCCGAATCACTATTATCATCATCATCATCATTATCGCTTTCGTATTTTGGCGGAGGGCGTTGTATTTGGCTGTAGAAACGTTTAAAACAATGCTTAATAAATGCCCCAAGTTTACACCAAATTTCAGACAAAATATCAAATCCCTACCTAAGTTTTTTGTCCGTTTTTCCCGCGTCCCGTTTGAGTTGTTTACTTTTCGCCCCCTTGCCTCGTCTTTTCTTCGCCTGAATTGCCAAAACTTAAGCAAAGGATTTGAAAGTTTAGTAGATCATAAGAAAGTTCAAGAGCTCCATATTCAAAGTAAATAGAACTAACAAGGATCGGGCTTACCTTTACGATTCATATTTGAACTCATCTTTCGTAAACAATTCACTAGCTTTTGAGTTGTTTTGAATGCGTTTTCGAACAGATTTCCACGCGACCCGCGCGAAGAGGAAATCTATTTTGAGAGCTTCCACTTTGTGGACGTTTTTTAAAGGTGAAATGGGAATTTTGGGAAATTGTTGAAAATCGTTTTGGAAGTCTGAGAAAGGAAATTTTTATCCTAAAAATTTACCAAAGTAAAAGCTTTTTCATCGAGAAAGAGCCGTACGTAACTACTGGGGGTAGTTGGTGATATGGTACATTACCTTTGGTACAGCAGAGGTGGTAGAGTCACAGAATTGTGAACCTGGTAGAGTGGTCAGTGGATTGCCATTTTCCGCAGCAACTTGGGTTCAATTCCTGCACTGTTGCTCAGTTTTCGGCAGTTACTGTGCCTGATTACGGTAAACGTTTCTACTCTGTCTTGAAGGGTATTTCCAGTTTGACTTTACTAAGGATTTTCTTGGGCCTGAGTTGGCCAGTTTCCTTTTGTAGAAACAGTCAGACTGTAAAGTTTGGTCTGCGCGAGGAACGTGTTCCCCGCGCAGAATTTCCAAGCTGAATTTCTGTCCGCGCATTTTCAAGAAAAGGCTAAAAAATCCATGTATTTATGCTCCATTTTCAAGTGTTTTGGCTTAATTTCTGTGCAGCTGCCACGGAACACGAAAGTATTCCCCGTGCAAAAATAGAACTTTACAGTCTGGGTAGAGTATAGATAAAATCAGGTCTTTAGAGTCAATCAATCAAACTGCCTGAAAAATTTAACAAGAACTTCAACTCAAAAAGGAAAAAAAACACTTTAAAAAATGCCCTTATGTGGTCCAAGTGCAATTTATGGGTTTTTACCTGAAATTTATTTTTAGATTATTAGATATAGACGCCTTTTGAAGGATGGGTTTTAACGACATCTTTCCATATTTAGTATCGTGAGATTTCGACATTCCTGTTGAAAAACAACAACGCCATTACGCAATACAAAGGCAGTGTGTCGCAACGATGGAGAACGGGGAACTTGACGCGCAAAGCTTGTCAGATTGCGAACAAAACGACACAGACATGCTTGATACATCAAGAAAGAAAGGCAAGGGTTCGAGCAAGACTACAACTACGAAAGACTCCGACGAATATCATCGCAAGCGAGCGAGGAATAATGAAGCCGTTCGAAAGAGCCGCGTCAAATCTAAAAAGAAAATCGAAGAGACACAATGTCGTGTAGATACGCTCTCGCAAGAGAACAGCGAGTTAAAGACGAAGGTTACGCTTTTGACGAAAGAACTGAACGTACTTAGATCGCTTTTTGCTCACGGAGGAATTACGATACCCGAAAACGTCACTGTTGAAAAAACGCTTGAAATCGACACTGAACCAGGGTGTAGTGTCACAGTAAAGTCGGAGCCAAATTAATGGTGAAGGTGAAATGTAGATTTGATTATCGGACGGGTTAGAGGTTTTTGAAATAAACTCAATTTTCTCATCCGCGCAATTTTACAATCAAAAGTGAAGGACGACACTTATAAAGTGGTCCACTTTCCTTTTTACCATCGGACAAGAAATGTTCAGAGGCTAGGCTGTATATCTATAAAAAAACATGATGCAATATGAATCTGATTATTACTGGTATGCTATTGGTCATTGGCTAGTAATCAGAGGTTTAATAATTGCAACATTCTGTGGGGAATAGACATTCTGATTGGCTGATCTGATCACCATGATAAAAAACTTTGATAGTGTAAATTAGCCTTTTGCATGCCTAATAGACCAATTTTAATTGTAATTAGATGTTTTGCTTAGCTAGCATTTGGTTGACATGAACATAAATGATAATTGACCTTGAAGTCCTTACATCACACCACTGTCAAACAACGAATATTTGACCCACATTGCATTGCATATACCCTAATATTTAAATAGATTGAAAACTGTGTGACGTCAGCACTTCTAGGGTCAATTGCTGCTATAAATCATATCTGCTACAAATTCCTTAAAAAACAATTTCACCCAAGGAAACTTTTGGTCCAAAGATTCTGATCATTGGTCAAAGAACATACCTCAAGAATGTGTATAGTTTTTGCAAGCATTTCCAGGTGCTTCAAAATTGGTTGTATATTAAAAAGCTTATATTCAGATGAAAATAGTATACATGTTGTTTTTTGAAAAAATCATTGTGCTGTTTTAATATTAGTGTGAAATGTGTATGAAAGATTTCAAATGCATTTGTTACTAGCAGGCATAACAATTCCCAGGACAGGAAGTTGGCACCCTATACTTATATGCTCACTTCTATGTATGGCGGTGGACTGTTGTGTAAAACTACCTGAAAAATACAATGAGAACTTTGACGTTTCGAGTGAAGGCCCTTCCTACTAACGACGAAGGGCCTTTGCTCGAAACGTTGAAGTTCTCATTGTATTTTTCAGGTAGTTTTACACAACAGTCAACCACTGTATTTGATATGCTCTACCCACACTGACACCGCACGTTCGAGATATTTTCACTTCTATGTACTTTAATTATACACTTGGCTTCCATTTGGTTCCACTCTGCATCTGTGATACAATGGTTGAAACATGCATCTTGTTATTCAGACCCTCCTTTGCTATATGTTGTAATTCTACTTCCTCTCTGAAGGTGTTTAAACCAGAAAGCATATGGCACACAGGCAATATGCACATGTTATCCCATGGTATGCCTTACATTTTCTAGGTTTACAAGCCTTTAGAGAAAGATGAGAGAGGCTTCCCTGGTAGTGACCAAACAAAATAGACATAATTCTTTCAGGCCAAACTGCATAATTTTATTATCACACCTATTACATTCTACATACCTTGACAATTTTAAACATAACACCATATAATAATACCCTCACAATATAATAGATCAATATGTGGCCTATAGATAATTTATCAATACAAAATGAATGTAAGTATATTATTTATGAATATTGGCAGTACACAAACAAATCCTTGTCACTAGGTGACCTAATTTCTGTACAAAATATTAAATATACAATATTGAAAACACAAAATGTTCAATATATCTCTTGCTTTATATTATAGTTTTAGTATCCTTGTTTATCGAAAGCACTCAATTTCAAGGTCAATGTCTCTCATTTCTGTGTCTTCAGTGCAACTTGGTAAAGTGCCCCATACCATTACTTCTGTTCCTTAAAAGATAAGGAAGATACACAGATCAACATAATTGGCTTGAAATTTCTGTAATGGATCCTAGTTAAATATTTTTATGTGTGTTCAGTGTAGACAGTATTCTACAGTAAGCTTTCATGGTTTGTGTCTGAAAGATTAAAAACACTTTGATGTTTTGTGCATAGGCCATTTTTCAGGGGGGTCACTAACTTCCACTAAAGGACTTTGCTCAATTTTGTCAGTGTTTTTATCCTTTTTTGGTACTTGAAACTTTTAGACACCATGGTAGCTTATGATATACACCATCAGATAATGTATGCATTGGGTATTAAACTTGAATACAACATGTGAGAATTTAACTAAAATATACAGTTTGTGGCTTGTTCTTGAATACAAATGCCTGATCAATACCTGTTGAATCAAGTCTTTCCAATGGATATGTTACATCTGAGTGAAACATCCAAAAATGACCATTATTACACGAACTCAAACATGATGAACACGGCAGGATAACATGGTAACCAACAACGCAGCCACTATAACATACAAATTACACCAATTGTTAAAAATCTCTTTTGATTACAGCCTGTGAAACAAGAGGTTTTATAGGGGTGAGTGTATCATGGGAAACTATTTGGTAAGAATTTTTAAGTACGAAGTAATAATTTTGGGGCTTCTCAGATCTTTCAGGATCCCCTTTGTCATGGCCCGAGCGCAGATAAAAAGCCTGGGTACGAGGTTGTGTCATGGCCTGTCGCCCTAAAAGATGGTGCAAAGAAGCTCCATAATCGACAGGGTGGTCTCGTAATTAGACTGATTATATTGTTTTTAAAAGACAGCAGCATGCAGGAATGACACCCCTGTACGACATGGATCTGCTTACGATTGTAGGTTAAGTTGCTGGATAATGTTTAAATTGAGGATTGTATTTGTAAGGCTTAATGGTTATCTCTACCCATTGGCCCACAGCACTAATCGTGTTTGTTGCATAAGTGTCTTTACCACAAAAGTCCATTTTATGTTGTTCAAAATAGAACGAAAAATTAAAAACAAGATATAATAGCACTGCAAAGAATTGAACATGTTATTCTATCTCGAAACACAGAGGTGACAAAGGGTAATTAGACTTCTTTGGGCTGTCAGAGTTGGAAGGTGACTGACTGCCTAGATCACACTTTTAGCTTTAGTTTAAATGTTTAATATGGGATTGCAAAGGTACGCTATGAATCCTATCATGATAGAAAACACGTTTATCGATACAATTTCAACTGGTGAGCAATAAATTATAGATCCCATACCATCCAAAGCAAGCGACATCTTTTATTCGACAAAAACAACTCTTCGTTCTGTAATCTTGACCTATTAACTGAATAGACCTAAAGCGGCGATAATGTATTAGCAATATTTAATAAAACTAATGTAGTTTTATTTCAAACAAATATCATTAAACTAACGCATTTTACTTACTGTTCTGGGGGTAAATCTGTCGAGTAAAGTTCCACTTTTGTGTCGGCTAACAAAATGGCTTTCATACCACGGGCACAAAGACACCGGTCACAGCATTTACAACGCAAATAAATCACCGTTTTGTCTTGAAAACTTGGATGTAGATTCCTTGACATTATGAAGTATATTTGAACAAACTTATAACACAACTTTTCGGCAAATAAAACGACAAATATCTGAACGTTTTTTCCGTGCAGTGCAATGAAACAGAAAATATTGAATAATTAACTCTTTAATAATTTCCTACAATCTTATTGGCTGTAGCTATGCAACCGAACACCAATCACCTTTTCTGGACTTTAAAGATCAGGCAAGTTCAGGTGAGAGCCTCTGGGAAGGGGTGAGAGCCTTTGCGGGCTAATATCCCTGGTTCACGATGACATCACAAAATTGTAAAAGCACTGGTTTGCACTGGTCTGGCAAAGCTGGATGTTTACTAGCCTGTGTACACTATTCAGCACAGAAGTTACTCTCGAAATGTTCACCCAAATATTTAGATTATTTTTAAGGTTGGATTAGACATCACTTCCTAACCTTAACCAAGCATTCAAAAAATACCATCAAAAGACCACTAAGTTTCTGACAAAAGTAATACGAAACTATAAAGAGTGGTCAGATTGCGTTTACAGTCTTTACATCACTTGTCTACACGACCCACTGTCTATTATTAGATCAGTGACACGACCTCCTATCCCCTTGTCCAAGCCTGCATGCAGATTACACATCGAATGGGGCAAGAAATTGCGTGTTTTAACATTTTCAGGAAATTAGCAAAACTTTACGGTTATGCGAAATTTCTTACTATTGGGTGTTAAATTGCTAAAAAATATGTTTACTGTTTTGGGTAACCCCCCCCCCCCAATCTAGACGCTCTAGTAACGATCTAGGAAACATATGAGATCGTCAGCTTCGTGGCTGTAGGGACGAACCATTAGGAAAGTGATGGGGGGGATTTTCGGAGACGCAATAATTTTTTTGTTAATTTTGTACACCTATACAAGTAAAAAAAATATATTTTTCACTCGATGGCTGGAAATATATTTTTTTAAGTGAAATTTACAGGCCTAGTTTATACGTCCCATTTACATGGGATGAAAAAGAGAAGTTTGTATTTACAATATAAAATTATGAATAACAAAAGATGAACCGAGGATTTTTGTAGGTGGGGGCCCATGGGTTGTTCAATTTCACATCAACGTCAGTAATTTACACTGATCTCCTTTGTGGAAAGCACAAAGCTTCACAACTTATAGAGGTTTGTGAATATTTATTAATACACAATTCATCAATCTTTGTTCCAAAAAGTTCTTTAAGAGCTGTTTGGTTGCATGGTTGGTTGGTAGCCCTGGAACCCTCCCCTGGGTTATGCCCTTGCCTGCTAAGCAAATTGTAACTTTGTTAATTGGATAGTAAAGATTGGTCAATAATATAATGTTGAATTCTTCATTTTAAGTGTTGTGCCTATAAATCAAGTTGGTCCTGGCCAATATTTACTCACGAGTCGAGTTTTTATTTCCAGTCTGAACTTGTGTTATTCACTTCACAGTTGGTCTGTATTATTTTTACCTGCACGAAAAATACAGCAGTCATTATTATCAAACCCGTACATTGCAAAGATATACAATTCCATAAATCAGAAATGAATGTTAAAAATAAAAAAATTACATTAATTACATCAAAATCGGTTGACAAAATTGCTATTACAAATCTACCAAACTACAATGTTCAGATCTGTTCAATTACTAAGCTATCACTTTAATTAGATGCCTGATATACAGTATACAATTAATATCAATATTTCTTATATATGATGTACTCCCGTCATGTTGGAAGCTATTTTGTTACTAATATATCTTTATGTAACAAATTGTATGTAAACAGTCAAACAAAATCATAGACCATCTTCATATCTCCACCATCACCGGCCGCAACCACTCAAAATACAGTTACTGTTTCTGGAAAACACGACGTTTATTTATTTAACAAAGCTAGAATTCTATCCGTATACATCATCAAATAAATTCTATATTATCATCGAATATATTGACATTATTTACACTGATAATAATCTTGCGAAATAAATAAACGTGGTATATTCTACATAAATTCGATCTGCCAGACAAATTAATGTATAGTTTTTGTGTAGTTTCATGAACTTGCTTTTTCATCAACACCAGATGTTTTGAACATATACATTCCAGTCAGGTTTTTTCAATTTTCCAGGTTCCACTTCAAACTATAAATACCAACGATGACCAGTGGCGTAGCCAGGGTGTTGACTTTGGGGGAAGGGGGTGGCCAGGGTGTTGACTTTGGGGGAAGGGGGCCTTGCCATTTTGTTAACACGAAGTACAACTGATCTTCATCACTACCGCCATTATCATTGTCACCATCATCACCACCAATCATAAACACCACCATTGCCATGTTCACAACCATCATCATCTAACTCTATTATCATTAACACCACCATAATCATTAACACCATCATAACCATCACCACCATAACTAACAACAACACTGTCATAACCATCAGCATCACTACTACCATCATCACAATCACCAGCATCATCTAACTACCATTATCACCACCATCACAACACTGTAATAATAACTATCACTATCATTATCACCATTATCACAACACTGTAATAATAACCATCACTATCATTATCACCACCATCACAGCACTGCAATAATAACCACCACTGTCATCATCACCATTATCACCACCATCACACTGTAATAACAACTATCACTATCATTAACACCATTATCACCACCATCACAGCACTGCAATAATAACCATCACTATCATTATCACCATCATCACAACACTGTAATAATAACCATCACTATCATTATCACCAGCATCATTACTACCATTATCATCATCTAACCACCATTATCACCACCATCACAACACTGGAATGACCATCACTATCATTATCACCATTATCACCACCATCACAATGACTATCACCACCAACATCACCACCAGTAATATTACTATTATCTCTAAATTACCACCGCCATATCATAACCAGCACAATCATTATCAGTACCATCATGACCATTACCTTCAACATCACCATCAGTAATAGCACCATCATCTCTAAATCACCACCACCCTAATCGTCAACATCTTTATAACCAACACCATCATACGACTGGCATCGGTCGCAGTTTTTAAGACTTGTTTCTTTCAGAAATGTTCCATTAGCTTTTCACGGTCAAGACCTCATACAAGGCAACATGTCTGTTTACTACTTGATACTTGACCCACGGTTAGAAACAGTAACCACAGGTAGGGAGGTAAGGGAGTACTATCACTTGCGCAAGGTGAACTCCCATGCAGACAAGAGGAGGGAAGTTGTCTTACTTCTCCATTCTAGACCAGCTCCAAGCAAAGTTTAGCCGCTGCCCGAAAATTAGGTGCTTGACGATGACTTTCATACCTTTGTTCACTAAATCCTTATTTAAACATCCTCGTTGGAAGAACGTTTTCATAACATCGTTCTGTGCGTAGTATACGGTATTACTGAATGTTCATACCTTGAAATCGACGTGGAAGCCATTCTCATGATAAATGCTTGTTCTTTCTAGAAATTTCAAAACTTGCACTTGACAATGTGATTTCGAACTATAAGTACTTTGATTGGTACGACATATGTAACGGTAGTTAAATTCAATACCTGGTCTGTTTATGTATCAACGCAATGCCATGATATCCTCTGCTGTTGTTTTTTTTTCTCTTCCAGTTTGTTGCGCCAATTAATAGCTGCCTCATGTTTAATACTGGCCAATAAAGGGTTTGGTGGAATACACAGTCGAAGAAATTTCATATCGCCATTCAGCTTAGGAAAAGCCAGCATGGTATCTTTTTGGGAAAGTTGTGTCCGCTTTGACGAATCCCATGTAAGATATCATTGATAGGAAGACTCAAGAAGCGCACCGGAGTCCATGTCGAAAATACTGAAATAGTGATGAGTGGCAGCGATAACTATTCTGTCCTTGCTAAGACAAAATAGCTTGTTCTTAGTAGAATTCTCAAAGCGTACACGTTTGTGATCACCGGTATCCAGGTCAAATATTGTAAGACTTACACAACCAGACTCCACAACAGCGACTTTAGAATCGTTACTGAAGCAACATACATGTTCTGAATTCGATTCATGGTAGACTACATTGAAATACCGTTCATATAATAAAAACGATTCAGTAAAAAAGACTTCATACACAGACAACATAGTAGGTTCTTCAGCATTTATTTTCCAAATATAATACTTTTCTTCATCACAACCAAAGACAAAGGAAGCACCAGCCGAAACTGTAATACTTTTCATACGTTTAATTCCAGGAAAGGTGACCATTCGCGGTCCCTCAACTCCGTTAACATCAAGAACGTGTAGAAGCTTCGTCTCTACACATTCAAAGCTAAGTAAGCCCTCTGCAAAATCAACAATTGCTAATAAGGGTACGAACTCGTCCACTAAATGACACAGCGGCACTTGCTGGCTCTGAGAAAACTGGATTTTTAAATTGACATCCACCGGGTATTTTGATAAGCTGGGAACCCTGTCAAACAAATCACACACGAACAAGAACTTTTCCGACCACCAACAAGCAAATGACGATTCGCCTTGATTGCTTTTGAAACTTTGTTCAACTTGGCTAGTATAGACATTCCATATATTGATATATCCATCTGATGTACAAGTTGCAAGTCGGGAGCCATCAGGAGAGAACGAACTCGAAAAAACCTGTGTTGGACGTGGTAGGCAAGAATATTGTTCTTGTGTTGGAGCTAATGTCCTAAGGACAATTAGTTTTTCCACATCTGCATAGAACCACAGATTATCTTCAATCGCCCTAATTTTGCTGAACCAAGTGTAATCGTTAGGACTAACAAAAAAGTTCCAAGCAGCAAGCGTGGTGAAATGAGTCTTTTCTTTGACACTTAAAGACTGTCCCTCCAATGCAAAAATACACTCCACACCGTTGTAGATCCCTGCAAACCATGGTATTTGCCAGTATTGTAGTGGTGTATATGTGTAAGTGCTTAGTTCCATAAATTCTGATCGAAAACAACGGCGACATAGCTTACTATGGATTACCTTTCCCTCCTCTCCCTTTACATCAGGTAACTTGCGCTCATCACTCCTTTGCCATGTAATGGCGTTCCAAACGCAAAACGCATCTTGTGACTGAAATTGCCGCTCTTCGTCCCAGTCAGGATAGTCTTCCGGGTCAAATTCGATGCCCCCAGTGATAAACAACCCTGTGCTGCTAAAAGAGCACCAATTAATATAAACGTCAGCACAAAGTAACGACAGCAAGCTTTGATTAACAACGTTCCATACTTTAACGGTGCTTGAACCGTCGCTAGTTACCAGCCTCTTGCCGTTCGGCGAAAATGCACACGTCATGAACGTCTCTTTATTTCCGTGGAAAAATGGCACTTCTTTTCTTTCAGCAATGTTAAGTACTGTTTCCAATTTTCCAAATAAAACGAACGAATCATCCGGGGGAAATGTGCAACATGAAATACCTTTGTATTCAGTTGAATATTGCCAACGCTCAACTAAACTTGGTACGGATATCATATTGATTGTCCCATTCCCTCGTGCAACGGCTGCCATTGTCTTATCGTGGGACAAACCAACAGCAATAATCTCTGACGTTGAAAGGAGACCCCAGACTGCACGCGGCATAACCTCCACTTCATCAAAATTAACTGACTCTACAAACCGTGATATCTTTGTCGTTGATAAAAGCGACTTGGCAATTTTCTTCTCGTTATCACTGAAATAGCCTTTTGGAGAGTGTGTAAGAACACTTTGTAAATAATAAAATGGTGAACTTTTCGACAGGCGAACATAAGGTGGGTACATAAACTTTATTTCAACGACATACCATGAAATTCGTGCTCGTAGTTCATCGCTTATGACCACAGCACTTTGAAGTATCCCAACCCAGAGGTTGAAAATTGAGATTAGATAATTTTCGCTACTTTTTAGGTGGACAGTTAAAAGAGCGTGTATGATTACAACATCTACCAACCAAAAGATACTTTCCTTTACGTCGCATGCTACTAGATGTTCAAGGCCATGACACAGAGCGTACTTTACTTCATTAGTTAAGTTTAAGTCATGTCCGGAGCAAACGGTTTTCTTAATTTCTTCAAGAATCTGTTCACATATTAGCCAAAGCGATCTATCTCCATCACTGACATTGACAGTATACTCGTGATCTTTGTAGCCCGCTGCTAGAAGCCAATCAATAACGGATTTGTGAAAACGGTCACCAGATCATCAGAAACGTACAACAAGCACGATACCGTTTCATTGACTTTGTTAATGATGTCTTTCGTTTCGCGGCAATCTGGAGCCAAACCAAGAGCCCGAGTGATGAAAGTGAGGGGAAGAGGTCCTTCAGAAGCAGCTAGCATTTCCAAAATTCTCAACACATCAAAATTTTCATGCTTTATAGCTTTAAGTTCGTCTTCAAAGCGTTTAAAATACCCTTGATAAATAGAATCCAGGTCTTCTGGAAGAAACTCGATAATCTCATCAGACGTCATCTTATCTAGATCATCGCGTTTTCGTAGCTCAGACTGAACGTGAAACGCATACAGAAATGAACCTTGACATTTCGAAGCGAACACTTTAAAAACACCATACGTGGCAACAAGACTTTGAAGTCGAGTACTTGCAGGCATTTGAACAATCCTGCCAGCTAAACTTGGAAGCCAAGCATTAAAATAAAATTCAAGATCAAATTCATTCTCGGCATCATCATTTCCAATATTAATCTTTTGAACACCGCTTAATTTTGCTACGGAAATCTCCGGTCTGCTCGTCACCAGGACCTTGATACACTTGGGAAGATCTGGAAAACAATCAACAATTATATTCACAATTTCATTCTTATGCTCTGCAGCACTTTCATCCAAGCCATCGATCACGACTAAACTTGGTTCGTGTAATTCTAATTCATCAAGGGGATTTTGCAAGTATATTCCAAAGGCATCTTTTAGGCTTCGAACTTGATGAGGTCGCTTTAACTGATCAAGAAGCTTCTCTTTAAAACCCACGACGTTTTCACACATTTGACTCGCGAGAGACTGCAGCATCATCATAGGATCTCTTAGGTTTGAATTACTGAAGTCACAAAAGTGACAAGCAGCCAACTTTCCCTTCTTCTCGAAATCTTCACAGACTTTAGCTGCAAACACACTTTTACCAAACCCAGGTCCAGCTGTTAATAACAACATTCTTGATTCGCGCTCAATCTCAACAAACCACATGTCAACTCGATTTAATAACCACTCTCTTGTGCCAGGCTGAAAAGACTCGACTTTTCTTCCAATTTTACTCTTGAAATTATGCTTTGCGAGTTCTCGCAAGAGATCTTCGTCACTCCCTTTGTTGCAATTTTCCTCAACTTGTGGCATACGCGTGATACTTAGAAGGGCTTCGATGTTACTATCTTGCTCCAAAGTTGACTGATAGAGTTATTTTATTCCATCCCGGTTTTCTTCAAGAATTATTTTCATGGATTTAACATCATTATCCAAGCCTTCGAGCACTTTCATGCATGCATCTTCTTGTAATTTCCAATTTTCAAGGATTTTCACATATATATCTTCTTCAGGCCCTAAAGGACAAGTTTTCAAATCATCGACATCATTCTGTGAAATCTTCAATTCAACCAAAGCCTGGGAAATTTTCTGCCATAAAGATTCAAATGTTGCATTAACCACTGGAGTTGAGCTCACATGTGCATAGACTTCATTTCTAAACAACTTGATTCTTGCGACATTTGCTTGTAGAGATCTATCTGTGTTGGGAGGCATTACACTCCATCCTGTTGATGGTAAGCCACAAATGTTCCGGAATAGAACTGTAAGCAATGTAACATCGAATGTTTTGGAATCTGGCGGGTTGCCGGACGGAGGGAACAGTAAATCCCACTGGGCCTTGCTGATAACTTTAAACTTTAACCTTAAAAGAGATTTTCGATTGGCATTAAGAACTGCAGGTAAACTGGCAGGAGGATGTATAGCATCAAATGTGGTTCTCAAAGCTTCAGTTCCTTTGTCCACCAAAAGTCTACTTAGTCTTGTGAAATTTGCCTTTTCTTGTAAATCAACACAAGCCATAACACTGCACGAATTAACTGTAAAAAAATGGGTATCCTTGGATAAGTTTCACCTGGGCTCAGAGTGGGGCAGGAATTGTTACATTCTACAGTGTCCCATTAGTTTACAAGTCCATGATCTCTCCAGCAATAAAATATATTGTGGCCTGGCAAACAAATAAATCTCTAAGATTTTGGTTTAGTCTTTCTCCAAATACATGAAATTAATTAAAGTAATTGAGTTTACTAGTTTAACCGGGGAACAATATATATGAATATCCGTGGACAAATTTATGTAAATTAAAACACCCTAGTAATGCATTCCCATAAAGTCTTGTTCCCATGTTAGTTTACATGTTTTCCAGAAGAGTGGATTCAAATCAGAATGCAGCATAAACATTAACCCTTTAGCTGGCAATGCACCCAGATGCGCCCTACTTTAGCATTTTACTGTGTCTAACGCCAGACAATTTTACTCGTCAGTGGTAGTGTACCGGTACTGCCAGTTAATAGGTTAATCCATTAGCTGGCAATGCACCCAGATTTGAATTTTGAATTTATTAAGTTTGTTATCTACCGTTCTTACATAAACAAGTATAATAGTGACAACAGGAGTACGAAACAGGACAATAGAGACCTTTAGATCGAGGTTTACGCCGAACCGCTAACGTCTACGGGTCACGTGACCCTATCCCGACGCCATGTTTGAGGTTTTCAACGCGAGTTTTGAACGTCAAGAGGTGGGTCTACACGTTTGTAATTTCCCTCAGGGTTTATTTAGGTTTTTTTACATCATGTTTCACGTATCCACACTATGCGCATACACAGTACTTATCATTCTAGCAGGAAAGACGAATTTGAAGTCGAAATAGTTGATTCTTCGCATTTTATTTTGACTCGAACATGATACGCTTGGAGGAGTGAAATCCAACATGGCGGCGATCAACACTTGATTCTTCGGTAGACTTTAAGACTTATAAAGCGCATTTCACCTCTCGTTTAGATCCTTCGAAGAACATCATCTGAGTCGACTTCAAATCTAAGTCGAAAAATGTTCATCTAAGAACTTCAAATCTAAGTCGAAAAATGTTTGAACCGCAAACGGCAAACCGCTAACGTCAAACGGCGGTTACAGGTTTGCGGTAAACCTGAATCTAAAGGTCTCTAATAGTCCCAATTGACATCAAACCCCCAATGGTTTAAGAACATGGTAAAATAACTAATTACTAAAGACAGACATAATATACTGTATAAAAGCCATCTTTTTTAATTGTTTTTAAAATCAGTAATCTAAGCAAACCTTTCATCTTTCTGGCGGTAACCGCCTTTCTGGCGGTTCTGGAAGGCAATAAGTTTCTGGCGGTAATGACTTGAAATAGCATTTTTAAAAGTTTTTAAGGTGGCTCCCTACAATTTTTGAAATATGGTAAATTTAAGATTTAGATTGAATTTTTTGGAAGTACTGTTGCTTGTTAGAAAGCAAAAATTGTACCATATTGTTCACAAAAATGACGTCATTACCGTTGCTATGGTAGCAATGACGTTTCAGTATGGCCGACATTTTAGCTTTTAACGCAATTTACTCGAAAAAACGCCTGGTTACCTCCATTTTTTATTTCATAAAACATTTTCGTCCAGTACAATAGATTATCTGAACAAGTTTAAAAAAATTCTGTAGAGCTAAATTTTTAAAAAATTAATAAACTTGATTTTTCATTATAAATATTTTTGGCTCAACACAATTTTTTAAAACTCGTTCAGACAGGGGCGCCGAAGCGACGGGGGCAACTCCATGAAAAGGGCACGAGCGCCAAAGGCGCGAGAAATTTGTAAGGAGGTCCGGGGGTATCCTCTCCAGCAAAATGTTTAAATCTACACTCTCTGAAATGCCATTTCCTGCATTTGGACGTAATCTAGTTTCACTGCACGGTCATAATCCTTATTAAACCTATGAGGGCTAGTCCGGTCACAATAATAATAAAGAAAAAGGGCAACCGGTTGCCCCCGTACTATAAGGGCAGCGGGGGCAGCTGCCCCTGCGGCTCCTGCGTTCAGATAATCTAAGGCGTTTATTAGAGTAAAGTGCGTTAAAAGCCAAAATGTTGGCCATATAACATTGAAACGTCATTGTTGCCATAGCAACAGTAATAACAGCCAAGAAATAACAGCCAAGGCCAACAAGCAAAAAGGTTTGTTGAAGAGAACATGCCCCTTCTTGACTGACGTGCGAGTTCGACGTACCCTTTACCTTTCCCTAATTAAATCCCAACTATCCTATGCAAGTGAAGTTTGGTCACCACACCATCACAATCAGAAGATGAAATTAGAGCGAGTGCAGAGGCGAGCCCAGCGGCGCACATTATGGGGGGTGTGTGACACCCCCCATTATTTGTACTTCAATAGAATAGTAAATTTATGGAACAGCGTTAGCAGAGTAGCTCCACCAAATACTTTCTCTAGTTTTAAAACATTTAAACATTACATTTGTATTTCTTATTCTATGTTAGTCTCTACTGTATTTGATGTAAATTTGTTATGTACGTGGTCAATATCACGTCATTGTCCTTGTCACAGGAGTTAACTGTCTTAATATATGAACTCACTGTTAGTATGTAATTAAATTGTAAAAATATTGTATATATTTAGTTGGGGAGATGCCTTGCATGGTAATGTAATCTTTTTTACTTCCCGTTCGCATCTCTTCCATTTGGGTAAACTTGTTGTTCACTAATTATCTTAAATTTGTAAACGTTCTTCTTTTTTTTACCCAATAAAGTGTAATAAAAAAATAAAAAAATTACGTCATTTTTGTAAACAATTTTCAGCTCTTAGAATGTTGCTCAATATAATTCATACAATTTTTGTTTTGTAACAAGTAAAAACTATTCAAAAAGTTTGATCTAAATCGTAAATTTTCCACATTTCAAAAAATTGTAGGGAGCCACATTAAGTCAGTAGAACCTTTGATATACTTTGATAGAACCTTTGAGGCAACTAGTTCCAAGTAGTGGCAACTATAGTTCCAAGTAGTGGCAACCCGATAATATGAATATTTTAAGTAATTTTGTCTAGCATGCTTAATACCTTACAGTTCAGAGAGAAAAGATTTCGAGTCATTAAACGATACTGAACATTAGAGCACTGTTGTAAAGAAGTATTGTCTAGATCAACCAAGCCTAGTCTAGATTTAAAAGTGTAAGGTCTTTCAAGTCTCTTCTATACTCTAGAGAGGCATTGTTTGTAGTTAAGATCTTTAGGATATTTTAAAATGAATTTTGTAGCCCTGCGTTAAAAATGTTCTAGCACTATCTGGTGTTTAATGGTGTAAGGTGACCAGAGTTTTATTTATTTATTTATTTATTTAATTTGCCTTGTAAATTTATAACAGAATGGCAGGGAATCCGCAACAGCGTATAAGCCAATTACTGCGGGCCCTATTATAGTTAAGTAAAAACATCAATTTACAATTAGTTACAACAATACACATACTTAAACAACTAAAACAGTACAACGGTTCCTACCAGCCAATGGGAATTCAGGGTTTTTTTGAATTCGCCAATCGGATAGCCTGTATTCGAGCCCCCGATCGATCAGAACTCCCCACAGATCGCGCAAAAATCGAGATAGCCAATCAGATGACCCAGAGCATGCAAAACTCATGTGCGCGTAAGGCTGCTTTTCTGTGCGTTCATATTCGAAGGTCTTACTACTGGATGATATTTCAGAACTGGACTGTTAAACTTTCAATACAATACACTGCGCGAAGTTTGATAACTGGTTTCTGGCCAATTTTACCTTAGTCGCATGATCGCTCTGATCACCCCTAGATCCGCCCCTGCATCCTGACATAATGATAGGTCAGCATTTGTGAATGCCAACCTGAATTCAGAGGCCTATAATCATTGTCCTAAACTTGAGAATATGTGTTTCACCCCAGGATGGATTCCATGTAGAATATGCTGAGATATCCGGCATGGAGTTCTGTCATCATTGGTGTAACTTTGCTCTTTGTCACTGTATTGGCACATCAGTGCCTTGGTGAATTGACGTGCAATTTGTCTGTGCATTTGCATGTGTTCCACATTTACCTATTTTCTGCGGTGTGTATTGCGTAAAAGAAACAATGCTGAAGTTCTCTGTTTGCATGAATTCTGCCAAGTTCATGTTTATATTCATTTTAAAGCGTAGCCATTCAGCTTCCTAACGGTTGGCCTCGTTTCAAATTTGAATGATTGGTTTGTGAATAATTTTTGTACAAAACAAACATGCCTCAGCATTTGGTGGACATTTACAACCAATAAAAAGAATAGTAGAAATTAAACTACAATTTTATAAGCCTATTGAATATAAAACCTTTAAAGTACGACGCCACTGGCCCGCGCTTTACTTCCTTGTCTTTGTCCGTGTATTAAACCGTGTTAAAGATGAAATAACATTACTAATACAGATACAAACTCACCTTATTTAAATCTAGGCGATATTCCAACTACATGGCCACGTTACGAAATATCAAAGACACCAATATAGGAAATAAACGCACAGAAATCCTCACAGAAAACACCCAAGACAAAAAATCCACATCATCATATCACATTTGCGAAGTCGTGTGAGAGGGTGTGACCAGACCAGTGGACCAGACTGGTGACCAGTGACATCACTGGGTGTGACTAAGTGACTTCCAATGCATTATGGTCTCTATACAAATGTATTTAAATAAATCATGGTTGTCTTTAGAAAACCTTTTCTTGGAAAAAAACCCGCCCTGAATAGAATACATTCTAACTGGACGTGTGAATGTGTTATTATTGAGAATCTGGGTAGGCTACAGTTATCAGGAAGGGTCTCCTGTCTACTGCGCCCCCCCCCCCCCGCCCTTCCCCCCTGTAATCTGAAAAAGTCCCACTAGATATCATGACCTATCATTAAATTACCTACATTATAATTAAATTACATCATATTTAAATATAGTTGCTAAATGTTTGTGTGTCAGTGTTATGTCTTTTTCTTGATTTTCTTAAAATTTTTGTTCAACTCAGGCTTCCACTTGGTAAGTTCAGCGTATTTCTTGAGTAATCGTTTCCAATAAGACTGCACGTCTTCCATTCGTAAATGATCCCAAATAAACTGCTCACCTCTGAAATTGAATAAAACACTTTCTCCAGTTAAATACATGTACAGTAAGTGTTATGGTGCTACACGCGGTGGTCAACTTCACATGTATTGACACTTATGGAAGTACATGACTAAATGATGCATGCTAAATGTGAACAATTTAGTCACTTCAATTATTGTTTTTTCTTCCATAGATAACCACCACGTGCTGCACTATCCCACTATGTGAAACTCAACATATAGGACGTTATCCAACGCTTTAATCATATATATTCTACAAGCTACAAAGTCAGAAAAATCATTTAGAGGGTGTCGTTTACATGACTTAGTTACCTTTTAGCAATTTCGTGAGCAACCTTGTCATTAGCTCGAGCAAACTCGATCAAATCCCTGCAACACAATGTAAATCCCATCAACTGACATTCATCAAGCTTGTTACAAGATCATCATATTTAAAACATGTTTCACGGTCATCGGGATGAATGTCTGGAAAACTGATTCATACTCAAACTTGGATACAATGAATAGTTCCATCAGTTCTAAACTGTTCTCTCTTAGAGGTCCAAATAAGAGCCCTCCCTTATTGGTCCAGTACAGGGCGCTTGTCCAGTAGTACTACAGCAGGAAACCTACACAAAACTTTATTTATATTGAATAGCTCATAATCAGGTCCAAACTGTAGAGTAACATTCACCCCTGGTTACTTGAGAAGAAAACCCGAATGACTGGAGAAAACCTGCGGTGTTTGGTAGAGTCAAACACAGGGGTCATCCTAAAGCCTCCCATTTTCCAAAATGAGCAGTTCTAAGGGCAGTTCTAAAATTGAGTTTTGGAGCTTTAATTTAGGGAAAATGTCGAATTGACTAACCCGATACGTGACTAAGCAGTTCCATATTAAATTACAGATTAAGTAGCAATAAATATTCTTGTTATAAAGCATGCATTCATACAGAGATTTAAACCGAAAACAAAACCAACGCCGGAAATGGCTGTTCTGGACTTCTAAAATTCAGAATTTTTTGGAGGAACGACCCTTAGTTATTCGACATGTATCCAATAGCATGGCAAAACAATTAGCCGCAGCCTCGCCACTGCCTGACAGTCTGTTCTCCTTGTCGAAATGGGCAGTTTCTTAGGATGACCCCTGGTCAAATATTTCAGCAAATTATATGCGACTGAGGTGAAATTCTAATCAGACAACTGCATATTGCAGAGATTGAACTCCGGTCACAGAGATGGAACATGCACTAACCACTATATCACCAACACTCGTCCACGTACCTCACGTCTGAGAGATCCGTTCTAACAGGAATATAATGAACCCAGGGTTTCAAAGCGGTATAGAAGAACTCTAGCCATTCATCTCCAACTTGGAAGACAAGAGAACCACAGAGAAAAAGATGTTTGTAGCGAAAACTTGCAGCAACCCCACGAAAATTAAAGAGATACCTAAAAGAACAACAAATTAACGTGTTTTTTACGTTATATACTGCAAACTGTTCTCTCTAGAGGTCTATAGTAAGAGCCACCATAACGTAACTGAAGTCATGTTCGACGACGTGATATAGTCTCCATCTATCGTGTCGTTTGTGTGCTCTATGCAAATCAGTCTTTAATGATTGCAGAGGTATATCGACATTCTATTAGATCGGTCACCTTGATGTGTTCACAACCGTTACGTCTAAATGGAAACCAGGTCTAATCGAACCTCGGTCACAAAGATGAAAGGCTAAACGTTTCATATGCGATTGTGATTGATATACTTACTTGTATGGACAGTGATCTTGTAAAGGAATTTCTTTGGCAGCCGGTGCATGCAATGTGTCCTACAGAATTTGAACACAGACTCAATTTTTAAATTCTCAAAACCAGAATGAAACTAGTTAGCTTGTAAGCTGGGGTCCTGTAGTTCATCATGTAATTTCTCGTATGCCTATTCTCATCAACTTTCATCCTTGTTTGATCAGAGCTTAACTCCTTAACGTGTGTATTTATTTTCTTACAGCGTCAGATTTCCAAGCTTGGTTTTTGGTGTACTGTGCATCGACCAATTCGGGTTCCTTTCTTGAGAGGAAGACTAGTGGATCACGTTCAGCACTTGTCCTGAAAACAAATTACAACCGTCATAGTTATATATAGTATTGAACATGGTGGGTTTCACTAAGCACTATCGTGCAGCAGATGGTCATCAGTAATTGGCCGTATCTATATTAGAAGACGTATTAACTTCTGAGATGACTACTTTTCGTCTGAGACTGATTAATTCCATCCAGAGGATTAATTCGTCCATACGTTTAAGACGTCTTGTAATATAAATACGGCCATTATTATAGTTCAGAGACTGCGAAGATTCTGCTTTCAAATAACGAACATACCTTGATCCCCTGAAAAATCCTTTCGATTCTTTCTTCTCCCACGGGAATTCCTTCGCTTTTCTGTCAAAGAGTAAAGTTGTTTTGCTAGTACAAGTTGTTTTTGGGTAGGATAATAATCAAGTCATAAACATTCTACACATTGACTAAATTGCTTACTTTTCAAGGTCGTTTCTCATAAGATCCCATCTACCCAAGCCAGTGGGATAAATTGGCCAAACTGCTGGTCCTCCTTCCCAAAATGTCCATGCTGGATACATTATGTCATACTCATTCTTTGTCTACATAAAGTTATATAATACAGGATTTACGATGGTAGGTAATGGTACTGATTATAACAATAATGGTGGTAATTATGATGACAGTTATTATGATGGTGATGATGGTAGTGGGGATGGTGCTCATGATGGTAATGATAGTGATGATGAAGATGATGGGAATCAGGATTGTGGAGATGATGGTAGTGATGGTGGCAATGTTGGTGGCAATGATGATAGTGTTGATGGTTATGATGGTGGTCAGTTGGTGGTAATGATGGTGATGATAATGGTGATGATGATAGTAATTGTGGTGGTCATGTTGATTGTAAGTGATGGTGATGATGGTGGTAATAATGATGATGGTAGGGTAGCAGTGCTGATGACAGTAGCCATGGTGATGATGGTAATGATGATGGTGATAACAATGATGGTGATAATAGTGATGATGGTGGTGGTGTAAATGGTGATAATGATGGTTAGTGATAATATGGTAACACTGTTATTTTGTCTTAGCACTCAGCACTCACTTTGCTAAATGAAAATACAGGAACTGGTTCCATCCATTTTGTAGTCTTTAAATACAAAATAATCAAACTTAAATTAGGCTGACAAAAATGAAACTGAATTTAACCCATTTCAAATAATCATTGTTAATGATTGAGCTATTGAATCATGATACCTGTGGATAATCATGAACATTGATGATCATCTCCATGTCTGGCAACTTGTCAATGATTTTCAGAATGAAGTGTTCAACACCATTACATCTGAAACATAACCATTTAATAAATCATCATCACTACCATCATCACCATCATCACCATCACTACCACCATCACTGACACCACCATCATCACCATAACAACCATCATCATCATCTTCACTTTCATCATCACTATCATCCTCCCTGTCATGCATCATGACCATCATCACTATAACCATCATCTAATTCACTACAACAATCAAACAAATATGTATCAATTCATCAATCAAGCCATTAATTAAATTAAACCATTCTTACCGAGCTTCAAACATACAATCGTTTTGTCGATACAACTTATGATTGATAATCTGGTAATGTGTTCCTCTTGTTCCTGTCTTTGCCTTATCAAAGTCCAACTTAGTAATTCCACCTTTATCTTGCCAAAGCTTCAAATCATCATCAATAACTTTCTTATAACAACCACTGTTTACATTTGAACAATCTTCATACACAGACACAGTTTTGTTAATTTTATCCAGATATGCTTTCCATGAATCTTAAAATATTCATTGTAAACATGTATTAATTAAATCAAGGGATTTAACTAAACAATGGTTTAACAAGAGACATGGGCAGTCATTGTCTAGTAATCCCATTGACATCCAGCACTTTCCCTTTGATGAGTAAGCAGCGGCATAGGATTGATAGGAACCAGGGGCAGGTCGGACACAGGGGCACATGGAGTTTACTTCAAAGTGCCCTTTTCTTCAGCTGAAATAATGGGAAAAGTGGCCAAGGGAAAGATTTGGACTTTCAAGAAGAGCGCCAAGAAATATGATACAGAAAATCTGCAGAAAACATTTGAGCATAGAATATTTGAGCAATACTTCAATTCGGGATTTAACAACTCTGTGGACCCACATAGTATTATTATTACAGGTAATATTTCAACAATTAATATAATTGTTTAATAATTGAATATATACCTCGCATTTTATATTTATAACTTGGGTCATGTTTATCTTTGTCATGATCTACGCCATATTCATTGTCCAAAGAAGCACAAACTGACAAAATACTGTTGAAAAATAGCACCAAAATTATCGCCGTTCCTTCCATGCTTTCACTATTAACGACTGGTATTGTTGCAAATCAACTTTATAATTTATGCAAACAAAAACAAACGTGTCCTGCAAACAACATGTAAATTATAAACTCTGATTTTCATAACAAAACTAGCCAACAAAAGTCGTAATATCATCGAATTCTTCTATAGAAAACCTATATTTTTCTCCAAGGGTTTGTCATATTTACTATTCGGTGAAAATAGAGAATTTCATGGAATTTTTAGATTTTTTTCTAAATTTTTGGAGAATACACGTGTAGCTGTTTCCACTTGGCGAAAGTAAAACTCATCCAAATATGCGAATAAAGTTTTCAACTTTTTTCATGTTATGTCAATCAAAAATACAAAGAATTGTAAACTTGTTTCGCAAAATTATATTTATCCCATTGAAATACGTATAAATGAACGGGAAAATTTTTCTATTTTTATTTAAATTTCTGTATATTGTAATCTGCAAACGTTATTGTCAGCTGTACATGTGACAATACAATTAATATATGAATTTAGAAATCGAGCTTCCCCCCTGTAATGAAGGTTAGTTTTCTGAAAACACGGGGGGAGTGCTTACAAAACACACGCTGGCTGTTCTTATAAACAAAATGTATTTGAAACAGTAAACACTTCATTGAAAATGTGAAAATTCAAAACGTTTCGGGGGCAACTTTTACACTCTTTGTTCTAAAGCTGACAGGATGACATCCATAGAGTATTTTAAAACAGAAATTGAACGGTTGAGCAAAGAATTACAGCAGACAAGTTGCGACAAAATTCGTGCGGCTGAATATGGCTTGGCCGTGTTGGAAGAGAAACAGGCTCTTCAGGAACAATACGATGACTTAGAGACGGTTCTTGAAAACACAAAACAAGAGCTTGAAAGTTCAAAAGAGGTAAGAATAATGCATGATATTTTACAGAACTTTAGTCTAATATATTTAGTCCAAATCAATAATACTGCACGAACATATTCATGATCAATTCAAATATAAAATTGTAAATTCCTTGCTTAAGTTGCTTTCTTGCTCATATTTTTGCCTTAGAACTCAATCTTATTTTATTCAAGAGAAATACAGCAATATTTTTTGGTCAATTAAGAATTTTTAAGTCCTAAAGCTTAATAATATTTTTCATGTCAGCGTCCAATAGCCATATTATGTCTAAAGATTAAAATACTAGTGATGATTTATAATTTGAAATCCATTTTAATATGATATGAGCGTGTTTTGAATAGCTTAATTTCCTCCCAAATGCCGCACTAAGGTGATTTAGAGTTTCTGATTTGTTTATGAGATTTAAAACTTGGTTGGGGTCAATAGATAATGGCATAGAATTAATTATGATTGATGTATGTTTGCATGAGGGAAAGCTTAACTGGCTTGGCAAAATCTCTCTTAAATGTCTGAAAACATATGTTGACATGTAATGCAATATGTAATGCATTAATGTGTAAACAGTTGGGGGTCGTGATAGTGTATTTCAGAGCAGTCGTCATGGGGATATGATGTTGTATATAAAATAGTATATTGAATATATGGTATCACATACCCTTGATGATCGCACTGGTAATGAAATATCAATGGTTTTGTGTCTATTATATAGTACCTACCTATGTCATTTGAATTCCAATCTTAACGTTGTTTTGTTCTGCATAAATGTTTACTCAGTTTTGTTAGTGTTAATCTAGTTGCTATTAGCATAGTTTTTTACCATTTTGCAATCGCGCCCCTGACGTGAATATGCCGCATGATATCCCATGCACCAGTAAAAATGCTCATGGCCAGGCCCCGGTTTCTCTGAGGATGGTTCTGTATAGAATCCTTACATGGATAGCATTTAAGTCATCATGAAAACATCTCAATAGATAGAGCGGTGTAACACAGTCCTGAAGGTGCAAGGTTATATCCTGCTTACGTCAACTTTTAGTTGACTTTGGCAGTGTAATAAATCATGTTGGAAATTTTCTCTTAATGGTCAATAGGTTGTGAGAATATATAATGCCATTAGATTGATTTGTTACCCTTACCCTCCCCCCCCCCCCCCTCCCCCCCCCCTCCCCCCCCCCCCCCCCCTCCCTCCTCCCCCCCTTGCCTCCCCCCCTTGCCCTCCCCAGTTGACTTGACAGCTCCATTGGTGGTGTTAGCCTGGCAAATAAACTTGTAACATTATTTGAAGCAGTAACTACAAAAATATTACCTGGAAAATGTGATCTCTTCACAACACACCAAGTTTTGCAAGCTTGCTTCAGAGAATGCCAGAAATGCAGGCCTCTTGCGAACTTCAAAATTACAAGATCCCTCTATTCTTCCAGAGCTCACAAGCATAATTATTACAGTGATATTTCTATTACACTTCAGACATTTTTACATGTGACACCCCCCTGTTTGTAGATTGTTGAGCACCCTTCAGGAATTCGTTACCAATCTAATTGGATGAATTTCAGAATGGTGCCTGACATAATCCAGCCTAATAACAACCTTTTTCTTAAAAAACTGAACTACTAAACTCAAGGCTGTCTTTTGCAGGCACTTGAACAGCTCAAATCCGAGCAATCGAAACGGAGCCGCTTTGGCGATGTTCGTGAAGAAAGCCTGGTACAGGAAAGCGAGACAAGGGAAGCCGGACTTTTGGCAAAGATTACCGATCTTGAATCAGACCTGAAGATAGCAAAGAAAGGGGAACGCCGGGCTGTGAACGAAGTTGACCGACTCTCTGCGCAAAATGCGGGACTCCTTAAGGAAGTTGAAAAACAGCACGAAGAGTTAAAGAAGGTAAAGAGATTTTTTGTTTTTGTGAAAAGCACTATGTGTCTTTTTTAGCATGTCTATTTATTTGCAGTCAAACCTCCCTGATATGGACACCATAGGGGCATAGCAAAGTGTGTGTATTAGAGAGAGGTCTGTATTAAAGAGGTGTCACTGTTAGAGAGGTGTCTGTATTAGAGGTGTCTGAAAGGAGAGGTTCAACTGTATTTATCTATCTATTAATTTAGGTCAAAGGAAATTTACGCGAGCTTAAAACACGCGATGCAAGACATAATCAAGAGTATGCAGACTTGGAAGAAGAAAATACCAGCTTACAGTCTCAGTTATCTGGTTTGAAATCAAAACTGGTCGAATACGAAGCTTTGAAAGTCGAGAACAACACACTACGCGAGGAGATGGATGTTATGAAAGTGCAGTTACAAATGTCGACAGGTAAAACTGAAGAGTATGAAAAACAATTAAATGAGACTTTGGATACGTTAAAAGAACAACGTGAACGCAACAGCCAGTTACAGAAGGAGATACAAGAACGAAACCAGCAACCGAGTGCTGAGACATGGGACATTGAGAGTAACGGTCTTTTAAACGAGTATATGTCAGATGACGAGCACCCATTGGTTAAAAAAATCACAGAGGAATACCATCATCAGGCTACTGTGGAACCAAAGTCACCTGCACCTGGGTTGGTGGATGATTTGATGAAGGAGCTGCAGTTCTCAGAATTACGTGATTTAGAGGATCAATTGGTGCAACTGAATTCCGAGAAAGCTGCGCTTACAAACGCGCTTGCACAAAGGAATAAAGAGGTTCTAAAACTCAAAGAGGAGTTCAGTGCATTCTCAACTATACAGGATTCTCAGAAACTTCGTAAGGAAATCCAAGGCGGAAACGCTGCGCCTTCTTCGAACGATGTTTTTGTGTTAAATAACCAAATTAAAGAACTTGAGGAGCTTAAAAAGATTGTTAAGAACTATCATCACAAGGAGTCGAAGGCGCAAATGGTTATTAAAAATCTCCATGTTGAGCTAGACGAAGTACGGGGAAAGAATGCTTCCCTACAAGGCAAGGCTGAGGAGGCCGACTTCTTGTGTAATCGAGTCAAAGAATTAGAAGAAAAGATTTTAAATTTGAAAACGAAGGAGGAAGAATCGGACCAAACTATCAGAACGCTTCGAGAAGATGTTCAATCAATGACGTCACTTGCAGGCGAGGCTAAAGGCAGTCTAACCTGCACGCAGGATGAGTTGAAGTTGGTCAGCGAAGACTTAGCTAAACTGTATCAACAAGTCTGTATGGCTAATGGTGATACCCCAAACCAGATAGTGTTAGAACACCTAAAGACTCTCTCACCCCGATACAAATCAACAAAGGCATTGAATGGTTGTCCGATTATGAACGGAGACGTCAAAAATATCGCCGACGGCGGAAAAAATGTCCCTGACAAAAATGGCGACGACCCAAAAGACGACGAACACCCCGAGGAGTCTGGCGATCCGCTGGCCTGTTACAAACTTATCACCGCCGTCCGCGATCAGGTTCGTTTCCTAAGAAAAGCTGTCGAGAAGACCGTTGATATCTCGCGCGAACATCGTGAGGGGCCCACGCATCCCGCGGGAAGCGACCACGAAGTGGATGACGTCAGTCCCGCGGACGGAGGGTCACTTCAAGACCAGGTCTTAAAACTGCAAAGGCTTGCAGCGACAAAGCGCGAACAGATCACAACCTTGCGTACCGTGCTCAAGGCAAACAAGTCCACCTACGAAGTTGCTCTAGCGAACTTGAAAAGTCGTTACGAAAGCGATAAAGCGCTTCAGAACGAGGTTATTACGAAACTTAAACGGAATTTGAAATCGATGCAGGCCGAATCGGCGACGTTTCAGTCACTGCGCAGTATGTTTGCCCAACGGTGTGAAGACTATGTGGCGCAAGTTGATGACTTGCAGCGTCGTCTCACGGCCGCAGAAGATGAAAAGAAGACATTAAATCATTTATTGAGGCAAGCAATTCATCAGAAAATTGCTCTCACGCAGAGATTGGAAGATTTCGAGTTGGCGCGAGAACGATTACGCGCGTACACGCGACGGAACTTTAAGCAAGTGCAGTCGAAGCCGAGCACCCGTGTGTAGTGATATACATCAATCGTAGAGGGTTTTAACGAGATTGCTTGAATGTGAGCTGTCGGCGAAAATTCTAGCCAGCTATCAGTAAGATATATTTTTGTAAGAAATATCTACTTGTCAGTCAAAATTCAAGCCAATTGTCAGCTGTTCCAAGTTGCTTTTTTATCGTTTGTCAGCTATCAGTTGTCAGTGAAATATGTTTGTAGTCGATTGACCCATTCAGACTCTCTTCGTAGATAGTTATGCTTTTATATATCTTAGATATTTATAATTCTTATGAATATATGACTATAATATAAACTATAGTATATCGTCCAAAGACAGCTTTTTAATGTTTTTAAATGAAATATAGTGAAATATAAAATGTAAGTATAGAATCGAATATATACGACGAGAAAAGTATTGTCGGTGTATTTGCTATATACTGTCAGTGGTAACATGACTAACTACTTAATAACAAGTTATGGAAATGCCAGCAAGCCTTCAATAGGACTTTAATATAATATCAACAGATACAATATATATATTCACTTTATCAAAAGGTTTGTCAAATCATTCAAACTCCAGTTTAAATGTTCGAATTTCCATCGGCTTCAAAGTGATCTCAAAATCATCGTTGGGTAAGAGGATTTTGTTCTCTCGTCTAACTCGTTTCCAGTCCACAGTGCGCTGATTCTTTACCAGGTTTGCACTGAGGTTAAGTTCAGTCACGGCCAAGATGGTGAAATCTTTAAACAAACCTTTCAATTGAACTGTGACGGCTTTTGAAAGTTCATCATCTTCTTCCACAGCAAACTGATGTTCTAGACGTAACAACACAGACCTGCCAAAACTTTCTAATGTTAACAGATGGACATTCGCTGGTAATGATCGAGTCAACGCCTGGTAACTAGCTTGGTAACCACTACCTGCTGAGAAAGCCAATGACGGACGCAACATTTCTTCTTCGCCAATAACACGATGGAATTTTGCCGAGGATTTTGCTGCTTCAAGAATAAGCAAAAATTTCCCCCGGACAATAAGGCCACGTCCGTTAATTCCTGGTTCGTTCAATGCTTCACCAACACCTCTTCCATCATCACGCAGTAACCTACGATGTACCATGAACTCTAAGGAACCATCTTTTATACTGGAACCTCCCAATGAGCGGTCCGTCATTATGGTCAGTTGAATACCAGACTCATCTTTGATGTAAGCTCGACTGTTGACCGGGTAATAATTCCCTGCTACGGGTTCTGTATCTAATGATAGTAATGATATAGAAAAATGTTTGCTTAGGGACTACGGTTAACTCTTAACCCATCAACTAACTTAATAACCTAGGCTTGAATAATCAAACCTGAACTTTACCTCAACTCAACCAAAGCCTTACCCTAACCTAAACCTAACCAAAATTCTAGCTATCCTCCATATCTATCAAGTTCTACTCACTTTCATACGTCCATGTAGGTCGATAATCTCGTTTCCTTATCTGCATTTCTCGTCCATTTGCGTCTGTGTAGAAAACACCATTTGTCTTCAAACTTGTATCAAACCTCGATATTACTTCTTTTCCAAGTTCGGGAGAGGGAGCCTTTTTGATTGGTCCAACAGTATATTCAAATTCTGCGTACGGTTTGTTTGAATACAACCTGACAGTTTGGCTAACCCAAGGCGTAAAGACCTGATGAACCTCTTGTAAAACCTCGCTTTGAAATATGCTAATTTTTGCTTTGTTTTTTGGGCTCACACAATTCGGTGTATTCGACTCGGGATCGAAAATATACGCCCCCGAACCGCCAGCCTGATACCAGAAGAATTGCTGGTCTATTGGTAATATTAATTTGGATATCAAATTCTCGACTTTAACCAGCCGTCCGGTATCAATAGAAAATGTCAATCTGAGATGCTTATTTTCGATAGCGTAATCAGTGTTTGGTTTAAGATCCAGTGTTTTGAAACCTGACTTCCTACGGATATTAGGACCGAAAGCATAGTCGCTGTTTTTTGGTTTACGGTCTAGTGTTTTAAAGCTTGACTTTTGGGACGGATTTGGACCAAATTTAACTTGGTACATTGCCAGACCAAGAGGTGGAAGAGCCATAGCTGGAAAAACCAGCTCGTACGGAGCTCTACCACGCTTACCACGAACATATTTGGTGACGTTTGTTGCTGGTAGCACGGCATAAGGTACCACTGTACCATTAGGGCCAAAGATTCGCACTCCCTGCTTCCACACTGGGATTCGGATATTTGTATCGACAGTTCGAGCAATAGGGTTGTATACGGTGATAGTAAATGGTTTAGTGACCTCTGTGGCAGGGCATACACTGATATTGAGATAGTCACAGAATGTGTATTGAATGTCGAGATGTTCTTGTTGGCTGACTTCGTTCAAAGCGGAGTTGATCACCATCTGAAATGTAGCATACAAAATATGGTCAATATTTTCTGGGGAATTTTCTTGTTTATGAAAGTCCTAGGCCAAAAAAGACTAATTAAGATACAAAATGATACCTCAGTTTCTGTACCTTACATTGTTGAGCGCCCATTGCCAGACGTTCGGCATAATCATATGCAACATGTTGTTTTTCAGTTCCACTCACTGCATCATGATGTTGTGCAACACCCATTGCATCTCGTAACATCTCTGAACTGGGATCTGACTCTCCAAGCTTGCCCAGAACTTCAAGTTGTTTACATACCTAGTATAGTGGAAATTATATAGATGATGGTGGTTGTGATGGTGGCAATGATGGTGGTAGTGGTGTTGGTGGAAGTGGTGGTGGTAGTGATGATGGTGGTGATGCCGGTAGTGATCGTTGTGGTGGGCCAAATGATGGTGGTAGTGATGGTTGTTTCGTGGCAATGATGGTGGTAGTGATGGTGATAATGGTAATGATGATGGTGGTGATGCCGGTAGTGATCGTTGTGGTGGTGGCAATGATGATGGTAATCTGACTACCAATTATGCGTTTGATATGAGATGCAAAACAATGAATACTACCTGTAGTAAATTATTATTCCTTCTAACATAACCTTTCAATGCAGGTCTGCTGGTAAAATAACCAGTCCAGTAACAAACAGGACAGTCCGCATAAGGAAAGAAATCGTCCGTCTTTAATTCCAGTTTCATTTCTTTTACTGCATCAAGATATTTTGATGGTGTGGAGTAAAATACATTCACTCTACCATCCTAAACAACAGAAATCTTTAAATGGTTGGTTCTCGTTATAGGTTGGGGTCTCTTGGCAGTGTATTAGGCAAAAAGCGGATTTATGTTGCAGTATCTAGTTCTAAACTAAACGAAAGTAGCTTTGTCTATACTGGATAACTCTATCACTTTTCCCTAGAGGTCCAGTAAGAGCCATCTGTTATTAGTCCAGTGCTATTACAGGAGGAAACCTAAACTAAACTAACTATATTTATACTGGATAGTTGTTTCAGTTCTAAACTGTTCTCTCTAGAGATCCAGTAAGGGCCATTCCTTATATTTGGTCCAATACAAGAGGAAACTGGAGAACCCTTACAAACCTGCGGTTTTTGGTAGAGTCAAACTGGAAGCACTCTTCTCACATGTGACTGAGGCGAAATTATAATCAGACAACTGCATATTGCAGGAATCGAGACCCGTACATTCACAGAGGTTAAAGGTATGTGCCCTAACAACTGCGCACTCCTGCTTCTAAATTGTAACGAGAAAACACAATACCTTATTCACATGTGTGATAAGTTTGTCCAAATTCTTGAACCACGGATTAGCGTTTTGATAAGTAAAATCACTTCCCATGGTAAGCATAATATGCCCCGACTTATAATGCAACGCTTGCTCACATGCCTCCTTAATAAACAGTTCGACTCGCTGCTTAACATTATTTCCGAACAGTCTAGGGTCATCCTGGATTGGGGGATCTTTACAAAACAAGTTGTCAAAACAGAAGCCTTTAGGAGGGGTGTAATAATCGTATAATACCCCGGTGAATATTTCTGAAGCTGCCCCAAGACTTTGGCTTCCCCGCCACCTGAGCTCCATACGTTGTTCGTCAGTTCGTTTCTGCATGTCTGCGTAATGAATGCGCGCAAAGAAGAATCCTTCGAAAGACATTTGCGCGAACAGAGATGCTTGTTCGGCCGAGTGTCCGAACGGGTCTATATGCCATGCCACTCTTGGCCGAGCTTTTGAGCCAAAATTTTTATCGATAAACTGTAAGCCGAGCGTCATTTGATCTATGATAGCGTTATAATGAGTGCTTGCTTCATCGTTCATGCACCATCCACCATTGATAAATTCCAATTGCCCTCTCTCGACAAGTGCTTTCACTCTGGCTTGCATAGCCGGGGTTTGTTGTACCCACCATCTTTTAAAGAACGCCATTTCCACGTAGATAAAACGCCTCGCAGGATTCGCTTCTAATGCCGGCATCACTGAATCAAGAATGTATTGAACGCCTGCAATTTGAATGCTGTTATTGGCTCCGTAATAATATTGATCAACCGTCTTGAGCCAGCCTACATCGTCGTGAGTGTGCGGAACAAGATGGATTTGTAGAACTTCGTCCTGGTTTCTTGGCGATTTTGAACCCACGAAAGCGCTTGAAAGAAAGGGAAAACTGGACAGAAACAACAGTAAGAATACTTGTGCCATTGTTGGGAACAATTTTTGTTTTGTCTGAACTTTGACTCAAAAGCGTAAGCGTGCTGGTGTGATGACGAACCCGTTAACGCTACGTACGCCCTGGTACGCCAGACCATAAACTATAGTAGTGTTGAATTTCTAATCCACAGTAATTAGTTTAGTTTAATTTAATGTGTTTATCACTCTGACGTGGACGGACAGCCTTAACAGGCTTAATCCTAATTGACAAAGGTCTCCGGGCAGGGGCGGCGGAACAGGGGCGGCGGAACAGGGGCTATAGCCCCCCTAGAAGTAGAAGTGGGGGCTAAGCTTCCCCAAATATAGATCAGAGCGGGAGAACTTAATACGAAGATGTCAGATTCTTCGCTGCCTGAAATGCAAAATGAACAAAACAACAGGAAAGGCCATTTCAGGAACTCCAGAATTCAACATTTTCCGGGAGAGCATGCCCCCGGACCCCCCCCCCCCCCATACAGTTTGCTTAGCCCCCCAACCAAACTAATGTTCCGCAGCCACTGTCTCCGAGGGTTAAGGAGTTACGGTATTTTACGATTAATAATGCATAAGGATTAGATTTTAGTGAGAATCAACCAAACTCTACTTACACGAATTTTTCAAACAGGGAAAGGAAAGTTACCCAAGTAAATCCCTGTCCTCAACCTGCAGTAGCACTAGCAGACTTAAGACATCTTCAGAGTTAATGAATTAAGATATAAATTTACAAAGCTACTATGAATAAATTACGACTATTTAGTCCCCCTATTATAGTTGTACATTTATATACTAGGCATTGATTTTCATCATACGATTACGCGTCAACCAACAAACCCGTGCTTTTTCGCGCTTTTCAATTGATTTTGAAAACCAGGAACTAAAACATCAGAAAACAATAAGAACGAGCCCCCGTGGTGCTTTTCCGCCAACAGGAAGTGTTCAGCTATTTCGAAAGTTTATTGTTGCACTTTTATATGAACAGCAAGTCAGAAACCATTGTTAACAATGGCACAAGTATTCTTACTGTTGTTTCTGTCCAGTTTTCCCTTGCTTTCAAGCGCTTTCGTGGGTTCAAAATCGCCAAGAAACCAGGACGAAGTTCTACAAATCCATCTTGTTCCGCACACTCACGACGATGTAGGCTGGCTCAAGACGGTTGATCAATATTATTACGGAGCCAATAACAGCATTCAAATTGCAGGCGTTCAATATATTCTTGATTCAGTGATCCCAGCATTAGAAGCGAATCCTACGAGGCGTTTTATCTACGTGGAAATGGCGTTCTTTAAAAGATGGTGGGTACAACAAACCCCGACTATGCAAGCCAGAGTAAAAGCACTTGTCGAGAGAGGGCAATTGGAATTTATCAATGGTGGATGGTGCATGAACGATGAAGCAACAACTCATTATAACGCTATCATAGATCAAATGACGCTCGGCTTGCAATTTATTGATAAAAATTTTGGCTCAAAAGCGCGGCCAAGAGTGGCATGGCATATAGACCCGTTTGGACACTCGGCCGAACAAGCATCTCTGTTTGCGCAAATGTCTTTCGAAGGATTCTTCTTTGCGCGCATTCATTACGCAGATATTAAAAAGCGGAGGGATGAACAACGCATGGAACTAAAATGGCGAGGTAGCCAAAGTCTTGGGGAAGCAAGCGAAATCTTCACCGGGGTGCTATATAATGGCTACGGCCCCCCGTCTAGTTTCTGTTTTGATATCCTCTGCGGTGACCCCCCTATGCAGGACGACCCTAGATTGTTTGACTTCAATGTCAAGGAAAGGGTGGATTTGTTTATAAACCGCTCACGTGAGCAAGCATTGCATTACAAGTCCGGGCACATCATGCTCACAATGGGAGAAGATTTTAATTATCAAAATGCTCATACGTGGTTTAAAAATTTGGATAAATTGATTGCATTTGTAAACAAGGTGTGTTAAGCGGATCTTACAGGGGGGTGTACACCCTTGTGGATCTATCATTAGGTAAAGGGTGGCCCTTACTGGACCTCTAGATAAAAGAGTTTGGAACTGATAGAGCTATCTAGTATGAATAAAGATAGTTTAGTTTAGGTTTCCTCCTGTACTGACATTGGACCAACATGGGGTGGCCCTTACTGGACCTCTGAGAAAAACAGTTTAGAACAGATAGAGCTACCTAGTATATATAATGCAACATACGTTTTCTGACCAAAATATGTTAAATATGTTACATAAGTATGGTATTAGAAAGTCCGTTTTTTGACTAACAATCTTCAAGAGATCGCAACCTATACCGAGAACCAACCATTTAAAGATTTCTGTTGTTTAGGATGGTAGAGTGAATGTATTTTACTCCACACCATCAAAATATCTTGATGCAGTAAAAGGAATGGAACTGGAATTAAAGACGGACGATTTCTTTCCTTACGCGGACTGTCCTCATTGTTACTGGACTGGTTATTTTACCAGCAGACCTGCATTGAAAGGTTATGTTAGAAGGAATAATAATTTACTACAGGTAGTATTCATTGTTTTGCATCTTATATCCAACACATAATTGATAGTCAGATTACCATCATCACCACCACCATCATTATCACCACGACCATCACCACCACTACCACCATCATCACCACTACCACCATCATCACCACTACCACCATCATCACCACTACCACCAACACCACTACCACCATAATTGCCACCACCATAACCATCACTACCATCATCATCACAATCACCACCACAACCACCATCATCTATATAATTTCCACCATACTAGGTATGTAAACAACTTGAAGTTCTGGGCAAGCTTGGAGAGTCAGATCCCAGTTCTGAGATGTTACGAGATGCAATGGGTGTTGCACAACATCATGATGCAGTGAGTGGAACTGAAAAACAACATGTTGCATATGATTATGCCGAACGTCTGGCAATGGGCGCTCAACAATGTAAGGTACAGAAACTGAGGTATTATTTTGTATCTTAATTAGTCTTTTTTGGCCTAGGACTTTTATAAACAAGAAAATTCCACAGAAAATATTGACCATATTTTGTATGCTACATTTCAGATGGTGATCAACTCCGCTTTGAACGAAGTCAGCCAACAAGAACATCTCGATACCGACATTCAATACACATTCTGTGACTATCTCAATATCAGTGTATGCCCTGCTACAGAGGTCACTAAACCATTTATTATCACCGTATACAACCCTATTGCTCGAGCTGTCGATTCAAATATCCGAATCCCAGTGTCAAGTAAGGCAGTCAGAATTTTTGGACTAGATGGTAAACCGGTCTCTGCTGTGATACAACCAGTATCAGACGAGACTAAGTTTGTCCGTGGTAGTCTTGGCAATGCCCCATACGAGTTGACCTTCCCTGTAACAGGCCTGCCGCCCCTCGGTGTTGCTGTATATACGGGTAATACAACATCAAATACCAGAAAACATAGTTCTAAAGTAGCATCAAAATTTGCTTCTAAAGTCCTAAGGAAAACAGACTTTGCAAAAGATGGTAAAAGTGGGGATTATGTTATCCAAAACAAGCATCTTCGCCTAACATTCAGTCATGATTCTGGACGCCTAACTAAAATAGAAAACCTTGAATCTCAAATAAGTCTACCGGTCGACCAGCAATTTTTGTGGTATAATGCTAGTGTTGGAAACACGGTCAGTAAGCAAGCTTCGGGGGCTTATATCTTCAGACCAAATTCAAGCAAACCATTTAACGTAAGCACAAACAACAGGGTAAGCAGTATAAGCATATTTCAAAGCGAGGTTTTACAAGAGGTTCATCAGGTCTTTACGCCTTGGGTTAGCCAAACTGTCAGGTTGTATTCAAACAAACCGTACGCAGAATTTGAATATACAGTTGGACCAATCAAAATGGCTCCCTCTCCCGAACTTGGAAAAGAAGTAATATCGAGGTTTGATACAAGTTTGAAGACAAATGGTGTTTTCTACACAGACGCAAATGGACGAGAAATGCAGATAAGGAAACGAGATTATCGACCTACATGGACGTATAATAGTGAGTATAACATGATATATGTGGTGGATAATAGTGAGTATAACATGATATATGTGGTGGATAATAGTGAGTATAACATGATATATGTGGTGGATAAGTAGGGCTGAAGTTGGTCGAGGTTAGGTTGTAGTTAGGTTGAGGTTAGTTAACTGATTGGTTGAAGGCTAAGCCCCCTACCACAAGCTAACATTTTTCTATATCATTACTATCATTAGATACAGAACCCGTAGCAGGGAATTATTACCCGGTCAACAGTCGAGCTTACATCAAAGATGAGTCTGGTATTCAACTGACCATAATGACGGACCGCTCATTGGGAGGTTCCAGTATAAAAGATGGTTCCTTAGAGTTCATGGTACATCGTAGGTTACTGCGTGATGATGGAAGAGGTGTTGGTGAAGCATTGAACGAACCAGGAGTTAACGGACGTGGCCTTATTGTCCGGGGGAAATTTTTGCTTATTCTTGAAGCAGCAAAATCCTCGGCAAAATTCCATCGTGTTATTGGCGAAGAAGAAATGTTGCGTCCGTCATTGGCTTTCTCAGCAGGTAGTGGTTACCAAGCTAGTTACCAGGCGTTGACTCGATCATTACCAGCGAATGTCCATCTGTTAACATTAGAGAGTTTTGGCAGGTCTGTGTTGTTACGTCTAGAACATCAGTTTGCTGTGGAAGAAGATGATGAACTTTCAAAAGCCGTCACAGTTCAATTGAAAGGTTTGTTTAAAGATTTCACCATCTTGGCTGTCACTGAACTTAACCTCAGTGCAAACCTGGTAAAGAATCAGCGCACTGTGGACTGGACACGAGCTAGACGAGAGAACAAAATCCTCTTACCCAACGATGATTTTAAGATCACTTTGAAGCCGATGGAAATTCGAACATTTAAACTTGACATTCAGTGACCTTTAGGTAACCATTAATAGCTATAACCTAATAATATAAAGTGATTTTAGACGAACTTCAAAAGACTGGGTAATCAAATAGATAATGGTAGTGCGGAAACGTTTGAGAAATTCGTTATTTTCTCATGTAATCAAAAACATATTTAGATTAAAGGAGTATTCAGTATAACTTGGCTGATTTGAAGGAACAACGCGACTTTAAGAAAAATATTTTAAAATGTTAAAATGTAAACATAGCATACAATTATCCAGGATTTAGTAAAATATATAGAGCATTTTTCAGGTTGCTGGTTCAATTTCTATATGGGGCAGTTCAGCTTGTAGAAGCAAAGAAAACAATTTGGATATTGTCAAACTGTAAGCTAAAATCACAACAAGTACTTACAGCTTGTACTATCAAAAGAAACAACTTACCAACTCTACAAAGTTGCACACAAAGGCAGCAAAGCAACACACAACTGGAATAAAATTTATTGAACTTATCTTACAATTCTTCGTCAGTGTATCGTTCTATTATGTACAACATCAAAAATACTGTTTTCACTTCTCACTTGAGTCCGAGGTCTTTCCAAGTAGAGTCTGACCTTATCAAATACATAGGATGGCCAGTAGGGATCTTCTTCCGTCGGCTTCCAAGATTTGTCAAACCGTGAATCAAGGTGCCTGAAGACGGAAAAACAATGTTGACTGTTTTCCTGTTTATGAAAAAATCCCAATAAAAGAGTGTTGGTGACACAGCGGTTAGTATTGAGCATGTGTCTTTTATCTCTGCAGCGCGCCGTTGACCGTTTAGGAGCGTTTTCAGTTTGACTTTACAAAACACCACAGATTTCCTAAGGGTGGTTTCCTCCTGCAGTTACACTGGACCAATAAGAAATGGTCTCACTGGATCCCTGGAGTGAACAGTTTAGAACTGATAGAGCTATCCAAGTATAAATTATCTTAGTTTAGTTTACGTTTTATCCCGTAGTAACATTGCATGGGCCAATAATGAATTGCCTTTACTAATACTGGACCTCGAAGTAGAACCGTTCAGAACTGACAGAGCTATATCCAGTATAACTGTATAAATAAGCACCACACATCTTGTAAAAAGTGTCGGCAAGCATTACCTGGTCAAGTTACAATATTCTTCATAGGTCATCCAGCAGTCAGTTTTCCGTGAAATATTGGCTGGTCCAGAAGATAGGTTCATTCTCTCGCTCTTTGGTGTGACTGACGCGGCCGGGGGATAAACATGATATGAATAGAAATTAATTTTACGTTTGCTTTTGGAAAACCTTTTCCCGCCACTGTCCGCGTTGCTAGGTGCCAGCCTGCGATACAACTCTTTCTCTGACATAAGGTATCTGCTGGGAGGCTTTAGCGATGAGATACACGTGTCAAGATCTCTGTCTTCAGGATGTAAGAGAACTAGCAATAGAAATATACATCATTTTAAAGGTCTGTTCACACGATCCGATTGTCAAATCCGATTCTTCTCCTGACGTATGTGATTTCACACAATACAGCAACAACTACACTTTTCGTCATGTGTGAGCCAATAGCCTTGCTCTTGTCAGCAAATCCAGTAAATCACATACGTCAAGAGGAGAATCAGATCGCTGGTCAAATGAGTTTGCGTTCGACTGCCAACTCTCATCAACTTTGAGCTGGTTCAAATTTTGAAGAGAGTTGATGAGAGTTTTTGCACATTTGACCGGTACGGTAATATCCAGTCAACTCTCATGCAACTCTTGTTCTCGTTTGACAGGGGCATGAGAGATGATTGAACTGTCATGCAAACTCTCGCTTGTCAACTCTCATCAACTCTCAGTCCTCATTTGACCGGGGCTTTAGGACTCACTGACTATCGACCCACCAACGGACCAAACTACCGACGAACTGATCTAAACAACCGCCCAACCAACTCCTGACTAACATTTCAATAAGAACAACCATCTTACCTCTTTCTAAAAGATTCTTGGAAAGTGGCATGCCATGTAAATGACACAGTTCTAAGACTCTCTCGTATTCATGTTCTTTCTGTCTTTGAAATGTATCAACAAGCATTCCAGTCACCCCTCCCATGGTAGAACATCCACGTTCAACCTTCTCTGACGATTTCGTTTTTTGCCGATGTTTCTCCCTCTTCTTTTGTCGCTTTAAACGTTTTTCGTTGTCCTAGAAAACGCCACATTTTACAAGCCAAACTAAGCAATACGAAGCGAGCGAAATCTGTTAATCGGCAAAGCCCTGGTCAAACGAATATCAGAGCTGGCAAGCAAAGTTTGCACGAGAGTTTTATCAACAGTTGACTGGACATTACCGCGCCGTACCGATCAAACGAAGGAAGTCAGCCATAGCCCAGTCAGCCAATTAATCAGTTTGTAGGTTGGTGGTTGGTTTGTCAGTTAAGCCCTGGTCAAACGAGTATGAGAGTTGAGAGTCAATGAGAGTTGTAACTCATGGTAATGCATGGTGCTCACCATTAGACACGACAGTACAAACAGAACAGAAATATAGAATAGAAAAAATAATGTAAAGCAAGAAGAACAGTGAATTAAGAGAGAGGAGATAGAAAGACTGACATGGAAGATATTAGTCAGTCGTGATCAGTGAGCGAGGTAGGTCAGGAGTGTAGGAAGTGGCAGTAAGGTGGAGGTAAGCCTTGTGTAGGTATGTTTTAAAGGTGGAGAGAGTGTCGTAGGCTCGTAGCAGTTGGAAGGAGCAGATGGAAGGAGCAGATTTACATACATAGTTCCACAGATTTACAATTCTAACAAAGTCGGAGTTTTGGAATGTGGTAGTCTTGCAAGCTTGTGTTCTTAAAAGGCGAGAGGTACCTGCATGTGTCCTGCTTGCCGTAGTTTCAACATACTGTGCCACGTCTAAATCTACCAGATTGAACTTGCTTTTATAATAAAAGGTTAAGTCTTTCTGTTCTCTGTCGTACACAAGCGGGATAAGGTTTAGTTTTGTTAAATGTTCGACATAAGTTAGTTTTACGTAAGATTTAAAAAAACTATATACTTAATAGATTTTAAAACTATATAAGAACTTAAGCGTAACAAAACATCACTTTATGAGTGTGTTTATAACAAGAAAAGTTAAGAAGGAAATGTACAGGTAAACTCTTTGTTTACCAAAATTTCAGAATTCTTCTCACAGACAAGGCTCCATTTTGTACGCTTCTAAATTATTCCTGTCGCAACTCTCACGCAACTCTTGTTCTCGTTTGACCAGGTACATGAGTTGAGAAGACTCTCAGGCAAACTCTTGCTTGCCAATTACTCCAATTAATTTATTCCATCAGTATTTAAACTAACCTGATCTTTGGTGGTAGAAATATGATCACTACTTGACCCCTCTGGCAAGCTGAGAATAGACTGAGATGACATCTGTACAGGTATCTGACCAGTATCGAACACATCTCCTTGTAATTTCCCTGATGAATCTGAGGGCAGTATGCCTGCCTCATCTTCCTCTGAATGCTTCTTTGTGCTGTGAAGAATAAAACAGGTTACAAGGTAATTAGGTAGGTTGGTAGATAAGGTAGTGTGTAGATTGTCAACCATAAGTTGATCTGTAAAGTGTAGATATCAATCTTGTTGTGGGTAAATCAGGCAAGACAAGTTTCATGAAGTGTTTCACAACCTCTATCCTGTTAATTAGGTAAGTAGTATTAATTACCGTTCATTTAGTATAAACAAATCTCTGCCGTGAGCCAACTCCTTATATTCAAGTACATCATCATTATTCTTATCAAGCGCTTGAACAAACTGATCAATCTCTGCATCTTTAAGAGGAATACCAGTCCGTTTCATTATGTCTTTGAATTCATCCCGAGTGACCTGCCAATCCTTGTCGCGATCTGCTTGCACAAACAGATCATAAAAGCGAAGTCTCTTCTTCGCCAGATACTCGGTAATGGTTGCCAAGGCAAGTGGCAGAGGTTGGTTGATAACTGGAGTGTACTTGGAGTCACAATTACCAAATATCACTTGACCATCAGTGCTTTCTTTCTGAAATTAAGACAAAGTTGTCATCTATACAGAGCCCTGTTGACAAAGTCATCACAATGACACATTCTCTTTCATCTCTTCTCACGGTGAATCCTCTATTAAGCAACTAGGGGCTAACTTATTTCATTCATGAGGGGTGGGGCTTATTGGAGAGCAGAGATAATTATTTTAGTAAAAAATAGATGAAGGGACATCATTAGGTTGAATTTGTTGAGCTGGCAAACAAATGTGCAGCAACTGTAAGACAGAAGGGCATGTTATAGTAAGTCTTTCAACTTGCTTTGATCTGTTAATTCAATCTCTGAAATTATTACCATTCTATTATTTTAGATAGAAAAATTGTCACAAAATAGTACCCCGTTTTTCATTCTGCTCATGGAAATCTCTTCAGATACCGTGGTCTGAGTCTTGAACACGTTGCTCAATTTCCGTCAAACTTGGCTTGCTCTGCAGCCAATCAGAAACCATTCCACATTGGTTTAAATCTTTGCGTAGCTGCTTCCTTTCTTTTACCCAAGCCTTGTAGTTGTCAAATTCTCTAGAAATTCTCTCATTTGCTACAAATAGCGGGTAGGGAGGTAAAATAATATGAATAAAATAATGTTGTTTAATTTATAGCGTCTATAACACAGGATTATTTGTTGATGATTCCTTCACGTACCGTTCAAGCGACCAGAATTGGTTATTTGTTTCTCCTTGCCAGAGGCTCTTCGTGTGGTTACAGGTGGCAAGCCAGCAAAATTGCCACCTCTTTCATCAGCACTTGCCATGCTTGGGGCTATTATAACACGTTTTCTTGGACCAATCACATTTTCTCTCAATCCAGAAGACACTGCATCACGATATGCCTTGGTCTTGGCTAGGTTTTTTAACCTTAACTCCATCATAAATAAAACTCCCTTGTGTTTGTTTAAACCCTTTACAACGACGTTTATTGCTTGAAAAACCAACCTTGATTTTTAAAAATCAGAAGCGAAATAAAAACGTTTATTTTAAAGCTTTAAAACCTCAAGATCTTTATAAACTTTTGTTAAATAAGGCATTGCTCAGGTTCAAATAAGAAAACTCCTCAAAAATATCAGAGATAACGCACAATTTCGTTTCAAAAGTGCTAGAAAGTAAAACTCACTCCTCCATCGACCGCCATATTGCTTCATGTTAAAACACTGCCATGGCAACAGAAACATTACACTATTTACCATCCATCAAAAGCTTTATTGTTCCAACTAACCGTCGTTTGCATCTAAGGATGAACATTCGCAGTGGCCAAAAAATAGCGAAAAATCAACAACGTAAAGGGGTTAGCCTTTACTTTTTTGTTAACGAGAAGTTAAGAGGTTTACTCTTTGGCCAGTCCTGGGCAAAAGGATTGAAGTCTCTACACTAATCCTAACCCCAAATACTTACCGTAACCTACCACAAAACCGTACCCTAACTCCAACCATAATCCTCATGACATCAAATATCACACATAAAATTGACATTGAACTTTTAATCATAATCCTCATTTGAATTAAAAACCTCATTCATATGCTCAAGTCTTTTGCCTTTTGTCTCTGGCAGTAAAAAATAGATAAATATCCAACCAAGTAACGAAAATGCTGCCGAGAAGCCAAACCATCCAGCTTTTGTAAGAAGTCTACTGCTATGCAAAAAAGTCATAGATAGGAGCAGATTAAATATGAAGGCAATTGACATGGAACACGCTATACCGGTAGAACGCGCCCAGAGGGGGAAAATCTCCGAGGTTACAACGTACGGTACGGGGCCAAGCCCCGGGGCGAAACATACGAGATACAGCACCAGACCGATGACAGCTAGAGCATTGATAGTAGGACTCGACGGACACCCATAGTATCTTATTAGTTCAAAGTCTGTATTACAGTAGCGACTGATAGTTGACGAAGAACGTTCTAGCGGTACACAGGAAGCATTTTGAATTGAAGCTTCTTGTTCAAAGTAACAAAAACCACACATCTCGTTATACAAACATTTGTTGCATGAATTCATCAAAGAACACTGATGGCCTGAGTTTCTTGCTGTTGCAGTCACCAAAGGCGACGTCTGAGCTTCCACATAGAAAGTGATTGCAAGCAACACCAGTGTGAGAAAGACACCAGCGGTGCTAGTGAGAATAAGTTTGCGACGACCAAAACGCTCTATGGTGAAGACGGCCACGAAAGTGAAAATGAAGTTTGTGAATGCGAGCGCCGCTGCAAGCCAAACTGCAGTACGTTCATCTTTCACTCCCGACATCCTGATGATGGTTGCCGTGTAATATCTAAATGAGAAATATATTTTACAGTTTTACACACGGATAGCGCGAAGGCATAGAGCAAACTATCCAAGAAATATGCCCGTTTTATAGAGTATTAAATTGCGTATCAAAGGTGTCCGTATTAGAGAGGTGTCCGTATTAGAGAAGTGTCCGTATTAGAGAGAGACGTCCGTATTAGAGATGTCCGTATTAGAGATGTCTGTATTAGAGAGATGTAGGTATTAGAGAGATGTCTGTATTAGAGAGATGTAGGTATTAGAGAGAGAGAGATGTCTGTGTTAGAGAGACGTCCGTATTAGAGAGATTCCGTATTAGAGAGATGTCCGTACTAGAGATGTCCGTATTAGAGAGATGTCCGTATTAGAGAGATGTCCGTATTAGAGAGATGTCCGTATTAGAGAGATGTCCATATTACAGAGGTGTACGTATTAGAGAGGTGTACGTATTAGAGAGGTGTACGTATTAGAGAGATGCCTGTATTAGAGAGCTGCCCGTATTAGAGAGATGCCCGTATTAGAGAGATGCCCGTATTAGAGAGATGTCCGTATTAGAGAGATGCCCGTATTAGAGAGATGTCCGTATTAGAGAAGTGTCTGTATTAGAGAGATTTCCGTAATAGAGAGATGCCCATATTAGAGAGGTGTACGTATTCGAGAGATTTCCCTATTAGAGACGTGTATGTATTAGAGAGATGCCTGTATTAGAGAGGTGTACGTATTAGACAAATTTCCGTATTAGAAAAAAAATCAGTGTAGGACAAACGTACGTATTAGAGATTTCTGTATTAGAGAGATGTCTGTATTAGAGAAATTTCCGTATTAGAGAGGTGTCTGTATTAGAGAGATGTCTGTGTTAGAGAGCTTTCCATATTAGAGAAATATCAGTATTAGAAAGGTGTCCATATTAGAGAGGTGTCTGTATTAGAGAGCTTTCCATATTAGAGAAATATCAGTATTAGAGCGGTGTCCGTATTAGAGTGATGTCCATCAAAAATATTTCTTACAAGATTGTGTTGATTCCACTGAGTTGTTGAATTGCCATGAGACCACAAGCAATGAGTAATGCTTGTCTGGTATTGGAATCTTGCAACATCCGAAACAAAATACTCCAGGAACTACCCTCTGAAAGACAAAAGTTTCAAAAGTAAACAACAAAAGTAGTCTAATGCTCTAGCAACTGGTCTACCTGGTCAAGTCGTTTTGAATAGTTCATATTGCGGAACTGAGTCCAGTTCCTTCATTATCAATATATCTGATGACAATATCACCTCATCAAACCAACTTGACCTGATAGTTATCAAGGGCGAAAATCCATCTCAAAAAGTAGAGGGGGGGTGGAGCCTGCTGATACTTATGGAGACATGTAACACATTTAATGTTTTCAGGGCATTTCTGCATCATTTATAGACACTTCTCCACGGAAGTGTAACTTGGGTCTACGCGTTAGGGGTGTGAGCATGTTTTGCCCGATGAAAGGGCAGTAAAGGGGCTGGCCAAAACCAAAATGGTCTATTGAGGCCCCATGCCGCTAGCAGGAATGCGTAGGTATCAAGTGCCGAAAGCTTGAAGGCTCTAGGCGGTATAGGGACATTCTCCCCCAGAAAAAGTTTGAAATATAGTCTCTGAAATGCCATTTCATGCACTTTGGGGTAAGACTTTACAGAATTCTGAAAACTAAAGCAAGAAGAATTCTAGGACTTTCAAGCATCTCTTTATAAATTGAAGGAATTTCAATGCCTTGAATGTTTGTTTTCAAATTCAAGGACTTTTATGTTTTGTATAACCTCGGCTTATTTTAGTCAAAGGATTAATACAGGATTTACGGCATATTTTCCATTATTCCCAACGCCTAACCTTTCTTTGCCAATTTGTGTCGACGTTTAATCTCATAAATTTCTTTGTCCACATCTTCTGTTCCACGTAGTTTCTGTAAAACCTTAGCAGCATCCTGGTCCCGGTCTTTGCTGATGAGCCATCTGGGGCTCTCAGGAACAAACATGGCACCAAGAAACAACACTAATGCTGGGGCAGCCCCAAGGCCAAGCATGTATCTGAAGGCAATTAATAATTATGGCCAATTTCCATATTAAGCACCTCAATCGAAATATAATCCAAAACCTAACCCTAATCTTAACACTTATCCTAACCTTAATTCTAATCTTAAACCTAAATATTTAACCTAAATCCTAACCTTTATCCAAACCCTAATACACAGCTTAACCCGCCTTACCCTAATCCTAATTTGAAGGGAAATCCTAAATTTAGTCTTACACCCAAATCTTAACCCTAATATGATTCTAACTGTAATCCTATCTATGAATATCAAGGATACTGATGACTGAATTCATAATTATAGTTCACACTCTGTGATCATAAACATTTTATTTTTACAATCTTTCGACTACCTACCTGTGTCTGACTCTGAACCTACATGTAATCCTAACCCTATTGAGGCATAGTTACTAACCTCCATCCATTAGTTTTATCTCCACTGAAAATTCCACTGACCAAAGCAGCAAAAAATAGTGATCCAGTCACAAAGGTGGATCCAAAGCACGTCAATTTTCCACGAATCCGAGCTGGTGCAAACTCAGCAATGTACATGTTTGACGATACGGTGGTGAAGCCTGCAAAGGCAAAACACTTAATCTGGGCAGTCCTGTATACAGTCTATACAGGGCTTGAAATACTTTTGACATTGTCATTGGCATGTTAAATTAAACCACCTTGCAATTCCATTCACAAATGTAAATAATCATGTAAATATTTTCTCTGAAATGTTGGTTTTTTATGCTTAGCATGTGATTTATAACAAAAACCTAAAGTTTTTTACAAAATGTGTTCTCAGAATGCTGCAAATGCCATTTTAAAATGCCGGAACCCCCTAGAATTCTTGTGCCTTTGGGACAAGCCCCCCCCCCAATATTTCATAAAATGTCCGCCACTGCTCCGTAATCAAGACAAAATGCAATTCGCTCATGCTTCATGAGAACAAGTGTGACGTATTTCAAGCCCTGCCTGCATATGTACACTTTTTGCAGGTAGCCAAAAATAATTTGCAGTGGGTATAACTAGTGTGAGCTAAGTAAGCATGTGCAAGGCCTAGCCTTGTAGCTTGCAAGTAAGAATGACTTTCTCCACATTTCCCAAAGGTGGGGCAAAGCAGGAAACTTGTTTCCACAACAAAAGTCACACTTGGGAACAAGTTTTTGAATCTATTTTCATAACTATGTTTTCAAAGGTTGCCAATCCAGAAACATTTACTGTTGCCAATACGTTGTTTGCTCAGGACTTTACAACACAAACCAGTTGCAGTTTATTAATTTAGAATGAGGTTATACAATAACCAAGGTTAACAAACAAACATTTGAGGCACATGGTGAGGCACATTAGAGCCCGTAAATGTTTAATTAAACTTACCATAAGCAATACCAGTCAAAATTCTACCCACTAACAACACATTTTTTGAGAAAGCACAAGCCATGACCAACGCACCAATAATAAATACCACAGTCGACATCATTAAAGTCAGTTTGCGACCAATAGTTTCGTTGGAATATCCAGCAAATAGCGACCCGAAAATAGCAGGTCCAGTAGCCAAACTAACAAGTAATTCATGCCAGAAAAACGTCAAGGAAAAATAGTCGGTTATAAAAACCATTGAACCGGATATAATACCGAGATCATATCCCATCGTAAAGAATCCAAACGCGACAATAAGACATGATAGGTACAAAAATGTCGTCTCTGCATTGCTCGAATCACTATTTTCGTCTATATCCAACAATAAATTGCTTTCTTGTTTGTCAGGGCTTTCATCAGACATATTTTATAAGGTGTTGAAGTTTAGAAGGTAAATATTTGCCATGGATATGGTTGAAAGCGTGTTAAATATAATATTGTATTCGCTTGACGATCATGGTATGCATAATATTTTACATAATTACTAATTAGCAGTCAGCCAGTCATTACTTTTTTTATGGTAGTTTTGGTGCTCCCACTTATTCAGTTTTCGTACTTTGAGTGGGGGTGTCTACTGTCTACTAGATATAAACGAGCGTTGATTGTGTATTGGTGGTTTTCATGGCTGCCCTTGCTGGTGGAAAAATACCTTAAATTAAACAAAGAAATATACATAAATTATTTGCTCTGATAAACGTCGGAACTTTGTCTTTGAAGTTGTCCACCAGCATGGCCGCTTTGAAAACCATCAATAATCAATATTAGTAGAATCATACTAGTATACTATTGCAAATGCTGTAATTTGATTGGCTACGCTACTCGCTATCTAATTGTCGATAGATAGCGAGTAGCGAAACAGCCATCTCACCGGCGCGATTTTTAACGAATTTATTTCAATAAATTATGAAAAACGTTTTGAAATACTGTTTTCTTGCTGGTTTCTACTAAACAATTAGATTATTCGCTCTCGATTTCTATGAGATGATAGTGGTGATTCTTGCTTCGCCCTCATGAATTATTAATGATCTTGAGATAACCTATTTGAACAAAGAGGAGAGAGGAGAGAGTGTTTATTCTTTATGTGTTATATATGTAAATATATCATACGAAAGGAGATTATTATAGTGATTTGAAACACCGAACAGTGTGTTGGGAAAACAAGGCGCGTTTTTTTTTTTTTTAACATTTTTTTTTGTTTTTATAAGCTAGATTTGAAACGACTTCGTTTTATTAATAGTGTAGTGACGACGTGGGTGATTTCCTTTGTGTTTTCCTCATGAATTATTAATGATTTGAGAAACCCTATTTGAACAACACTTTCCAACAGTTTGCAGAATTAACAAAACTACAAAAGTCAAAACTCTTAGCTCTAACACTAGGGATGGGGCATTTGTTAGATATAGTCTGGGGGCATATTATAGAGACTTTAGAGAGGGGCATCTATTACAAAATTCTGGTTTGTCCAGGACGTCTTTTAGTTATGGGGCGTTTATTGGAGAGTGTGCGTTTATTGGAGACATAATTTACAGTAAGTCTCATTAGTTTAGGAGTAATTGTATGAAATAACTTTATCAAAAAATTACGATTTATGTACTCATTCTGATTGATCATTTTCAGCATCTTGCACTGTACCGTAGTTTAATATGTACCGTAGTTTAATATATACCATAGCAAATTATAAACCAGTATATATGGTAAGTACATAAACCAGTCATGCCAACCTTATGAAATGACCAATATGAAACAGCATTTATGATTCTGATTCATCCAACATACTATTGCTATTAGAAACTGAAGACTCAAGTCTATTGCTATCATAACCACGCCTTTCAAATAACCTATTAACCTCTTCAAGAGTTTTGCCTTTAGTCTCGGGTACAAAGTTGTATATGAACAACCATCCCATGAAAGCGATTGCAGTATATAGACCAAATGCACCACACTTTGTCAAAAGCCTTGTTAGATGAAGAAATGTTATTGAAACTAGGAGGTTGAAGATCCAGTTTGTTGTAGCTGAACTTGAGTTCCCAAAACTCCTTGCCCACTGGGGGTAGATTTCTGAATTCACTGTCCACGGCATAGGTCCCATCCCCGGTGCAAACCATGCCAGATAGAGAATTAACCCAAGAACGGCTAACCAGGATAAGGCAAATGGACAATGATCATAACCCCAGTGTAGGTTACTATCAGTGGTAATATCACATAAACCATATTTATCATAGCTTGTGTTATAATTCGATTCAACTGGCAAACACGAGCCGTTTATATAATCACCGCCAATTTTACTATAACAGAAACCGCAGCTACTGTCCTCAACACATGAATAACAATGATCATAGCTGGTAGTGCAAGAAGAGTCCGTAATATTCGGACGAAGTGTAACATTAGGAGATGATTGTAGATCTAAAAAGAATGTAACACTAAGTAATAGAAGGCTGAAGATTACACCAGCCAAACTGCTAAGCAACAATTTTCGCCGACCCATTCTCTCGACTACAAACACGCCGACTAGAGTGAATGCAAAGTTTGTGAAAGCGACAGGAACAGCAAGCCAAATTGCATCCTCATCACTTTTTGTTCCTGCCATTTTGATGATAGTTGAACTGTAGTACCTACAACATGGACCAAACAACATAGCAATGAAAGACAATGTCACTGAATAAGACTACATTGTAAAAAGTTCAAACTATATTCAGGGTTCAACAGGGTTCAACAGTATATAAACTAAACTAGCTTTCCACAGTTTAATGTACTAGCAAATGAAACAACTTGCTTAAATAGTACTTACATTATAGTATTTATCCCTGACAGTTGTTGAATAGCCTGTAGACCACAGCCTACAAATATTGCTCTCCTTACTGATGGAGTTTGCCATACACGAACAAGAATGCCACATTTTGATCCATCATTCCCAGCTAAATCAAAATAACAATATACATGTCTGAGTTTATTTATTTATTGGCAAAAAAGGTTTGGCAATACATGCATCTCAAGTTTATCTTTGGGGCCATTCATATGAGCCGGGCTGGCCCAGAAAACAATGAGGCTATTTCACCACTGTGCCAGCATCCACCTTCACATTTTCTTTTTATATATTCTCAAGATTGTACTCACTATTTGCATGGGAACTGGGTCAGCTTGGCTAGATTCTGGTCGGGGAAGGCAAGCTAGCCTGGCTTGCTGGGTATGGCCAGCCCAGCTCATGCATGTGAACATCTCCTTACCTAAACGTTCTTTCTGTATTGTCTGTAGGATGTCACATATCTCATCATCAACATCATTCGAATTTCTGATTCTTTCTAGAACTTTCTTTGCCTTTTCCACCTTGCCTTTGCTTATCAACCATCGAGGGCTTTCAGGCATGAAGAATACACCAAATAACATAATGACTGCTGGAACACCAGATAGGCCTAGCATATATCTAGAATCATAATGGTGGTACATTTGGTTAGCTGTAAGCACCTTTCACTTTGGCAAATAGAGTTTAATTCCTGTAACATGCAGTTGTCTGATTATAATTTTGCCTCAGTCATGTGAGAAGAGTGGTTCCAGTTGGACTCTATCAAACACCACAGGTTTTCTCCAGGTGCTCTGGTTTCCTCCTGTAGCAACACAGAACCAATAAGTGATGGCCCTAACTAGATTTCTACAGAGAAACATTTAGAACTGATAGAGTTATCCCAAACTATATATACCTCCAGCCATTTCTCTTGTCAGATGCAAATATACCATCTACAATGCTGGCAACAAATTGACCTCCCGTGATAAAAACATTGTTTAACGTCACTAGTTTTCCTCTCAAGTGAGCCGGGGCTGCTTCAGCTATGTATACAGGTACGGTCATTGAGGCTGATCCTAGAATATTAGAAATTTCATTATTTTGATGAGTCAGTCTATACCCATTTACAAATGAGTAGTTTCAAACAAAGGTTTCTCCACTTGTGACACTAAAGGCCTGTTTACACTACGCTCAATATTTGGCACGGCACGGATAAAAATGTTACCCGTGCCACTTTTACCCGTGCTGAGACTACCTATTTAGGTAGGGTACGGGTACCATTTTTATCCGTGCCGTGCCAATAATCGTGCGTAGTGTAAACGGGGCTTAAATCATTCAATTTTTTCGAATTCAAGTGTTCCACATCAAATTGAAAGGCAAGATTGAGTTTCCAAATTCATTCGTTTCATGTGAAGTGGCCTAAGATGCTCAAAGATCCCGATTTATAGGGCAAACTGTAACATTTGCCAACACAGTGTTTTGGGATTAATCCACTTGATCTGACGGATTAATCAAATAAAAAAATCCTGCTGCTAGTTAATAAGTTAATACAATTTATTCAACATTAGTTTGGGCTTTACCTCGGTGTAAGATTACTTACCTATTCCAAGGCCAACAATAGCTCTGCCAGTAAGCAACTCACCAGTATTTTCAGCTAATGCCATAAATACAGCACCGACTGTAAAAATAATTGCCGAAAATAGCAAGACAAATTTCCGACCTAAATATTGACTCATTGGACCGGCATATAAAGCTCCCAGGATCGCACCAGCGATAGTAATGCTTACTACAAGTTCTTCCATGAAAAAAGTCAAATGAAACCGTTTCTTAAGGATTATTAGAGCACCAGAAACGACTCCTGTATCATAACCAAACAGGAAGCCACCGATCGCCGCGAAAAATGTCAAAATATACACAAAAATTCCAGCTTTTTGTGATGGTTTTGAGCTTTTTAATAAAGGCTCGCTAGGCTTGTAGCTTTTATTCGACGATACCAGGTTTTCATGGTCTTCTTCCATGATATAAATGACTAAATTCACTAAAATATTACGCTTATAACATTTACAATTTTGTACAAATGTTTTCGAAAGCAAAAACAAATGACACGAATGACTCACGAAAAATCCCGATACTGTTCCGACTGTAATCCGACGTCTGATCACTGATGGCATGTGATACGTAATCGCTTCGTATCTAGCCTGCGAACAGGCTTGTTCAACTATACTTCCGGCGCGGAACTGTGAACGCGGGCAAACGGAAGGCGGATTGTAAAAGTTAGACCATACAACAACTAAAACATGGGCAACTCACAAATACCGGTAATTCATTTTAATGTGTAAAAACAAAATCACTTACTAAACCAGTTGTATATAAAAAAATATAAAACATGTCATGTATTTGCTGGTTTAAGCCCTGGTCAAATGAGGATGCAAGTTGATGAAAGTTGCAACTTGCCAGCACTCCCATCAACTTTGATCTGGTTAAAATTTTGATTAGAGATTTGCTATGTGTGATAATATCCAGTCAACTCTCATGCAACTCTTGTTCTCGTTTGACCGGTGCATGAGAGTTGAGAAAACTGTGCAAGCTATCACTTGTGGACTCTCATCAACTCTCATCCCCTTTTGACCAGGGGTTTGTCAGGGGTCAGGCATGTATGTTCGATAACTTTCATGCATTTCCCTCTTTAAATGAAGTTTTACTACTATTACATCCCCTTTGAACAAAGAAATTTTCGATAGAGTTAACTAGCCTTTAAATATAGAAAAAATTATTCAATTGAGTCAACTTCTACAGGAGCTTGTAACCTTCTGAATTTGATGTGTGATTTCACTACTGTCTTGTGTACAGTTTGGCTACTGGCTTGTGACCATCCAACAAACCGCCCTCCCAGCATTTTCCTAAACACTTTACAACAATGAGATCGGAAATCCCTACTTTGAAATGCATATAAAAATGGATTGAGCCAAGAGGAAGAAAATCCGAGAATAATTCCAACTTGATAATAGTTTGAGTTCCACTTGAGATGATGTATCTTGCCAATATGGAATAGAAAGTACATCACATGGTTCGGAGTCCATAACACAAAAAATGCCACCATAACTACAAATACAATCCGTATTGTTTTCTGCTTGCTTTTCATGATTTTAACACATTGTCTGGCATCCCCAAAGGATCGTTGAAGGTTCCCGTCCAACTTGGTTAAACATGTCCTTATTCGGAAAAAGTTTATGATAAAAATTGCAGCAGGAAGTACAAAATGACATATGAAAACAACGGCATAAATAGATGTGCTTATTGTACCACTTGGCCAGTCATAGGTGCAGTAACTCACTGTGCCGTTAACCCCGACCCAACGAATGCCAACAATAGTAGGAATTTGGACAATAAAACCTGTTAAAAAGGCTCCAGCAATGTAAAAGTACGTTTTTCTCGGTATGCCTAGAATTATTGCTTGAAATGGCTTACAAATTGCTGCATGCCTTTCAAAGCTTATAATAACCAGCATATATATGGACACATCACATAGCCAAAATGGGATTAGGTAGCCAGTGATAAGCTTACATAATACATCACCTTTCACTGCAGTAGGGTGATTAAAAACACTTGTAGACAGCACATAAATAGGCAAACAGGTTACAGCAAAAATTAGATCAACAATAGCCAAGGCCATGAGGTAAATATTGAAAGGAACTTCACGAAATCGATGCCTTGCTGAGCCACTTTTCAGGACAACTAGAATGACAGTTAGGTTCCCCAGCAGTCCTGTTACGAATATAAAACTGTAGCAAATCATTTGCCAAGTCCAAAACTCGATGCCTGCCATATTTGAGAAGCAGAATCAAAAACAACAAGCTTAGCAAGCCTGTGTTGGAAAAGCTCTAATTTTATAAAATTGCTGTCGCTTTACTTGTCTTTACCAAGAAAATCAGGAAACGTTTGTTTTCAAGTACCTTCATTTTCCTGTTTCTCAGTTTACAGGAAATGCTGCAAAATGATTTCCGGTTTATCACTTCCTGCTTTTGAAACTGATCTTATAAACTAGCTGGACCGCGTACTCAAAAATCAGCGGCGTAGAGCGGCATGGGAAAACCAGAGCGCCTCTGCACGAGGTACTTTTTGATCGGCAACTTTCACAATTAATTTTTTTTTTTTTTAAACATGCAACGTAAATTCTATTCTATATAATATTCAATCTATTGACTTATTAACAGTTAATACTGTATCAAAAATAATTTCCACTTATGCGCTCAAATATAGACCATTTGCAGAATTACTAAATGTTTACAGAATGAAGTCGAGGCTATGTGTGTATAATGATCCAGTAATTCTGCAGTCTATATATGACTACAAAGATTGATTAAGTTTAATTAATTATATTCATCTTTACTGCTACCAAAATATTTCGCAATGAATCGATGACGTAACTTACATTGGTGGAGGTGGGGGAGGGGGCGGTGGGGGTGCAGGTGCACCACCTAAAAATACAGCAACACTGTGGTTAGTAACAGAACTCAAATAACCTGGAACGCTATCTATAAGACCATAGTGATAAGACTAATATAATAAAACTGATCCAGCGCTTCGAAAATCGCGGTATATTTACTTGAACATATATTTCTATTACAAATGATGAGGTTACCTTCATCAGTGCTAGTTGACATCGAGGCTTCGCCTTCGTGTTCAGCGTTTTCACCTAAAAATGAAACATTTAAAGTCACAAAGGTGGAAGATACATACACTATAAAGGGCATGTTACACGGGGCAATTTTTGCTGCAACTTACAACGCAATCTCGGACACAGAGCGATGTTAGGTAAATGTATATTCACAGAGAAATTGTGAGCAAGAATCTCGTTTTCTTTGCCGATATTTTTCTTACTAAAACAGGCAACAAAGAATTTAATGAGAATGATAATATCGGTGGAGTGAAACGCGGGCTATGTTCACTCTTTTTCTGTGCGTATATTTCTACATAACATGGTTCTGTGCAGAAATTGCGTTGCCAATTGCAGCAAAAATTGCTCCGTGTAACCTGGCCTTAACTGACTAACAACTGTGTAATCGACAGCACTAAAGACAGTGTAAACACCAGCCTTAATGTCTTCCCATTCTTACCCTGAGATTGTTCCTTTTCTTCTTTCTCCTCAGCCTCGGTTTTGTCAGCACGAAAGAAAACTCGAGCACTGCTCAGAGAGTAGTACAGTAATTCAAACTCCTACAAAGAACAGAAAAATCCATGCATGCTCAAAAAGTACACGTTCTTGTTTAGAGAGAACTTCAGTAATTGGTCAGACCGTAATACAGTAATTCAAACTCCTATACAGAACATAAACGTTCGTACTTAGAGAGCACTACTGCAGTCCGACATAACAACAAGGGCGTCAATCCTGGGGGGGACGAATACCCTCCCCCCCACTTCTTGGGCAGAGGGGCATCAATATGTAATTATCCCCCCACTTTTTTCCACTTTTATTTATACGACATGTTCTGATCATCAGAATTCTGTAAAGTCTCCCCCCAAAGTGCATGAAATAGCGTTTCAGAGACCCTAGATTTCAAAATTTTCTGGGCGAGCATGCCCGCATACCCTATAGTGCCCTTGTGCTAGCGGCATGGGGCCCCAATAGACCATTTTGGTTTTGGTCGGCCCCTTTACCACGCCCTTTCGTCTGGCAAAACGAACTCACACCCCTAATGCTTAGACCCAAGTTACGCTCCTGTCGGGAAGTGTCTATAAATGATGCGGAAATGCCCTGAAAACGCTACACGTGTTACATGCCTTCATAACTATTAGCAGGCTCCACCACCCCCACTTTTTGAGATGGATTTTCGCCCTTGCATAACAAACATAAACGTTGCATGTCTGAATGTTCATCACCAGAACGGGAATGAAAGATACTGGAACTTAGCCTAATGCCATTCCCTGATTGAAACACGAGCACGTCAAATATACATACGGCGGTTGACTGTTGTGTAAAACTACCTGAAAAATACAATGAGAACTTCGACGTTTCGAGAGAAGGCCCTTCGTCTGGAAGTTAGTAGGAAGTTAGTTCCAACTAACTTCCAGAAGAAGGGCCTTCGCTCGAAACGTCGAAGTTCTCATTGTATTTTTCAGGTAGTTTTACACAACAGTCAACCGCCGTATTTGCTATACTCTACCCACACTGGCACCGCACGTTCGAGATATAGGATACATACCCTTTGGTAAGCGGTCAATCTCTTTTGAGTAAGACTCAATGTTTGTTGTAGTTTCTCATCTCTACCGCCCTTGCCATCCAGTGACTGAGATACTTTACGCTAAAATTGATTAGGAAAATATGAACAAAAAATCGTGAGATTAGAATATACCCAACAACGTGATTTGAATTGGCGATTGGTGTTAATCCTGGATATTTAAATACTTTACCCTGGTTTAGTAAGTAAGTGGGGATGCGCTAATCATCCTCACAAGCTGAAAGCTGAGCTAAATTACGAAGGACGCAGCTCAACTTGATCGAGTCGAAGGCTTACTAAGGGTGCCTCTGGCTGCCATCGTATGACTCATGTCTGATACGATGGAAGGTGCTTACCATATCCGTTTGATATTTTTGATCAACTGACTGGAACCAATGAAGAGAATCAAATTCCTTATATTGATTCAACAATTTCAATATATAAGCAACACCTAAAAATCAGACAGCCATAAATGTTCAGAATACTTCCCGCTCCTAACTCAACTGAAAATCACAGTATAGGTCGAGGCTGTGCAGGGATTTACTATGGTTGGATAACTTTCCTGTGCTTGATAAACTCATGTAAGTTGAAAGTGCATGTTCTTTCCTGTGCTTCGAGGCCATAACTAACACTCGGAGACCTTTGTCAGTTAAGTTGCAAAACCTCTTAAGACCTTCCGTCCAGCTCAGAGTTGTAAACGTAATAAACTAAAAATCACAACATATCTTACCCATTGCAAAACCGTCATCCGTAAATGCAGCTCCTTCCTTGTTCTTCTTTGTCATCTTTTCTTTACGATTCATTGAATATTCCACGAAGTTTAACGTCTAAAACAGAACTCATGATTAGTTTATTATGTTTACCACTCTGAGGTGGACGGGAAGCCTTGACATGTTTTATAAAACAATTGACAAAGGTTCCCAGTGTTAGTTATGGTTAATGCCTATAAGGATTAGTGTTTACTGAGGGAGGAAAACCAGAGTATCAATCTTAACTTACATGAGTTTATCAACACAGGAAAATTACCCTCAGAGGTAAGGGGTAACGCGATAACCGCATCTGCTACCCGTATAAGAACGATACTATAACTTGTGCAAATTTACGCAATACAGACGAAATTTAAAGGTAAAATGGAATAAAACATATAAATATAAATAGCTTACCAAGGGAGGGACAATAATATAGAAATTTCTCAAATGCATATTCTTTACATCTCTGAACTGAGGAACAAACACGTCCACTAAAAGCTAAAGGAAATAATAAGAAGCTGTTCTAACAAATTTTCTTCTCTGCTATAAACTCGTCCAAATTATGAAACTTTTTATAAACTTTTCTGTTGACTCTGAGCAACTAAAATTTGGAACCCCGGCATGATATCATAAATCAAAGCCAAACAATTATCTTGACAGCAAAAAGACGTGTTCTTACCTTGAAATAATCTGTTCCTTCGGCAAAATTCTTGGCCATATTACCGATGGCTGCGTCAAGATTTCTAAAAGATAAGAAATGAAGCAAACTCGATGGGTGGAATACAAAAACTTTCCTGAAGGCTAAAGAACTGATAACATTGGGTGATTTTAAGCCCTGACTGAGAATTTAATATGTTTTAATGAAACGCCTTGCCAACACCCTGGCTGCAATTTCAGTCCCAGAGGTTGAAAATTCCCTACTCCTTATCAGTCCCTAAGTCTTTATAACAGTTTACACACTTCGCGGCTTCTTCAGTTTCATCCGACAATCCTTCTTCTTTTACGAGTTCATCAAAAGAAATAATGTCTTCAAGATCGGGAACAAATCTACATCCAGAATTGAGAAATACATTATGGGTAAAGTTCATAGGCACATGTACTTCCTTAGAAAAGTAAGCATAGACTCGAGTGAATATTAAAGTTTTCATTTTTCTAGAATAATTTAGAATACCGTATTGCATTTGATACGCAATGTAATCCTCCTGACCTAACCATCCTTATGTAACCCATGGCGTTGCCTAAAAGAAAAAGCATACATTTAAACCATGATATCAAAGATAATTGAAACAAACAGAAGATAATTTTTGTATTCACATAATCTACAACAGCCGAAAGAAAATTTCAGTAATAATTTTCAAAATTCATAATTTTCTAATCATTTGCTCTTACCAACTTGAGTAATAAGCTCTCGGAATTGATCAAGATAGCTCAAGGAGCCTGGGGTCAAGCCAAGTTTTCTAATTCCTTTATTGAACTTTTCTGCTCTCTCAAATGGATACTTCTGTCCAGTCTCTTCGCGTATTTCTTTGAAATATCTGATGTCCTATGGTGACCATACAAATTTATAACTGAGCAACTTGATCGATAGAAAACTTTACGATAGAATGGGAAGGTGTGCCAGGGAGCGGGGAGGGTATGCCGAGACATTGACCTGAGAGAAGATTAAGGAAGGCGCCCAGAATATGTTGGTGGTGTTGGTGGTGCAGTTGTTAGTTCATGCGCCTTTCACCTCCGTGGCTGGCAGTTCTCTGATTATAATTTCACCTCAGCCATGTGTGAGAAAAGTGTTTCCAGCTTGACTCTACCAAAACCCGAAATTTTCTCTTTCCTCTTGGTATTTCGCTTTCTTCCTGTTGTAACACTGGACCAACAGGCGATGACCCTTACTGGACCTCTTGGGAGAACAGTTTAGAACTGATAGAACTATCCAGTGGACCTCTTGAAAGAACAGTTTAGAACTGATATAGAGCTATCCACTATAAATACAGTTAGACTATACCAATACAACATGGCCTTAACTGGACCTCTAGGGAGAACAGCGTAGAACTAATAGAACTATCCAGTATAAATAGAGTTAGTTTAGTTCAGGTTTCCTCCTGTAGTAACACTGGAACAATAGTAAGGAACGACCTTTCTGGATCTCTAGAGGGAACAGTTTAGAACTGATAAAAATATCCAGTATAATCAACCTTAGATTAGTTTGGGTTTCCTCCTATAGTAATACTGAACTACATGGGACGGTCTAACTAATATGGGATGGCCTTCACTGGACTTCTAGGAAGAGCAGTTTAAAACTACTGATAGAGCTATCCAGTATAAATAAAGTTAGTTTAGTTTACTTCAAGAGTAGTCTACGGTACATACTTTAAGAACTCTGCCTTTGATGTGTTCGTCATACAAAAATTGTGAGAAAATGAAGAATTTCTTTCTTAAAAACTGATAGGTAAAGTTCACTGTCGTGTTCATGATTCCTGAGCCATGAGTTCTGATCGAGTTAGCGATGTGACGAATGTTGATTGTGTTAAGATGTTTGTTGTTTGATGAACGTTCGACGAAAATCTGGAAAAAGATACAACAGTGGTCAACATTAAAACGGAAGACAGTTTTGGGAGTGATGGGGGATATAATCCCCATAATGTATTGGGCAGTTGGGATCAATATGTAATTAGAAACATCTCCCATTCATTTGCTTATACGACATGTTCCATCATCAGAATTCCGTAGAGTCTTCTCCCAAAGTGCACGAAATGGCATTTCAGAGACTCTAGATTTCAAAAATTTTCTGGGGAAGCATACCCCTATAGCCTTCCAGCTTTCGGAACTCGATACCTGCATTCCTGCTAGCAAGCATGGGGCCTCAATAGACAATTTTGGTTTTGGCCCCTTTACTGTCCTTTACGCCCTTTCGTCGGGCAAAACATACCTACACCCCTAACGCTTAGACCCAAGTTGCTGAAATGCCCTGAAAACATTAATGTGTTACATGCCTCCAGAACTATCAGCAGGTCCCACCCCCCCACTTTTTGAGATGGATTTTCGCCCTTAATTATCAGTACATTTAGAATAGACCATCGTGTGTGGCACTTATAAAACACTTTGACTGAAACCCTCCTATGTTGAACTTAGAATTATAGAGTCGTTTGTCTTACCTGATTATTGAGGTTGTACAAATATCGAGAAATAAAAACGTGAATATTTCGCATGATTTCAAGAACATCCAGGCCCTATGAAAAGAAGAAAAGAAAGGTTAGCGTCAATTACATGTACACGTAAAAATCTCACATCTTGTCAACAAGATGTGTTCGCAACAGGCTTGTAGCAAGCTTGTCAACAAGTTGTAACAATGTTGTCATTTTATCACGTTGCTACAAGGTTGTCACTCGCAACTTGTTAACAAGTTGTTGAATTGCAGGACGATAACAAGTTGTAGGGACAACTGTAACAAGTCTGTTGAGTCAACAACCTTGACTTATCAGGTTGTGTTCGCACCGCTTGTTCCCAGCTTGACAACTTGGTAAAAGGTTGTTGATTCAGCAGACTTGAAAATAAATTGTGAGTAGCAACCTTATGGCAACATTGTTACAACCTGTTGACAAGCCTGCTACAAGCCTGTAAGATGCGAGATTTTTACGCGTGTAAGTTTTTATACGTACGTGTGTGTACGCGCGACTTAATTAAGTGATGTAACAGAAAGAGACACCAATTTCACAAAAGTCAATGCAGATTTCAATACGCGAGCGGATCAAAAACGAACAACATATAATATAGTATACTTATACTATCGAGATAAAAACCACAGCAAAAATGAATAAACTAAATGCTACGTCGTCACAGAAGAAGCCTCGTGAAGAACTCGGGCAGGAAAATATTTGGGATGAGGATATCTGGGCAGAAATATTTCATGATGAAAACGGCGAAACTGTCCTCAGAAACATTACACGTAACGACCCCTCAAACGGCAAGAGTAAACTAGAAACTATAGACTTTGAAGACACAAACTTTGAGGTACTTGTAATATCATTAATAATTCCATGAAGAAAACACAAAAAAATCTTGACCGTGAAAGAGCTTGAATATTTGAGATTCTGTGGAAACAAAGTTGATACACAATCCTGCTAATTTAACGCCATGTTACACGGAGCAATTTTTGCTGCAACTTGCAACGCAATTTCTACACAGAGCCATGTTATGTAGAATGTACGCACAGAAAAACAGTAAACATGGCCCGCGTTTCACTCCACCGATATTATTATTCTCATTGATTTATGTGTTGCCTTCTGGGTATGTTTAGCAAGAAAAATATCGGCAAAGTAAAACGAGATTCATGCTCACAAATTCTCTGCGAATATATTTTTTACCTAACGTCGCTCTGTGTCCGAAGTTGCGTTGCAAGTTGCAGCAAAAATTGCCTCATCGGTAACATGCCCCTTACACATTACGCGGCCGCTCATTCTGTATATATTATTTAAATATTCGTATTCTTATTTTCATTAAAGGATGAAAAAAATACGAGACCCAAACATCAACAAATAGTTTTTATACGACCAAAGAAAGACAGCGCGACTCCTGCAAACATGGTCGACAAGGATAAAGTACAAACTAACAACTCAACTCCTGGAAACATTTTGGACAAAGATAAAGCACAAGCTATGAAGTCCAGAATAAGCACAGGTTTCAGTTCACAGTCTTGTGAAAACACAGACGAGGAAAGCTACCGTTACAAAACTCACGATGCTAGGTCTTTTGATGGCACCAAATGTGAGAAATTTGTCATGACGGACCTTTCTGGGGTAATGGTTTTTTGTTTAATTTTGTTAACTTTTTACTTATTTGCTTTGTTATACCATACCATGGCATACTGTATCATATCATGCCATACCATATAGCATACTGAACCATACCCCACCAACCATACCACACTATACCATACCACACTATACCATACCACACTATACCATACCACACTATACCATACCACACCATATCACACCCTTCCACACCATACGATACCTTGTCCTGCCCAGCCATATTATATATTTACTTTACCACACTTTACATAGCTTACCATATATTATATTTTCACAGAACATATTAGACAGAAAACACGAAAACCCAAACTTGTTCAAACCAAGCTCAATGGAACTTCAACCAAACACAAACTCGACAAAAAGACAAGAAATTCTTTCAAATACACCGAGTGCCGAAAAGGCAACAAAACATGAACCAAGTTCAAAAGCTCTTCGACAAAACTGGTTTACAACCAGTTCCTGCACTAACAGGTTTAAAACCAGTTCCACTGAACCCGTCAAACCTGATGAACAAGAAAGCTGTCCTTTGGAACCACAGATCACGCAACAAGAATCTCTTGGCAAGCGGCTTAGAAATACCATTCGTCCAAAAGTCCTCGCGGTTAGCCCTGGTTTTAAAGCAATTACTGAAACCCCCGTCCTGGAATTAGATACGATTTGCAGACCTTCGCAAACACAGGAACTTGAAGGTACTTCTTGGACACAGCCAGATCGTCGATGTGTTTGCAAGAGATTTGGTGCTAAAGCCGAGAAGTATGTAGTCTGTGACGAAATGGAATCGACTAAAATTGAAGCAATGGGTCTTGAAAATGGGTTGGTAGATGTTGGCGCTACAGTTGACAAGAACGATGTAGGAACGGGTGAGAAGACTGCTGAATATTCGACTTGAATATTAACGACATATTCTTCACACTAAGTTTTGCTGAAATTATCTCTCACAGGTACATCTAGAAGCAAATGGTCAAAATTGAAATTTTGGAGAACAGGGCTCTTTTCATCGCGGAAAACTATATCGCCACAAGTGAGCCAAGAAGATCAAATGAACGACAGCGAATGTGATGTAAGCAAATCAAACAAGAATGCGAGAGTCTCTGATTATTATCAGATGGTTGAGCAACGGGGTGTTGAATGAAACACCTAAAGTGTCAGATTACCTTAAAACAATTCCTTAAACGTAGGAGATTTTTGTTAGATTTTACTAAATACATTGTAATGTTCAATATATGTGAACTGACCTGCTCCAGTGTTTGACTGGGTAGATGAGCCTCTGTCATGGTGAGGTTGTATTTTTGTGCAGCTAAATTCTTCATCTCACCGTAAGTCTTCCAGTCATGGAGAGCTACCGTGGTCAGGTTGTAAAATGTCGAGTCCAAGTAATGAGCAACATGTTCTAAATATACAATAATTCAAGATTGTAAAGACCTGTTCACACGATCCGATTTGTCGGATCAGATTATCGGATGCCTGTTCAGGCGATCTGATTTCCCCCTATTTAGTTCAATGGATCAGTTTTACTGGTGTTTAATCCGCGATCAGGCCCTAGCGGTGACCTCTTAGTCTGATGATAGTCGGCTAGTTTCCATTGATAGTCGGAAGGAAATAGGGCAGATAAAATCGGATCTGACAAATCGGATTGGGTGAACATGAGGACTTTAAACTGTTCTCTCTAGAGGTCCAGTAAGAGGCTATGCCATATTCATCCAGTGTTATTGTACAGAAGAAGACTGGAGTAGCCAAAGAAAACCTGCAGTGTTTGCCAGAGTCAAACTGGAAGAACTCTTGCACGTGACTGAGGCGTGATTATAATCAGATAACTACATACTGCAGAAACACAATTTCAATCCCAGGGGTGAAAGACACATAAACTAAACACTGCGCCACAAAACAGCCCGCAATAAGTGGCCACAAATATAGTTGTGAGTACGGAGTACCTTTAACGTTGATAAGTCGATCGAAGAATCTGATTGGCTTGATCTTCAGAAATTGAGACAAATCCTTCACACCAACCTTGATATATGAAACACAGCGTTAATTCTGATATATCACCGATGTGAAATAATCAGGATCTATCAGTCTATATCTCGAACGTGTGATACCAGTGTAAGTAGCGTCTATACAATAAGCTTCGGGTCTTTAGGATCAAACAAGACCTAAACAGCCGATATTACTAAACCTACCCTGAACGGATTTCTGTCTCCAACTTGCAAATGTTGGTGAATATGGAGTCGAAGATCTGTCTCGATCTGACGACAAACAGGAGCAAGGAAATGCTGAAGAAAAACGACATAACATATATTATTGTTCCTGCATGGGCATGTACGTTTGGACACAATACAAGTTTGTCTCGCTTTCCTGGGCTGAATTAATGCATAATTTATGCATGAATATTTGACTCAATTTGCTGACGGAGGTAAGCAGTCACTGAGTGCCCTCTAGTTCTCCCTGCTCTGCTGAAGACAACAAACAAATACTAAAATAATATACTCTTTTATAGACGGTACATGCGCATAACCGTATTTACCTCTGAGATGATGCTGCTCTGAACGGTTCCACACCGGGGGTGGCAAGATGAAGAATTGCTTGGTTAGAGTCGAGGCCGCGACCTTTGGTTTACTAGTCCATCATGAGTAGCATCATCTCAAATATAAATGACCGGAGTTTTAATCCCACAATCAATAGACATATGGTATTTACCTCATCCAAATATTTTGAAATTTCCTGATCAAAAGCATCCAACATGACTTCAGGCGGATCATGTCGTGATTGTTTCAAAGGCAGGACACAGTCACGCAGTGCTCCGAACATATACTGTAGAAAATACAGGAAGAAATGCTAATATAAGTCAAAACAATGGGTCATTGAATGGCATGGAGAACAGTTGGATTTTCAAAACAATGAAAAGACAATGGAATATTCCGAACATTGGATCGTCACTGCATAACACTATTGTAATGCCAAGTGCTAAGTCAAGGGTCCATTATTTATAAATTATTGAAAACACGGGCAGTATTGTCAGGTAGTGCCAGCACTACTTGCTTATCTGATGAAAAATATAACATGCAGACTTACATGAACTCTCTGGGCGTCTGTGACTTTCTCGACAATATCGTCCAAATATGTCGGGAAAATGATCTGAACGCAAAAAGAAATGAAAATTTATGATAAACTTTCTCGAAAATTTAAGAAATCTTACTACCGTTACCATGACATCAATTCATCATCAACACAAGCACTGCACTCACCCTGTGCCAATACAAAAAGCTACAATCACACACTTCTCTCATCTTGTTTCTCAGTTCACAAATTGTTTCAAGCTTTTTCAAAACTATTTTAAGATTACTCAACTCTTCTTCTTTGAACGTTTTCTACAACACAAAACAATGTTTGAAACACAACGGATATAAGCCTCGGAAATATTCAACAATGATTGTTGTAATGCTAATTTATAAATTTACCAGTTGAGTGGCGACATGAAGACCAAGTTTCCTCACAAGTCGTCTTTCCCGAGTTCCTGGAAAGAAGGAACAAAGTAAAAATGTCAAGTCAGCATAGGCACTTACATGCAACAACACATATTAAGGTATGCATATTCAACGTAGATTCAATAGCCATTTTACATTCTATGAATTGTTTAATGTTTTATAAAATTTGCAAGCCGCTAACTAAGTATGTTTGTGAAATACAATACAATGGAAACTTCGAGAAATTGTTTGCTCAGCATCAAGTTTCAATTCGTGTTTGATCATCGATTTTATAGTTACCTGGTGATGACTTTGAACAAGAAAATCGAAGTTTCCGTTGTGTTTTATTTCTGTTTTATTATAATAATCTATGATGTTTATGGTATCTATTTAAAGCCTAAAGGGCCCACAGTAATTGGTGTCATACTGTTGTGGTGACCCTGCCATGAATGCATGGTAATGGCGAAGTTAAATAAATAAATACATACCCAGATTGACCATTTTGGGGCTCAGAAAAAACTATCAAGTAAGGACTATGTCACCATAGCGACCTAAGTTAAATTTCTTTACTGTACAATTCCCCCTCCCCCCGGCCATAATAACGACCGGTCCCCAAGAAGACACTGTACTACCTTACCCATCCCATTCAAAGCATTCTGGACCATAAGTAGTGCAGCCATTACATCCTACAAGTTCAAGTAACGAATGTAACGTTATTCAAAGCGTGTTGCAGGATTGGAAAAAATATTATGTGCCAGAAATGGATTTAAATTATTACCAGCCGTTTGTGTGTATATTTCTTGTCCGCAGCAACACGATTCTACACAAAGAGAGTAAAGATGTTGTGAGATATCTAGTTTGAATAATGTTTGCAATGTTCGCCAGTCATGTACCAAGGTATGAAACACAACATCGTGTAGCAGCGTCATGGTTGAGTATATGAAAACTAAATTAAGTTCATTGGATAACTTTATCAGTTTTAAACTGTTCTCCCGAGCCTAGAGATCCGGTAAGGTGCATCCCTTATTGTTCCAGCGATACTACAAGAGGAAACTAAAGTAAATTTGGACGGTCTTGGTGAACTAACTGTATTTATACTGGATAGCTCTGTCAGTGGTTTAGTTGTTTGTATGGCAGAAACCGGAGTACCAGGAGAAAACCTGTGTTTGATAAAGTAGAATTGGAAGCACTCTTCTCACAAGTAACTGAGACGAAATTATGATCACACAACTATCAAGATCTTTTCTCGGCATCTCGTTCGATAGGACTAATAGTAGAAGGTGTTTGTAGATGGAATACTCGAACGAAAATTCATATAAAATTCACATTTTTTAGACCTAGCCAGAGCAGTTGAGAAAAATGCAACTTAGGCCCTCTGGCAGGAATTGAACCTGCGGCCCTGCGATTCCGGTGCAGCGCTCTAACCAACTGAGCTACAGAGTCCAGTTGCTGAGCATTAACCGCAAGTTCGGTATATAAGATGGGAGTGATGCCCTGCAGTACTGTTTATGGTGTGTGGGTAAATTGAGTTGAGGCGGTTGAGAACGGCAAACGCAACGGGGCATGATAATTCTTCTAATCACGCTCGCCTCTCGTAATATATTGCTAAATATCAACCCTCAACAACATCTGAAGCAGCTCAAAGTTGAGAGTTGACGAGGTTAATTAATTCCAAGCAACTCTCGTCCTTGTTTGGCCAGAGCCCTACACACACCATACCCCCAACCTCAGGGTCGCCATGCCCCTGCCCAGCAAGCATATCATCAAGATTTTTCGAGTATTCCATCTACAAACACCTTCTGATCAGACAACTGCATATTGCAGGAATCCAACCTCGATCACAGAGGTGAAAGACACATACAGAAACAACTGCAGAGATGCAAAACGTTTTTAATCTTCTTTCGAGTAGGATTTTGGGTTTTCCCAACCTTCCTCAAGAACTGGAAATTTTCTGACATGCAGGCTTTTGTCTGGGTAGGTTTGCCAGTTGACCATTGCAATACTGCTAGTGTGACTGAAGGCTGACTGTTGCTACTAATACTAGCTAGTCTAGTACTTACTGCTTTGCAATGTTTTATTCAGTGTTTCACTTTCAACCTTCCTCAATGCCAGTAAACCTTCCCTCACGGGAGGTACCCGCATACCCGCAGCTCTGTTTTGCAACTCTGCACCAATGTGCCAGCAACACTCACCTTCGCTGTTTCCAGTGAGGTCAAGGCAAGGTATGATAGATATTGGATAATATGAGTAAGACTTTCTGCAATGAACATACTACGACGATGAAATGTATGCTCAATTGCCTTGAGCAGCTCGACCAGTTTACACAACGCTAACACTGCTGACTTTGTCATTGGAAGATTCATCGCGAGATGTAGATTCATAACAGTCTTGACACGATGGCTGATTGTAGACGCGTACAAAATACCCTACGAAATGTTCTAAGTCATGTAAGCTTTTATGTGGGTCTCACTAAAGCCCCGATCCAAACATGCAAGGATGAGAATTGATGAGAGTCAATGAGAGTCGCAACTCTTGCTCGCGTTTGACCACCAACTCTCATCAACTCTCACCAACTTTCAGCTGGTTCAAATTTTGATGAGAGTTGATGAGAATTTTGGCACGTTTGACCGCTTGCGCGGTAATACCCAGTCACCTCTCATGCAAACTCTCGCTTGCCAACTCTCATCAACTCTCATCCTCGTTTGACCAGTGCTTAAGTACCATCTTGCAGCGATGGTGGTAACACAACAGTTATCAGAGCAAGAAAATATGTCTTATGCAAGTCGCGTCTTATATAAGACGCGAACCCACTCATATAAATGGTCAAATTCTAGTAAGTCGCGACAAAAATAAGAACACTGGTCCACAATAAATCGCGACTTATTAAGGCCAGTTCACATGGGCGATTTTTGCTGCGTTTTCTAGTGCGATTTTCCTCTTTTCATGGATGTGAACGACCATCATCTGAACAGTCTAACTCATCCACTCGTTCGCACCCATCAGAAGAAGAAAATCGCACCTAAAACGCAACAAAAATCGCCGTGTGAACTGGCCTTTAGAATTTGACCATTTATACGAGTGTGTTCGCGTCTTATGTAAGTCGCGACTTATTTTCTCACGTATAAATGGCCCAATGTGATTCTTTCATAATATACAATAGTCTTGTAATTGATGAATGGTGGCCAGTAAATAGAATTGAGAGATTAAGTTGAATTCCCTTGCTCCTATACGTGTCAGCATTTCTGAAGTTAACCACCATTTGCTGTCGTATAACGCTTACTGAAATCCACAAATTCATCATTCAAACACCATTCTAATCTACCTTCAGAAACAATGAACATCGTGCACTCAAATTTTCAGGCAGACTTTCTTCTTTACTTAAACTTGATTCCATGAGCACCATCCATGAACCGACTTGAAGACTGAAATTCTTTGCTTCCCTAAGAACAAGCGAAAAATTTAACGGTTAATGGCCCCAAAGATTTTCTTTTAAGGAATCTAAATACAGTTCAGTGATTTTGAAGTGTTGCTTGTATAGTGTTTAGGTGCATATTATTCTTGGGGGTTTGTAGGATCAAACTGCCTGAATAATATAACAAGAACTTCGACGTTTCTAGCGAAGGCCATTGGTCTGGATAGTGTTTAGTGCACGTGCCTTTTACCTCATTGACCGAGGTTTAACTCCTGGAATATTCCTTTGTCTGACTATAATTTCGAGTGCTCCCAGTTTGACTCTAGCAAACACCGCAGGTTTTCTCCAGATACTCGATTTCTTGCTGTTGTAAAACTAGACCAATAAGGACGACTCTTACTGGACCTCCAGGGAAAACAGTTTAGAACTGATAGAGCTATCCAGTATAAATAAAGTTGAAGGGTTTTTGTAGATGGAAATTATCGAGTGTAAATTCTATACGTTTATTAGACCTAACCAGGAACAGTTGCGAAAAATGCAACTATAGGTCCCTGGCAGGAATTGAACCTGCGGCTACTGAGCTACAGAGTCCAGCTGTCGAGCTCTAACCACAAGTTCAGTATATATATGATGGTAATGCCATGTTAGGTCAGGTTTCCCCCTGTAGTAACACTGGACCAATAAGAGATGATCCTTACTGGACCTCTAGGGAGAACAGTTTAGAACTGATAGAACTATCCAGTATAAATAAAGTTATTTTAGTTCAGGTTTCCCCCTGTAGTAACACTGGACCAATAAGAGATAATCCTTACTGGACCTCTAGGGAGAACAGTTTAGAACTGATAGAACTATCCAGTATAAATAAAGTTATTTTAGTTCAGGTTTCCCCCTGTAGTAACACTGGACCAATAAGAGATAATCCTTACTGGACCTCTAGGGAGAACAGTTTAGAACTGATAGAACTATCCAGTATAAATAAACGGACCCTATAATCGGGCTGAAGCCTGCACGCAGTCTATATCTTTACATATTAATTCTATTTTGTTATGTTGTTATGACTACTTTATTTTCATTGGTTAATATTTTGTTCACGTGACAGCTTTTATAGCGTTGCTATACAAGCTGATGTAATGTGTTTATCTGTCTACTAATTTCTCCTGACGAAGGGCTTTAGGCACACGCGAAGCAACCCTCAATTTGTTCAGTATAAATAAAGTTAGTTTAGTTCAGGTTTCCCCCTGTAGTAACACTGGATCAATAAGAGATAACCTTACTGGACCTCTAGGAAGAACAGTTTAGAACTGATACAGCTATCCAGTATAAATAAAGTTCTATATTCCACACCTAGGTAAATTTTGACTCATGGTCGACAAGAAACTCTCCCTGGATGATTTAACAACTGCTTCTTGCTTGCGATCAATAAATTTCTGTAGTTGTGGAATCTTTGATTGAATGAACTCATTTGGAAAGAACATGATGTTTCCAACCAAATGTATACCTGGTACCTGGAATAATTTGAATGGAAATACGATGAGGGTAACGGAATATAGCTAACGGAATATATAGCTAACGGAATATAGCCAAGCGCCTTCGTTGGCGCAGTCCGTCAAAGCACCTTTCACCTCTGAGATCCTGGGTTCGATCCTGCGGTCGAAAGTCGTGGGTTTTCTCTGGGTACTCTGGTTTCCTCCCACAGGCAATGTTGACAGGGTGAGTTTGGATAAGCCAAACTAACCTTTCATCGTAGCTGTGCTTCCTGATCAGACTTGAGTCATACGGTGGCTGCCAAAGGTGCCTTTAACAAGCCACCTCGCAGCTGCAAGTAAGGATGATTATAGCACACCGTAAAATTGCTAAAGATATATTTCGTACCTTTCTGTGCACATCCCAAATCTGTTTGATGAACTTCTTGTCAATCTGTCGAAATATCTGTACATACAAACTGAAGAGGCCAAGAAAACCCACAAATGCCTGGCGTTGATCAATCTCACCACTCTCTCCTGGAAACAAAGAGTGGGAAATAAATTACATAACATACAGTACAAGATTTTGGTGGCATCTCACTCGATTGAATAAAAATTGAATAATAATTGAAAGGTTTTGAAAAGTTTAAGATTTTCCATCTACAAAACCTTTCAATTAACATACAGTACAGTACATAACAATACAACAGTTGCATAGTTGATCACAACATTTCTATTTTCGTTAGAGGAAGCACCTTCCTCAGGCTCTGACAGCATGGATTCGACTCTTGTTTTGAGCTCAAGACACTCCTGTGAAAATAGCCAGTCAGTGGAGTGGTGGATTTTTCGTTTGTCACTTTATCATGTTATTTCTGCTGTTAGTGTTTTGACGTGTAAATGTGCCCCAGCCGGTTCGACCAGGGTAGGTTTGAACTTTTCTCTGGTAAAAGTCCCAAACTAACCTTTAGGGTTAGTTGAAATTGGATAAATTATGCAAATTGGATAAATTATTCTCAAAGCCAACACAATTAAGAGTTAAGGGCGAAGTCGGCTTAGTTTTCGTAGTACAAATCTGGTTTAATACTTACCAAGCTTCGGTTCTATGGTTGTGAATATAACTTGAAGGTTGTGAAGGAACTCGTCATAAAATCCACGATTACTGTTCACTGGGATTGTGGGCGTGTCAAAGATCTGTTTAACGCAGTTCTATAAAACATAACCGTGAATATAAGGATAATTACCGAACATATTTCCTACAGACGCATAATGCGTCTCAGTCCTCGAAAACGAGGTCGGCATTCGGCAATGCCGACCTGTCGATCTTCCAGGTCCCCAATCCAGTTCTTCTCAGCAGAAGAATGTTCGTCATCGTTCGTTCATGTTTCCGTGCCGGGTCTTTGTGCGACACCAGATCTGCTGCATGACTTTGTCAGCGTATATACGGTCGTAGGACACACAATATTTTGAATGCGTGCTTATTAGTGCTTGCAGCTGATCCGAAATTGCTATTCTGGAAGTAAAACTGAAAGTGGCCTCAAAAAATGCCGAGAGGTGCCGACCTGGGTCAGATTCTCGAGGGCTGGCGTCTTGCACCCGTCTTATTTATGCGTGCCCAAATAAATAGTATAAAAACGGCCATTTACTTAAACCAGACGAAACGCGTCTGATGATATATACGTACATCAAAGATTAACCCATCCAAAATTTGTCCTTCAATTTTCATGATCCATTTCTCTAATGGTCTTAATTTGTCTGGATTAACACTGAACACGCCTGGATTGTGTTGCACTGACTTGAGCATTCTACAGAGAAATATCAAAGATTTAATGAAGTAAAAAGTTTTGCTGGATAACTATTTTATCATCTCTTATAATCTGATGTGGTTCTGTAGCACAGTGGTTAAATACTGCATAATATTATGCGTTTCACTTTGACCCTGCAATATGCAGTTGTCTGATTATATTTCATCTGAGTCGCATGTGAGAAGAGTGCTTCCAGTTTGACTCTACCAAACACTGCAGGTTTTTTCCAGGTACTCTGGTACTTCTGACATAATCAATCCCATTTATACCTTTTGTATCTTTTCCAGTTTTCATGAATGCCAGAACATTCATTCATAATTTCATCAAGAGTGATAAGAACTGTCAATAACTCTCCAAGATGCTCAAATACAGTCTGCAAAGGTAAATGAGATAAAGAATGCTTTGACATTTCATGCAATAATGCCATCCTCTTCACGAATGGCCAGCATTTGAAACGTTGAGATATCTGTTAATCTCTTTCAGGTAGCTCAAACACAACTGATCATGACAGTTGACGGCAGAATACTACCGATGCTGAATACTTACACATTTAGGCTACTCTGTAGTTACTTACCGTAAGATGAACACCAGAAACATCAAGTACTCTTGCACCCGTCCTAAATAACACAATGTAACAATTAATATTATAAATCAGCTACTTAACACATTAAGCAGCAGGAGCAGCCTATACGTATCAACATACTTAGCATATAACAAAGATAACTGTTGTACAACATGTTTGACCACTTCGTTGGCTCGATACACAAAACTTGATATTTCCTGGAAATCACAGAAATATAGTGGGTGGATCCAAGTCTGAGTGTCAGGGGGGGAGGGGCAGATTTTTCAGAAAAGGTGGGGAGCAGATTTTTCAGAGGATGGGGGATTTTTCAGGGGAGGGAGTCGGTTTACAGGGGAGAGGGGAACAGATTTTACAAGGGTGATATCATATAACCACCACAGCATAGAATCTCTCCATATTTGTCATACCTGTAGCAAAGGGAGTAATCGTCCAAGTTTAACCTGTGCATCGCCTTCTGGTAAAGCTGCATCTGATACTGAAATGGATTTCCAAAACAATTAACTTCCCTAGCATGAATTATCATACATTCAACCATTAAAGTGCTCAAGGAGGAACACCTGAGTACCAGGAGAAAAATACCGAAACACAGAAGAGAACCAACCAATCTCAACTTAGATGGGTTTATCAAGCACAGGGATGGGGCATTACCCAAATCCCTGCCCTCGACCTGCTGTAAAGCCCACTTAACTCAAAGGTAAGGGGCATTGCGCTAACCACATCTGCAACTCTTGCTTCTACATTAGGCATTCATGGCTTAATTTCATACTTTTGATATGAATACATTACCTGATTCTTCAAACAGCAATAATGGATAGTAAAACTTGTTCACTGCCTAACAATTCAACAGAAGAAAGTCTAAAGACTAAAATATTATAATATTGATGATCTTCATATTGTTATTACTTATAAGACTTAATTGACTTAATATTATATAGATACACAGATATAGATACACAGATATGTATAGATTATCATATGATCAGCGACATCATTTTTTTATCAGGACGATAAAATGTCAAAAGTGAGCGAGCAAGCGAGGAGCAACCATGATATCGTCCTGAAAGTGATAAACTGATAAAACTGCATCCAGATTATGATAACCTGTTTATTATATATACTATACTTGTTATTTTAGTGGCGACCAACAGACAATATACAGCGGGACAAAAAAAGCGATATCAGTGACAAAAAGCGATATCAGTGATAAAAAGGGATATCAGTGACAAAAAACGATATCAGTGACAAAAAACAATATCAGTGACATATCGTTTTTATGTTACCCTGTTATCACCCTGATAAAGGCACAAGTATGTGATAAAAAGTATTATTATATGGCAAGCGCTAGTTCCTGTAGTTTACGCAATATGATTGGCTAATCAGCGGTCCAGAAAATCACGTAAAACCATACAAACAAACCATACAATAAACTACTTATTTTACTACATATGGTTTTGCCATATAATAATCTACTTATTTAACCTCAAACGTTCAGTCTTTTTGCCTCGTTTAGACGGCAAGACCTCAGTTTAATATTTTACCGTAAAGACTTCACTTTCGGTTAATAAGTAGTTATTATTTTCTATATATACCATTAATTAAATTGTATTGAAATATATACAGACAAAGTACCTCATGTTTGAGTTCACTAATTTCTGAGCAAAGAGCTGAGAATACCATCACGACTTTGTTAAACACCTTCAATAAAAAGATATCAATAACATGCAGCCAAATTGACTCCAAATGTCAACAAGCTGTGTTTGCAACAGACTTGTCAAGTTTCTACAAGGTTGCCACAAACAAGGTTGCCACAAACAAGGTTGCCACAAACAAGGTTGCCACAAACAAGGTTGCCACAAACAAGGTTGCCACAAACAAGGTTGCCACAAACAAGGTTGCCACAAACAAGGTTGCCACAAACAAGGTTGCCACAAACAAGGTTGCCACAAACAAGGTTGCCACAAACAAGGTTGCCACAAACAAGGTTGCCACAAACAAGGTTGCCACAAACAAGGTTGCCACAAACAAGGTTGCCACAAACAAGGTTGCCACAAACAAGGTTGCCACAAACAAGGTTGCCACAAACAAGGTTGCCACAAACAAGGTTGCCACAAACAACTTGCAAACAAGTTGTTGAATTGCAGGATGATAACAAGTTGTTGGAACAACTTGTAACAAGGCGGTTGAGTCAATAACTTTGTAGCAAGTTGTCAACAAGGCATTGACAACTTGTCAAGCTGGGAACAAGCAGTGCTAACACATCCTGATGACAAGTTGTTGAAACAGCATTGGTCCAAGTTTGCCACAGGTTTGTTACAACTTGTGCATTTTTAGGGGGAAGGAGGGGGGGGGGGGGCAGATTCTCTTCTATACTTGCAAAAACACATTTCTTTACCTTATTGTCAGTCTTGATTAGTTCATTTAGTTTTGCTTTCTCATAAGGTAACACCTGTGTAAAGTATTACAAATTAAAATGTAGTTTTACCAAAACTAAAATCACACATAAATCGTATACAATCAAACAGAGAAAATTTCATTGGGCATTCTATTATAAGTGTACTAGTCAGTGGTGAAGGCAGTTTGCAAATTGTAACCTAACTTGCACCCCAGAGTGCATTCCATGTAAACAATACGCCAGACTTGACATGCTATGCCAAGGCAAACAACAGTTTGGAAGACTCAAGATACTCTCACATTTAAAAATGAAAATATGTAGTATTTTCTGCTGGCTGAGGCACAAAAAAGGGGGAAATGTTTTCTCACACACTGCTGGGGCCTGATGAAACTAGGGTGCTAGCGGGCGGCACAGGTTATATGAGCATTTCTGTTGTAGCCGATGCTGCAGCAGCTCCCAGCAGTGTGTGATAACTATAGGTTAGACCATGAAATGATGAAAATGCAAAAAGGTCCAAGATAACATGCCAAAAAGCTGAAAAGTACACAAACCAATATTCTGCCATCTTTATCTTCATTTTTTGGATGCAGTTTTTGGACGCCAGTTCTTACTCCAGATATATATATGGAGCTCACTAGCTACACCATGCTGCATTGTAACTCCATGCCGATGTTTACATTTTTTATCGATAAATATTCATATTATGCAGAGATTGTGATTGGGTCATCTTAACAATCTCAATTTATCTTAACCCTACATCTTCTTAACCATAATGCTAACTCTAATTCTAAAACCTTAATCCTAACCCTTAATCCTGACCCTAAATATCCTAGTGACGTAATTTCTTGATTGCCCTAACTCTCAGTAGCATATATTTAACTAATGTTTACACAAAAAGGTCAAATAAAATAGATCTCACATTATCGTTGATATATCACAACGGTATTTCATGTCTTACCTGCAGTTGAATTGGGTCAAGGGAGAAATCCCACGACTCGCCAATCCATTCGTCTAGTGCATCTTCGATGCCTTTCAGTTGCGACGCGTATTCTTCTAAAAATTGACCATATTTTCGCAGTTGCACTTCACTCACGATCTCTACAAAAACAAAAATACAAAGTTAGGTTTCTGCGCTACCCGTCTAGAGTGAAATATCTGCAAAAACGTACTTATAGAGCCGTCATTGAACGCATCAAAAGCCCAGTTTTGATCGACTTCCGACTCCATGTTGGAATAATTTCGCTTCTTCTCACTGATCTCAAGTCTTCAAAGGATACTGGATAGCGTAACCAATAAAAATTGAGAGTTGAGACCTTGGTTCAAACTTTAAAATTAAAATACCAGATAACTACGTTATTTTGAAATATATAGCATCTCAGGCAATACATTTCTACCATTATACATTACAAAGGTTATCAGTTGGCCCATTAGTAAGCCTATTAATGGCTGACTTCCGAATAGATACTCAATCCAGCTTTCCCAGATCAGTGCCCTATGGCCGAAGGTAAGTCGAGACATTCCGAAGTTCGACCGAGACAAGAGTTATGTTTTGGCGGGAAAAGTTTTCAAATTTCTCTTTTTGGAAAAAAAAAATTTTCGTTTTCAAAATCAATGTATTGAGCAAGAAATTTTAGTATAAATTCAAAATATATCAAGGAAATAAATACACTGCAATCATGAATTGGGTAGGCGGAATTAGGTAAGTTCAACAGAACTATTTTTTTCAGTCAAACCATCTTCGAATTCTGCGCTTTTTCTATTTAACATTAATATTTCATTTATTGATTTATTCACTTCTCTTTTGACAGGAATAGAGTTAAACTCAAGCAGGAGAAAAAACTTCAAAAGGTTAAATTTATTTCTACTTTTAATAAGTATTTGAATATTTAAAATTTTCCACAATGCCAAAGGTGAATGTTATAATGAATGCGCAAAAGCCCAAACTGATTTTTAATTTTATGGGATATATTTTTTGTGTATGAACATAACCTGAAATTAATATTTTTACAGGAGTTTTTTGAACGAAAAAGATTGCAGAAGAAATTAAAAATAACTAATCATATTCCTGTAAACGCAAGCTCTTCTCGTGCGAATGGAAGTAGTCAGCAATCGATAAGCCAAGATTTACTTGCACTTCAAGTCATTACGCAAACACATGATAAACCATATAGAAGTACGTATTGAAACTTCGTTTTGCTATTTTTGGGGTAGGGCAATTTCCCAGCTGCCTTGGTGAATGGTTGGTTTATTACAGAGTATGTTCTGAAGTTGCTGACGACTGGACTCAGTTACTTTTCCCTTGTTGGGGGGGGACCCACTAAGTCCTAACAAATGTTTGCTGCATAGCCGTATAAAAAATAGATATCTATTATTTCTATGGTTTGCTTGAATTGCTTCCACCCAGTTTAGTTCCCCTTGTTATGCAATGTTACTGCTTCCTTTCGGGGGTTAAACATTCTCCAAAAAGAGCGCTTTAATTCTTGCTTTGGGCCTAATTATTCATAGCTAGTTCCCTATTGGAAGCACTAGTTTCACATTATTCGTTACTCGCATTTTTCAGTATGAAACAATTGGATGCACTATCGCATGGTACCCAGAAACCTGTCGTATCACTTTTCTCTCTAAGTTCTAACATCTCTTATTTGGCTGAGTACCTTAGCCTTAGGCTGAGTACTAAGGCTTAGCGGACATGCAATATCGCAATTTCTTCCCTGTATGTATATAGGATTGGCACATCGACCACATGCAGAAAGATTTTATACTCACTTCACTTTAGTCGTAATTTTCGTACCTTTCATCATCATATAGGTAATCGTGAAATTCGACTGCCGACAAAAGTTGACCTGGATCATCCAAATCGCCATCAACCGAAATTCAAAAATGAAGAAATCTTAGACTTACCTTTACCGTCATCTGCAAAACCATCGACACTGGAATTTTCTGAAGCCCTTAATCGAGGAAAACAAGTCAAATCTCCTGCGTATCATCAGAAAAAGGGAAGAGAAGACATCGCTCAAAAGGTTGATTCATACGAGCCTGATTTCAACATCGCCGCTTCAGCTTTTCCAACATCTCAGGAAATTTTAAGAAATGTGGACTCTTTCTATCAAAAACAGGTCAAACAGTTAGAGCTTTCTGAAGCTTTTGATTTCAAGTCAAATCATGACAAACCTCCCGCAACATACCCATTTCATCAGGAAGAAAGAATAGAAAACACGGATCGAGAAGTAAATTCATATGATCTGGGTATGAACGCTACTCCAAATTTTTCCCTTACTCAAGAAAGTATGACATTGAATGAAAGCAGAACGTCAAATGTGCATTCGTTGTATCAAAATCTGACCACACCTTCTGCCTTTGCTCATGACCACAGCCAAGTCATGAAGCGTAAAGTTGATTCATTCGAGTTGAATAACTTTGAAGATGTGAAACGATCTCGTCAGGAAGAATTGTTTTTAACCAAACAAAGAAGCACTCCCGCCGCTATATATGAAGGCGAAGAGAGATATCTGAAAAGTAAACGCAGACGACTTGAAAATCAACAGCAACATTACCAACAACACCTATCACCTAAATACCGCAAAATTGAAGAACAGGTAAACTACCGTTTAAAATATGCAGAGTTGCAAAATGTTTTCAACGTTCCCCCGGGTTGGATTTTGGGTTTTTCCAACCTTCCTCAAAATAATTAGAAATTTTGCGACGTGCAGGCTTTTGGCAGTATTGTCTGGGTAGTGGGTACGCTACGCAGGGGCGTCGTGGGTCCCATGTTTTAGGGGTGGCCAACGGCAGCATTTTTCCGACAAACACAATTTTTTCCGACATAAATAATATATGAAGTCATACGAAAATGTTCATAAGTTTGATTCTTAGAAAAGGTGAAGGTGAAAACCGGCTTTAAGATGAATAATGCACATTATTCGTTAGCAGTTTGAAGAATTATGCCGTATAACTCGGTTTGCAAAACGATGAACTTATGTAATTCGGTCTGATATCAATAAATTAGTACGTAACAAATTTCCAATTTTCGGACGGGTCTCAACGATAGGGGGGGCCATGCCCCCCTCCCTGCCTCCCCCCGGCGCCACTGACGCTACGTCACCATGTTATAGCAATTACACCATTTTCCTTTGCCAGGCTTTCTCTAAGAGATGGCCCAGTTATTGGGAACTGATAAAGCTACCCATTAAAGATGGTTTTAGTTTTGCTCTGAAATAATCATCTAACTACTACTTTTCCATTTCTCCCTTTTTAGTCACCGTTTATTCCGTATGCTGCCCCTGCTCCATATTCATTGGCTGCTCGAACCACCAGTTATGTCGGTTACGAGGATACAGGCTTTCCAAACACCCAGAAATCTGGCTATCTGGCAAGCCATCCATCTAGTCCAAGGATAGAACGGTGTAGCCGTCAGAACGACAATTATAATGATCATAATAAACTGGAAGGGACAATGGAGACTTTTCAACCAATCTCACATAGTGCAGAACACGAAAAATTGTAAGTGAAATTGATTAAAATAATAAAAATTCAACCTAAAATTATCGTCTCGGAGGAGCAAATCGCGTCTGTGTTACGAATGCTATAGAGTTCTTTGTTTCATACAAAAGATAAATTTTGTTTTTAGATTTTTAGCCGGAGGTATCCATAGTGAGAAGATCAATCATGATATCAGCATAACAATGGTATTTCATCTTCATATGTCTGTCTTTAGTTAAATTTACACTTAATTCACCACCACAACCATTATCACCATAACCATAATCACCACCATGTTTTATGTTTAGGAGAACAGCGTCAATGACTACCCGTTACCTTCTCCAGCTACAAACGAAATCACAATAGAATGTCTGAACAAAAGTGACCCTCAATCATTTCTAACAGACTTGCAAATATTGGAAGAGATTATTCCTGAAGATAAGCGCCAACCTGTCAAGGCAAACCCAGATACAGTTATGAAAATACAACATTCACCTCCACAGTATACAGGACAAATGGATGAGAAGATAGATTGTAATAAAATGACAGTGAACGTTGATGGAGATAATGCAGAAATCGAAGAAGATAGATCAAATGTATGGAGGAATTTTGTTACGACTGCGAAACGGAGCAACGAAGATACACTGATCAAGGACAACAAACAGGTTGTTTACAGATAGATAATGGGCTTGCGACCTATATCTAAAGCCTTGGTTAAACGATGAGAGTTGATGAGAGTTCGCAAGCGAGAGTTTGCATGAGAGTTTCATCAACTATCATGTCCCGGTCAAACGAGAACAAGAGTTCATGAGAGTTGACTGGATATTACCACGCGTATACCGGTCAAACGAGCAAAACTCTCATCAACTCTCATCAAAATTTAAACCCGCTCAAAGTTGATGAGAGTGCACGAGAGTTGATGAAGCGCATGAAAGGCGGTCAAACGGTAGCGAGAGTTGCATCTCTCATTGACTCTCATCAACTCACACCCTCGTTTGGCAGGGGCATAATTAACAACGGGAAGTAAAAGCGAAAAGCCCAAGGACCGCAGTTGATTTAAACTGTTCTTGATTTCTACTTCTGGCAGGCTACACAGAATGAAAACGATGACAATGTTCCAAGTATCACCACCGGTAAATGATACATTCTGTATAGTTTACTGCATATAGTTGCTACACTATAACTACATAGGCAAGCGATCATTTAATTGTTACTTGTTTGTTATTTTTGATACAGAAAACTGTAGTCCACGGCGCTCAAAGATTGCAGCTGAAGAATTGAAGGAGGTTATATAATGATATTAACAACTAGTTTAGTTAAGTTTAATTTGTTTGCCACTCTTAGGTGACAAAGGTAATCGAGTATTAGTTAGTTATGGTTAATGCCTTAGGGTTGGTCTTAGAGAGAGGAAAACCATAGTACCCACAGAAAAAAACCCCGAACTTTGCTGGTTTTGGTGAAAAGTAAAATATATGATTTTTCGTGACAGGTAATGGCAGTACAACAGTATGAAAGCAGTCAAGATAGTTCATATAATTCCAGTTGGTCCTCTAGTGCATCAGGTATGAAAGCTTTGAATAATACGCATTGCAACCTAGTACAGTAAAAGCTGGAATGCAGCGCCAGAACTTCATTTAATCTATTGTAAAAAATTTCTTCAAATTTCGTAGAAAATGAGGGTAACCGAAAAAGTGCAACTACCAAATCTGGGAAATTGTCTTCGAAAGAGGTACGCGAACAGGAACGTCGATAATACTATGTAGTACAGTACCATATAGCACAGCACAGCACATAACCAAGGTAAGCATTAATAAATCATTTCTTCTTTTTCAGGTTAAACAGACCAACCCAAAAGAAACAATCAAAGTAACTAGCTCACAAGACTTGCCAAGCACTTCAACGTTAGAACAGCTACAAAACAACAGTCAGAATCAAGTCTACACCCTCGGCCTATCAAACGGCTTGAAACACTTGTCAAAAACCAAAGAACTACCAGCCAGAAATCCAGATCAGAAAGGGTCCAACCTATCCGTTTTTAGGATCTATCCTTTGAGCAAATCGGAAGAAAAAGCTACACAAACCTTGTCAGTGAAAAGTACAGGAGCTACAGTTAGTCACAAGTCGATGCAATGTGAAATTTGGACTACAAATCCATTGACTTTATATCCAGAAGGTAATTCGAGTGAAGATAAGATGTCCATCACTGATCAATACATGAATACAGGAATACACTCCAGAAACGATTCAGGTTTTCCACATACGAATACTGCAGGGTCAAGTAGCAGACAAAATATTTTGAAGAGTGAAATGGGATCATTCGTTGATCAAGGCATGAAAAAAGGGAAAGGTACCAATTTGAAGAGTTATATAGGATTTCTAACAAGTCAAGATAAAAAAGCACACTCAAGCAGCGTTTCAAGCCTTCAAGACAAGAAGACAGGGACAAATGCCAAACAAAACAGCATTTTGAAGCTTGATATGGTATCTGTCAATGGTCAAGACACGATTACTGAGACAGATACCGAACGAAATGTTCCGGGCGATACGATAACAGCTACCGAACAAAATATTTTGAAGGCTGATATAGAATCTCTCACTGGACAAGACAAGAATACAGAGACAGTTACCCAACAAAATATTCTGAAGGGCGATTCAAAGCTGCAAGTTGAAACATGTGAAACCAATGTTGCAATCAAGAAATCAAATTATAGAGTACCAACCCCACCATTACTTGACATACGTACAAACTGTTTAGATAAGACCACTGAGGATAGCGATACAGCTACCACAGATATCTTAGAAATCAGCCAAGATACCGAGAGAAAAATAAGTAATCACGATCAACACCTTCAACCCATTGGTTACGCCACTGCGAACATCATACCAGATACTCCAGTATTTTTAACAGTAAATCCAAATTCTTCACCACATGGTGGTACTGGTACTAAAATTATAGCCACCATTCAAAGTAGTGAACTGATGCAAACAGAACAAAATTCAACTCAGAACGGAATAGAAAAGAATGCAACTTCAGTTGAAACCACTAAAGGTATAACCGATTTTGAGAACAACGTTAAAGTACTTAGTCCGCTTCATCACATTGCACCAAACATCCCACATTCAGATATTCAAAGTAATGACCTGGTAACAGCAGAACACAATTCAGTTCTGAACAGAATAGAGGAAACTGCATCATCACTTGAAACTAGCACAGAAATAACCACACCAGAGAGCAAAGTTAAAGCAGTTAGCCTAAGCCCTCTTCTTAGCGATAAAACTACCATAGCTGGTCAAACAGATAAAACTACCAACTCTTATGGTGAAACAGATGAAGATACCATACCTAATGGTCAAACAGATAAAACAACCATGCCACATGGTGAAACAGATAAAACTACCACACATACTGGTCAAACAAATACTGTGAAAAATTGTGAAGCTTTCTCGGACACCACTCCTTGTTCAAATTCATCACAACACGACAATGATAAAAGTATGATAGCGAAACTCAAGGACGATATTGAGAGATTACAATCAGTTAATGCGTATCAATCAATTGTTATCAAATCCTTTGAAATGTAAATGCTTTTAAAATTACCATTTAAATTTACCATTGCGTATTTAGTCGCTCCTGTTTGTCGTATTTAAAAGTATTTGATAGTTGACATTTGTGTATCCACAGAACACAAATAAAAATCAAATATTTAATTAATAAATTATATTGTTACAAATGATTAAAAAATACCAATGTTAATTTGCAAATTGACCAACGTTTATATATAACTACGCTGCTACCCTTATACCCAAATTTTTATATCACTCTAATTAACAATATATTTTTTCTATTAAATATTTAATAAATATACAAAAATGCATTCTTCTAGAGCTTCTTCTGTATTAGAAATCGGGTTCAAAATATAATATGTATTGTGGGTACCACAACTTTTTGTTTTGACTTCCTTAAAAATATAGTCGAATACACCTGTCTTATTAGTGTTCTGTATAGTTGCCATATGAGCTGGCTATTATTCAGGCATATAGTCTACTCATTTATACCAAATGGATTTGTAATATTAGAATTCAGGTTTAAAATATGGTATTTGTTTAGGCGCTTGCTTAACCTGTCGCAAGAAATCTTTAGACTTTATGCAGGATCAAACTACCTGAAAAGTATAACAAGAACTTCGTCGTTTCTTCTTTCGAGCGAAGGCCCTTCGTCTGGAACGTAGGTTTGGTTACTAACTTCCAGGACCTTCGCTCGAAACGTCGAAGTTCTTGTTATATTTTTCAAGAAGTTTGATCCTAAAGACAAACAGCTTATGTATCGACCCTACCCACGCTGGCACCACATGTTCAAGGTTTTTATGCCTGTCGTTTCTGAAAATCACCTGGAATCGACAGACAGACAGGTGCCAGGCGGTTATTTCGAACCCTGGAATTATTAATCCCCCCCCTCTCTCTCATCTCAGCCACTGACCCCTCTCCCAAAAAAACTATTTTTATTATCTTTCTATGGTACGGCTAAGAACTGTCCTGGATTCATCGTATACGCCCAGAAATATTGCACCACCAATACTGATCCACAACACCCGAGGTACAATACCAGAAAATAATCTGAAATCACATTTACATCATTTAGTGCAGTCTGCAGGAAACATGCATCAATTTTCGAATTAAACATAACTTACTTTTTTAACCCTTCGTCTTTCCCAATTAGTATCAGAACTCTGAAAGGATTCACTTTGGTTGTTGGACAGTCTTTCTACAAATGGGAATATAGTTGTATCAGTTCTAAACTGTTCCTTTGAGAGGTCTAGTAAGGGAAATCCCTTATCGGTCCAGTTTTACTACAGGAGGAAACCGGAGTACCTAAAGAAAATATGCGGTGTTTGGTAGGGTGAAGGCGAAATTATAATCACACAACTTTATATTACAGGAATCGAACCCTGGTCACGAAAGTGAAATGCACACGTGAACTGCTGTATCACCAACACTCTAACATTTAATCATTGACTGTATAAAACTACGAAATATAGAAAAACAAGTCCTACCTTTGCTAGCATAACTCTAGTTTTAGCAACATCAAGGGGAGTTGTTAATGCTGCAGCCACACCGCCTGGAATGAAACATCCAGTAGCAATGTAAGCATATTACTGGCTACCAGAGCAATAGAAGATAATTTTATGACACATACTATGTTATTACCTGCAAGAGCACCACATACAGCAGACTGCCATGCATGTACAGGATGTGACTGATGTCTCGACCATCTCATCTGTGGATCGAATAATGTTCATCATTAACCATATATATGACGTGTTTGGTTTACCTATGTAAGGGGGGGGTGGTTTACAAGATTATTTACCAGGATGGTTCATATTTCGCTGATTAGCTACAAAGACTTGAGATCACTGTCTGAAGATAATGGGCCCTTTGCATAAAGCTTTAGGCTTTTCACCATCTACTGTCATACACGAGACAATTTTTTGCTGCAACTTGGAACACAATTTCGGAGACAGAGCGATGTTAAGGAAAAAGTATATTCGCAGAGAAATTGTGATCGTAAATCTCGTTTTACTTTGTCGATATTTTTCATTCTAAACATGCCCAGAAGGCAACAAGGAAATGAATGAGAATGATAATATTGATGAAGTGAAACGCTGGCCATGTTCACTGTTTTATGTGCGTACATTACTACATAACATGGCTCTGTGCAAAAATTGCATCGTGTAACATAGCTTTAACATAACAATAGCGCCATCCAGTCGAGACCCAGTGATCGAAATGTTCCATGATTGTCTTTTTGTGGTTTTATGAAATCCCCACTGTTCTCCATGCCATCCACTTAAAACAGTTTGGACCGGCGTACACAAAGCAGGAATTACCAATCCACAAAAGATTTTGCGCAAATAAATACAAGACAACAAGTCAACATACCTTTAAAAATTCCCACAAAGGATACTGAATGAATGAAAACGGCACCTAGATAAAACGTACAATAATTTATGATCAATGAACGAAGGCGAAATTGTTTTATGCTGAAAGATCTATCAGTTCTAAAGTGTTCTCCCTAGAGATCCAGTAAAGGTCACCTTTTATGGTCAAGTGTTAACTTGGGCCACTACAGGAAGAAACGGAAGTACCAAGAAAAAGACCTGAGGTGTTTGGTATAGTCGAACTGACAGCGCTCTTCTCACGAAGAGTGAACACACACAAATTTTCGTCAGTATATATCGTGCTATTCTCGTCTTGTCTGTACGGGGTATACATCGCGTCAATACATTATCAAAACAGAGCAAACTTGCTACACACATGACGTTATTCTAATAAGTCACTATCATTTTGAGAAATTGGTTTGGGTGGTTTTCGCTTTCGTGGTAAAAACCTAGAACATGATCTTAACGGGATCTTAATAGAATCTTTATAAGATATAGCAAGATTGATGCATGGGTTCCTAACTGGTAACCAAAAATAATTTGCAGTTAGCCATGCGAACGAAGCGAGCAGCCGAAGCAGGTTTGAGACCGCGTAGCTTGCGAGTTGCGGCGGGGGACCGGGCCACCGGGGGAAACCTTTTGAGCGATTGGGCCTGAGAAAGTAAATTTTGGCAATAATCAGTTGAAAATCAATCGAACACTCTTTTCCTAATGTTTTTGATGGCATCAATTGATGAATTTGTGTCTCCAAATATATGACACCTATTAAATCTGGTCGGCAAATATTGCAAAAAATACTGGGAGAAATTTTCTACTATACTAGTGTGCACAAGACCTTCTGACCCAGGTTTGCAGTTAGCTCCAGTCACTTGCAGGTAACGCGGTTACCTTGGATCCCAACATTTGACACCCATGTCTCTAACAGGTCTGACCAGTCTGGTCGTGCAAATGGAGAGTCACCAATGATGTTACCCAGTTGTTACCTCCGCCAGGTTACGTTTTCACCTGGGTTTGATTGTGTGATGTGTGTGTTTGTCTGTCTGTAACTCGAAAACATCAAACACTTTAATACGAAAATTTGTGGAGTTATAACTGCCATAAGCCAAGGACAAATACATTTTTGTTCAATTTGGATGACATTTACAAAAGTTTGTCTTGAATGCGTAATTAATACATGAATAATTTATGCATGAATACTTATGCAGTCTCTGAGTGCCTTCTTGTTTAGAAACAATATCATACCTCTCTAAAGACTGTGTTCCAGTAGCCTCGATATAAACCTTTGAGCCCCTATTCAAACATCAATTGTAAATTAACCAAAAATTTCAGACACTCTAATTGGAACAGTTTTATGTAAAATGAATAAATAATTATATCCCAACAGACCTCTTGTCTCCATGTGAATCTGAAAGCCTCTAAACTGGACAGCTTTTTGTTAGCTTGGGCTCTCTGCTTTACCACCTCAAAAGGAACTCTGACAACATTTGAAATCTTTTAGAGAACACAAAATAAATAGAAAATATAGTAAACTATGTGATTATAACGAGTTGTTTCCTTTCTTATCATTACATTGTTACAAAATATTACCAACTCTCCAATAGATGCAGCCACCATGTGAACATATGGAGTCGAGACATTTGGAACCAATGAAGCAGTAAAACTTTTCACAATCTCATAGGTGCAGAAAAATGTTGCTGCTGCAAAAATCACAAAATAATCCACTTTTTGGAAAGTTCGGTTATCCAAGCAAAGCATTGAGGATAGAATATAGAATTTGTCGTGCAATCGCGGACTCTTTCTCAGGGTTCTCCTTATCAGGTGGTAACCGGTAAAATATACCGTTTCCACGACTACTGATTACCGCATGGAGAATCATAGAGTTTATGTAAAGGCTTTTTGTTGTAAACACAGTTTTGTGTGAAACAGTGGTGTGTTCTATAATTGATATGACGTTTTACTGTTATAAAGTTTAGAATTATATAAAAGCTTAAATCTTCCCTCAAAATGCAGGAATTGGCATTTCAGATTTCAAAATTTTCCGCGGATCATGCTCCCAGACCCCCCTAGAGGTTTGTCGATCCTCCCGCGCTACGTGACGCTTACCTGTTCAGACACGTGTTTTACTTTCCCTGCTTACAACTGTGGAGAACCCTGTCTGTCTGCGATTGCTTTAACCCCCGCCCCCCTACCCCATCACAGACCAGTCCAACGTCTTTTTAGCCAGAAAAGTCGGTTTCATCCTGTTTGCTTGAATATTTATAACAAACAGATAAACATAGCCTAGTCTTCCCATATGACTACGGCGGTTGACTGTTGTGTAAAACTACCTGAAAAATACAATGAGAACTTCGACGTTTCGAGCGAAGGCCCTTCGTCTGGAAGTTAGTAGAATGGGTCGAGGGAAAAACATGTGCTTTATAGTGAATACAAAAGCGATCACTGGCTTGGCTTTGAACAGCTTCTCAATTATTTTGCGCCTAACATGCATACTTATTCGTGAGAATCAAACAAGCACCGTAGTCTGTAGATACGCCAAAACGATCCCTTCATCCATTAAAATACTTCCTAATTCACCAGTTTCGTATGCAACAACATTCGAGGTCATATCCATGGGTCTTGCGAAAAGAGTGCCAGGCATCATGGTCTAGGGGCCGCCGGCACTCTCCCTCTTAGTTCGTTCGATACCGGTTGGTTGGTTGGTAAGCCACTAATTACTGCACCCCTGACGATAGCGTTGGGATAGCCGAAACCTTGACTAAACGTAACGTACGACGCTCTACCACTAGCACGAGATGGTTTATGTGTTGGGCTAGAAGTTGGGAGGTATGGACAGACGGGGTATTGTTTAAATTTTGTTATATCTACGTATTTTATTTGTAGCTCTAAAGATAAACTATTCGTTTCTAAAGATTCACGTTACAATCAGGGCCGTCCTCAGAAAATTTTTCAGGGGGGGTGTAAGGTACTTTCAACCGACTGCCAAACGAACTTGTACCGACTACAGCCCGTAGTTTGCGCTCATTTCTTGGTCGGTACCGTTTGCCAATAATTCTTTCTTTAGTTCCATAAAATTCTTTTTTTTATTGACGACGGGAGGGGGGGGGGGTAAAAAAATTTTCCCGGACTATAAACCTTTTTATAATGCTATTTCACCACTTTAAACTTTCAAATTAAGATTAATAAATTTGTTCCTTCCTATATATTAACTTTTTCAAACCTAACATTTTGTCTTTCCATTCCTGGTTTTGCACGCACAATTTCCGTTTTATTTGTTAGTCATAAAAATTATTTTTTTGTGCCGACTCAATTCGCACTTCTACCGACTCAATCTCCAAATAGAATTTCTGGGGGGGGTGTGACACCCCCCCAAATCCCCCCGTAGGGACGGCCCTGGTTACAATATAGTAGTTTGTTTAGACTTGACCGGGTCTTCTAAAAACCCATAAGAATATTACCGGTCTTCTAATAAACCCGTAAGAAAATAACCGATTTTCTGAAAAGCCTGCAAGAAAATAACCGATCTTCTAAAAAACGCGTAAAAAAACAATCGGTTTCTAATAAAAAAACCCGTAAGAAAATAACCGGTTGAAACTGACATAACCGTTCTTCTGATCAATTCAATATAGTCTCAAACTGGTAAACAATGTGTTTATTTAAACACCGAAACAATTTTTTTCAATCTGTTTATAAGTTCTCAGCGAAAAATACAAGAAAAATATAAGCTATTTTGCCATTTTGTAGCTATCTGTTTACGATGCAGTCCGCCTTCACTCTAACCAATCAAATTACGATCAGCCTTCCTTTAGCCAATCAGATTGTGAGCTTGTTTGATTCGCTTCTGGTTGTCCAGTTTGATCCACCAAGCTTTGAATGGTCATTTTGGAATTTTCGAACTTCTAAATGCCTTGCTTCTAAATTTATCGTTTACACGGAAAAATAAGCTAAATCTCCCAACTCTAATTATTTGCAACTAAACACAAAACTACTAGTGAAAAAAAAAAGAATTAACATTATTCAGTGTTTTCAATAATTATTGTAATAGCAGGCTGAATTTCAAGAATAGGCTGGCGTCTGTGCTCAAAATTTCCACATGAACAACAAATATACATTTTGCAAATAAACAAAGAAATAGGTGGCCGTGAAAGGCCTAATAGGCAGTGGTAAACTGCCGGTAGCTGCCTTTTATTGAAAACACTGAGCTCTGAGTCTGTCATCTCAGCTTCTTTCAAAAGGATCAAATGGGTTAAGGCCTGAATGACTTCAGGGGGAAGAAAGATACAGAAACACAGTGTGTCTGCAGGTATCAATGATAGTATAAACAGTACAATTGCAACTACAGTTTAATCTCAATCTAATTACCCTATACTCTATCCAGCAAACATCTCTAATAAACATGTCACACCAAATGACACCTGCCATTATATTCCTGGCTGACCTCCACACTCCCCCCACAGACAATTGAAACATGTCTGTGAATTAGAGGGTTGACTGTACCCATAACCTACCGGCAGGCGCCGAACCAGCAGCTGCGGAACCAAGGCCAGAATAAACACCATGAAATCCACCAGCTTTGAGAAATCCTTGGGAGGACTGGATCCGAGTTTTGATGGTATCCAATGGGAACAATAGAATGTCAGCACATAATCCTGCAGTACCACCAGCCTTAAGGAATTGTTACATAGATGGATAACTTTTGTTTAAATATCTCACTTGAATTTGCATGTCAGTATGCATGGATGACAGATACGATTACAGCGGAGTTATTAACTTAATGCAGTTTTATAAAGGACTGACCCGACCTGAACAAACAGAACAATATTCCACATTATTTTAATGCTGGGGTCTGCTAAAGCGCACTTGCCCGAACCAAAGTTACAATATGCATGCCATAGCCATATCTCTTCACAAATATTATTTAAAAATACGCTCACACAGTCACACTGCCACGTGGAGAACTCGAGTTACTTGCGCTTCTTCTAAAATTCTATCTATTGCATTCAGTATGAATCTCCAGCTGAACTAGTAATGTCAAACGAAACTCACCAGTAACGACGCAAGAAACGCTTCGGACATGTTCAGAAAAAATATTTGATTATTATGAATATTTTGCACTCCTATCTCACGCCATTTTGAAATTTGTCTTAATTAGAAAAGCGGTCAGTACTTTATGTAAAACAGAATATAGTGCCAGCCTCGTACCCAGGCTCGAAAGAGAGAAAAAATAAATAGAGATCAGTTGTTGAGCGAGCGCGCGGGGGTGCTTGGGGAGGACGCGAAGAAAGTCGCGTCCTCCCCACTGATCTATATAAAACACTGGAGTAGTGCTTTTTTTTCTCTCTTTTGCGCCTGGGTACGAGGCTGATATAGTGCAATGAACCAATCTCGTACCCCGAGCCCGCGATCCTTCGGGGGAAGGAACGGAGGCTCTGGGATAATCCGACTCAGAGGTACAGAAAACTGTACCTCGACCAACCTGCGCATGCGTTCGCGAAACTCAAAACAAATTCTACTTGTTTCGTATATAAATCATGAAAATATATCGTTTTTGGCAGCAAATCTAAATGTTCTTCGTACTACGTTGCAAGAGGAGTATAAATACGACAGAGCAAAGAAAATATTGTAATCAAAACAGTCGATATGGAGCGGTGAAGAATGTTGCAATTATAAAGTATAAATTAAGTATATTGTTCTCCTTTGGGCTTTGGCACTGTCATTATGGAAAATCTTGAATTATACGGGTCCTTGTCTTTCTACCATCAAAGTTAAGCCGTTTCGTGCTCGTAAGTTCGTCCAAGCCGAAACAATGCGTGAAATTTTGGGTACTATTAAGAGTCCAGTCTAAAAACATGGCTGGAACGTACTATACGATTGGACTACAAGAGGAAACGCTAAAGTACTTCCAACTCAGCTATTAACCTTAAACATTTTGTAGATCAAAGGAATATCACACGAAGCTTAAAGTTGTGAACTGAAAATTGGTTCCATTACATTATTATGAGCCATATAGTATATTAATAAACTTCATTTGAAATACAAACACAATTTTTGTCAAAAGTTAGATCAGGCCTGCAGTTCAATCTTTTAATGGAGTCAAATGGACTGTTCTTATGAACCAGATATACCTGGCAAAGTGAGCAAGCCTGGCTTGCCACGTCAGTTTATCATATTCCTCATACAAGGCAAGCACAACCGCGACCTGGGATCTTGTCACTCATGCTGAGTCATGCAGGCAAGGCTGGCCCCATTCCAATAGGAATACCATCTTGAAAATATACATAATAAATATATGACAGGATCTTCGTACTAGTAAGCTAAGGTTGAACAACCTGTAAGCTTCATACTTGACATACCCTGTTGATTTCTACCAGTGAAAAAGTACTTGGAAGATGGGGTATATATAACACTCTTCTTGTAGCTTGCTCAAAATCTTTTCCAATTTTGGACTGTGGCTACAATCTTGGACATAACTGGTTGAGACTACCTTTACTTCTATACAAAATTTTCATACCCTCATAATAATTTTCCTGTTGCGCTTTTGACTCTCAATATTGAACTTGTTATATGGTAAATTATCAAAAGTTGTTTCAACGACATTGTTAACAACACTCAACTGGGAAAGTGGGTATGATGAAGTTTGTCTTGTCAATGTATACTAAATTTGCAATATTGTGAGGAATGGTCTCAAGCATTATGTCAAAGATTGTACCTAATAGGCGGTGGAAGATCTGTATTATTGGGGGCTTAGAATGTAGCGCACCAATGTAGGGGATCTGGGAATGATAATCCAGAAAATTTTGAAATCTAGTATCTCTGAAACCACATTTCCTGCATTCTGTGGGGAGAATTTTATGGAAATTTCAACATTACTAGCTTTCATCTTGAGTACTAAAAACATAGTTCAATAATCTAATATTCAACATTTGTTATATAAACATATTTAATTGAAAGACTGAAACAGGGCCCCATTTCCTGGCTTTAGCCTCCCCCTTCCAGGTTCCACCACCTATGCTACCTTGTATTTGGCTACCCTGAACTCTTCCTTGGGAGCAATTCATGTACCTTGGCACGTAGTACTAGGCATTGATTCCAGCACTCCACAGTTTATTAACAATGGCAAAATTTGTATTATCATGGTTTTAGAAATTATTTTGTCACAACACTATTTTCAGAATGGGCTTTTCTTCAATGTACCTGTATGATTAGAATATTTCCCTGTACCATGGGCAACTTCCCATGCAGGTATCATGACTTGGTCCTGGCTGGCCTGTGAGCAGACTAGCTCCTGGCCAACAACTATGGAACCAGTTTGGCTATATTTTATGGGAAGCTGTGTGATTATGTTTCATGCTGTTGTTGTTGTTGTTGAAAAAACATTGAAACTTATTCCAGTAAATTATTATATGAATTTGTCCTCTGTACAACAAGAGGGAGTACATATATTCTCCTACCAGGATTGACCCCTGCCTATAAGCCACAAAACTGTATATAGAAAATATACATGGTACACTTATTACCAATGTGTATGACTAATTTGTTTTATATTAATAAAAGTTAACAAGTATGCAGGCTAGAATACCAGATAAGTATTTAACAATACCTGCTGAATCAACCAAATATGTTTATCCATACATTGATATACAACATGACTAAGATTGTAAGGATAATTCTTGTAGTACATGGTTAGAGATTATTAGGCTTAAATATAATTTAGTAGTGATCTTGTATTTACTAATTATAAGATGATCAAGATTAGGCCACTATAAAACTAAAATCAACTGCTTTTTCAAATGGATATAGATAAAATATTCTGTTATTCACAATCAAATAAAAAGTTGTGATAAAGTATAACCATTTTCAAAACCAAGCATATTTCCAAAATAAAGCTAAAGCATTTAGGAATTTTAGTAAAGTATGTAGGCTTTAAATTTACAGCACAAAGTTTCACGTTCTATTTCACCGTTGGTACATTTATAAAATAGTACAAACTTAATAGTACCTTTCTTTATATTTTCCGTGTAATATTACAGAAGATTATTCACCTTATCACTGCTAAAATTACTCTGAAATACAAAAACAATATTCGCACTCCTAAACAGCAGCCATCTTGTATTATATAATTTACCCGGTTAATATTTTATTGTTGCATTATGCGACATCATTCCGTATCAACGACCAATCATATTCACTTCCGGTTATGGATTATCCCAGAGCTTACGATTCTTCCCAAAGGATCGCAGGCTCGGGGGACGAGATTGTGCAATGAAGGGAAAGTAGAGCTTTTCTCCATTCTGAAATTACAATGAATTGTGGGCTATCTAGAGGAGTTTCGACAACTCGACAAGCGATATGATAAGCGAAGTTGTTGTGTATTTTTAATTCATAATGTACAATTTATTTGTGCAGAAATTAAGGAGTTAAGTTAAGTATTAAAGTAGGTTTTACTATGGATTCTGTACCGGATGGTGACGTGACAGTTATCAAATTAAAAAGTAAGGCTTAATTCTTTCCACTATATGTAGTAGTTTTGTATTTGGAGCAAATATATATTGAGAGTTTTAGTCACCTGTCCAGTCAGTCTCAACGCTTCTACTGCCCTGTAGAGCTTACTAAAACATTAAATATTCATACTTCTGATATATTCTACAAGCTACCATGTTGATAAATATTATTTCTACATTTCTCCAAAACTGATGCTTTTCAGTTCAATATATTCATCAATGCCATATTTGGATGCTTCACTTCCAATTCCAGACTGCTTCACTCCTCCAAAGGGTGACACCTCGGAGGAGATAAATCCCGAATTCACCCCAACCATCCCTACATCCAGTGCCTCGGCAACCCGCCATATTTGTTTGAAATCTTGGGAGTAAAAATAACCTAAACAAAACAAAACAAAATCAGAGGATACGTATCAGAGGATACGATATAAGAGAATGCAAAAGTTTAGTGAATATATGGTCGTTTATTGCCATGATATCAAGGCAATGATACAGTGTTCATTTTGTTTGTGTATTGCTAATGAATTATAAATTATAAAATTATTAATGAGAAAACGGTTATTGCAATTTCATGAACAATTCGATATAAGAAAACGCAAAGGAAATCATGACCGTGAAGGAGCATTTTTCTCATCAAACAAATATCACGAACGTTTTCATGTTTGTATATCTTCTACAATTGTAAATTCAAAAGTTACCAGCCAGTCCAGAAACCGTCGCATTTGCCATTGCAATCGCTTCATCCTCGTTTTTAAATCTAAAATACAATTTAAAAATAACTAAACTAACTTAATTTACACCAGATAGCTCTATCAGTTCTCCAGTATAAAGAGCCATCCTTTATTGTTCCAGTGTTACTACGAGAGAAAACTGGAGTAACCTGAAAAAGCTTGCTGTGTTTGGTAGAGTCAAACTGGAAGCACTCTTCTCACATGTGACTCAGATGAAATATAATCAGACAACTGCATATTGTAGAATTTTAACCCCGTTCACAGAGATGAAAAGAACGTGGACAAACCAGTGGTTTGTCCACGGTTTGAAACCACTATATGTGATACAATCACGCCATACACACAATTCGATTGAACATACAATAACTTTCCATACCTCAAAAGTGGAGCTACGGGCCCGAACGTCTCTTCACGACTCACGGGCATCTCATTAGTAACGTCCGTAAGTACAGTGGGCTCAAAAAATGTCCCACCCAGTTCATCTAGTCTATTTCCACCACAAACTACTCGGGCGCCCTGTTCCACGGAGTCTTTAATATGTCGTTCAACTTTCAATACAGCTTTTTCATTAATCAGAGGTCCTTGGCTTGAGTTTTTATCCAAACCATTTCCAACTACCAAATGCTTCATTCCTAATTTGAACACACATAAATACTTGAGCTAAACTAACTTTATTTATACTGGATAGCTCTATCAGTTTTAAACTGTTCTCCCTAGAGGTCCAATAAGGGTCATCTCTTGTTGGTCCAGTCTTACCACAGGAGTCTTACCACAGGAGGTAAACCTGAATTAAACTACTATATTTATCCTGGATAGCTCTATCAGTTCTCAATTGTTCTCCCTAGAGGTCCAGTAAGGGTCATATCTTATTGTTCCAGTGTTACTACAGGAGGAATCCGGAGTACCTAGAGAAGAGTCAAACTGGAAGCACTCTTCTCACATACGTCTGAGGCGCTGAATTATTATTCTGACAATGGCAATGCAACAAAAAATTCCAGTTGATAAAATATCACGAAATATATTTTTTTTAATCTTGAAAGTAATTCTAAAATAGAATCACATACAGTAACTACCTTCCACTAGCTTTGCCGAGAATTGATCGTAAATTCCTTCTTGAACAAAAATTCTGTTTGGTGAGATGCATGTCTGTAAAAATGTAAAACTGACTACGTTTTGTTGAGCGTTCGTAATTATACTATAAAATATAGTACAAAAATGGGATTTTTTCTACTTTCACTCACCCGTTACGTCAAACGTGGGGGTTTAGTGCAGGTAGTATTCTACAATGAGCTGCCGTGGTTTGTGTCTGTACTACCTGAAAAAGATATCTCAAACGTGGAGGTCCAGTGTAGTTATGGCAGCCAAATTAGCCGGACAAAGGACCTTCACTCGAAAAGTTGAAGTTTTAAAAACTTTTTCAAGCAGTTCAGACACAAACCACGGCTGCTTATTCTACTCACCTGTCCTGTATTTCTAAACTTGGCCGACAGAACTGCCTTCACAGCGGCGTCCACATCAGCGCTGTTAAATACAATAAATGCAGCATTGCCTCCGAGTTCAACAGAAACCTTCTTGACTGTATCTGCACATTTCCTCAGTAATAACTGGAAAAAAAGACGTACAATTAAGTGCTATATAAGTAATAAAATGATGCAAGTGTCTTTTAAGATCGAATGTTAATTTACTGTGCTGAGATTTGAATAACCAGACTATCGCGCTTCTAGTCAGTATCAACACAAATGACACCCTGTAGGCCTGTACGCAGTCTTTCATTTGCTAGTCATACCACATGGGGCCAGGTTTATGATAGGTATGTGTACGCGCTAGCGTCACACTGCCGAGCTAGTCGTGGCCTCCCGAATCGTCCTTTCCCGGAAAGTTAGTTTTATGAGGCCAGTCAACGCTAAAGGTTAACGCTGGCACGAAAGTGTGCTCCGTGATGGCGAGCAAGGCACTCATCCACAGAATGTTGAAAGGCCATGAATTGCTTAACCCCTGCTGAGCTGTGTCCAATGCAGCTTGCTCTTACTGGAGTCAAAATACGTACACCGTACAGATTTTATGCAAATTAAGAATTTTGTCATGGTTTAGCGTGCTCAATCGAGTTATTGAGCACGCGGGAAGTTGGGAGAGCACGAAAAAGCGTAAGAGTTGGTCGAGGCCCTAGCCGATACATAACACAAAAATAGCGTGAAAACAAGTTTAATTTCGGATGTTAAATTCCCGCGCTTATATTAAGTTCTTATATTAGATATATATTATAATAATTGTTTCAACATATTTTTATTATCCTACCTTTTGTTAGGTACACCTAGCGATTCTTATGAGGGTTGTTTTTGGTTATAGAGTCATACTCTAGACTCTCCACCTATTACATTTGGTTGACACGTAGAAAATCCGACACGTAGAAGAGTAGCTACTTCGATATTTATATTAATTACATCATACCAAATATAGCATAATGGCAATAAGCCTCGTGACGAATGGGCCACCTTTTCGAAATGTCAAAGTGTTTTTAACACAAACCACAGCAATTCATTGCACACACAAAGTAACATTATCTGCTTAAAAATACCTTCCCTACAATAGTTGATCCAGTAAATGAAAATTTCGTAACCAAGTTACTTTCCATGACAACATCTGTGACTTCATCAACATTGTCACGTGAACAAGGAACTACGTTGAACACACCTGCAGGAATGCCTGCTTCTTCTGCCACCTGCGTGGAACAACATACGTACTGACGGTCTGATTACTGTTATGCAATAATGTATCAGTAGATAGACAGACCGACTAAGAAACAAACAAACAAACAAACAAACAAACAAACAAATACATGCAAGAATGCCTGTCTCACTTGTGAGGGAGATGCACAAACAGACAGACAGACAGACAGACAGACAGACAGACAGACAGACAGTGTAAGCGTGCTGAAGATCATGGTAGAGACAGACACAAACACACAAAATGACAAACAAACAAACAAGCAAACAAACACCTGTAGCAAGGCATGCTTCTTCTGCCACCTGTAATGAACATATAGTTGGCGCAGTGGTCTACGCTAATGTGTCGGCAGGTTTACATAACACAATACAGAAAAAGATGGAGAGACTAACAAACAAACAAACAGATGTACACAAATATACAACCTGAGCGAGTGCCAAAGCAGTCAATGGTGTATCTTCTGCAGGCTTACAGACCACAGTACATCCAGCGGCAAGAGCTGCTGCAGCTTTGCGAGTCAACATGGCCAAAGGGAAGTTCCACTAATAAGTTAATAATGATAACATTACATACAGTCAAAAAAGAGGGAGTGGTGATTCAATATACTATAGTGAAAATACTGATGTCAAAATGTGAAGAGCCTACTTAAAAGCACAATACGAAAATTTGTGTCCAACCACAAACCTTGCATGCTGCTAATGCTAAGTATAACAATACAAACAGCATGGTTGTACAATACCAGACCTGCCAAGGGTGTGAAAGTCACATGTTGGTTTATTCAATGAATGAGATATTTTTTTATTGAATAATTTCGGATCTTCAGAATTCTGTTGAAGAGCCTCGATCAGTTATCGTAAATAATGATAATTTGCCATAAACAGTAACAATTCTTCAAGTACATGCAAGTGTTTGGCGATCGACAATATCACTAATGCTCGGCTCAGATCCAAGCTGTGAGGTGTCCCTCATTCCTATCTGCTGAACTTGGCAGGTCTGCAATACCCTTTCCTAAAACTACCTGTCCAGTTCCCTACTGTACACATGTCTGTGATGTATGATAATGTCAACCAATATATGTCTCCTTTTACAAATGCTATCCTACATCCAGCAAATGCCATTGTGGACCCTCCTTATTTTAACTATATAATAATAGTATTAGCTCATCGTCTACACTTTCAGTTGTATAGGTGAACTTAATCAACTCATACTGGAGTCCAAAGTGCTGCCACTCCAATGGGTTGCTTCATCACAAGAATTTTTGAGTTTGCACTTGGTGCTGGGATGATGTCACCATAAACTCTCTTCGCTTCTTCAGCAAACCATTCAATAAATGAAGCACCATAAGCCAGCTCCCCTCTCGCTTCTGACAGAGGTTTGCCCTATGAATATACAGGTAAATAAATTGTCAGCTACAAGCAAGTTCTTCGTGCTATCGAAGATCAGAATTCTGGTCTGTCCTTAAAGGATTAGTCTAAAGGTCAAGTGAGCACTCATTGCATTAAGTCCTGCCATTGTTAATCATGGCTATATAGACCTTTGAACAGCCTTTGAATTTGGGGGAAGCCTGAAATTCTTGGTCCTTGGTAGGACCAACTAGTTCCAAGCACTGCAACTCATAGCTTGAAACTACAGGGGGGTGCCCCCTTATCCATATCCACTTGTAACATTTAAATTTTTCAGCCTTTATCTTTGCATGAATATTCAATGACATTATCATGGTAAATGAACCTGTTCCATTGTCATTATTTTTGCAATATCTTCCATTCTTTCCATGAGAAGCTTGTTCCATTTTTGAAGGTAACGGCTTCTCTCCTTTGAACAAACAACATATGCAATAATTATACTGTATTTATTCTAATTAACGCCCTGGGCGTTTATTAAAAAAATGACTTCGGAAGGGGGGCGTTTATTAGAGAGAGGCGTTTAATAGAGGGAGGTGTCTATTTCACAAGTTCATATAAAAAAACTAGATTAGTGGCAACATTTCTTAATGCTTCCCAAGGAAACATCGTTGAAGTAGAAGTTTGTTGGAAAAGGAAGCGAGAGGTGGGCCTAATAGTACTAGGTATCTTCCGAGCTAGGACCAAGTCAAAAACTTGTGCAAGGATTCCCCAAGAAGAACTGACCTGCATTAAAGATAAATATACTCATTTTGAATTCGAGTACGAACAGTCATTGCTCTACAAAAAACCTCATGTTGTCAAGTTAATCTGAATGAAATAAAACGTTGAAATATGAAATGTTGACCTTTGGCATTTTATCTTCTCGAATGGGGGGGGGGGCGTTTATTGGGGGGTGGCATTTATTAGAGAGAGGCATTTAATACAAATTTGAGGGGGCGTTAATTGGAGACTGGGGCATTTATTAGATAGTAGGCGTTAATTAGAATAAATACGGTAACATAATCTGTATAAGACTAAGTAGTAATGCTTCCATGTGTTATAATCTTCTTACATCTATTGATACTACCTAATGTATTTGGTTTTAAGACAGTATAACTCATGGAAAACCTTGCATTTTGTTCCACTTAATGCCAGACAATTTTATTATTTCGGCAATGGATGCCCTGAAAGCTATAGTATAAATTCTATTTTTACTGGAAAGCCCTATCAGTTATGTCGAAATTGTTCCCCCTAGAGGCTAGAGGTACCGTAGGGCTACAAGAGCAAACCATGCATCAATCTCCCGAGTGTAGAGTGACAGACTCAAAACTATAAATCAGACATGCTGACAGAGTATTGCAGGAATCGAACCTTGCTCACAGAGGTACAAGGCACATGTACTAATTGTCTAACCACAGTGACACCAACACTCCATTTGAAGAAAGCTTACAAATTAGAAGGGTGCGTCAGGGGGGGGGTCAATGTTAGCTCCATACAGAATGAGTTTGCAAATGCAGATAAAACAAGTGTTTTAAATTTGCTAATAACTGGACTGTCAAGGCTGTAATAACAGATACAGTAAATACCTTCGCCGTTTTCTGTTTCCAACTTTGAAATGCCTGTGCAGCTTCTAGAACGGCCTCTCTGACATCAGCTTGACCAGAATTAGAAACGTCGGCTAATTTTTCGCCATTTGCAGGATTATATACAGGAAATGTTGCGTTGCTTGCAGAGGCTTTCCATTTTCCTCCAATATAAGCTTTATAATTCTTTAAATAAGGAATTTCTGCTCGCATGAGACGAGAAATATTTGCTGTACTGGAGGAGGACATATTTTCTGGTAAAATTTTAAATAAGCGCAATATCGTCAATTGTACTAATTGTTGATCTTTTTATCTCGCTTTTATATCGACTCACTTGATCGACTTTAATCCGATATCGATATTTATCGTCAAATCATTAAATTGATCCGATTAAGATTGATCCGATTTAGCGGATTGTTTCCTAGCCATGTTTCTTAATTGTCCCTTTCTTAAATGTGCGCAAACCAGGAAACACCAAATGTATGCGAATTTGTTGGAAACAGTTTTCTTAATTTCCAGAAAGGAAATGTTCCTCAACAGTGTTTTCGATGATGAGCAAACCGGCTAAGTTTCGCCTGTTTTTTCAAAAATAAGACGGCTTAATTAAAGGCACACACACGTGATCCAAGTCAAGACGGGATAATCAAAAAAAGGAAAGAATTTTCTTTTGAAATATCTTTTGTTCAGGCATAGCTTATGCTCAGAGACATATGTTATTTAATACAGGTTGCGAGGCACAGTTTTTTGCACTTACACCCGTACAGGGTGTATAAAAAAAAGGTGAACCCTTTGAAATTAAATACAATAGGGTACAATAGATTATTTGAAAGAAAATGCAAATATGAAGTTCAATTTCAAAAGGTTCACTATTGTATTAAATTTCAAAGGGTTCATTTTTTTTTGATACACCCTGTAGATGGAAGAGACTCGACTCTTAAAGTGGGTAACATCTTGGTTACTAATTTTTATGTCATGTGGCAGATTGTTCCATAACCTCACTGATCTTGGAAAGAAAGAATTCTGGTAGTAAGATTGTTTGACTAGCAAGTGCTCGAAAGTTATTTCGTCGAGTAATATAGTTGGAGGAAGCAGGTTTATACAAGTCACTAAAATCTACGTCTAGTTTTCCACATCTATTTTTATATAGCAACGTAAGGTCAGCGATTTCGCTTCTATACTCGAGTGGGAGCACGTGCAATTTTACTAATCTGTCTTTGTACGTTAAATCTGGACCTGGGTAATTTAAGATAAACTTGGTTGCTCTTCTTTGAACAGTTTCAATCAAAGCACGCTCTGTTGCCGTGTATGGGGACCACAAATTGGAAGCATATTCTAGTCGTGATCTTACTAAAGTAACATACAGTAACTTCCGTATCTCTTGATCGTTTATATATTTGCCGCAGATTCGCTTTATAAGGCCAAGGGTTCTATTGGCTTAGCACACATCTGACTGATATGTTGAACTGGTTGTTATCTTGAACCGTCATTTATTAATTTTCCTGCAGTCATTTATTCAGTTCAAGAATAAATTTTTCTTGTCAAGCCAGGCGCCCCAAATCTCACCAAAAACCGTTCAAATAGTTTTTATTAAGGAGCATATAAAGAAATACACGCGTTTGCGTACAATGTACAAATTAAGAGGGGAAATGGTTGAGTGTCGCCCCCCTAGGAAACTTTCGGACTAAATCCCTATATTGGCCCCCTAGCATTTTTTTGGGACCCCCTTGACTGAAAAACCTGGCTACGCCACTGCCCAGAGTGTGTATTCACGTTATCAAGAGCGGTCATACTGACCCTATAGTATCAACGAGCTATTTCGAACGTTGTATGTACTTATTTATTTATCTATTTACTGTACAAATATCTATACAGGAATGTCATTTCAGTGAGTACTGTTTTGAATACGTGATTCCAGTGTGGGTAACGATATACTTGTGGGTTCGTAGGATCAAACCATGAAACAACCTGAAAACTATAACAAGAACTTTGACGTTTCGGGCGAAGGTCCTGCGTCTGGAAGTTACACCTGACGTTACGTAATGACGTAAATAAGACTTGATTGTATCTGAAGATTGCTAAAATTGGTGAAAAAGATGACATCCATAACTCCGCTACAGTCGTTGAATGCAATCAAAATGATAAGTATGATAAAAAGACAAACATTTTTACAATTTTAAACATATGCAAATGACCATCCTTAATATGTCACATTATATAATAATTCCTTCTTAGTTCAACTGCATAAACAAAACTAACAGTTACAAGAAATTTAGTTTATTTCTGATATTTTATTACACTCTAACACAAGTTACAGTATTTACTACATAAGTAACTGCTACCAAGTAAAACATGAATAAGGTGAGAGAAAAATTGCTAAAATTGTGGATGTACCATACTTTCAAGTCTTTAATTCTTCTGATGGCTAAAATCCAAAATAGTTTAAAAGAAAAATTAAATTACTTTCAATAGTATCCCAATTACATTCATTAATTATGAAACTGAAATTATCATTAATCAACAATAACAGTATTAAAATATATCAAATTTCTTGAAAACCCAAAACATACCTGCTTAACGCTTATTATATTTATCAGATATTTTACTGTAGTGGTTGTGGTGGTGCCATAAGATCTATGTCAGAGAATGTCCTTGCTCCATACACTACTAGTATAAATATTGATGTATGTTTGATAAATCTCCTGCAAATAGAAATTCACTTTTCTATTAGGGTTTTAATGAGGGTCTTTGGATGTCAGTTGGCAGTTTGATGCAATTGTCAGCTGTCAGTAAGATATTGTGTAAGACGTTAGTTTCATGTGAACAGTGGCAGACACTTCACAGGAGAGCTGGGTAATCGAGGTAAATTTTGTTTATTTGGCTAACAATATCAAGCCTTAAAATTTAAATAAAATTCCAAACTAAACCAAGTACGACCAGGCTGCCTGTGACGCCACAAACTAAGAACAGTCAAACAATGTCAAAACAACAAAACCACCCGAAAAGTGGGATGGAAATTTCTTATATAAACAGTGTCTCGATAACTGGGCCAGCCTGCCTTCCATATAAACCGCTTGTAAAGGCTCTTTTCCACTCGTCGCAAAAACCAACTCGCAAGCTCGCTGCGAGTACTTTCATCCAATCACAATGCTCGACAGTTTATTTTAATTACATGCAAGAACTCGCAGCAAGTTGGTTTTGCGATGAGTAACCTTAAGGAAGGTCATTTACAGGGAGCCAGGGGGGAGTTAATTTAACTCAAACACGTGAGTAGCTAACCATACTTTAAATTATGAACTCACCATTTAGTTGGATTTCTATATAGATCTAAAACATGATCGATAATTCCCATTGGTTTGCCTTTTATACTAGGTTTTCCTGATGAATTCTTCATTGTTTACATAAATAAAACTTCTACAATTAATATATATATATTTCTCGTGCAAATTTATTTTTCGTTCTCAGTTGGAATACTTCATATAACAAGTAATAACAATTTACTCCTTGTGACTCCAGTAATCTTTATAGCTCAGTACCGGAAGTAGACGTCATGCAAAAATTCTCCCGGTCATGATCACGAGATTTCCAATAGCTTACCGAGTTGCGTTGTCAAGACCTGTTCAAATTGTGGCATTATTTTTCAGCAAAACTGCTCTTTAGTACTCTATAAACATAACTACGTTTAAATTTAACCTCCAAGCTTTAAAAGGTAAGGAAATTATGGCTAAAAATGGCTGTTTTATTGCTTTGTTTTAGACCGAAGTTCACGCTGCTGGATAGGTCGATTTTTTATACATCGTCATTTCGATGAAAATGAATTTATCGCTTTCCTATTCAAGTACGAGATATTATTTAATGTTATGTTAGCTCGATGTTTTTGAGAAATTAATGGCGATATTGTAGTTTAAAATGCGATATTTTGGGTGTTTCCTGTTGTAATTTTAAGTTTGTCGATATGACCGTCGGGCGAAACATTACGCAATGAAAATCATTGCAGTATAAAATTTCAAGACCGTATGTCAATATGTTTAATTAAACAAGTGTTTGACTATATATATAGTTTTCTGGAAGACAGCTATGAATATTTAACATTTCACTGTTGAATGAATATGGTATAAATTAAATGTTTACATAAAAAATTTGCCAATTATTCCTGATTTCTTGAAAATACTAATTGCAAAATTTTCAAGAATTTCACACTCTGCCATTGTCATTATTCCAAGAAAATTGGAAAAATCAGTGACTTTGCAAATGGTCTATGCATTTGTTGTTGTCATTTTTGCAGTTAACAATAAAAATATATTTTAATGTATATTTAATCTCAAACTCTCTTTGATTCATACAGTTTCATAATATGTCATCAAGAAAGAAGGTTTTATTGAAAGTTATAATCCTCGGAGATAGTGGGTAAGTTATCCATTTGGGTTTACCAACAACTGTCATTTAGAAAATATTAAAATGCTGCCCAACAAATGGTAAAAAAGCAATTTTAAGTTTTATTCTATTTTAATAACAGTGTTGGAAAGACCTCGCTAATGAACCAATATGTGAATAAAAAGTTTAGTAATCAATACAAAGCAACAATCGGTGCAGATTTTCTCACTAAAGAGGTTATGGTTGACGACCGATTAGTAACAATGCAGGTATTGTATTATCTCTCAGTGGTTTTAGCAATTGAAAATATGGTAGTAGGCTAGTAGCGAGAAATTCCTTTGGGGCTGGTTGTTTGAAAGCTTCTCAACAGCTTCTTTATATACATGGAAATATTTTTCCAGAATCCCTCTTGATCAATAGAAGTTTAATTTTCTAAAATTTTGAAATAGACAGATGTACACAAACCAAAACAGTGGGTTAAATTTTATCCCAGGATTAGGTCTGATAGATCGAGCTTTGAACAACCAGCCCCTGGTGTTAGACAAAGTAAAATAACAGTGCAGTGCACATTGTGGCTCAATGGTTAAGACCCATGTAGGAAACAATGTCCATCTTCTCTAGATCTGGGATACGGCAGGTCAAGAACGATTTCAGAGTTTGGGTGTTGCTTTCTATCGTGGAGCTGATTGCTGCGTTCTTGTCTTCGACGTCACCCAACCTGGTTCATTCAAGACGCTAGATAGCTGGAGGGATGAATTCTTAATTCAAGCCAGTCCAAGAGATCCTGAAAACTTTCCATTTGTTGTGTTGGGAAATAAAGTTGACTTGGAAAACAGAGCGGTATGTATTACAAATTTGAACTACAACATTTAGTTAACGTTTCATCCTGCAGTAACTGGACCATTAAAGTGACCCTTACTGGACCTCTAAGGAGAACAGTTTGGAACTGATAGAGCTATATAAATATAGTTAGTTTAGTTCCCTTTCTCAAGGGTCTACCACTGCCACAGTAAGTCTTTGCTTCTTATTCTTGTGTTTCTTTTCATTCCAGGTCTCGGCAAAGAGAGCACAAGGCTGGTGTCAATCTAAGAACAACATTCCCTATTTCGAGACGAGCGCAAAAGAAGCCATCAATGTTGAACAAGCATTCCAGACCATTGCTAAGAATGCGTTAGCTCAAGAAACTGAGGTGGAGTTATACAATGACTTTCCAGATCAAATAAAATTGGACAACAATACCAACAAACCAAACAATGGTTGTGCTTGCTAAGTGTGATGGGAACTTGAATTAAACGATGTATTATTACATAATATACCAGGGAATTTATTTATTTGAAATCCCTAAACTTCAAAATAATACCGATTAATGGACAAATTTCTGATGGTTTATGTAAACTATGATATTCAGATTTTTTATACAACTGCTCTTCTTCAGTAATTTCACTGACTGACTATCAAACGCTTACACCAGGCCTTCAATTATAATATAGAGTTTAATTCTACAGCAAAGAAAAATGTTTCCTGCTTTTTGAATTTTTTTCTTGCCTTCTCATGAACCCCATTTGGGAAGACAATAAGTCAATATATCCGAATATCTGTGTGCACAGCACGGAAAGGTTTTTCTTTGCACTTTTGAATGAAGAATTAATAGTAGTTTAGTTTAAGTCTGTATTTGATAGAAGTAGGATAATTATGTGACCATTAATTTAAAAAATAAACACATTTCAAGCTACTACGAGTGCTACAGGGTTCTTGGGTCGTTCTCAGTTTGCATGATTGTTTAATATAAGGCTACTGTTTTACACTATCAGAAACGTTATGAAGCCTTGTAGGTGCTCTTTGACTTTGTGGACAACAGGTGGGCAACAAAAAACGTCTGATACCTAAAGAGGCTAGGTTTCATGTACCTAAGTTCAGCCTTTTGTAAAACATTTGTATGTTAGACGTTGGATTACAGTGTGTGACCCAGTTCCGGAGATGGGTTCAAATTAATCCGAACCATTGACAATGTCAAAAATTAACCTCGGTTAAAATAATAACCCAGGGTAGTTTTGGTCATATAAATTAGGCTGGATCCAGTCGTTTGCGAGATCATTACTCTTTGACTGCCCAGAGGAAAAGTGTGTTTCACGACTGGCTACTCGCGCGTATTCGCATGGAACTATAGGCCTTTTTCTCCTGAAAAGCCTAGGTCAAGGTAGTATGACAGCCTGGTTTTCTTCTTCGCATTTTCAGAAAAAAGTACTGAAAACGAGGATGGGAAGGCATCATGACGACATCACGTGCATACATTCCAAATTTGAGACGAGTCGAGTGCAGACATTTCATCTCGTCTTTCCAAGACAGTAACCTGATGATCCAATAAAGCTTGCATACTTAAAGGTTCCCACAACCTTTGTGAAAACACTGGGCTCGACTGTTTACTGACACGCAAAACATCAACTGATTGCTTTAACTTTGAGTCTTCCTTGTCGTCTTTGTTTAATCGCTTTGCAAACTGTCCCCTGCATGTCGCCTTCTTTTCGGTTAAGAAAACAAGTTTGGAACTTGGCGCTTGAAGTTGTGTTTCAAGCTGTTTTTCGTCTTTTGTTTTTACTGAGCGTGTGTTGCTTGTAGTTAGAGTGTTACTTGTAAGAGTAGAGTTCTCGTGAATTCCTGGAAGTTTCAAGGGAGGTTTTTCTTCATTATCTTCCTGGATAAAAATAATATATAATAGTGTTTAGTGTTGGGTAATTTCAAAAAACAGACCATATGCTCATATGAACAGGTTCTACAATAAACACCTGTGTTATCTCCGGGTAATATCTTCTTATACCATCCTCATCATTGACTTCAGAGTAATGTGGCGGTCCAATAACTTGAAACAACAGTTTAGTTTTATCTTTATTGATGTGTGCTATACGATACATCAGTTCTTGACGATGTCTTCGATATTTCACGTCTTTTAGGATATCGCTTTCTTCAAGATTTACATTCACAGGGGTCTAAAATTCAGTTTTAAATGAAATTTTATTTACTAAATAGAAATGCTCTAACCATTTGCAAAATCAAGTACCAGATTATTTTGCCAGTGCAAACTCTATCAAGTACTGGTATGCCTCACCATAGCCAGAAGACATCATCTGGCTTGTCTATGGTCTCACTAAGCACTATCGTGCAACTGATGGTGGTCAACCTGCAGTTATCCGAGTGAAAAAACATTCTTGTATATGTTGGCAGCAAATATATACAATTAAGAGATGTAGTATAATTGGTTTGCTCCAATTCGTGCCAACATTTGTCCACTATCTGTTGTCCCGCTTACTGAAACCCACAAATCGCCGACATACTTATCACCAATCTTCGTGGTTCCAGTGTAGGTAGCGATAAACGATATGCATGAGAGTTAGTAGGATAAAAATATACTTTCAAATTCTTGTTATATTTTTCAGGAAGTTATCACCAGTCTAGCTAGTATAACTCCAGTGTATCTCAGCCTACCATTGGATCCGGCCTTGTATACGATAATAGACAGCTTTAGCAAACACAACGCGACGTCAAAGAGGACGTGAAAATGGCGTGATATGTCCATCTATGGATGTGTCCACGCCATTATTACGCCATTTTCACGTCCTCTTTGATGTCGCGTTGTGTTTGATAAAGCTGTCTAATATCTCGAACGTGTGGTGCCAAGTGTAGGTAGCGTCTTGTTGTAAAAAAATCTTGTTGTACTTTTCGGGTAGATTGGTCCTAAAGACCCGGAGTTTACTGATATACGATGGCTTTTAAAATACCGCCGTGTACTGACAAAATATTTCTAAAAAACCTCACAGACTCACCTCCTCTTCACTGACAAAGTTTCTCCTGACAGGCGTGATATGACGTCGTAGACATTCTCGCACGAAACACGCGTACGCATTCTAAAAATGAACATTGAAATTATTCGCGTTTTCACAACTTTATAAAAAAAGTAAAAAAACAAGATAATGGTTATTGTACCTTAACATCAGGCAAAATTAAAGCATCTTTGTTGACCAATTTTTGTCTGGAATAAGCCCTTAACGCTTGCCATAATGCCGCTGCACCATGTTGGCCTTCTAAAAAAATAGCAACAGAAATATTGGTCCGATTAAAGATGGATGGTGATCTGTCTGGACGAATTTGAGCAAAGAAATCATGCGGTGGTTAGGCTGGCGAATCATCAAGACGAACTATTTGCGGAGTTCGCTTGTACACAGACGAACGTGCGTGCGTAGTTTGTCTTAAAGGCCCGATCAAACGAGAACGCAAGTCATCGCAAGTTTTTACTTGTGCTTGCTTGTGCCTCGTTTGACCACCAACTTGCGATGACTTTCGATGACTTGCGTTAGCTTGCGAATGATTTGAACTGGTTCAAACTTCATCGCAAGTTTTTGTAAACTTGCGATGACTTGCGTTCTTGCAACTTACTTTTTCTCGCCACGGCGAGATCAAAAACCTTTCTCGGACTTTCTTTTACAGTCGGGTTCAAATACCCGTCAGCCTCTTCACCAAACAATCTTTCCAGTTGGACTTGTAATGACTGATAACGTAATTCATGAAAATCTGCATGCTCCATCGTAGAGTTTTCTAAGAATTCTGACAAGTCCTCTTCAGAGAAAGCATCAAGCTTTTGCGAAGCTTCGGACTGCTTTTCTTCGTCGTATGTTTTGTGAGGCACTTCTTCGTTTTGGGGCTCCAGAACAGCCGTCTTATGCTTTCTAGGTTGGTTGTTGGTTACTTTCGATGGTTGCTTATTTTTGTCTTGCACTGAAGTAAAAATATTACAGTATGACATGGTAACATCAAATTATTTAAAAGTGATTTTTGAACAAGGAATTGCAAAACAATTAACTAGTACTGAAAACTGGGTACTATAAACACCACATGTTCGCACTAATTATGATTTTGTTGGTATTAACAGAGTCACATTGTTTCTTTATCAAATGATTTCTACCTTTTTGTGGTAGCCCAACTAACACCTTTTGTTTTTGAGATCTCGCCTGAGAATTTTGCTTCTGCTGTTCCTGTTAATGAAGAATGTTGGCCATTTTCAGTATGTGTATTTACCACATGTCCCAGTAGGGATATAAAGTTCACACCTGCGATGTATCAACATGAAGTTTAAAATTTCCATTTCAAAATCAGATTTATTTTCAAGCTCCTGCTCAATTTGATTAGAATTAAAACAATGTTCACATTACACTCACTGATAATAGTAAAAACAAAATGTTGAATAACAAACAAGAATGCTTAACCTTATTTTGCTGTTCACGTTTTTCATGAATAAGTTCATCTTGTTTCCTAATCATCTGATGTTGCAAGTTCACTCGATCTTTTAACATTTTCTGTTTCCTCTTATGTTCATTTTCTTTTACAATATTCCACATTTTCAACATATGGAGAGCTTTCTATAATTTCAATTTTCAAATGTGAACATTAAATGAAGAAGGGAAGGGAGGAGGCAAGTTCAATGAGAGGGGTGTGGTTGGAGTTCATGGGGAGTGCACCCATTAGGGGATGGGGGGTTGTTCTCTGTGTAAAAAGACATCGACTGGTCCTCAATGGGGTGGGAGGAGGGGGTTAAAGCAATCGTGGAACAAATCTGTGATGGCAGAATTAAATATATTTGTTGACAGCCTCTTAGAGTATCTGCTAGATGAATGTTGAGTTAAATATTAAAGGAGTAAACGTAACCATGTGTTTGTGGTTTCTGCTTGATAAAGTGTCAATTAGTTAGTTAATTAGTCTGTTAATGAACAGGCTGATATTCAACTGACCTCTTCTCTCTCCTTTGAAGCTTTCTCTTCAGCCTCAACATGACGCTTGTGAGCCATCATTCTGAAGTGTTTCGGTTTCTTTTCTACTTCATTAGAACCGTTCTTAACATGTTCTAATTGCTCACTACTTGGAGCCGCTTCATCAGACCTGCAATGGCACCAAATATATATAAAGAAATTAGCAAAAAAATTAAACTAGCAATTAAACTAAAACTTGTGTTTGATGACAAATTTATACTTGAGAATATGTTCCTTCGAAAGTGATTGATTCTTCGATTTAAAATACAGCATATAACATATAATAGTCTTACCAACCCTCAACATTTGCAAATCTTCACTCAATACGAGACTCAATATTAAATTACGATCCAAGACAATTTTATACCAGTTTCAGAAAAAATATGTTAGTTCACTTAGTTGCCCAACAACCAATGCTTAAATCTATTATCTGTATATTTTACAAAGACGTTACGCATTTTCAAACCTCACACAATATAATGTTTGTTTTATAAAATCAAAATACATACAAGATTAAAGGATTAAAAATTTAGAATTAAAAATCGTATTTATAATCGCGAACTTTTCCCCTTACCTTGTCAAATTTACGGTTTGTTTCTGTTCATAGCTGGAAAAATAGTTGCCCAATAATGGAGGAAGTGTAGACGTATTCATTTTGTTTTAAAGAACGATGTTTTTATCGGTTTAATTATCAAAATTGAAAATGCTTCGATAATCCGCCATATTGGATTTGCATTCGACTGTTGTTATGGCGACGAAACAACGGGTTGTAATTATGTTGTATAATTTGATACAGCCCTGTTACTATAGTAATATGTATTATGAGAAAAGAGCCTCAGAACGAGGTTGCGGGGGAAGCAGGTCGGAGATGAAAAGGGTTAACTCTTAGGGTTAACGCCAACCCCCATTTCACTTTACCGAAATTATTGGAGAATTTTTTAAAATGCCTACCAGCAATGCAATCGAATGCTGTGTCATGAGTTTGTACAATGTTCATTGTAATTTGTACAATGTATTGACTTTGTTGAAAATGCAATACATTTAGCCATTTAGGTAAATGAATAGGTAATAAATAGAGATGTAAAAAGGGATTGAAGTTAGAATGCATCTAGAAAATGTCATATTAACTCACGAGTCTCTAAAATGCGAGTTGTATCATCCAATGGCAATGCATATTATATTCACACGAAATGAAGAATTGTTAAACATTTTTGGACACCCAATACTTGCACTTCGAAAGAGTCCGACGGTCCGTTTTGCTATACACTGGGACCTGTCTAGATAGATCTACACCTTTTAACTTTAAGTAACAAATTTTTGAACGCCTTCTCCGTGGCTTCCCAGTGATCGACGTTGTTTTTAATCTATATGTTTCTATGTTTCAGTACCCACTTCGACCTACACTCTCTAGTCGTCTAGATATCAGCATGCCTGGTAAGCCAGCAATTGTTAAAATTGTTTTGTCATTGAGTGATAGCTCCCTCACAAGCAGGATGACTTGGCATGCAAAAGTCAAGCAGGGCAAAGTACGGAACACCACCTCGCCAGCCGAGCAGAGGCACGTACGACGCCATAGAGGTCATGATAGGGACTCCAATCGTCAGAAATGACGCGATCATATTCAATTATTAAAATATCAGCTTTACCGTCAGTATTTTCTGATATAAGGTTTAATTTCATCAGGTGGAACCACGGTTAGTAGAACTAGAAGGTGAGACTAAAGTGTTTCCGTATCAGACAGTTTTACCAACCGATTGATGACAGTAATAATCCACACTCTTGTAATGTACGTTGATGTTTCGCTATAAAAATCTCAGCACTTTGATCAGTATTTTCGGATGTAAGGTTTGATTTCATCAGGTGGAACTAAAGACTTCTCTAGGGGTGTTTCTGTATCAAACAACTTACCAACCCCAGCACGGGCTCCTGGTCGTCGAGAGTTCCTGGCTGGGATGGGAAGTTCTGAATGATGAGCTGGTAGGGGTTCTTTGAAGAAATATGGATGAAGTAGTGCCTGAAAGTAAAGTTCCTTCTCATTTATAAATAGATAATCAAAATAATAGCACAGAAGTGGAAAATGTATAGGAACATGGAAACAATACAACTTCAATTGAAATTTTAGCAAGAATCATTGTTATTTAAAATCATAGAGAAGAAGCCAGTCGTTCAAATAACTACAGAAGTGAACTATATACTGAGCTCAGAATCTATCTGCATACATTTCTTCATGGTTTCCAAGCTTGCGCGAGAGATGATTATAGTGGGCAGACAGCGCAGCGTATAATGATATATTTCTTGTGTCTACTACAGCCCTGCAAATGATAGAAAATATACAAGATTTCTCCTTACTTCAGATGCAGCAATTCTCGACTTGGAAGGATAAACTAAAAACTGTTTCAACAGTTCTACCGCCTGTAATGAACAAGTTATTAGGAATAAATGACGATTCTCTGCGTAGGTATATAAGCTATAGCGTTTTGGGGGCAGGGAAAAGGCTTTGACCAGAGGTCTTTATTCAAAGCAGCGGATATTTGCTAGCAAAAATCAACAAAGTATAACGATGATGACTGACCTCAGTGGTAGCATCTGGTACAAGTTTCTCCAGAGGAATTGGCGGCATTTCAGGAAAGGTTATTTTATTATAATCAGGAAGTTCAGTCATCCCCTGAAAATACAACATATCATCATTATCTTGAAAGTACAAATTTAACCAGGAACAGGCAGAAAGTGTTTGGGATTTATTAGCCAAGTTAATATTCATATTGGAGACCTTAAGATTTACGTATTTTTACGATTACGTCGAACCGCAAACAGCTAGCGATCACGTGACTAGACTCCCGCGGTTGAATTTGCGGTAAATTTTCAGGTTTTCAACGTGTGGAAATTGTTTTCGCGTATGAATAATCCCTCAGGATCCTTTTCGAAAATATCAAACTATATTTTAGTATTCGTAGAATAAATGTTTAAAACATCATCTTAGCTTCATATTGCACTTATTTTGAAACATGCACAAAAAAACGAAAAACTAAGCTTGGCAAAAAAGCATAAAGCACAGCTTTCAAGACAAGATGGCAAAGTTTATATACTCAAAGACATCTCAGAGTTTGTACTTCAATCTTAATCTCCTCAAAATTTATTACCTCTGACGTCTAACGTCTTCGTAATTTAAAAATTTTAAACCTCAATCTTAAGGTCTCTAATGATCTAAACCCACCGGCCAACTGGCTTCGTCTGGTGTGCCTAACACACGAAGCACGCAACACAACTGTTCAATGTCATTTTCACCCTAAAACCACAAATGAGTAAGGAGCTGGTAAAGTATTGGAAATATCAAAAATCATGGGCGAATACAGAAAATTGAAGAAACAAAGAAATCATACTCACAGGAAATAATGGTGAATTGTTCAAAAGTTCACCAAATATACATCCAACTGCCCTGAAATTACCAATTCTAAATTACTAATCACAAATACTTTCAAAAATGTCTGCATGAATAACGAATAATACACAAAATATGATTAAGTTCCACACACCATAAGTCCACTCCTTCGTCATATTTTCTTGCACCATAAAGTAATTCTGGTGCTCGGTACCATCTTAACAAAAGTTGCATAGGTTGTGTCACACGAGGCAATTTTTGCTGCAACTTGCAATGCAATTTCTGACATCATGTAACATGTACTATACCTTGTGGCTACTTGATGGCTGTACAGACGATCTTGTTCCGGTGAAAACACTCGAGCAAGACCAAAATCGGCAATTTTCAAATGACCAGTTGAACTGATAAGAAGATTGGCGGGTTTTAAGTCCTAGGTGCAAATATTTAGGTTAAATCGATAAATTTACAGTAAAGCTAAATTCAATCTATCTTTTTCAAAAGCTGTTTTGAACTCACCCTGTGAACTATAGAGTTTTCATGGCAATAAGCGACACCTTTAAGGAGCATTCCCATGTAACTCTTGATCTGTGCCTGATAAAACATCAATTCTTTATTACGTCATGTAGCCAAATACTTCAAAGAGTGAACATTTTGCTGTAAATCTGAGGTGCTACTCTCTTCTGGTATGAGATGCACAGATTGTCCAATGTATGGGAGTCTGCATGACCATGAAAGTTCTATCCAGCAACGGGTAAGAATTTCCCATAGTGAACAGGAGGTATACTATACAAAAATTTGCTTTTCCTGAGGGTGTCGAATATTTTGGATGTGGGTGAAGCTGCAGGGGGGGGCTGGAGATTGCAAGAAGGGGGCTGGAGATTTCAAGATTGAGGATGGATATTTCAACAGAAGGGGTGGAGACTGCACACAGGAGGGGGGCAGGCTGGAGATTTCAAGAAGGGGTGACAGAATCCCCACCACAGAATCTCTTTGTAACCATGAAACAGACTTGCATAATTGCATTAATGCATAAAAGTCCATCATCTGGAAAACGTATTCTAACTATCATGACAGTATTGTGATGACAGATAGATAAATTTTGAAGACATTTTACCTCTGTAAGAGGACAATCTGAATTCCGTAGAACTTCAGACAGATCAGACAGCATGTATTCAAAGACAAGAACAAACCCAGCACCATCTGGGAATACATCAATCAGCTGGACAACCTAGCATGGAAAAGCTGGTTATAAACACTGCAGTATTATTAGCACAATGAAATGCTTCAAATGAACTTGCTGCAACTCACAAATTGGTTTTCTATTTCCTGAAGAGCTTTTATTTCCCTGAACAAAAAGTAAACAGACTATAAATTAATATGTTTTTAACATAGTATATAAGTGCTCTAGTTTTTAATGCCAAAAGTGGCTAAAACAGTCAACTTCACTCGGGAGTTGTGTAGCATGGGAATTTTCATCCTGCTATTTACAAGAGTAATTTTGAAATATTCCGTTCAATATTTCTATAATATGTAGATGGTAATATTTGGAACGTGCATTTTGCCAATGTTGAGCCTGTTTTCCACTTCAAATGTACAGAATTTTCTTTTGTGTCGGTATCATTATTTGTCGAGGTTGTTTGTAAAAAATGTTTGTAAAGCTCGATCCATAACTGAGCCGTAAGGAATATTTGCATTGAAGATGATTCACGCTTAAGTTACATGGGACAATGAATTTCTGCACAGAGCCATGTTATGTAGAAATATGCAGAGAAAAACAGTGAACATGGCCCGCGTTTCACTTCACCAATATTATAATTTTCATTCATGCTCACAATTTTTCCGTGTTCCAAATTAATTTAAAGTGCAATATATTAGCATAGTTTATGAGTATTCTCTTCATTCATTATATCAAATTCAGCTGGGAACTGAAGAAAAATACGGAGACAAAACATGAAATAATGATAGCCAGAGAGGTGGCAAATCCTTTCAAAATATTGTCCGCATCCCAGTTAGTGAGATATCTGCAACCTGGCCAACCAGTGATGTAGCCAGAGTGGGGGGCTGGGGGCAAGACCCGCCCTGGCAGAGTTGCCAGCCCTCCCTAGGAAACATTCAGACTAATACAAATCTCTATGTTGGCCCCCCTAGTACTTTTTAGGGCCTCCCTTGACCTCTAAGACTCGGCTGAAGCACTTAATCTAGATTAGTGGGGAAGCATGCTTACCATTAACTGCAAATGCTACTTAACTATTTTTGTTGTAATGTTAATGCCAATATAAGTGTAGTGGTCTAGTCAATAGTCACATGATTACCAAGTGCTAGTTTCCAACATTACCTATAACTAGTTCCCAGGCTCCCTGGGATGGTATTCAGGATAAGCATATTCAGTTAGTGTCAGGGGGTAGGTGTGGGCTAGGTTCAGATTTTTAATGTAAACATCCGACATCGGATGAATTCCAGAATATCCACACCATTAATTAAGTAATAGCTTTCTACCTTAATGCTTGATTTGGAATGCCATCCTCTAGTTTTCTTAGTGGAACTTTCTTTATTGCCACTACTTCTCCACTCTAAAATAGTGTACGATATATGTCAAAATTCTTACTTCAAATTTCAATGTCCTGTCATGTCAGATTGTCAGTCATGAGAAAACTAAAATACATTTTAAATATGCAATAAGTTACCTGAATATGTTTTGCCTTAAAAACAATGCCATGGGCACCTTCACCAATCCGGCCAAGTATTTTATACTGTTCCATTTCAGTTGCACACAAAATATTTAAGTTTTTGACATTGTATTGAATTTTTCCCACTCCGCGTGGCCGCCATTTTGGTTGCTAAAACAACACACAAACTCTATTAAAGTAGCTTGGGAACGAACATACTGTAGTGTGATTGGTTGATGAGCGGAATACTCGAATCTGATTGGTCGATGTTCATCTTAAGAAGCGAAGCTTCGCTTCATCGGCCTTTTTTTGCATAGGAGCACTGTGTTGTTTGTGCGTTTGTTTCGTCGCTGTTTTATTCGTTTTCTTGTCTTGTTAACGCCATATATTCTCTGGATGCCTTTAGCAATCATGAGGAATCAGAGTAGCGAAGAATACATCAAATATTTGTATTCAATGTGCTTTAAAAGTTTTCAATCTGAAATTGCTGCAATGGAGATAATATGGCATTGTGTGATGATCTTGTGCTTGTCCTTTCGTCTTCCAACGTTTAAATATTCCACTGTGTCTTTCTGTAGTTAGTCTTGTGTCCCCGCTGTAATGTTCTTCGTCTTGTTTTCCTGTGGTTGTGTTGTTCATAGGCATTTATAGGCAGTGTAGTTGTTCACTTGTGTGTTGTTATCTTGTGCCGTTGTGTAACGTGTGTGTCGAATGGCTTTTCGCTGATGATGTAACTAAGGCGAATATGATTCCATCGTGAAATCACTTACACTTGAACTGAAGCGAAAACCTGTGGCACTCATCCCTGTATTCATTTCATCTTCCTATATTCAACTTAGTTGGTCTGAGCTTCTCTCACGGGCAGGGGAGGGTGAGGCTGTTTTTCAAAATCGTTAAAATGTGAAACAATTAACTTCAAGGCACTATCGTTGACGGTGGGAATTTGACAGCTTGGGGAAATATGGTTCCTGTCCGCCTGCGTGGAAAATAACTCAAGAGTACTTTCATTGATAACATGCATGTTGTTACGCACAGTATTATTGAACACTTTAGTTCCAGAACGTGCGGTGCCAGTGTGGGTAGAGTATAGCAAATACGGCGGTTGACTGTTGTGTAAAACTACCTGAAAAATACAATGAGAACTTCGACGTTTCGAGCGAGGCCCTTCGTCTGGCAGTTAGTAGCAACTAACTACTAGTCCTACTAACTGCCAGACGAAGGGCCTTCGCTCGAAACGTCGAAGTTCTCATTGTATTTTTCAGGTAGTTTTACACAACAGTCAACCGCCGTACTTTAGTTCCAGGTCTAAAGGCTTGCTCACACGATCCGATTTTCCTCTCGACGTATGTGATTTACTGGATTTGCTGACAAGAGTTAGGCTATTGGCTCATACCTGGTGAAAAGTGTAGTTATTGCTGTATTGTGTGAAATCACATACGCCAGGAGAATCGGATCGTGTGACAGGTCTTAAGAGTTGCCTTTACAAACAGCAGCACTTCAACACTGTCACAAGAAAAATATATTCATTTACTGAGGATATTACTAAAGATATATATCAAGCATTTCCTGCTATTTACAACAGTAATTTTGAAATATTCCGTTCAATATTTCTATAATATGTAGATGGTAATATTTGGAACGTGCATTTTGCCCATGTTGAGCCTGTTTTCCACTTCAAATGTACAGAATTTTCTTTTGTGTCGGTATCATTATTTGTCGAGGTTGTTTGTAAAAAATGTTTGTAAAGCTCGATCCATAACTGAGCCGTAAGGAATATTTGCATTGAAGATGATTCACGCTTAAGTTACACGGGACATCTGACTCGGGATGTCTGACTCGTCCCCAGTCGCTTGAAGTGAATTCAAGAGAGCGAGCTGATTTCCAGGGGGGGGGAAATGGTATGGGCGCTTCCCATCATGCAACTCAGCATCGCTCTCTTTATTGCCACTGATCTATATGTGCCACTGATATATGATATATGGTATAAGAGCCTGCGGAGGAGGCAGGAACCATGTTATGTAGAAATATAATGCAGAGAAAAACAGTGAACATGGCCCGCGTTTCACTTCACCAATATTATAATTTTCATTCATGCTCACAATTTTTCTGCGAATATACTTTTTACCTAACATCGCTCCGTGTCCGAAACTGCGCTTTACATCATGTTCCAAATTAATTGAAAGTGCAATATATTAGCATAGTTTATGAGTATTCTATACATTCATTATATCCTCGTAGGATGCGCACTGCCATTATGAGATTTAGGCGGCGACGTCATTGCTGACGTTCCATACAGATAGACGGCAGAGATAACTAAACCTGCCCCAACTATAAAGTGTAAATTCAGCTGGAAACTGAAGAAAAATACGGAGACAAAACATGAAATAATGATAGCCAGAGAGGTGGCAAATCCTTTCAAAATATTGTCCGCATATTTGACCACGACGGCGACCAGTAGTCCACCAAAGGCTTGGTTAAGCACGACAAACCAGACCAAACCGGTATAACCGGTAAAAAACCCGCTTTCCTGGATCTTTTCTCCGTCTTTAATCCACATTCCTACCAAGCCAATAACGATACCATACATGCCCAGTTGAACATTTCTTAACCATACTGATGCCTTGCTGCCTTTTAAAATTTTCTCAAAATATACACCTGAATTGAAAACAAAAAACATATTGTAAACACTGGGTCTATGTGCTATATCAGGGGTCATCCTAAGATAAATTTAGAATTGCTAATTTCAACAATGAGAACCAGGGGCGTAGTGAAGGCTTTGTGTTTGGGGGGGTCCAAGCCACAATTTTGCCGACACAATGGGCGTGGCAAGGGCGTGGTCAATGATTTGTTCATAAATATCGTTTCATAATAAATCAAGGTAATTTTATTATATAATATGAGACTTATACATATACAGATCGTTATAAGATCGTTCTGAACAACACAAAATGGACAGATGTAACTAAACAGTTTACAATTTAGGTCACCATTTCCTTTTCCCCGACATTTTATCACCTTTCAATTTTATCGTCCTTTTCATTTCCCGACATTCTATCGTCTTTTAATTTCCATTTTCCCGGCATTTTATCATCCTTTTCATTTCCCGACATTTTATCGCCTTTTTCTTAAAATTTTCCTGACATTTTTCCGAAATGACATATTAATATTCTAAACCTTAAATTTGACAAGAATCCAATTTTGCCGACGAAGGTATCATTGGGGGCAGCACCCCACACCTATTGCTCGCCCATCGCCCCTGATGAGAACAGACAACAAGCTGGGAACAAGCAGTGCGAACATATCCTGATAACAAGTTATTGAAACAGCATTGGTACAAGTCTGTTGTAGGTCGCTACAACTTGTGCGTTCTTACACATCAGAGCACATTGCAACATGGTTTGTTCAATCAAATTTCAAACACAAACCTGCAAATCCGGAACAAAGTGTTGAAGCAATCACAGCCAGAAGTCCAACCATTGGATATTGTTTTCTTGTAGGACCTGGGGTAGGGGTATCCGTAGGTTTTGAATGTAGTTTGCCATTTTGCAACTGTACAATTGCAACACCAGCAAACAACATGACTAAGGCAAACCACTGCCCTCTCTGAAGAGTCCTTTTTAACATCACAACAGAGAATAGCGCTGTTGTGAGGATCTTAAGTTGGTAGGTAACCTAAAAGTATGAGAAATGCATGTTTTACTGTCCGATAATAACATTCACCATACCAGTACAATATGGATCCAGAGAACATTTGGGCACATCTAGGTAAGTGACAATATTTGAGTGCCAAAGATGTGAGGACTCTCTAAATGAATCTGGAAGCATTTCTGCCTGACACATATTGATTGCAGAGCATCAGAAATGTAATTTCCTGTACTTCTAGATGTGATCCTTAACATTCTGAGGGTGATTTTGGAAAATGCTGCAAGTTACAATACAGGGCTCAAAATAACGGCCGATAGGTCTCCGGTCAAAATGACCGGTCAGCTTGATTTTAGCTCGGTCAAAATCTGTTTTGGACCAGTCACTAATATGCATATACTAACAGTGAAACAAATCATAAGAATTTGTTCAGAGACATCGCTTTTATTGTTTCACAGTGACGTTCTAAACGCTCAAGACGTTAGCAATCACCATCTATTTAGGTGAATAGGCAACATTATCAGTGTTACTGTAGTGCTTTAAGAGAAATCTTTATCATAAGGATTTAAAATTCTAGCGGAAGGCATGAAAATGTGGCCGGTCAAAATGACCGGCGAGGTTTAAAAGTGACTGGTCAACAGGCATTTTTGGCCGGTCATTGACCGTTGACCGGCCGTTATTTTGAGCCCTGCAATATCACTCTATTTTTTGGGGAACCTAGTTTGGGCAAAACAGTTTTCTTGGGTAAGCCCTGTGCTTAATATTTTCATATCTATATTGCTTACACTCACCTGGAAGGTTGCAGCATCAAGATTTGAAATAGCTACATACTGCAGATTATTCTGAACAGTATAAATTAATGCTGGAACACTTAGTTTCAGCGTATCTACAGCATTTCCGATGATGGACTGATGTAAAAATGATGCCAAAGTCACAACATTTCCTTTATGCTCGGCAAGAATAATTAGTAATGATGTGACCAACTTAAATATTTCCGCCATAACGACGGCAGTCGTTGCCAAATAAAGCGGTCCCTCGATTGTCCGTGAGTATCGAATGGTCAGAATGAGGGAGGCATTTTGTAGTGTAAGAATTATTAAACTCATTGATTTCATATTGAAAATTCCACTAGAGCCTAAAAATGAAAATGATTATGAGCATTATCTATAAATGTGGGCTGCACATGGCATGCATTTGAACTGCCTTAGTTTGTCGGATCAAGTGTAGTATACAACCCCCTATAACCTAGCACTGTATTGCACATCCTTGTTCTCTAAAGAATCTCTTTTATTTTGCCCTGGGATAGTATAATTCACGATATAATGGGATAACATTGAATAATGATATAAATAAAGCTTATTGAAGAACGAGGCGGTGCAATACAGCGCTAGGTTATTAATTGAGGGTTGTATACTACACTTGATCCAGTTTGTCCAGACAGATCATATTCCCCTCTAATATAAACCAGGCCAATATTAAAGCTGGTTTGAGACTTTGAGTATATTTGTCTGGTCCTGTCAAACTTCAAATAATATAAACATTACAACAGCCTCTAAAAATGTCTATAAAACACAGCTTTAAACTTTTAGCATTGTGAAAATTTGCTGTAATAACATATTAAATAATGGATTCTTAAACTTTCAAATAAATTGACAGCATTTTGTAAACATTCCTGAAGTCGAACTCGTCTGCCCTGGCAACGACAAGTACAATACAAGCCTTTCTTCCTTTTAAAACAAGGGAGACTTTGTTACATCATTTAAGTTATCTTTTGACATTTTATCCCACATTTTAGGACTAAATATCATCTAAATATGGCTACTCCATACTTTTTGTAACAATCCATAGCTTAGATTTAAAATGAGAAGCAAAAGTACACGTTGCAATTTGATTGCAATTTTGAAATACTGAAATGCTTGGGGGTGCCCGAAATTCAGCTCAGATTTCACAATATTTTACTCTTTGTCTGCGCTTAAATTTATCAAAATTACTTACCCGAACGATTGTTGTTACTTGGATCAAGAACAGGTCTTTTAAGCTCCATTTTGAGTGATTTATCATGCGAAAACCCGTTCGATATGGTCGAAAAATGCTTTTGTCTCCGGACCAAATTACTATTCAAATGCCCTGTTGGCACTGCCATGGTTGCATCCGCTGGACAAAATTGGGCATATCCGAGTCCGCAAAACAAACAAAGCTGCAAAATGTCAAACAATTATTGCTTTTGTTAAAATTTGTTTGTAAACAAATAGAGTAAACAAAATTATATTGTTGTGCATTTAGTTCAAATTGTAGGTTAGGTTATTGGTTTTAATAGTTTTGAGTCAATTTTAGTAAACATAGGGAGGTGTACTATATTTTTCGATAAATATACTCATTTACTGTATTTTTGAATATTGGTTCAAGTGTCAGTGCAAAAATCTAAATATATAGATTCGGGAGTATTAATCATGCCTAATTTCCTTTGATAATTGAAAAAATCTTCAAAAAATACACATACCGCTGCGACCTGCGTGTTGCGTGGTTCACACACGCACAGCACGTGTATACAATTAATCCAAGATGGCGTCTTAAAAACACGTGTTTATAAACATACGCCAATTTCTTCGCAATGGATGGGTTAACTGGTTCGTATGCAAAGCTTCGAAACACTGAGATTCCTTTAGAAGAACGCATCGAACTTTCTCGCAAAATTTTTAGCGACAGCCAGTGTTTTCTGCCGAATAGAAATCAAGTTATAGTCGATTGGTCGTGTCAAGAATTGAGCAATATTCGAAGTGGATTAAAGAAGCGTGACAAAGATGGCTTTAAAGTTGATGAACATGAAATAGAACTTTGGAAAATACTTAGTGATGTTCTAAATGATCCAGCGAGCGAGCAAATTGTTCTGCTTCAAAAATTTTTACCATTATTGTTCCGAGAATTGGATGAAATTAAAAGCTTTCTTGCAAAGTACTGTTCTGAAAATGGAGGCTTAAATAAGATGACTCAAGATCGAATTCTGTTCGTCTTCTTGTGTTTTCAAGCAATTTCGAAGAATCCTAACATGTCCTTGACATTTTTTAACAAGTTGGAAAATCTAGAACAATATTTGAAAGGAATTTTGACTTGTTTTTTGGGAGTACTATTACAGCCATATTTGCATTCTGCCAATTTTGTCCAAGAGCTATTTAACCTTGTTGTTATTGTGTTACATCAGTACAATACCACCCAGCACCAACAAGTTGCCTATCGTAAAGTTTTTACGAATCTCTGTGAGAGGTTATTACCTCTTTTATTATTGGTGCGAACTGTTATAAAAGATGAAGTTTTCCATTTCCAAGATTTAAGCAGGGATGAGATTGGTTCTGCAATTGATGCTGTAATAATCTCTGGGTTATTCCACAACGATCTTGTGTTAAATTATCATCCTACTGCCATTCCTCAACAACATGCTGAACCAAGCCCAAAAAAGCTGAAACTAGTTAATTCCTATAAACAGTTGTTTGATGTCTTAGAAAGCTTTGGAAAAGATCATCAAGAGGGAACTAGTGTAGAGGGTGTAAATGTCACATCAAACTTAGCATGCCAAACTATCTCTACAAGTTTACCTTTCCTCCTGGAGAATTTCCTGAAGGCCACTCAAGCAGATGGAAAGCCAGACAAAGCAAGCAAGTTTAGCTTTTTTGTCGACCTTTACAATGTAACAGCCCCAAGTGATTCTGCTGGACGAATACCAGAAGTCACCAGAATTGAAATTTTGAATAAAATGCTAAATTGTATTGTGGATTATGATGTCTACGAGATTGCTGAGGATAATGCTAATGATAAACCAATATTTAAATGGTTTCTAAATTTGCTTGAGAATGTCTTGCTTTCTCAAAGTCACCACAATGCTGGAAAGTTTCATTGTCTTGATATAATCCTCAAACTCAACCATAAAATCATTGAACATTCCCTGGAAATTGTCTTGGCCAAATGTTTTGGCAATTTAGAAGAAGGTTCTGAAGATGTTGGTAAAGCAAAGGTTGCTTTATTGAGCAATGTGGTGGAAACATATACCAAGCTCCAACAATTGGAAAATCTGATTACATGTATACTAAAGGTTTTCAATAGATTGGGAAATGAACTTGGTACCATTTCAGTTGATGTTTTGACCAAACTGTCTAGATCTTTTGAGCAATGTCCTTTTAACCAAACCCTGAGCATACAACAACTTTTCCTCACAGAAATGAAAGAAAAGGTTCAGTCAATAGAGCAAGAAAATGGAAACACTAAATTGCCTTTAGAAGGAATCAGTATTCTTTTTGTAACATTTCTTCAGAATTCATCTTACAATGCAGCTGACCCACATGGTCTTGACCAAAAGAAAGCAACCAGCCTGCAGCAACTTGTTGAAGAAATCAAAGTTGCTATAATCATGCCACTGATTAAAGCTTTTCCAACATGTAGAAAAACTTCTCAAAAACAAGTTGGTTTCTCTGCCTTGTTCCATATTCATGGGTTGAATAGTTTAATCATGTTTCTACACCAACACAATGTTATTCCTACATCAGATGATCATTATGTTAAGATGCTCTGGGATTCCAAAGTAGAAGCTTACATTCCAAATGAGATGTGGAGAGATTTGGCGATCTTGAGAAAGAACAGGTGTCTGAGGTTCTGCACGGAACTACTTGTTGTGCAGAGAGTGCGATGTTTGCTCCTAAAGCCAAACTTTGATCAGAATGAGTTTGACCACATGATGAACATTTTGTTCAACTTCCAAACTCGTCAAATAATTCCAGAAATTTCTTCCGTTTCTTGGAACTTTGATCTCAGTTGTGTGAACAGTATGAACTATCCTGTTGCCCACTGGAGTCTTGTTACCCAGTACGCACCTTTGTTCATCCCATATTGCAGTGAAAACCAGCTACAAGCCTTTGCTGAGTTCATGGTTGGGACGCTTGTCTATCAAGGGAAAGAAGCCACACTAGACCATTTAGTTACACTCTATCAAGTTTCAGAGAACATTCTGAAGGATGGTGAACTATTATCTTTGCCATCATTACAAGCAGCTGTTGTAAAACAGTTTTGGAAATTGCTGGGTGAATGTTTGAGCCAGGTGGTTGGTGACAAGTTGTCAGGAGTTTTTACTTGGGAAGTGTTAGAAGATGAAGTTGTTGAGATGGAAGATGGCCAAGACGGGAAACATGAACGTGATGAAGCTAATTTACAGTCTGGAAAGATAGACATGAATAAAGCTATTTCACTGGCACAAACGATTGCCAGTGTTATGAATGATGAGCTTCTTAAGAGAGCAAGAAAACAGCCAAAGAAATGTAGTGGGGACCTGAGCATGGTAGTTCATCTTTTAAAGGTCTTGCAACGTCTACCATGTCATCAATTTACACCAAGTAATAAAGTTCGTTGCATTCTTGGTTCCCTGGCTTGTGATGTTCTGATAGGAGAAGCTGTTTCAGGCGATCAAACTAGTCCAGATGGTCTACGCTCGGCTGTACAACTATCTTGTCGTGAAATCGTTACAACTCTACTCCAAGGTTTGCTTCAACACCGTGAATTCTCGGCATGGCAAGTAGTTGATATGGCAACCCTGTTGCAGTGGCTTTATCATACAATTCCCGAACGGATTCCTGCCAAAACCTCACCTACCAACCTTCAGAGCAAGTTTCTGAATGCTTCCAAGGAACTGCTCAAGTTTGCAGTTATCCTCAGTCTGAAATCGCCAAGCCAGGCAAGTCAAACCACTGTTGATTTCAGCCAGGAACTAGTCACCTCACTGACAGGTTCAGTGAAGACCGGAAACCCAGAGATGATACGATGTGTTGAAGTACTTGTTAATATAGTTTCCGCTTGCACAGAATTTTTGGAACAGAAGGGAAAGAACAAGTCGTCACTGAGGGCAGCGTGTTCTATAATTTCCGAGACTGCGGTTAGTCTAGCAAGTTTTACCAAAGGCACTCTAGAAGATGAGAATTCTTGCCAACAAGAGGAAGGTTGTGTTGAGATGGTAATTATGGTTATGAAGTTAATCGGAATCCTAACGCGAGCGATGGGGTCGATCACTGAATCGGAGTTATCTAAGAATGAGGAGTTCACAAATGCCTTTGAAGAATGGAGTGAAATTGTATCTATGTTAGTTGTCACGATTTTGAGAAAGATGGATGACGTAGGGAATTCGGTCAGTGGATTGGTAGATGTCAGCGATGAAACTACCACTTTTATTACAGTCTTGGCGGACGTGTTTAAGGGTGGTCAAAAGCACTGTAATTCTATACCGGACGAGTTACGCACTCAAATTCTTAGAAAATGTTTAGAAATTCTCAGAGAAATTGGATTCTTGATTGGAGAAGGTGTTGGCAACAAGGGTACTAAAAGTACTACGGAACCAAGTAAACTTCAAGAGGCCATACTTGGATTGATTGCATGTCTGCTTGAAGAGGACGGGGGAAGAAATTGTATCACGGTACTGGAAGGCGTCCTTGAATGGAGTGTCGAAGAGAACGAAGCAAGCGAAGTATTAGATATTCTGACTGGTCTATCCGTCTTCAGAGACTTGCTTGCCACGAAAGTAGTCAAGCAAAAGAAGAAAGAACTTCGTTCAATCGCGGGAAAGATCACGATAACATTGTTAAGTAGAGCAGCGATGAACAACGAGATTTTGAGTGTAGTTCTGGAAACTGTCGCCGCACTTGTAACACTTGGCGGTGGAGTGTTCTACCCTCATGATATATCTTTGGTGTTCCAAGCATTAGCTATCAAGCTGGAAGTAAATGATCATGGGTCCTTCTCGCGTATCTTTATGGCTAGGTTCAACATTTTAAGTTGGACGCTGTTCTATTATCCTGATTTTGTTTACGGAGCAGTGCACGTGTTTCTACCTTGTGTCCGAGAATTACTTGACAGTCTTCTCACTCAGTGTGCGAAAATGTCCGATGGAAAATTTGAGTCAGAAGAGGCAGCGATATTGTTAAGTTGTGTGCAGAAGATGTCTCGTCTTTATCAAGAAATGGCCTCCCATAAGGATGTACTTTCAAAGTACGCGATCTATCTCCTCGCTGACTGTGTTCACGTGATGTCCACGCAGGGTGCGCCTGGGGCGATGCGCGATGTACTTGTGCAAGGTGTTCATTTCTTGTTTGATATATGCAACGACGATGGTCTCACGAAGCTTCACGTCTATCTTCCGAGCAATGAACGAGAGCTGTTTCGATCTTTGAAGGACGACTACATGAAGCATCACAAGTTCAAGGGAAATGCTTGAAGTTCGAACTAAAGTTAAACATTTGGCATTCCGAAATTGATATATAAGCAGACCTGAAAAAATGTGATCTCTGACCCATTTGCCTTACCAACATGATTAAGCGTATTTATCTGTCTGTTGAGATCGTATTTCATAATTTTCTGCTGTTTTCACACACTTTTGAGGAACATTGGACACAGGCAAATTCAAGATCTGATGAAACACTTTTCCAGGTTTGGGCATAAACGATGGCGCCAATATTTAGTTTTAGAGTTTGAACTGATTAAGTTTTTATGCGTTGTAAGTGTTGTAGTGCCACAGAATAGGAAATGACCAGAAAGGCCACTCAGCAGTGCAACGTGACACCCTATTTTTATGCAGTTATCTGGCCAGAATAATGGCGGACCAGCCAGTTCAGCGTGTTTATTGGTCAGAAAATGCAATTTACTGGCTAGAATAATGGTAATGAACATGCGACATGCGCAGCGTCAAAAGGTTCGGCCTCAAGTGGCCCTTCTAGTCATTTCCTATTCTATGGTAGTGCACTGGGTGTTTCGATTCAACAGAATTTCTAAAAAGAACTATAAATGTTCACGACGGAAGAACGAGAAACGTTTTATAGTTGTTGTATTAGAATAATTATTAATAAAAATATTGTGATATTGTAAAATTATACTAGTCTACTAAAATTCTACATAAAAATATTTTCTTTTCTTGCAAATACCCACTTTGGAATTTCCTCTCAAACGTTGAAACTCCTCACCTTTTTGAAAACCCGAAAAAGGCCACCAAATTAAAATATTCCGCACATGATTTTTAAAATGTGCAAATACCTATTTGTAAATTATGTAAATCGCGCAATCTGTGCCTCTGTTGCGTTCAGTGATAAAATATTATTTAAATCGTTTCTCACAAAAATAATTGTGCGGCTTTAGACTCCTTACAAGTCGTGTACTTTCAATATTCGTGCGAAAAAGCTCTGTGCGAGAGTATAAATTTACGCATCTTATGCTAATTAGACGTGCTTTATGCTAATTAGCTTTGCGCAATTCGCGTGACGTTGATCCAACAAATTTCTCCCATTATGTGTGGGACACATAAGCATCAGACGTCAGTGACTGTGTAATCGTCTGGTAAATTCTGATAAGTCTCCTGCCACAGTGATGGCGTGTACACGGACGCTGATGACGGCATCCGCTGACCAAGACCACCGTCTTCTTCGATGTGCACAAGCTCGGTGAGTAAATTCTCTGCGATTCTGTTCAATTCCACATCAGAAACATCGAATGCTTCGGCGATTTCACGTTGTACAGCTTGAATGAAAGGATCATCGGGGCTAAGGGAAAGTGTTTGAACCCCTTCGGGTTCCTCAAGACCGACCATCGTATCACTTTTACTTCGCCTACGTTCCTGTATCGGTGATTGCGCGGGCCGGTCACCGAACAGTTTATCATCAGGAAGACTGGCACTAGGTTTCAGATCCGGATGTGAGCTGCTGTGTTTTAGTGGACTCGGCTCTGGTTCGTGAACGCTCGCCTCCGAAGCTGTTTCGTCGGAAGAGGACGCGGCTCCTTCGTCATCTGTCGGCTCTTCCGGGGGAGGAGGGGGAATTTCAATCACTGGTTCTGGCTAAAATATAGAATTTGAACAAAATCATGAACCGGGACTTTTAACCTAAATTTAACTAAACTAGCTTTGTTTATAGTGGAAAGCGCTATCAGATATGTCTAAACTGTTCTTCCCTATTAATTGGTCCAGTTCTACCACAGGAGCAAACTCAAAATATACCAACTCTATTTATACTGGAAAACTTTATGAGTTTTGTTTAAACAGTTCCACCTACAGGTCCAGTAAGGGACATCTCTTATCTGTCCAGTACTACAACAGGAGGAAACCGGAGTGTCAAACTAGAAGCACTTTTCTCATATCAGATAGACGACGGAGAAGAATTACAATAAGACAACTGAATATTGCAGGAATTGAACCCCGGTCACAGAGATGAAAAGTACATGCACAAACCACTGTAGATCAATCTCTCTGGTGATCTTACTTCTTCTTGTTCTTCCAAAGGTATGTCGCCAGCGACGATTTTATTTTCCATGTCAGCCTCAGTGCTCCGGCGTTTAAAAATGGCCGACAGACGAAATGAAGCCGCACGCTGTCGAAGTGATGGGCTGCTGGCAAAAAACAAAAGTGCATCATTTTAAGACCTACGACCAGCATTTGACAAAATGGTATGTCACATGGGTTTAAGTAGGATAGAGTAAAATGTACATACATACCGTTTCTCACCGCTCGCCTCACTGTCGGAATGACGTCGGCCATTCGCCGTTTCGACACCTGGCTGCTCAACGACACCGCCATTTTCCTAAACAGAAGCAGGAATAATTCATGTTTTTGCTGGTTACTCTGGTTTTAAGTAAATGAATGCAATGCCCGGTCGAATTGCGTTCACGACCCAACGTTTTGACACTCCCTGTCTTCATCAGGAGGGGGGGTGATCTAAAGTCGTACATCTGATCACCGCTGATGAAGACACTAGACCAGAGTGTCGAAACGAATCATCCGTCTCTGGCATAAAGCAAGCGCCGGCCGTTCGCTGTTCTTTTTTCGACAACTGGCTGCAAAACGACACCGCCATTTTCCTAAACACGGAAGTAGAAATGTAAAATGCTTCCAGCGCAAAAGGCGCAAAAGACACAAAACTGGAGTATTGAAACGTTGGGTCGTGAATGTTAACTTAAAAACCACATTAACGAAGCGTGCCTAATACTGAAAACCTCAACATCAAGACCTCGACGTATTATCAGACGAACTATCTTTCCTTTGCCCAAGTTCATCAAAACGAATAATCCGTCTCTGATATGTGATATAAAGCAAGACAATCTTACCTCCCCAACAAGCAAGCCAATCTTCTTCTCCCCAACAGGCTCTCCAGCTATCTCTTCTTCTTCCTCTATCATACCTGACATTGCTTTACGTATGCTTGGCGCCAGGCCCTGGATACTCCGCAGACCAGCCTAGATGACATCGATATGAAAAATATATATATTTTACCTAACCCCAAATACTAACATTAAACTATTAAATTGAAATATATAAAACAGATAAGGGAATACTGGACCCTAGAAATGATCTAAAATAGTGATAAGCAATAATTCAAACGAGGATGAGAATTGATGTGAGTTGGCAAGCGAGAGTTTGCATGAGAATTTCATCAACTCTCATGCCCTGGTAGAACGAGAAGAGTTGCATTATTTGTATTACCACGCGTACCGGTCAAACGAAGGAAAACTCTCGTCAATATTTGAACCAGCTCAAAGTTGATGAGAGTTGACCAGGCCCCAGGGCGCTGGAGTTGACGGTCAAACGCGAACGAGTTTTGCAACTCTCATTGACCTACATCCTCGTTTGACAGGGGATTAAGAAATTTACTAAAATGGATCTGAAAAGTACCTGCAGAGCGTATGCCTTGTCTTCTTGACTAGAATGTAAGCTCATTTTTCGAGGTCCTGTCTTCTTTCTTGCTCTAAACCGTCGGAAATAATCTTGAATGAGATATGTCGCGTAGAACTTGCCAACCGTCACGCCATCATCGCCTGTAAGACATCAAAAAACGTCGGTGTGATTGCACTGGCTGTATTTCATACTGGATAACTCGATGAGTTTAGTCTAAATCGTTCTTCCTAGAGGTCAGGTAAGGGCCATCCCAGTAAGATATCAGGAATAGGACGTGAATTTGTTTATTCTGCGTGCACAAGCTGTGTCCAGATTTCTAGCCTGATATTTGCTACTAAAGCTAATGGAACTTAATCACAAGCTGAAGAAAATTCGGGTTGAGTAAGAAACGTTGGGCTAGAAATCTGGAGGTCACATGTTCTAGTCCAGTGTAACTTAGTAGGTTTGTCTTGAGCTTTTAACACTTGTAGAAGCAAAGCAAACAAATTACTATAACGACCAAGCTGAAAACAAAACGACACGACTATTAAATATTGTTTGATTTAATAAATCGCCAAAATTAAGCTCAATACATGTTTACTAAACCAATTTTGCAAGATAGAATGTTACAAAGAATTGGCTGCAAATACGAAGCTAAAATGAACATATTTTGTGACTGGCATCCTTAAACGAAACTGATCAATGTTTGCGACTCATTCTTTAGAAAATTTATTCTATATTTTCATTGTATTTCATTGTTATATTATAATCAATCCATCACAAAATCTGTTCCTATAGCTTCGAGATGACCTCAACTAACCTTCAGCTTTGGGCACAATCTTGTCTAAAAGTTCCTCACTAGTTCTAGGCCAGATCCTCTTAATGATATCTCGTAGTTCTTCGTTTGCACCGTCCAGAGTCAGCTTACCTATTATATATAACATATACAGTATAAGCTGAGGTTAAACTATTCGTTTTCAAAGGCTTCAACAGGAAAAATTTTGACCTCGTACCATCTGGTCGTTTAATGCTCAGTGCAGTACGTATTAAGCCAAACAGTGTTCCACTGAAGTCAACTGTACCGTCACGATTGAGTGGCATGTCCATTCCAACCAAACGCTAAAGTAGAGAAAAGAAATTATACTATATTCTTCTACAGTAACGTGTTGAACTAAATGTAAAAGTGTAGAGTGTTCGTAACATAGTGGCCCTGATTCCGGAGTTCAATTCCTGCAATATGCAGTTATATAATTATAATTCTACATTAATTGTTGCAAAGAAGAGTGCTTTCAGTTTGCAAACGCCGCAGGTTCTCTCAGAGTACTCCGGTTTCCTCCTGTAGTAACACTGGACCAAGGGATGGCCCTCACTGGCTTACTGGACCTCTAAGGAGAGCAGTTTAGAACTGATAAAGCTAGTTTAGTTTAATAGTCAGGGGCGTAACTTGGGTCTAAACATTAGGAGAACGTGGTCAGGACACAACGTAAAGGGGCCGGTCAAAAACAATTTTTATGGGGGCGCCAATGCCGCTAGCGGGGATGCACATGTATCGATTGCTGAAGGCACGAGGCCACTAAAGGGGTATGGGGGAAATTTTGAAATGAAGAGTCTCTTCATTTCATGAAACGCTATTTCATGCACTTTCGGGGAAGATTTTACAGAGTTCTGATGGCCACAACATGTTGTAAAATAGAGTAGCAAATTTTTTCAAATTGCCCAAACTGGTCTTCACATTTTTGTTCTTATTCAGCATGACTTGAACGTATTTTTGCCCGACCAACATGGCAAAATTTGCCCTACAAATCCCCTATACTCAACCACCTCCCCCCACCACTAGTTACGCCCCTGTTAGTAGTAAACTTTATCCTTGTATAATACTCACTCGGCAAGCATCTCTCTGAGGACAGAACTCGCCAAAGCCAAGTGGCGGCTCAATTCGTTTTAACATGGTAACAATATCAACATGTTTGACACGACCGCTATAAGAAAAATATATAAATATAAAAATATATCCAGTATAATTCAGTGTAAAAGTCTTTTTGCTGAAGTCCCAACAAATTTCAGTACTCCACATGGACTTACTTCGCTTCCGGATCGTACTCGGCCCAAACTCGGACATACTCGTCAAGGTGGTGCGGACCAAGAATAGACCAATCACGGGTTAGATAGTCGAAGTTATCCATAATGACTGCCACGAATAGATTAATGATCTAAAAGTAAATTTGTCGCATGTGAGAAGAGTGCTTCCAGTTTGACTCTACCCAAAAACTGCGGCTTTCTCTAAGTACTCCAGTTTCCTCCTGTAGTAACACTGGTTTAGAAGCTATGGTTTAGAATTGATATTAACAAGGGTTAACGCTTACTGAACCTCCAGGGAGGACAGTTTAGAACTGATAGAGCTATCCAGTATAAATAAAGTTGGTTTAGTTTAGGTTTCCTCTTGTAGGAACACTGGGACCAATATGAGATGATCCTTACTGGACCTTTAGGGAGAACAGTTTAGAACTCATAGAGCTATCCAGTATAAATATAATTAGTTTAGGTTTCCTCCTGTAGTAACACTGGAGAAATAAGGGATGACGTATCTTTACTATAGATGTCTTTGAATAACAAGTTCAGTTTAAATATTCAGTGTTAATTTGTGTACGTGGCTGCACTTACCAAGAAGGAACAGATCATATAGAAAGTAACAAAATAGATATAAGCAAAAAAACTGCCGCAGTCAGACTGGGTCGATTCAGACTGAGGATCACATTTAGCACTAGTACACGACATCATGATTTGTTGCCAGTTTTCACCCGTCGCTGACCTGAAATCATAAAAGCCATTGTTACAGAGGCCCGTGTTTCACACCACCGATATTATCATCCTCGCTCATTTCTTTGTCGCCTTCTGGGCACCAAAGTCAAATATCGGCAAAGTAAAACGAGATTTATGTCCACAATTTCTTCGCGAATATACTTTTTACCTAACATCGCTCTTTTTCCGAAATTGCGTTGTAAGTTGCAGCAAAAATTACCTCGTGTAACATGGTCATTAAATTCAATTTTGAACATCTTGATCAAGTCTCAATTCTGTTGGTACCGTCGTGCAGCGTATGGTGGTCAAGTGGTCAATCAAGTTCACCATCATCTATTGGCCTGTAAGTTACGGGCTGTAACGCTTACTGAAACCCACCATTAAACTCTACTAACCTGAACAAGACTAGAATAGCTTGAGGGAATGTTTGAAAATTATTGTGAACTGTTATTGCCGTGTCGTCATTCAATTCAATCTTGCCAAATAACTAGAATTAAAAAGAGACAATGAGTAATCTTACTCGCCTCACGAAAGCTTGGTATTGGGAATTTTAACTAATGCTGTTCCCACCTGCATTCCTACCACAGCAAAAATGAAAAATGTCATGAGAATTAGTAGACCAACATATGGTAAAGCCTAGGAAACAAAGAATAGAGAAAGATAAAGCACAATATCAATCAATTATTAAAACTTACAACTAAACTTAACAACAACAACAACGACGACGACGACAAAAATCAACATGCATCAAAAAGTATATCATACATAAACAATACATAATAATAATAATTATTATTATTATTATGAATAGCAGAAACCTGAAAAGATTTAATAAATGTCCAAAGAAGCTGTCGGATTCCTGCTCCTTGATTCAACAACTTGACAAGACGTAGTGCTCGGAACAGTCTGAAGAAACTGAGACTGAATGTTGTGTCACCTCCACTCTGAGAAATAAACAAAATTATCAATTGATACAAAAATCATGCCAACAACACAATTTATAAGAACTTTAAAACTGAGAATGCAAGTACCACAATAAACAGAAAAATGTATCAAATACAACATTTATAAAGTGTTCTCATTGATGCAGATTGACTCTCAATAGATTAATCAACAGAACACGTAGTACCTTCATCTCTGCGACAGTGATGTCAATAATACTTCCAACAACAACAACGAAGTCAAAAACGTTCCAGCGATCAAGGAAATAGTTCTGTTAAGAGAGATAAACAATAAATATCAACAAAATTTTAGATCTACATCACATAGAAAGTTTTCCGAATATCATTAGCAAATGGAAAAAATAGTATGGAATTTACCTTTGGTCTAAAAGCAATCAGTTTCAGAATACACTCGAGCAAGAACACAGCCGTAAAGCCAATGTTGAAGCCATCAAGCACACGTGTGTAGAGTATTGGTTCTTTATAATGCTTTAAGAATAATAAATCCCAATAACTTATTTATATACTGGATAGCTCTATCAGTTCTAAAATGCTCTTCCTGGGTGTCCAGTAAGGGTAATCGCATTTATTGGTCCAGTGTTACAACAGGAGGAAACCAGAGTACCCCAAAGTACCCCTAGAAAACCTGCGGTGTTTTTGTAGAATCAAACTGGGAGCTAATAATGGAGCTAATACTCTTCTTACATGCGACTACGATAAGGCGAAATTACAATCAGACAACAGCATATTGCAGGAATCAAACCCAGGGATGAAAGACACTGTGCTACATACAACCCAGATATTCAGATAGTGGTTCAGTCCAACCTAATCAACACCCAATCACATTACTCAATCAAACAATAATCCGATCAATGAATCGTCCATACCTGCATCGCCAGTACAATAGTGTTCAATGTGATGAAAGCAAAGATCATATATTCAAATGCTCGTGACGTCACGACTCGCCATATATGGAACTGAAGTCGATTAGTAGGCTTGTACAGTCGTAAAGGTTTCGCATTGAGAGCAAACTCTATACATTTTCGTTGGTTTTTATCCAGTTCACAGCCGCGAAATTCTTCCTCTCCTTCTTGTTGAAACGTGACGATAACAAAACCGACAAAAATGTTCACCATAAAGAAAGCAATAATGACGATATATATAACGTAATAGATGCCAACCAATGGACGGTTGTTCAGCACTGGACCAACGCCAGGTGATGTGGAGTCAATAGAATTGTGAAGAATGCTAAAAATGGAAAATAGCAAAGGATGCATGGTCATTTTTTGCATCCAATCAGCTTCAACTCCATATTTTTAGCTAAACGACTGTAAACTAACTCTATTTTTATACTGGGTAGCTCTATCACTCCTACACTGTTCTTCCAAGAGGTCCAGTAAGTGCCATTCCATATTGGTCCAGTGTTTGGTACAGGAAGAAACCAGAGTACCCGGGGAAAACCTGCGGTGTTTGGTACAGGAAGAACAGACAGCATTCTTCTCATCGAGGTGAATTGTTGATCAGACAACTGCATATTGCAGGTGCCCCAATCACAGAGATGAAAGAAAGGAACATGCACTAACCACGTGTTGATAACTTGACCTACCTGGGCCAACCTTCAAACGTCATAACAACAACCAGTGTAAGCATGGCTCGAGGAACATTATCAAACGTAAATACATTTCTTTTCCATTCACGATCAATCACCTATAAAACAGAATGAACACATTTACTATGTCGGCAGACGATCTTATTATGAGCCGTAAGGTGTTTGTACCTAAGGATTTATGTCTACTTTTACTCAATTTCCAAACTTACAGTAATTTTGTCATCACTTTCTTCAATAAATTGTCCTCTACAAAATATACAAAAATAGTAAGTATTAAACAAGTACGATTTAACCCATTCAGACGCAATGTACCCTACTCTATTTTACACTGTCTATAACCACTGCGGTGTGCGGGTACCGCCCGTGAGGGAAGGTTTACTGACATTGAGGAAGGCTGAAAGTGAAATACTGAATAAAACATTGCAATGCAGTAAGCACTAGAAGAGTCAGGCTAGTATTAGTAGCAACAGTCAGCACTCAGTCAGTCAGACTAGCAGTACTGCAATGGCCAACTGACAAACCTACCCAGGCAAAAACCTGCATGTCGGAAAATGTCCAGTTATTTTGAGCAAGGTTGGGAAAACACAAAATCCTACCCGGATGAAGGTTGAAACGTTGTGCTACTCTACAGTGTTAATGTGGTAATCACAACGACACTCACTGACATTCCTCTTCGGTATGTTTTGAAGCATCTGTACAATAATAAAAAGTCCCCTACAAACAAACAAAAATTGTTAAATCATTCTATAGAGTAAAGTAATGATTACCCAATCTGCATTACCTTGAATAGCTGTACACCAATCACAGCGAACAGAAATTGAAACAGAATTGTGACGAGCATAATATTGCCAATAGATTTTACTGCCATAAACATACATTGGACGACATGCTGAAATTGAATATAATAGTTTATGGAATGAGAAATACGTGTCATGTTAAATTGAAGGCAAGATTGTCAAAAGAAGATATCCGTGTCTTCTTTGGGGTAGGTTTTATGCATTTATACTTATAGATATTTTACTATTCTGGGGCCATTGGTGGCCTCGCTGACCACCAACCCATGCTTGTCTTTTCATCACTTACCTTCAGTCCTTTTGCTCGATTGATCGCTCGTAGCGGTCGCAGAACTCTCAAAACCCTGAGTATTTTGACGACTGAGAACTGAGAAGACCTATAAGGAAAGTAAATAACTTTTTGAGTAAGTATTAACGTATATATATTCCTAAGTATATAATATGAAGACTACAAAGTGTGTACCTAAATACAATCGCTAAAATTGAAACAGCTACAACCAACATGTCAAGCAGATTGAAGCTACTGCGACAAAATGATCCTTTGTGGAGAATAAAACCGTATGATACAACCTAAAAAGAAAGAAAAGTATATGTCGTTTCGTCATTCCTTAATCTGTCTTTCTTACTTGTTTCTTTACTATGCACAAGTATAAACGCACAAGTTGTAACAAACCTTCAGCAGACTTGTACCAATGCTGTTTCAACAACATGTTATCAGGATGTGTTCGCACTGCTGGTTGACAAGTTGTCAACGGCTTGTTGACAACTTGCTACAAGGTTGTTGACTCAACAGACTTGTTACAAGTTGTTCCAACAACTTGTCATCGTCCAGCAATTCAACAACTTGTTTAAAAAGTTGCGAGTGACAACCTTTGCTACAAGCCTGTTGCGAACACATCTTGTTGATAAGATGTGAACTTTCTATGTGTGTAGGTAGTAAATAGGTTTCCTTATTTTTAAGATTTTTCCTCGGCATCTCGTTCGATTGGACTAATAGTAGAAGCTGTTTGTAGATGGAATATACGAACGAAAATTTATATACATTTTTTAGACCTAGGAGGCCAGGAGCAGTTACGAAAAATGCAACTTTAGGCCCTCTGGCAGGGATCGATACCCATACCTTATACTGGCATCACTCCCATCATATATACATGAATTTTCGGTCCACGCGGTTAGCTCAGTTGGTTAGAGCGCTGCATCGGAATCGCAGGGCCGCAGGTTTTGGTCAACCTGTCGTCCATCTTCCACATTTTCTCCTATCCTTCCTTCCTCCGTTCTTTCTTTTTTTCTCCTCCATCCATCCCTCCATCCTTTACTTGCTTCCCTTTTATTCATCGTTCTATTCTTCCCTCCACACATTTTATCATGCGTTTCCTCATCAAATTCTATCTACTTTCCCCTCATCTTATCCACTTCATTCTGACCTCTTCACAACATCAAGGGACCTTTCATTTTTTATCTGGGAGAGGAGGCTGGTGGAATTTAGTGCGCCCTCTTAAATGTTTAGGGTGGCCACCCCTTCATACTCAACTTTTTCCCAGTGGCCCACCCCTAAATAATGATATTTTTATGACCACCCCTCACTTTCTCTTCTAAAAATGCCAAATTATGTACATGTAACCTTAAAAACGTTTAGATAGAACAAGTTATAGAACTATACATATGTTGTAAATATCTTGCTCAAGATGTGTCAGGATGTATTTAAGCTGCAGTTGCAAGGCTGAGCCCTAGACTTGCTCCAAGCCTGTCTCTTATAGGGGTTTTTATTGTGGGGTGCGAAAATGCGGGCGGAAGGAATTAAGGCGGACGGCGGGCGGGCGGGACGCGATCGCCGCCCGTCTCCGGCCCGCATTTTCGCGCGCCCTAATATACTCCTCCTATAAGAGACAGACTTGGAGCAAGTCTAGGCTGAGCCCAATGCTTAGTCATTCAATTAGGTCTGGGAGTTAGTAGCCCAAAATGGCCATTTCGTGGGCTTTCAGGGTGACATTCTTGCAAACACACCAAAACATTGTATCCTTTTTGTGTGACCCCCAGGCCTGGCCGTAAGTATTTGGGCAGGCGCGCGGCATATCGCGCGCCATATTAACGTCAGGCGCGCGATTAGAAAAACGGTAAAAATTACGCTTATTGGCTATACAGACTAGAGTAACATTCACAAAACTGAGTAAAAATGTATGTAGAACAAAACAATTTTAACGTTGGAGTTTAGATGAAATTAGTATAGGTACTATATAAAATGTTTGTACCAGTGAGTACGTGTATTTACGATATTTACAAAGTCATCGTACTTTAAACGTCAATGAAAATGTCAACATCGCTGTCCTCTGACTCGCTTTCCGACGAGCTTGACAAATCATCGTTATCGTCAATGGTTATGGCGTCTTTCTCAATTCTACGCTTTTTTAACGGAGTTTCTTCATCCACGGTTTGTTCCGGCAAGAATTCATTTAGAATAAAAAAACCAGACGCGCGATTTCATACTCTTAAAACAAACGAGGCGCGTGTTAAAAGGCGCGTCTCGATGAGTCAAGGCGCGCGATCGCGCGCCTCAAACGGCCAGGCCTGGACCCCCCCCCCCCCTTTCGCCGATCTTTTCTCGGATGGCCCACCCCTTTAAGGCCATCTTTTTTCGGATGGCCCACCCCTTAATTCCACCAGCCCCCCTCCCAGATAAAAAATGAACGGTATATTAATATTTCCAAATATCCCTCCCATATAGATTTTTCAATTACAAAGACGGTTTACCTTCAAGAATATTTCTACAGTGAACACAGCCGTGAAGAAGTAGTCGAAATATTTCAAAACCTTTGAAGAAAATTGATAGAAACATTTGTATGAAAATTTATAAAAAGGTTACCTGGGTTTCAGTAAGTGTCACAGGGCAGCCGATTGTGGCCAATTTCAGAAATTTTAATACTTATAAGAGCAAGCAGTTCAACATTTAGTTGCCTCTAAATATAAGACTACTACATATAATGAAAAGGAGTAATATTACTACATTACTACCAGTTTACCACAACCTGCTGTACGATATTAGGAACTTTAAGATAGCCGACTTCGGACCACAGAACACGATTAAAGATTTGCGCAAGGATTTGGTCGAGTACGGTTGCCATCTCCTGCGCGCGGGAACTTTAAGATAGAACAACACGAATACAGCTACGGTTGGAAAATATTTCTAGTCCTTGTAGAGTGAAGCAATTCAAAATATCTTCCATGTCATCTTTGAGAGTAAAATGTTTAATTCTCAACTTACTAGCTAAAAATCGATGAAAATCTTGACTGTAGTCATCACTAGGAAAAACAACTTTCCAATTCACCGTCGCAGCTTGGCTACGGCGCGTAGAAAGCAGTCACGTGACTTGATCTATAATTCTCCAGCCCGCTCGTGCCCGTAGTCGGCTACAATATCTTAAAGTACCTAACAATTGTGTACCTCATTTCTAGCAGAATGTTCTCTGACAGGATCCTCGGCGGCCAAGAGTGCACTGCTGATCAAGATGCAAGCCAGAATAAAGTTGACTGTGTAGGAATACGTCACAAAGTTGAAACACGCAACTCGAAACCTGAAATGCAAATATATTTAAACTAATATCGTAAGCATGGAAAATTTATAACAACAAATCGCACTATGTAACGCTGTCTACCTGTTAGTACTAGAAAAAATGAACATAGAGGTTTCCATTGGCATTGGGTCAGTCTGATCCGCAACGAAATCGCCGCGTTTTGGTACGATCTGGGGGTTCGATGATTCTGTATAAAAATATTCAAATAAGAATTTGTTGTCTTGTAGTGTAAAATCACATACTTCGAAAGATGGAAATATTGGAATACATTGTTCCAACGATCATGTAGACTTACTTTGTTCAATTTCCTGCAGTTCCATATTAGACTTCCTAAGACTAAGTCGTGAACCTGACATGTGATCCTAGAAAACCACAATCAGTCATATTGTCAGGTCTCGTAATTAATAAGAAATGATTAAAGCATGCTACGGTGAATTTGGTAAATGCTCTTCTCAAACTCATTAATAATTCATGAGCAAAACACAGAGGAAATCACCGCCGTATCGTTGTCTTGATACCACGGTAATAAACACCCATAAATTAACACAACTTTCGCGTTGAATTTCTCTTTAAATACTGGTTTGTTTGAGAAGCTATATCATACACTCGAAGTCGTTTATTATAGTGATTTAAAAAACACCTCAAAGTATGTTAAAAAACTCGGCTAGCGCCTTGTTTTCAACACACTTTTCGGTGTTTCGAATCACTATAATAAACTCATGTATGATATATTACTTACAGGATCTGGAGGTGCAAGCCCATTTAGCTTGTTTTCAGATGAAGTCTCATTTCCAACTTTAATCCTGTAAAAATAATCTTTAATGAACAATATTGCAGGAATCAAACCCCGGTTGCAGACATAAAAGGCACATGAACAAAACACTGTTCCAAGCAAAAACTGTCATCAAAATTTGAACCAGCTCAGAGTTGATAAGAGTGCATAAGAGTGGACGAGAGTTAACGGTATCATGCGAGCGAGAGTTGCAACTCTCAGCTCATTCACTCAATCTCGTTTGATCAGGGCTTCAAAATAGAATCTTACGTGTTTCCATTCGGTTCAGGTAACGAGGTATGTGACTCAACAGCACTTGACTGTTTCTTTCTCAATAATTTTCTCTTCTTCTTTTCTTTCCTAACTCTCTCTTGTTCGTGTTCAATCCGAGTGAGGTTTTCTGCATCGGCCAAATTGTCCACAGCGATGGCCAGAAACACATTCAGTAAAATATCTGGACAATGTTAAGGAATAAAACGCTAACTAAACTCGGAAGCACGGGTGGCAGATGCTGTTAGCGTGCAGCCCTTTACCTCTGAGTTAAGCTGGCTATACAGCAGGTCGAGGGCAGGGATTTACTTAGGTTGGATAACTTCCCTGTGCTTGATAAACACAAACTAAGTTGAGATTGGTTGGTTTTATCCTGTTCTTCGAGGTTTTTCTCCGGGTACTCTCGTTTTTCTCCCTCACTAAAAGACTAAGCCTTAGGCACTAACCATACATTAACTCGGAGACCGAGTGGTAAACGCAATAGACCCATAATTTACGTGCATTCAGGTCGAGTCTTACAGGTTTTGCTGATCATGAAACGAAATCTCGAGGGACACACGTTTTTAAACCAGATGTAGATATTAAACTACGGACATTAAGCTTTCTCTTCAAGGATACAGTTTCCAACAATGACTAGAATAATAAAATAACCTATAGCAATTGCAGCTCCCGGGTTCCGAATACCACCGTAGGCACGTATCCCATCATACATAACGGCATTCCAATCTTCGCCTGTTAATATCTACAAGTGGATGAAAAAGGAAAAGCGAGGTAGGCTATTACTTTCTCTACTAATCTTGCATTCTAATTGGCATTCTAATTGGAGCGTTGTTCAAAGTCCAGCATTGATACAGAATGAGAATAGAACGAGACAACCACAAGTATATACGGTTCGACTAGTCTTATTAATCATTCACATACTTGGAAAACGGTTAGCACTGCTGTCCAGAAAGAATCAAAATTACTCCTGGGAACAGATGTCTCGTCGAAGTGAAACCTAAACAGAAATATTCTATTTGCTTTCATTCATTTTAAAAAGTCACCCACAGAGAGGGTTGACTAAATGAACACTCTAAACTGTTCTTTCAAGAGGTCTAAAAAGGACCATCCGTTATTGGTCCTGCAGTCTTTGGTAGAGTCAAACAGGAAGTACTCCTCTCCCGGCTTGCGACGTCCTACAACGTCACAACACAACGTCATATTGCAGGAATGCATAGAATCCTGATCACAGAGGCACATGCACTAACCACTGTACCATCTCAACAATCCATAATGGGGCAATAGTTACAAACGCCTACAACTGCATTCATCACTCACTTTCCACCAAATGTTTGCATCCCGAGCAATGAAAAAATCACCATGAACAATGCAAGAAGCAACAGTAACCCAGCAATTGATCTCATACTGTTCAATAAGGAGGCCACAAGATTACTGAGTGACGTCCAATGTCTAAAAGAAACAACAGAATGAAATTCATAGACATTCTATGGTAAATGGCCAATTGGTCACATAAGACTGGTCATGCAAAGCAAGTGTAGTGATCGATGGCGGACGCAAAATACGAATTCAGGTGGTCAATATATTCCACCCCTTTGTTGCTTGAAGACTTTCAGATGTTTTTGCAACAATGTTTCCTAGTTTGCCCATTAAAAGTAAATAATTTTTTGGCTCTTACTTGGTGACTTTAAAAATCCTGAGAAGTCTTACACAACGAAATACACTGATTCCAACAGGAGGAAGACCAGTCAGTTCTGTAATGACGAGTTCTAACAAGCTGCCAAGAACTACCTATGGAGTGAAAACATTAAAAACAAAATGATTTTCAGAAAAACTTGGAACTGTTTTGCCACATTCGTTTAAGTGTAAAACCAAGACAAACAAACCATCCAGAAGAACGTACTATAGAATAACGCTATTCAGCCCTTGCAAGTGACGTCACAACACAACTCGTGATTGTTTGGCTTCCGCCAGTGACCTCTAAGTAAACTGGAACGCTAACTCCTATGATCAAGTCCTATGATTCGTTGAAGCCAAGCTAGTTTTTCTGAGGTTTGAGTTGAAATACTTAACGCCGAACATTGGGCTGTATATGAAATTGAAGCTATTAAAAAGTTCTATTTGATATAAAAACTTCAAGACTTTAGGCAAAATGGAAATACTTAAAAAATACAAAAACAACCGCAATTTTGTAAAATACAAATTTCTCAAAGTTTTAAGTATTTCCCTTTCACTAAAGTCTTGAAGTTTTTATATCAAATATAACTTTTTAATAGCTTCAATTTCATATACAGCCCAATGTTCGGCGTTAAGTATTTCAACTCAAACCTCAGAAAAACTTAATTAAGCTGGCTTCAATTTCTCCCCCTGCGTTAGCGTTCCAGTTTACTTATAGTTCAATGGCTTCCGCTGATTCAAACTAATCAAAATTAAATCCAACATGGCTGACATTAATACGCACAACAACTTTCCCTAATAACTCGAGTTCTAGACATGCTAAAACGACAAACTATACACCAAAATACTCCTCGTTTTCCTATTCATATTTCGCAAGATATAAGCGAAAACAGCACTTCGATGAAAACCATGAAATGCCACCCAAAATGGCGGAATATTTTGCATGACGTAATATTCTCGTGTGACGGTACGAGCCGAATATATATTGGCAATGGTCCTGGAAACTAATATTTACCAGATAGTCAATCTCTCTCATCTATCGACAGAGTAGACAAGATCCGTCGCATTTATACACATAGAAATTATCAGACAAATTTCTTTCCCCATGCAAGTTCGCCCGGGGTCTCTGGTATAAATCGGGCCATTGGACATAAACAGCGACCAAAAACTATAAATATTGAATAGTCCACTTACAATGCAATCAAATCGGTTAAAAAGTGACCCAAAATAGCCAGTACGTCCCAAACAGTAAATTTTTAACAGCATTTCCACTGTAAATAATCCCAGAAACACTTTATTTGCTCTGTCTAAAAATTGATAAAAAGATTACTTGTTTTTAATACATTTTTGCAAAAAACTGACATGGTGTTGGTGATACAATGGTTCGTTCAGGTATCTTCCAACACTGCATGTTATCGAGATTCGATTCCTGCAATATACAGTCTTATGCAGGTGAGGTGAGTATAACCTGAAGATAAGATTTCCTGCAGATCGACTCGCAGAGTATTCTTATGCTAAATTGAGCCATAGTCCAAATACGTTATGTCTAGTGAATATGGTTAAATTTAGGGAACGATGCCTGTTTAGAACAGTTTAGAACTGATAGAGCTATCCAGTAGAAATTAAGTTGGTTCAGTCCAAACGGTTTTCGTATTTGTCTACCTACCTAGGAACAAAGTTAACAAGTTAGGCTGTCTATAATGTTCCATGGCTAAACACAGCGAGTTAAGAAACACAATGACAATAACGGTCCAGTAGAAAGCTTGAGATTTAACAAACTCTCGACAACGACGACGAAAACGCTTGTGGGCTTTCTTGAATTGCTTTCTAAACGAAAGTTAAACCAATCTTCAGAGTGTTTAGTATTTGATGTGGACGCTTTCCATGCAGTTCAGTGTTTGATTATAATTTGATCTGAGTTGCATGTGAGAGTGCTTCTAGTTTGACTCTACCAAACACCACAGTTCCTCCTGTAGTAAATTTGGAATAATTAGGAGATGGTCCTTACTAGATATCAGAAAGAGCTATCCAACATAAATAAAGTTAGTTTAGTTTAAGTTTCCTCCTGTAGTAACACTGCATCACTAAGGGATGCTCCTTACTGGACCTCTAGGGAGAACAGTTTAGAACTGATAGAGCTATCCAACATAAATATAGTTAGTTTAGTTTAAGTTTTCTCCTGTAGTAACACTGCATCAATAAGGGATGCTCCTTATTGGATCTCTAGAGAGAACAGTTTAGAAGCTATCCAGTATAAATAAAGTTAGTTTAGTTTAGGTTTCCTTCAATAGTACTACTGCATCTCTTGATGGGTTTATTCAGTGAAGTTTATTAGACGTAATGTCAGGTTTTACCTCTTTTTAGCAAACCAGGATACTTGCTCTGGTTCTGTTTGGTTATCATCATTGAGATCATCCGCGAGAGACTGGGATCCATGTGGAGTCCTGGACACTACACACATCATAAGCACAAAGTAAATATGACTTCATATTACATGAAGTATACAGAACGTGTGAAAATTTGGTAAACGTATGCTTACATGTGACGTGACTTCCACGTGGTTCATTCCCACTTTCTTCGTCATCCGGTAAATCCTCTGAAAAAAATAACCAACATTTGTTACGAGTTCCAAAGTTATTTATGAGGCGATCGGAAAAAATACGGAGGCCCAGTGTAGGTAGTATTCTATAATAAGTTGCCGTGGTTTATGTCTGAACAACACACGTAAAAATCTCACATCTTGTCAACAAGATATGTTCGCAACAGGCTTGTAGCAAGCTTGTCAACAATGTTGAAATTTTATCAAGTTGCTGAATTTGGATTTCTACTTTCTAGGTCACTGAAACGCCATGTCCTGCATTCTGAGGCAACTTTTTTACCTAATCTAAATAGTTGTAAGCACATAGATTAGATTTTGCCCGTTGATTGGAAAGGGCCACTTTCAAACCAGAAATTTCAGAAAAGGGGAACTTTTTCCATTTTTTTTAAAAAGTGGAGTGGCAAATGCCCCCAGTGCCCATCCCGGTTCGGCGGCCCTGCAAGCAGTGCGAATACATCCTGCTAACAAGTTGTTGAAACAGCATTGGTACAAGTCTGCTGCAGGTTTGTTACACCTTGTGCGTTTTTACGTGTGTACCTGAAAAAGATTAAGCGAAGCTAGCGTGCATGGGACGAGAAAACATGCGTGATCAAATAATGTAGTCTGTAGTGTAGTAAGTGTAGTACATACCAGCCTCGTTTATCCAATCAACATAACCATGCAAGGATTCTTCTAGCAACTGCTTTTCTCGGAATTTTTGGAACTCGCCACTTTTCTGAGCACGTTCCTTCTCTTTCGCAAATTCTCTGAAAAAAGTTTACAAAACCCACAAAAATTCGCGTATTCTCGTTTAGAAAGGTGAGTTAAATTACTATAAAATTACAAAAGTACATCAAGTGGCTTTACTTACCCACTAAGTACACCCAAAATAAGATTAAGTACAAAAAATGATCCCCAAATAATTAATGTTACGAAATAGATCCAAGGCCATGCATTGCCAGATACATTATTAATCTGGAAAAGACAAAGTAAATTAGTAAGTTGGTGTGTGATAATCATCCTTACTTGCAGCTGAGAGCTGAGCGCCCCCACCCCCCTGGGCTGAATTACGAAGGACGCAGCTCGACTTGAAAGCTTATTAAAGGTCACCGTATAAATCATGTCTGATCAAGGAGCACAGCTACGATGGAAATGTTAGTTTGGGGCTTTTTATAACCCAAAATCCTACCCGGAAGAAGGTTGAAAACATTTTGCAACTCACATTATACATAACATCTGTCCATCCCTCCAAGGTGATACACTGGAATACGGTGAGACATGCCAAGCCAATGTTATCGAAATTTGTTATCCCACTATTGGGCCCATCCCAGGGCCCTCGGCACACCTCATCTTCTGCTATGTTACATTGATAACCTGTACCACTGGACGAACATGGCACTGGTTCATCTGACGACAACGTCACTGAAACAAGAAATGAATTTGAATTCATTAATGACAATCTACATTTCCAGGAACTTTTCACTGAGTAAAATCGTCTGACGTTAGACAGAATAAATTATATACGCATTTAACAAATTAGAGTCAACTAAAGTTGCAATCGCTCGCGTTTGATCGCCAACTTTCATCGACTCTCATGCACTCTTAGCAACATTGAGCTGGTTCACATTTTGTGAGTTGTTGAGAGTTTTTGCTCGTTTGACCGGTACGCGCGGTAATATCCAGTCAACTCTATTGCAACTCTTGTTCTCGTTTGACCGGGGCATGAGAGTTGATGAAACTCTGATGCAAACTCTCGCTGGCCAACTCTCATCAACTCTCATCCTCGTTTGACCAGGGATTTAGTCGTGCTTACACGGAGAAGATGCGTGTTTCTAGGGAGAAGGGTTGGCTCGTGCGGGTCAGTGAGTTACTCTTTTCATTATACTTAGTAGTCTTATATTTGCAGAAAAATAAATAGAATTGAGAGATCTATAGTTTCATTTCC